>CM046439.1:42594215-43301715 GCA_025506505.1 Flaveria sonorensis | reverse complement strand
GTTCATAAAAGTTTGTATATTACTCTGTGTGTGTGTGAGTATACAATGGATAACTCTGATCTAACTTACTTTATTATGTTTAAGCCTAAATTTCATAAAATATTTATTACACTCTTGCAGTTTGAATCGTAGGAAGACTTGCATTCAAACTCACTAGAGAATCAATAAATAGTAATGAAAGAGAACCTTTGATGAAGATGTCACACATTAACCGACGTAACATAGCATGTCTTGAATTGAATTTTAAAATAGAAATGAATAACAATTGATTGTATAAGTGTCACATGATTTTCCCAAATAATAAACATATAAAAATGATCAATGAATACTCACTTGATATTTGAATGCTAAAATGCTAGATTAGACATCAAAAATTCCCTCACGATTTAACCTAAAGGATGACGTCCTAGATTAGAATAATAATAATTTAAAGGCGATACATGAATTAGAGTTTTGATTGGGATTTGGGTTTTAGTAAATAGTATGAAAATAACATCATGAAATTATTATAGCTCTTGATTGAATATGAATAAAACACGTTGATTAGGTAATTAAAATTAAAAATAATAATTAATAAATAGTGAAATCATTTAATTTATAATAGTAGAGTTTGAATAATAATTAAGTTAATAATTAATTATTTAATAATCTGGTCAAATAATTAGTTAAAAAATTAATTATTTAAATAATTTGTAAAATAATTTAAAATATTTTAGGTTTAATTTAAAGTAAATTTTTTTTATAATACAGGACTTATAAGTAAATTTTTAAATATTTTTATGACATTTAAAACCTTTAAAATTAAATAAGATATGAACTTTTAAACCTTTAAAATATTCAGAAATTAATTGATAATTACTTAAATGACTTTAGTTAACAAAAATATTTTTATATTAATATAAAATAATAATTTTCTTTAATCTAAAAATTATAAAAAAATGAGTTTTAAAAGTATACGGGGTACCTAGGTTTAAACCCGGGATCCCTGCATATGAACATTGTGCGTTTCCGTTGTGTCAAGGCCCATGATCTATTTGATTTCGAAATGAAAAATATAAAAATAAAGTTTGAAGAAGTCTCCAATCTCACAAGAACCCTAGAATCCAAATGATTCCAATTGACTTCCAACATGAAATCAATACCCAAATTATTCATAGGGCTTTCGATTCCCACATCAAAATCTAGTGTGTAGGTGTCTTGAATTACCTGGATTGGCATCGATTTGATAGAATGCAAGATTAAGAACAATCGCGACTTAGGGCAAAAACTAATCGAGATAATGATGATGACTTTGATTCAATTGATGTTTCCAGGATCTTAAGAGATTGATAATGAGTAGAGTCCCTCAATGAATTGGGGTTTAGAATGATCAAACAATGCCTGTCGACTACGATGCAAGTGCGTATGAAGGAGATGAACGAATTTGACTTTGGTGTGCGTTGATTGTGAAATTGAGAGCTCAGATAGCTGCAAGGATTCTATTAGATTGATTACCTTCTGTTATATAGAACAGATTTCATCAGTTTCAAATCAAACGAGTTAAAGGTTTGATTCCGAAGTTTTGGCTCGGATTAATGTCAATTAGGCAGTTATAGGATTGATTGATTCAATTATTATGTTTGAATTGATCCCGATTATGATTTAGTCAAAGATATTTCCTGATTCAATCAAATTTGAGTTGAAACAATTCAATTTGTTTGAATGTGAGTTTCGATTTGGAGTTTACCTATGTTGAAACAGGCGTTCGATCAAAGTGATGGGGACCTAAGTTCGAAACAGCTTCGCGATGGTCATGGAGCGGTTTATTCGAGTGGGATTCGCAAAATATTGGTGATTTGGTGGTCACCGGAGGACCACCGGAGACTCGCCGGAAGGCGGGGGGTAACCGGCGGGTTGGGTTGTTTTAAACCAATTTATAGTTAGGACCCTGAGGTTTATATGGGTTGTTGTTTTATATACAAAGTTTATTTAACTTTTAAAACTTACATTCCACCCCTAAGCTTAATAAATCCATAATAAATCAAATTACTTATAAAACTTCATAAATTTTATGAATCTTGTAATATAATTATTTGTTTTAATTTAATAACTAAAATTCATAAATAACAATAAAATCTTACAAAAACTTTATAATTTTATTTTAAAATAATTATTCTATACATTATAAAATTATTAATAATTGATTAAATGGTTTAATAAATGAAAATCGAATAATACAATTTATAGTTTTTTTGGGTTAAATTACACATTTGTTGCTTTTGATTCATCAAAATAAATAAACTAGATTAAAAATCATAATTTCCACCGATAAAAGTTCAAAACGGGTTCGGGTTTGGATTTCTTTGAAAATAGGTCGGATGTTACAGAAGATGTTAATGGAACGTGAAGGGTGTGAAGCTAACCCGTTGTCACTTTTTCTAAACATAATGAATATATTAATTTCAATGTGTGATGCGTTGTCATTGTATTGGGTTAATGGACATATATAGACGACACTAATGTTGTCACTACAAACAATGGACAACCCTAATGATTAACCTTTATAAGTATTGTATGTAATTTAGGGTCAATTTAGCCATTGCAGGTGCCCATCAAAGCTACCTATTATCTTTATACACAATCCTTCACCGTATTAGAGCCAATTTGGTTATATAACTTGTTTATATATATACATATATTTCTCTCCTTAGACCTCTCCTTATAAACAAAGATCTAGCTGGGACATCCACCAAAATTGCGTTCGGAACATGTTTCCAACTATATTTATTAAACATTTACTCGTATATCTTGTCTTTGGTTCCCCCTACGAAGCCACTACCATAGTTGAAGGCTTTAGACTCAAATTTGCCTAGATTCGTCGTGTAACCAGATGGACAACCATCGCACACAACTGCTTTATCTATGCTCATGAGTTTGTATATTTTCATGTGCATACTCGACCAATGTACATTCCTAACAAACTTTCCCCTAATCATGAACTTTACCTTAAATTACATACAATCACTTAGTGAAGGTGTACGGTGAGAAAGATTACACCAACCCAAGGTTGTATATCAAAACTATCAATATGCGAGAAAATGAACTAATTTACTTGAGTCAAAGAGGGAATTACATGAGTCGAATCAACTCATCTTAATCTTAATCTTAATCTTAACTACTATATAATACATAAACAATGGCTAGATTTGTAATTTTGTATTATTTTTAAGATGACATATGAAGAGTTGCAAACTTTAATATGTAATGTCATAAGATTTATTCCTAATATACCCTTTTAAGCTTTAAATACTTGTACTCCATCATTTTCTAATTAAATTTAAATAATGACTATTATATTTAAGGTTATCTTAATATCTATACCTATACTACTATATAATACAACGTTTTGGATAATATTGTAATTTTAATCAATTTTTAAGTTACTTAAGAACAATTTTGTTACATTTGGTACAAGTGATTATGCATAAACAACTTGTTATTTACAAATTTGTTCATCCTCGTAGTAATATAGATATGTTTAATATCGCACACTAATCAAATAAAAAAACAAAATATGAGTTAGTACAATAAAAGAGAGTTAGCTAAATACACAGTCCTAAAATTATTTATACCCCCGCCGCAACGCGCGGGTTTCACCCACTAGTATATTTATATGAGTGAGCAATAACTCGAAGTTGATTGGAAATTCAAATGAGGCAACAAATTTAGCCAAATCAACTCAAGTTTTTAACATGTTTATTTATACAAATCGACACATAAGTTACGAGTAACGAAGTATTTGAGTGACCACCTCTAATTATATGGTCGAAGATATGATTTAGAAATAGTTATGCATAATTAAATAATTAAATAAAATTTCAGGTAAAATAAAATGTATTAAATAAGATATAAAATATAATAATACCCTCAAGTACTCTAGTGTTTAGTTTTGTTGTAATACATGGTATAATTATTAGATAGGTAAAAACAATGCTTTTTAAGAAAATAACTTTAAGCTTGGTCAAATATACACATGACTTACCGATATCAGGTGTGTAAGTAATACGTTACTTTTTTTCAAGTCTTTTATGAAAAATTATGTGACCACACTTTTTTTAAACAATAGATAAATACAATCATTTGATCTTACTCTTATGTATAGACTATTATCTATCATGAGACCTAAATCTCAATTTTATTAGAAAAAACATTATTATATACACATTAGATACTATTATAAGAACACTTTGACTTAGCTATTCCAAAACAATTAACTTGGAACGTTTATGTTAGGTATCCTAGTGGAGGTAATCGAAAAACTCAGAAGTATCTCATCGAGAGTTGTAATTGATGGTGAAGGTGATGATGATGGAGAAATCCGGTGAAAATTCACAGGGATGAGACCGAAATACAAGGAAGAAATCAAGTGGTGTCCGGAGAATTTGACCCGGGAAAACCTGATAACACCACCCCTGTTACTTGGGGTGAAGGGTTCAGGCTTAAACCATGTTGGACCTAACCCAAGTTAGATATGGGTTATAACCGATATCGTTTGCTAGCTTAGAGGTGGGCCTAAATATTTGAAGGGAACGTGGCGGTTGTTTCCCCACTAAGGACGTGTCACCTATTATCAGAAAGTCATTGGGTATAAATAAGGAGAGACCACCAGAAATAAAAGTATGTATGACTAAGGCAAATAACACTATCTTCTCCTAATTCACTACAAAAATTTATATACATACACTTATTCTCAACCGAAAGTTGGTCATGGAAACACCCCATGCCTCTCTCTGTGACGAGGCTAACAATGTTTTGTTTTGTTTTGCAGTTTGCAAGTTCCCTATACCACATGAAAACGTTCAGCCGTTCGGGTCGGTCTCGAGATTGAGTTGGGACCCGATCGTTCGAGTCTTTATTCAACATGGGAAAAAATGAAGAAACCTGGGAATCGAGATGACTTCGAGTCCCCTTACTATCAAATAACAACAATCCAAAACACCCACAATAGCCTGTGGGTGTAGGGCTGCAAACGAACTGAACGTTCAGCGAACAGTTCATGAACTGTTCTGCGGGAAGTTCGTTTATGTTCGTTCGTTTAGTAAATGAACGAACACGAATAAAAAAATTTCGTTCGTTTAGTTAAACGAACGAACACGAACACAAGCCATGTTCGTTTGTTTATGTTCGTGGACGTTCGATAATGTGTTCGTTTATGTTCGTTAATGTCCGTTCGTGAACGTTCGATAATGTGTTCGTTTATGTTCGTTATTATGTTTGATTATGTTCTTAATTTTTGTGTTAGTTATTTTTATGACAAGTATATCAAGTGTTTTTGGATATTTATGTTACATGTTTATCTATTTTTTGTAAATTTTATGATGAAAATGTTGATTTTATTTCTAAAATAAATATATGATCATCTGTATTCGTTTGTGTTCATGGACTTCTTTGTGTTCGTCATGTTCATGAACATTTGTTTGTTTTCGTTTGTTTTTGTTTGTGTTCGTTTACGTTCAGTAAGTGTTCGTGAACAGTTCATGAACATGTTTATTTCCTTAATGAACGACACGAACAAAAAAACCCGTTCGATAAGTGTCCCTAAACAATTCGTAAACATGTTTATTTTTTAATAAACGAACACGAATTGTTTGCTGCCGTACGTGGGTGTGAATTCTACCATCACAATAATGACCACTGCTCTCACATTTGCTCACAGCATCCTTCTGTCCAAACCCTCTTTCTTCCTTCACTCAACCAAACCCACAAATGGTTTCACCACCTTCGTCTCCGTCGCCTCACCGTTTGTTCGCCGGAGACACAAATCCACACAAACAGTAGCTTCTTCACTCCTTGAAATCGGTGGAGTTCATATTTCCAAACAAGGTATTGCATTTTGTTGCCCCTTTTCGTCCAATCGCATTTTGTGATTTGGGTTTTTGATTTCTGAGTTCTAGGTGGATTCTGTTGTGTAATTTAACACATTGAATGCTATGTTGCTGATTTCTTATGTTATTGTTCATTGAAGGTTTTTTGATTTGTTAAATTTTATCTGGATTGAATGTGTCCATTTTCAATTGGGTAGATTGCAGTAAGCAGAAAAATACTTTCAGTTGATTTCTACTTTGAAATTAATCAGAATAATCTGGATTTTTGAATATGGTTTCAACTTTTTGAGAATTACTATAAGATCATCCTACTTTCAGAAACTATTGTAAAACCTTCTGTTTTTGACAGCATGTTAGAGGTTTTATTGAGTGGAAATGACCCATAACAGTCAAGTTTGAAAAGCTGTAGCTATTGTTAACTGTCTGGTGACTGAATTATAGAGGTGATTTGATGAACATGGCACGTAGGGCTATGGATAACGCCTATTTTTGGTTATTAGTTTCTGAAAACGAGTGTTTATCATTTATCAACCAAGGGGCGGACCTTGGAGCAACGGTATGTGACCTGGAGGTCATTGGTTCGATTCGTGAAAACAACCTCTTACTAGAAATGCACAAGGATGCATACATGACTACATGAGGCCCAAATTGATCTGACGCCCTCTGGAGTCCAGGCCCTGTACATGGGGAGCCTTGTGCCCTGGGTTTGGCCTTTTAGTTTTATCAACCAACTTATGGTTATTATCAAATATGTGTTTACATGAATAATAAAAAGATGACCATAATATGAAGTTTGTTACCACTGCACTTTGCCCATTTCCTTCTTTTGAAAATGGTAATCTGTAATTATTTGTTTGCTCTTTTACAAGTTATTATTACTATTGAATTATTGATTTTCATCCGCCAACTTCCTCTGTTGTGTGATTGTTCAGGACATTTGACTAATAGTAAAAGCACTTTAGTCAAAAGTAGCAATTTAAACTGGATGGTGGGAACATGTAGTAATTAGTGTGATAATAGATCTTTTGTGTTGAAAGTAATTGGTTTTGTTGGTATTATGGTATTAACTCATAATGGGGCTTACCTGCTTACATATCTTCCTAAACCTGCATTGAAACTCTTACACTTCGGAAACAAGCTACTCTCTCAAATGCCTATCTTTACAACTTCAAACTTGGATCTTTTCTTGTGTGCTTCTTTGTTTCAAGAAAGAACTGATTGTTGTGTTAAACTTTGTTAAAGGTAACACCAAAAGAAAGATCTTATATTTACCTGTCATATTCATATCATAATGAAGTTGAAACGCAATACTATCTCCCAATCTTAGATTTATCGCTTCACTTTTGGCTCTTGGATATTAAACAAGCTCTTATAAAAAAATCTGATATTTTGCTTATCATATGGTGTTTCGTATGCGGTTTAATCTGAAGAGATGGATTTGTATTAATTCAAAGTTCAAAAGTAGGCTGTGTGATTTTCAGAAGTCAAACGGTTTGATTGATCATAAAAGTAAAGGTTCATATCCTTTTATCAGGCTATATATTTGTTGGATCTTTTCTTACCAATTCCACTGTTGGCTAGTATTTATATTCTATTTCTTGATATAATATACTCAGGTAATTTTGTGAAACAGATGTGGTCAAGGATGAACCGACAAATAATGTACCGGATCTAACATTCACTAAACTTGGATTGCAACTTCATAGGAGAGATAATCATCCTCTTGGGATCCTCAAGAATACCATATATGAGTATTTTGACACCAACTATAACAATCAATTTCATAAGTTTGATGATTTGTGCCCTATTGTTACTACTAAAGAGGTATGCCCTTGAAGTTTGCTGTACACTTTTGGACAACGTTTCTCCCTTTTTGGCAACTAAGTTACAATCATCACTTTAAACTTACATCATAACACCCTAATTAAAAAAAATCATGCCATCTTAAGAATGATTATTATATGAGTTGGTAAAATCTTTGAAAACTCTCTTTGATTATGTGAAATAATAGATTATTTTCATACTTTCTAGCATCTATCATGTAGACTTCTAGATGATTCAATATGAGATGGTCAAGTTATCAAGGAGAGAAATGTAGGGTAAAGAATAAAGAATATACAATTTTGGGATTATTGGCCTATGAGTCTTTGACCATTTATGTAGATGCCGATATGTCAAGGATGTTTAAACATGTTGCATGTATCAAGATTGGGCTTATGTGGATGGAAGAGGCAATTAAAAAGATATATATTTGTGCATCCTTTTTCCATGCTCTAGTAGTCTAATAGAAATAATCATCTAAAAAGTTCTAGGTGACATGTCAATTGTCATACTTACTATCTCTTCAATTCCTGCTAAATATTGGTGGAAACTTTATTCGTGCAGAACTTTGATGACGTGTTGGTACCTGCTGATCACGTGAGTAGGAGTTACAATGATACATACTACATCGATACAGAAACTGTGCTGAGGTGTCACACTAGTGCCCATCAGGCCGATTTACTAAGAAAAGGGTATACCAATTTTCTTGTTGCTGGTGATGTTTATCGAAGAGACTCCATTGATTCAACTCGTTATCCTGTTTTCCATCAGGTATCTGATTTTTCTGAAGCAACTAATACTACAGTTAATTAAAGAGGGTGTTTGGGTAAAAATGATCATGATTATCTAAAGGTCTATATTAGAGGTGGCAAACTTGCAATTCCAGTTCATTTACTGACGAACCAAAAACCATCCTGGTTATGTTTTATCTTTACTGGCTGAAAGTCGCTCCACAGTGCCTTTTTTTTGCATTAAACTCATTTTGTTAGAAAAATAGACGAATATAACGATACAATATTTGTAATAATATATGCTTTGTAAAACAGTTAAGAAAAAATAATATGTTTCAGGTCGATCCAACAGGCTTCAGGCTTGTTCACAGACTTACCCGTTATGGCCCATTACTCAGCGTGTTTTGCCACCTCTGGTCGAAATGATAAGATTTCGAGAAGCAGGTAAGTGCTGTAAGAAAATTGATTAACAAAAATGTAAAATCACCGACATCCTAGCTTTAATCAACTAGATATCTGATACTATTAGATTCTGAATTTTGATTATTCAAGTCGTGATAATCAATTGAAAAGCACACATCCATACGCCTCCAAAGTTATGCAGGTTATAATATTATTATTGTATGAGGGTATGCAGATGGAAGGAGTTAGAGTGTTCAGTCCAAGTGATTGGAATGATTCTGGCATGGATGGAACTTCTTATGCTGCAAATGATCTAAAGGCATGTCTTGAGGGTTTGGCACGTCACCTTTTTGGTAACAAATTAAACTTATTATCTAAAAGGAATAAAAATGTCCATAGTATACACTCTATTTTTCTCTAATAAGTTAACACAAGCATTTCATTTTTATATAATATAGATGTAAGATGTCTTTTTTTAAGTTGCTTGTACATTGCTTTTAGTAGTTTGTTGTTTGAACTTGTATACAATCATACAAGTTTGAGTAAAGAAGTATACATGCTTTGGCATTTAAAATCCACTAAATTGTTTAGGTGCTGTCGAGATGCGTTGGGTTGACTCTAATTTTCCATTTACAAATCCATCTTTTGAACTAGAGATATATTTCCAGGTAAAGTTTTCCTCCTGATCCATATCATTTCCAATTTCTTTCTTCTTTATTTATTTGCTCACTAGTAGATCGTACAAGTTTGAGATATATTTCCTGGTAAAGTTTTTATTTATTTTCTAGGTAATGACATTGATTTTGGTTCAAAGAAGTAGCTTGTTTTGGATTTTGTTTAAAAGGCTGTGTGTGATAGAATTTTAATAATCATGTAGTGTTAAGTGATTGTTCAGGAGAAGTGGTTGGAGTTTCTTGGTTGTGGGGTGATGGAACAAGAAAAATTAAAACGTGGAGGGAAGACCCATAATGTGGCTTGGGCATTTGGACTCGGGTTGGAACGTTTGGCAATGTTCTTATTTCACATCCCTGATATTAGACTCTTTTGGTCTACAGATAAGCGATTCACATCTCAGGTACTTAACTAGTCATTGTATTTGAACGTTTATCGAGCCATTTTCTTCTAAACTAATTCCTATGATTTGATGTGTGTTGACCCTGCTAGAGAGGAAATATAACCCAAACTGCACATATTAGTGAACTAGTGGAAGTTGCCATCTGTTTTTCCCTATTATCTTGGATGGATGGCTTGATTTTGGTGGATAAAAAGCTGGACGATGTTTTTTTTTTTTAATTTATATTTCATGATTATAGACTATGGTAGTATACTTTGGAGAACCTAATGGATTTCCATGAACTTCTCTTGTTGTTGCAGTTTACTAAAGGTCAACTTAGGATAAAATTTAAGCCATTTTCAAGGTATGAGTTGGTATATTTGTGCATAATGTTTGCCAAAGTTTAACATGAGATGCATCATTGACTCATTGTGTGAATATCTCAGAAACTCCATGAAACTTGTGCTGCACCACTCATGCTCATGATTAGCTAAAGAGTATTATATATTCTGATAAATAATCTTATATGCAGTATCCACCTTGTTACAAAGACATGAGTTTCTGGATCAATGATTCATTCACCGAAAACAATCTTTGTGAAATTGTGAGAGGCGTTGCTAGTGATCTTGCTGAGGAGGTATAAATCATCATATTGCTATGAAACAAATACATCAAAATTGGTTTATGGTCGATAGATCATTCAAACCTCTTATTTTTCTATAATTTATTTTAATTTTTATTTTACTTTGAAACAACACCCATTCAGGTACAATTGATTGACAACTTTACCAACAAAAAAGGAATGACTAGTCATTGCTATAGGACCACATATCGCTCCATGGAGCGTTCTCTTACAGATGAGGAAATAAACGAGCTTCAGGTCAACTAATATCTCGTCATCAACACACGTTTTGATTTTCATTTTAAATCCTGTTATGTCACTACTAACAAACATTACAATTTGATGGATGTATGTTGATGCAGTGGAACTAAGATGAGCCAGTCATAGTTGTAGTTGTAGTTTTCATGCAATGTAAATCATATTTTTATTTATTACATTGTTTTTTTGTATACATTTTATTGATTATAACAGTTCAAAATTTAAATAAAATACTTAACACGTTTAAATTTTTTATGTTAGTGAAAAAAAACTTTTGCATAAACTATATCTTTCTCAAAAATGCATACAAGTAATCAATATAGATCCTCCTAGCTTTTATGATTGTATTGCTCTGCTATCATGTTAAAAACTCGATTTCATTGATCGTCGTTTGCTTAAGTTCATGAAAATCGTCTTTGTTAAATTAATGTGGTTACAATTGTATGTAACCCGATAGTTTGTTGAGATGTGTATTTATGGGGTATGTTTATTAATCTAATGACGTATCTAAGTTAAATATCAATGATGTTGTTAATAGTGTTGAGCATGAAAATGTCGTGAAGATTGAATTTTGATCCTAGTGCATTATACATGTTGGGGTATGCATCAGGATTTTAATCTATATGCTAACAGAGATTTATGCAAGTTAAACATGTTTTAAGTTCTACAACAATGTCTCGCTCGTGTAATTTAAGATACTGAAATACCTTTTTTCCTCTCCCAAAGAGACTATGCAAGCATGTTCCTTTTGTGTATCGCGTTATGCACCGAATAAGTAAAAAGATCATGTAACAATCGCAACCAAAACCTGCGATGTAGCTTACCCTTAGAGCATCGGCAATACAGAGATCCCACGTGACCCTGTTCGATAACTGCCTCCAAAAATGCCCGTTCTCTCTTCTCCATCACGTTTCACAACCGCTTCTCTCTCCTTTTCCTCTCACAAAACTTGGGTTCCTCTTTTACTTGATGTTCCATGACCGCAACCTTCCTCTCTAGCTTGTGTAAGTTGGATTCAATTCAAGATCTTTTAGCTAGGAAGTCGATCTCGAATAACTTGTCACATTATTCATTTACACGGTCATCTATAATCATGTGGATGTTAGGAAACCTTATTGTTAAACGCTGAAAGGAATAAGCAAATTGTATCAAAGAATATAATTTATTACATTAAATGGAAAAAAAATTATTAAATGTATTATTCTAAATGATAAATATGTTAGGTAGTTTAATAATACAAAGATAATTACGCTGTATTAAATAGTATATATGATAAAAAAAATTCAAGAAATAAAGCTGCAATAAGATAAGGTCTTTCTTTGAAGACTATTATATTTTTATTTCAAGTTTAAGATTTATAATTTAGATTGATTTCAAAAAATAAGGTTAGTTGCAAAAGACAAAAACAATCATACGTTCTTAGTTTTCACGAAGAAAGTCTGTCAACCCAATTTTAATATATTAAAGACTTTTTACATATAAAAAGGCACTTAAATATATTTAACCTATTAATTAATTAACCTACACACACACACATATATATATATATATATATATATATATATATATATATATATATATATATATATATATATATATATATATATATATATATATATATATTAATAATATGAACAGTAATAAGGGTTATTTTGGGAATTTGGTTGGTATTGGTGTTTACGTGGTTTGATGTGGTGACTCTCCATGTTGTTTTCCTTTTCTTCTTTCCCATCGTCGTGGTGCTCAGGCGTTTGATTTGGGGTTTTTGGTTTTGGGCACCGGCGCGTTTGCTGGCTGTTGCATGCGTCGGGGTTTGCTCCCCATTTGCTATTTGTTGCATGCCTTGGGGGTTCGGTTCTGTCGTCGTCATCGGCGTTGGCTAGGCTCCTTAACCTGTCTTCTACAAAGGGTTGCTACATGAGAGAGAAACATGCATCATTCTTTAATTTTTATGTCTCTTAAATATGATTTTATCTATCTACTGTGTGTTTTTTTACAAAACTTTGTGTAGGAAATTTTCTTTTTGGAGATTAAGTTTCGTTCAGGCACTAAAGTTTTTGTTATTTTCTCAATGCAGTGCAACCATCTCTGCTTATTTTCCACGTGTTTTTTTGTTTTATTAAATACTGACACTCTCAAACTTACGTATCCATTACTAGAAGATTATGCCCATTGGAATCACATTGCTAGAGTTTCATGAACTACCAGCTAGAGTTAAAAAGTAACTTTGAGTTAAGTTGAGATTGAAATTTAGTTTTTGTTTTACCTTTTCCTTTTTGGCAAATTTTCTTATTTTCAAGCGGTGGAATGTTAGTTGAAGAAACATGCAGATACCATCACTTTGATTCGTGAGAAAATTGTTTTATCTCAAAGAAAGATTAGTGAATAATATATAAAAATATTCATACTCCTATCTTGTAGAGGCAAAATAGTATAATATTGGTATTTCAAAAGTCATAATGTTGGTTCAAGATTGGAGTTCAGCTATATAAAATATTATTAATATTTTGCTTGTAGCAAAACTTCCCCTTAAACTTGCAATAACACATTTTCAAGCTAAAATTATGCATATTATACTAACCTTTAAAGACGAAGTTTACATTTAAATGCTTGATGGATTATAAAGTTTTTTTAAATGATTGCTTCTGATGGTAGTAGGAAATTGTTCGACCTCCTTTCGTGGTGCATTCAAGCATTTATCAAGGTATGTATTTTTTTAGTCTTCTTTGGTCGACTTTTAAACACATTTCAATGCATTTAAATTATTAAATCAATAGCCAATAAAGAAAGATGATTATGGGTTGGATTACATAACTAATATATAAGAGGAAAATGAGTTAACAATCAAAGCTAATGTGTGTAATAACAGAATAGCCTAGAATTGAGTTAAGATGGTAAACATACTTGAACATTTTAGGAGCTAGGAGCATTGTTTATTTTCTTCTGTTTGTTAATAATGATTCATAATCAACACATATGTGCATCTCGAATCAATGATATGTTACAAAAGGCCAAAAGCCATGAATTTGGATACTGTAATGGTTCTACATAAATTTTTGGGTGATGGTTAATGTAAATGTGCATGTAATATTTTGACGTTAGCTATAAGTTTGTTTGCTTTTAATTTGGAACACATTTTATCAATGTTGACTTTGGAATGATGTTAATCTTTTTAAGTAAAAAGGTACGATATATTTTTTCTTATGTACAAATAATCTTATGTCACTATAGTAAGCTACGAAAGGTTGTTGAACATCATATTGCTATTATCATTTGTCAATGTGGATTCTTTTTGACACTTCGACATTTTACTAATAATGTTGTACGTAGTTCCAATAGAAAGTCATTTCGTTGAACTTTTTATTAGCTAATGTGCATGATGTTTGCTGTTAAGCAACAGCCAGAATGCAAGTTGTGTTAGTTATGCCATATAAATGACTGCATTCTTTCTCCTTTGTAAGCTTTGGCTGTATTAGACTATTTTGATTAGCTTGCGTTGGGTTTCCTCACATCAGATTGAAGGGAAACATGCATATATTGTATTCATATATACATTTATGCGATTGAAGATTATGCATTGTTGTAGCTTTTACACAGGTAATATTGCGACAGAAGCCCTTACTGGATGTTGTATTTGTTTGTAGCCTTTTTGTGCTCATTATGCATGAAATAATTATTGGAGATGAATACAAAAAACCATGCCAATAACATGAAAACTGGGTCATTTTTAAGAGCTTAAATAGGTCTTATCACTGCATAAGCCTCGAGCAACAAATCGAATTTCCGCAGCAACACGCGGAGGGAATAAACCTAGTTTGTATATATTAAACTTCTTAAACTTGTTTGAAATACACGTACTTATAAAATATTTTTAAATGATTTGTTAAATATTGACTTGATTAAAATCTAATAAAGTAACGTTTAACATAAAAAAAAATCATACCATCTTATTCTATATATTTTTAAAACCAAACAACACACACCTGAAGCATCATGTACAACCTCATAAAGCATAAAGGCTCCACCACCTTCTTCTTCCTACAAAACATAAGAGCGGGCTTTCTTCCACCGCCTTCTTCGATAGACTAAGGTGGTGTTTGTTTTTTGTGAGAAGTACTTCCTGACCTCTTTTGTTTACGCCGCGCAGACCACGTGCAGACGTTAAGGTCTGCAGACTGTTTGTTTTTCGAAAGACCTTTCATTAAAAAAGGTCTTCCTGAGGTCTGCATGAGGCAGACATATACCATCCACTTCTCAAATCTTCTAACCTCTTCTCATTCTTTACCATCAGCCACACACCCACCCGCCACCGCCACCACCACTGCCGGCCCACCCGCCACCGTGGTCCAACGCCGCCATGGACCGCCGGAGAAACTCAAACTCAAACAGAAACACATCGTCTTCAACTTCTTCATCTCCCGATCGGTGGTTCGAAATCCCACGATCCGAAGTTCCAAAATGGGTCGAATCGTACGTACACCAACTCGGGTCGAATCGTACGTATACCAACTCGGGTCGGTTTTAAAATCGGGTGGGTGGGGAGACTCCGATGTATCGGAGATCATCGGAGTGTCATCCTTCTGCTTCTTAGACGACGAGATGGTGTTGTTGGATGATCAATCGGTTCTCGATGCGCTTCTCGTGAAGGCAAATCGGTTGTCGGAGATTCTCCGGGAAGGTGGGTGAAGCTCCGACAAGGTTTCCGACATGTTTGGGGTTGGTTTTCTGCGAGTGGATGATCGGAGGCCGGAGAAGAAGATGTCGCCGGAGTTGCAGAAGATGTTTAAAGAGAAAGAGGTGTTATGATTTTGTGTTTTAATATAGTGGAATGAGAGATTTTATACTTATCAAGATATATTACCGTCGCAGCAGCCCTCCCGTCGCAGTAGTCCTCCGGTCGCAGCCCTCCCATTGCAGTCTGCAGATGTTAAAAAACAAACAGTTTTTTTTTTTTGCAGACTGCAGACGTTTGGTCCACCTCTTCTGCTGCATATGTCTGCAGATGTGATCCGCAGACTGCAGACATTTTACTGCAGAAAAAACAAACAGCACCTAAGAGAGTGGTGCAACCACACGTTGAACAACTATTAGATGAAGACAGTTCGAGCTCTTTTGATATATCTTTTGTTGCCACATAGGAAAAAACATAAATTAGCTATGATGTTGTCATATGTATTGCTGTTCATTATGTAAATAAATTTAATATGTAAAGTGGTTCACATGTTATTTTGTGTGGACTAAAGTTGGAAGGTACTTGTTAAGATGCAATCTTACTTCTTACAACTTTAATAAAAGAGTAACTTGAGATGTCACGTGGCAGCATCACAATCATTCTCATCAAATTTTTTCCGTCTCTCTCACATCTTAAATAATTACCTTAATTACTAATAATATTATTTAACATTCTTTTACATTTAATAAATTAAAAAAGAGATCTATTTATTAATGTTATTTTTAAATAAACAATTTTTTTATAAAATAATAGAATTTTCTAAAGCATAAAACTTTTTTAAAAATATGAAATATTTTAAAATTGGTATTTTAAAAAATTCAATTTTTTAAAACCAAAAATAATTAAATTTGGGAGTTATAATAAGAACATTTTTAAAAATAACATTTTTATACGTTTTATTTTAGAACAAAATGTTTTTTTTGAAAAAAATTTAAAAACACAAATTTTAAAAAGTTGATATCATTATTTTATTACTTATAGTCATTTTCATACGTAATTTCAGTCATATCATATCTTAAAATATTATTTTATAAATAATAAATTTTATTATATTATTATTTTATTTATTTAACCTGTGTAATACACGGGTTTTTTAAAACTATTTATTAATACAACAAAAAAGCCCGCAGCATCGCGCGTTTCAATCCATTTAAAAGTTCACAAGTCATTATTGTAGAAAAGGTCATTAAAAGTATGTGCACTTTTTACAAGTTAGAGACTGCAATATAACAAAAGTTAGTTTATTGAAATTTCTTATATACCTTTTATAGTCCGAGAGACTTTGACACCCTGAAAGTACGTTGAGGATAAGTTGTCTTTTATAGTATTTTTACGATGAGATGTTACTCTATATATCTTACTCATATTAATTTATATTATAATTTTTTTACATAAACACGTCATAGGTGAAACTTGAATACCTAATCTCAAACGGAATCTCACTATTCTAATACCAAATGACTTTAATATCAGACCCAATCCTATTGGTATGAGAATGATGGTTTGAGATTGAGATTTTTATAGGGATGTAAACGAGTCAAGCTGGGTCGCAAACTACTCGTAATCGGCTTGAAAAAAACTCGAATTGAGCCAAGCTTAAACAAGCTTGAGCCTGAGCTCGACCTTGAGCTCATTTTATAACTTATTTACTAAACGAGCTCGAGCCCGCACTTCAAATATCGAACTCGAGTCGGCTTACGAGCCTAAACGAGTTTTTTGTTTATATAATTTTTATTTACACATTAAATATTTGTTTCTAAAATTAATATTATTATATATAAATTTTGATAAAAACAATTAAATAATATATAATATTGTTACATATAAAAAGTTTGATTATAAATAAATATACAAGTAATTTTTAAAAATAATAATTTAATGATAAACGAGCCAAGCTCGAGCTGGAAAGTTTTCTAACGAGCGGAGCTCGATCTTTAAAAATAAACTAAACATGAGCCTAGCTCGAGGTTTCTAAAATCAAAACGTGCTCGAGCTCGAGCCTAAACAAGCTCGGAATCAGCTTGACTCGTTTACATCCTTAGATTTCTGTAATGTCTCAAGTTAAAACTTAGACTTCAAATTTTTTTTATAATGCTCACTCGAACTGAGGGTGATTTAAAAAATCGTTAAAAAATACTAAATTATATTTTCAACTTTATTTTTGGCTAAAAGTGGAATCGTTTAAGACAAGCGGCAGCAATATTGGCTTCTACTTCCATCTCTGAAAATTTCAAACAATTGAAACAAAACAACCTCCTTTTGGAGGGATAATACCAAAGCCCCCACCACCATCACCACCACCACCACCACCACCATCACCACCACCATCACCACCACCACCACACCACCACCACCACCACACCACCACCACCACCACCACCACCACCAACAATGTCATTTACCTCAAGGTCTTCACGCTCCTCAATCTCACCATTCAGATCCCGAAAGTCATCGGAACCACCGGACACTCGCCGGAGCAAGCCTCACTCCTCCAAACCATACGTCTCTCCGGCGACTCCGCCGATCGCGTCGACTAAGCTCGCTCACCGTCCGACTTCATCTAAAGTTAAGGAGAATGTGACGGTGACCGTCAGGCTTCGTCCTCTCAAGTACGTTCACTTCGTTGACTCGTTGAGTGTGTGTGAGTTTGTGTTTTGTGTGTTAGAATATTAGATTGAGCTGTTTAATTTGCTGATAGTGCGAGGGAGATCGCGAAAGGAGACGAGGTCGCGTGGTTTGCTGATGGAGATTATTCGATTCAGAACGAGTTTAATTCCGCCATTGCGTATGGATTCGGTTAGTTTATAGATTATGGACCTATTTCAATTTCTACAGCAATTATAATTTTCTTCATGTTTGTAGGAATCTATTGGTTCTGCTGATTGTAGTGATTTCTGTGAGGAGGTTGGAACTGTTATGATTTATTTGGTTTTTTAAGAATTTTTTGCTCTTACTGCAGATAGAGTGTTTGGACCAGCGACTACTACGAGGCAAGTTTATGATGTTGCAGCTCAGCATGTTGTTAGTGGAGCTATGGAAGGGGTTAATGGTAAATGTTTCTTTTGTTTTATGGAAATATCTCAAATGAAACATCTGTTATATGTTAACACAAAGAGGCTAGCATTTTCATAGAAACAGACATTTTTAACACTTGATTGCAAAATTTTTGTGTTCTTATGAGCCATAGGAGGTTTGAACCTTATACTCTGTTCAAAAAGTGAAGCAAACTGTCTCTAAAACACTAGTTTATCATGACATTCTAGATCTAATTATAGTTTTGTCTCTCGCTTCTTATATTCGGAAAGTACTTCTTCGTTATCTGTCACTTCAAGGGTTAAGGACATATCTATCGGTGCTTTCTTCACTTGCTACCTAATGAATATGGTCACGAGTAGTATACAGAGTTTGGTGTACTTGTTTACAATTCATCTTGTTATTATGCAGGCACTGTGTTTGCATATGGTGTGACTAGCAGTGGGAAGACTCACACAATGCATGTATGTATGCTTTCCACATAATCTGTCTTTTGCTTTGCCCTATTTTATACGAGTGACAAAATACAAGGAGAAAAATAAACGTGATTACAATATTTTTGACATAGTGCTGATTGTTACGCTTGCCTGACATTCAATATAAATGTAGTCCCTAATAAAATTGTATTGTGTGTTTAGGGTGAGCAAAAGTCACCTGGTATCATTCCTTTGGCTGTGAAGGACGTGTTCGGAATTATACAAGAGGTATATGCTAATGCTCTACTTTATCATTTATGTTTTTAGTAGATGCCCTTAATTGTAAAGCTGGGAGTTCGGACTTGTTTGTTTAACTGATACATTTTAAATACATTGTATTGCTTCAGACACCTGGACGGGAGTTTCTGCTTCGTGTATCTTATCTGGAGATCTATAACGAGGTCTGCATCTTTTCTGTTTTTCTGTATTCCTGAATATGTAATTTTTTGTTGTTGTTTGCATAAGTCTTCACTCCTTATCTATAACATAGGCTCTCATGGTTCATGATGGTACTTGACCTTTTTTTTTATGTAATCTCTACATGTTTTGTCTCTTTTCTGCTGGACTACAACCTGAGTGAAATATTATTTTTTTGGAAGATTGTGATATAATTAGTATAAGGTTGCATTAAGGATGTGTACTACATCGCAGAGGGATCATAGTTGCGTAATTTTGCAGATCTTTTATGACATAAACATTAATAATTTACTGTTTATCACGCCATTACACCTTACGAAACTGATTTGTTTCTTGTCTTTAGGTTATAAATGACTTGCTTGATCCAACGGGGCAGAACTTAAGAATTCGAGAAGATAGCCAGGTTTATAATGTCAAAATCTTGTTGCTGTAGGATTATTTTCTTTATCATCTCTTTTTTATATCACACAAGTACTTTAATCACTCATTTGATGTTTATGAATCTTTTATTGGTTTCATGTGTTTTCTGCACTGACAGGGAACTTATGTGGAGGGTATCAAGGAGGAAGTTGTTTTGTCACCTGCTCACGCTCTTTCATTGATAGCGTCTGGGGAAGGTATGGTTGTTTCTACTTGTCTTTCTTTATTTAAATTTTTTTTCGTAAAAGATATCAACTTGAAGCAACTAAAGCATGCAAAGCTGGGATTCTGTTTTTTTGCCATTAACTGTTTTTTTTTGTTTGACAAACTTAAGCAGTATGCTCCACTTGATATTTCATGAATACATGAGCAATATTTGAGCTGTGACTTTCTTATGTTTATTCTTTATTTGGCTGTAGCACATAGGCATGTTGGATCAAATAACTTCAACTTACTCAGCAGTCGTAGCCATACTATATTCACCCTGGTAATTACATTGTCATGTTCAACATGATCTTACCATCTACGACAAACAATATCCACATCATGCAACATGACAACATGACATTTTAAACTATAATGTAACATGTTTGTCCATCCGTTTACCAGATGATTGAAAGCAGTCCATGTGGGGAGAATTTGGAAGAGGAAGTAACCTTGTCACAGCTGGTAATTTGAAACAATTTTTCACAATTTTCTTTTATGGGCTTCGTATATATATCAAAATATGTTCTTATGTGTGATATGCTCCAGCAAAATCCAGTTTCACTTTTTTTTTTTTCTTGTAGCACTTAATTGACCTGGCAGGATCTGAAAGTTCTAAAACAGAGACAACTGGAATGAGGAGAAAAGAAGGCTCATACATAAATAAAAGCTTGCTCACTCTTGGCACGGTAAGAGCAATTGTTTCCTCGACTTATTGTAGAATGGATAAATACTTTAATTATTCCTCTTGTATTTTTTCTTTGACAACTCATTTTGTTTACATGCAAAACCCCAGGTGATATCTAAACTAACAGATGGCAAGTCTGCACACATTCCTTATCGAGATTCAAAGCTTACACGACTGCTGCAATCTTCCCTTAGTGGTCGTGGACGAGTTTCAGTAAGTTCAAAGATTTTCTTTATTGCTTTCGGTAACCTTTCTGCTACTTTAATCTGTGAAATTCATCTTCAATGATTTATCCATTTTCATATTTAGTTATGTGGTGCTTTACTTAAAGGGGCAGGAGTGTTAAACATAGTTGAACTTTTATGTAGCTTATATGCACCGTGACTCCTGCATCAAGTAATTCAGAGGAAACACATAATACCCTAAAGTTTGCACATCGTAGTAAACATGTGGAAATAAAGGCGTCTCAGAATAAGGTGATACTGGGCATAATTTTTGAAGAAAATCATCTGTTCTAGCATTCAGTCTTACATCTTTGATGTTTTGAATTCTAGATTATTGATGAGAAATCACTTATTAAGAAGTATCAAAAGGAAATTTCAAGCTTGAAACAAGAGCTTCAGCAATTAAAGCGTGGTATGATGGAGAATTCATACATGGTGGCACCAAACCAAGAGGATCTGGTTAACATGAAACTTCAGGTTTGTTACAACTTTTTCCAATAAAATATTAAGCCGCGCAATTAGCAACTAGGCACTTGTGCAGTCGTATCTTACCTTTAATATGTGGCAGTTGGAAGCTGGGCAGGTCAAATTACAGTCAAGGTTAGAGGAGGAAGAACAAGCTAAAGCAGCTTTGATGGGAAGGATTCAAAGATTGACTAAATTAATTTTGGTCTCTACAAAGAACACAATGGCATCAAATATAGCTGAAAATCCAGATCATCGAAGGAGACATTCCTTTGGTGAAGACGAAGTATGTGATATATAGTACACAAAGTTGTATAGAATTTGAAAATTACTTATTCGTTATGGTTTTCTCTTTTTCAACAGCTAGTATACTTGCCAGAGAAAAAGCATGGGATCTTTATTGATAATGATGATGATGCTGGAAGCATTGATTCTGAGATGTTAGGACAAGGGAAGTCTGATCGCACAAATCTTGATGAGCTGGTCAATGATTACAGGAAGAACAGAAGAAAAGGAATGCTGGGATGGTTCAAACTAAAGGTATGTTTTTGTAGTAATTAACTCAACATATAATAATGTGGTCCAAAATTTTGAGCTTTTTCTTTCTTTTTTTTTCCTTCTGCAGAAGCCTGACCATTTATCTGGTTTATCATTACATACTGATCATGAAAGCTCGGCAAGTGGTTCACCTACATCCTCCAGATCATCAAAAAGTAAAGTTGTGTTTAGTGATCTGAGAGATGGAGTGAGAAATTCAGTTGGAAGAAAAGGGGATGACTTGGCAGTTGCTGATTTGGTTCTGCAAAGAACACAAGCAGGTGACCTGTTTAGTGCAGCTACTGGCGGTCGACATTTACCTCCGGTGAGAAACTTTTCTGCTTAAGTAGTATGGTTCATCATGTCTGTATTCGTTTAATAAAATCATTTGTTGCGTGTACTCTTTTATTACTAAATTTTCATCTGAGCAATGTGTCTTTCAGACAGGAACTACTATTACTGACCAGATGGACCTTATCCATGAGCAAGTGAAAATGTTATCTGGTGATGTGGCACTTTGCACTAGTTCCCTGAAGAGACTTTCAGAACAAGCAGCTAATAGACCTGAAGACATGCAACTTCAGGTTCACCTATTTTTAATGCATGTGTTTCACCTTAAGTTTACAGCTTTCCAGTCAAATGTTAGGCTGACCTCAAACATGCTGCTTTGGTGGTTGTTTTTTATTAGGAACAAATGCAAAAGTTGAAAAATGAGATTAAAGGAAAGAAATCTCAGATACGTCTACTGGAGCAACGAATGATCAATTCAGTTGAAATGAATCCACATAATTTAAAAAACTTTGAGATATCTCAGGTAACATGTTGTTTCACGTAGTGATTAGTTCAGTTGTGATACGATAAAATTTATCACCTATCGTGCATTTATTTATAGGTTCCTTCCAAGCTTGTTACTCAACTGAATGAGAAAACATTTGAACTTGAGGTTGGTTCTATCTTGTATACATTATAAGTTTCCTGACAATATGATGTTTTCAAATGGAAAATAATGTTAAACATAATAGCTCACTTTATCTAATTTCTGGTAAAGATAAAAACAGCAGATAACAGGATTCTACAGGATCAGCTACAAGTGAAGATATCTGAGAATGCTGAAATGCAACAAACTATTCTTTTATTAAGGCAGCAACTGGAGTCTCTAACAGCAGATAACAATTTGAGTCCTCAAGAAAAAAAATATACATATGAAGAAAAATATAACAACGAAAGTACACCAACTAGTGTTATGAGTTTGAATAAAGTATTCTCTCAAGAGGACTCCGCACATAGCAGTAGTGATACATTTTTGAATTCTCAGCTTCTAATGCAGGTTGGCTAAATCCCTTTTCACTTTTGTTTTTCACTATTTCCTCCCCTTTTCTTACTATTTTCTTTAATATCATGTTGCAAATCGAGTTAATTCAGGCGGCTGAGATAGAGACATTGAAGAAAGAAAAGCTGCAGATGGCTGAAGAAAAAGACGATCTTATGATCTGCAGCCAGAAACTGGCTGATGAAGGTTCTTATGCAAAGGAGCTGGCAGCAGCTGCAGCAGTTGAGCTTAGAAACTTAGCTGCAGAAGTAACGAAACTTTCCTACCAAAACGCCAAACTCAATGCTGAGCTGGCTGTTACAAAAGAAGCCTGCAAGTCTAACTTATGTCAAAAAAGTAGCGATTTTGGTTCTCATCAAGATGCATGCGTCGTAAAACCAGAAGATGGTTTGCTTGTAGAAGAGTTGCAGAAAGAGCTTAATGCAAGATACCAGAGAGAAGCTTCTTTGGTTGGTGCACTTTCTGAGAGAGATAGGTTGGAAAGCGAGCTAAGAAAAAGACTAGATGCTGCAAAGCGACACGAGGAGGATTTGGAAGCTGAGCTGGCAAACATGTGGGCCCTTGTTGCAAAGCTGAAGAACCCTGCTAGTTCTGAGGATATCTTGGATGATCCTTCAACAATTGTACGATGCAACAAAATTTTCGTAGAAGATGATGAGATGCAGTCGCTTAATGAATTAAGACTATTGTATGATAAAGAAAAAGAACGGTGCCAGGAACTGGAACTTTATGTTTCAAGATTGAAGGTACTCACTCATTATCTTTCATAAATGCACATTTTCATCACGGGGAGAGTATTAAAATATACAACTCATTTTCATCATGTCAGGGTGATGATATTGCTAATTTGGACATTAATTCACTGGAGGAGCTCCAAAACCTACATGTCGAGGCAATAACCAAGATCTGTCATGCAAAGGTAACGTAAAGATTGAGATGATACTTCATGTATACATACAAGCACACATAATTAAAGCTCATTGAGAAATAAAATCATGCACAATGTACCAGTTACTTTATATTCTGATGTTGTTGGTTGTTGGTTACACAGGCATCATACAGGTGAGGAGCTATGTCAGGCTGTCGAAAAAATTACTTGCAACAAATCACGACGCAAGATTGTTATATATTTATTTTCTCAACATTTCTATGTACTCAGAATGTACATTGTTCCCACTAAAAACTTACACCTTGTAACAACTAACAACTGAATATTATGTATTTACCGGCACTATCTACTAATTATTTTTTTGCATTTAATACATCCAAGTCTGTAACTTCTTTATTTATCAACCTTTTCTGAAGTTACTATGCAGCACAATAGGCTGGTAAAATGTGAAGGTTGGATCCATCAGGCTTGCAACTTCTTCCATGATCTTGAGCTCTATCATCATTTATGCTGTTAATAAACAAGAAAAATTTCTTGCTGTAATAAAAAATGCTATTTTTAGTTAGTTAAGGAATTATAAGAAAAAAGACTCACAACTTTGAGAGTTTGCTGCAGTTTGCAGGAGCCCATCCTATCTGCTGCTTCTCATTGTCATAGATGATGATTTTGTCATGGAATGATATGTCTGCAAATACCAAGTAAAAAAGGCAACTTTGTAACGCGTATATACGCTGATGAATGATACGTTTGTTCAACTAATTTGTTTCTTAAGCTTTATACCTCCAATTAGATTAACACTTTCAAGGCCGACTTCTGAACCATTCAAGATCCCAAGGCAAGCATTACCGTATTTCTGCACCAGCATATGCAAATTTTAAACAAATTGAAAACAAAAAAATATAAATATTATGTTTCTCGTGACTTCTTACACTGATGATGAGATATGCTTCGGGGTCCATTTGAAACCGAACATTCTTTGATTTTGCAAACCTCAACACTATTGGCTTAAATAAGTTTCTGACATCTTGAATAGACTTGAAAGGTTTTGATCCTTTCCAACATACTGGGAGACTTTTATCTTCATATGCATTGTAAATCTGCTTTCCTTTAATGTCATTCATCAGCTGCAACCATAGCAAATTTAACCCGATGGATTTTAACCAATGTACGTAGTATTATAAAGGCGCAATTTCATATATACTCATGAAAACAAAATATTCTGTATACCTATTCAATATTCTTAAAATTTAATATTTACTCGAAATAGAGCTTACAATATGACCATTATGTCCTTCTCTTTCTTCTTACACCGTAAAAACAAAAACTCTGAATGACCATAAGATCAAAAATTCATTCCCTCACCGTAGATAATAACGCTTTATAAGCTTCTGCACTAAAGTAAGTGTAGGTACTTCCACTATCAAACACTATAGGGAGATCTTTTATTCCACTTGTTTTCCCACCAACATATAGCTCAGCACTTCCTAAGTAGTAGTGTTTTCTGCAAAAGTTGATAAGTTATGACAATCTATAATCTGCAAAATAAAAAAATATAAAAGCTAAAAGAAAATTAAAGATTGCTACTCTATTTTGGTTGTTGACATAGGTGTCCATATGACCCTAAAGAAGGGACAAGTTCATCTCCAAAAAACAAATGTCCGTCTCCTTGCGCGCTAAGACAATGAGCCACTACATTTTTTGTGACACCAAGTTCACTTAACTGGCGCAAGATGCTTGCTTTGCCTAACCCTAGACCAAGAACCCCATCTGTGTAAGGTGGGTCTATTGAGTCGTGAACTTCTTGATTGTAACCACATCTAAACATAAGAAACTAAGATGATGTGAGTCGTGTTTAATGCTAGATCACAAAATAGTTAAGGAAAAAGAGGCTGACCCAAATGCAAGACGGGGTTTGACTACAGTTCCATTGGTGTATTGCAAGGTGATCCGGTCTTTAACCAATAGACCAAGAGACGATCCATGATCGGCATACTCAACTTCATAGTCACATTGATCATTCGCAGACTCGCAGTCGAGTGTTTCTGGCCAGTGTACAGATGCACACAGTGGGTCCATGCATGTCACAAGGTCTTTGTTTGGCTTATAAGGCTTGTGGGGAGCCTACAAAGATGAAAAGAAACAATTGTTTGATTGTTGTTTTAAATGTTCAACATATATGAACATCATCTGAATTCTTTGAATAATAATATTTATGGTTTTTATACAAATAAACATATTATACTTGTTGTTAATAATGTTTAAAAGGTTTGTTATGTGTATGACTTGTCTTTTCTTTGCTCTTTCTCTCACTTGAATAGTCTTGCACTCTTAGAAACTATCACGCCAAATAGCTAACACTAATTAAGTACTCGCTGTAGTTACTCCAGATAGTAATGGCATTTACCCTATGCAATGAATACGTGTGTTCGAGTTCAAACGTTTACTCTACAGAACAGATGAAACAACTTAATACTAATTAAAAAAAAAACAAGATTGAAACTTTAAGAGACTAGGAGAAGAGTTACCGGGAGGCATTTGGTGCAAGGTGCATCACACTGAAGCCAAGTGAGATCACTCCCAGTGTCGATGTCCAGCCAGTAAGGTTTCGATGGATTCCCTATGTTCACCGTCACATAATAGTACCTGCACATAGAAGTGGAATTCTTCCCTGTAATCACAAATAATAAGATCTGTTGTTTCCATTTGTACCAACATTGAGTGTTCATTGTGGCTATAAGTGTCATGTTCTAGAATACTGCATTTCACTCTTCAGGATGCATACTCCCCTCAAGAACAGATTCTTTAACAAAGATAGTACTTAAGTTTATGCAGCCTTAGCCTACACTTTGTGCAGGAGTCTATTCACACAACTTAAACCCAAAATTTCAACGTCACAAAGCAGCAACCTTACCTGTTACTCTAAGTCCCACCCTTTACAAAAAAACCTCAAAAATGACATTCTTACACATGCATAGAGGTGGTATAACATATAATCCTAAAAATAGTTGCATACTTGCATACACACACACACATCACATATTAGTAGATATAGTGGGTATGCAGAAAATGAAAATCAAGAAAGATGCACAAATTGACATGGGTGTAAACTGTAAAGGTACCTAAAGTTAAATCATCAAACAAACCCACATCAATTCACATTAGCTGTAAACAAATACATACAGAACACAAGGCTCGTGATGAATCTCACACTGATTTCCATAATATGCAGAATTATATCAAAAGAAAACATGAGTTCATAGATACCCTTTTGGATAAACATTTCCGGTGACCTGAAAAACGACTGAGGACGATGAAGTTGATTTTTTGTGGATTGTGGGGCGATTTGCTGATGAATAACATCCTTTGAATGCTATTATTAACAAGTAGAATAATAGGGGTACGATGAAGCTGATTCTTGAATGCATTTGAGATTGTGAGTGATCACTGAATTTGGAAGTCTGAAAGTTTGATTAAAGTTTCATAGATGATGATTTTGTGATGATGATAGAGGACTTGACCTCTGGTCTACTTCCTCCGTACATGACTGAAGTGAATAGACTATAATAACTTTACCCGCTATATCTTTCTTCTTTTTTTAATTTTCTATCGTATACTCGTCTTTGTTTAATCATACACTCTTTTTGTTTAAATGGTTAATCGGGTCATTAGATGGTTCATTAGTTCATCCGATAATCTTCATTATTTGAGTATGTAACCCGAGATTATCCTCAAGAAGAAACTCATTATAATGAAGAGAAAACTCTCTGATCCAACATGAAACCCTCTTTTTTGTCATATGTGAGACTTGAACACAAGATCTTCCTCTAGTTTGTTAAAGATTTAGGGTACCTCACCTCAACCACTAGGGTTAAGGATGATTAGTAATCATACATTCATCTTATTTTAATTTATGAATCTAGCACATATCTCTCTAGGGATGAGATCGGTACTGAATTGAAAAATACCGGTATTAAAAATTTGTGAAAGTATAAACCGAATATCATACCGCACTTGAAGGTACAGTACTGATCGGTACCGGTACCATTGAAAACACCGGTACCATTGAAAATACGAAAAGATATTGAAACCGAATGGTACTGAAACCGAAAATATGAAAAACGAATACGGGTACTGATATCAATTGTGTTCGATAGGTACCGGTTTGGTATGGTACTGATGCAATACCGGTTCTCGGTAAAAAAATATTCATCCCTACTCTTGTCTAATATATTGTATACACATTTGGATACTATTGGTCTACTATCCTTTGGTATTTCTGGTCTTGCTACCAATAAAACATCCGGTACATTTTTAAAGTTTTTATTTTGAAACCATTTATATTAAAGGTTAAATGAGTAGGTCGGCTCATTATAAATATATAAAATTAACTAAAAAGTAAATGAATAATACATCATTTGAGAGCTGGTTATACTTGAGCATGTAAAATTATTCATAAGTTGAGTTTACACTATAATCAAAGAGCTTAAAATGAGACAATGTTAATGTCAAGCTCAATACTTAAATTAAATAAGTTGGGCTTGAGTTTAGCTTGATGTATTTACACTTGTAGATGGTACGTTTGTTAAGAGATAAAAGCCATCATATTAGTTAGAGTAAATTATGGTTTTCGTCATCCTTTTAGTTTATATATTTTTGCTTAGGATATTCTGTGGTATTATTTTTGATGAAATCAGCTTGGATTCATGATGAACATGAATAAAATGTTGATTTCTCCAAGGATCTTTTCTAATCTCTCAATCAACAAACATGAACCATGGTGCGAAAACCCATGATTCAAATGTATGAATTCAGTGTGTGTGTGTGTGTGTTTGAATGTTCGAAAATAATAAAAACTGTTTGATTGATTGATTGTTCAAAAGCTTACAAAGGATTAGGGTAGTGTGCTATTTATAGCATATACACAAAAGCTATATACAATTACTAAACTACCCTTATGTAAATAAAATTACATAGAAAATAATCCAAGTCTACAAGTCATTCGCTATGGAGAATAAGTCATCCGCTGTGGAAGATATCTCATCCGCTGTGGAGAAGACTTGTCATCCGCTGTGCATAGTGTTTGTTCATCCGCTGTGGAGTGTTCATCCGCTATGGATGAACATCCGTTGTGGACAGTTGTGAGTGTTTGCTTGTCTGTTGTCCGCTATATGTTCTTCATCCGCTGTGGGATGGATGTTCATCCGTCCTGCACACACTTAGAAGATCTTCATCCGCTGCTGATGATCTTCATCCGCTGTGGACTCTTTCTTCATCCGCTGCAGACACTTGTCAAAATTTCTTTTATCTACAATTCTGAAAAAGAAATTTAAACAAATATTAGTGTTTGTTATGAATGATAATGATGCTAATGTGTTAGTAAATGATTGTTTTGGATGTTAGAACACATTATGTTTGATATATGTCTGATTTGGCAAGCATCATACTTTTATGCATTAATTCTTAATGCATTTGTTGAGTCCAACAATTTTCTATCATTTCAATTCATGATAATGACATTATTAAAGATTTCAACTTAAATGATCCTTGTGACATGTTCTAATTGTTCCGTGCACACAACAATTTAACGTTACATGTATTTCCTTGTTGTTCACTAAATGTTAACATCGATAGTTCTTTACTTGAATGAATGTTAAATTTTTTAGATAAGTGGATGTGAAATGAGCAAAAAAACCCTTTTGTATTTATGAAGCAAAAAAATAAATATTACTATTTGGGTCCACTTAACAACAAAGAAAGACTCTTACAAATTATTTTACGTTGATATCCTTTTGATCTAGTAACACCTGATGTTTCCCAAGTTAGTATTAGTTTGAGTCCCACACAAAAGATAGGAAAAGAAAACATTAAAACGTAATTAGGCACCGGATAAATCTTCTCTATGGATTTGTGTGTGTCCATGATAAAGAAAAACCTCTAAAGAAGTTTAGTTTCATTCAATGCTAAGAGATAAAGACAAGAAGCAGCATATATAATTATTGGTTTTTAAAGTTTCATAAACAAAATACACAAAAGACTAATTATATTACAGTTGATTTGAAGAGGGATCTTTAATAAAAATACAAATTTTAATTATAAGAATCTTATAGTACACTTATATTTAATATTAATTATTATATATAAGATTGTTATGTAATTGCTTACCTCATCTTTTCTTTTACTCATCATACATGACTATCACTGTGTATAAATACATCATCTAATTCTCTCCTCTTTTTTTTTAAACCTGTTTCATATTAAAAGTACATAGATTAAAAACAAAAATAACTTTTCTTTTCTTTTGGACAAAAGAACTTGCTATAAAAATATAAACAGTAAAAAGCCTCTGGCCTAGTGCCATCAATGTATATAACAAATGTGACAAAATAACAAGTTTCAAGAGTAATATTAGGCTAATTAAAATACCAAAAAGTGAATGTCGTATCTAGTGTTTGTATTTATTCCCGCTTTATGTAAGATTCAATGAAAAAACCGGATCGCTTCATGATTTAATATACACAACTTTAACTTAAGTGTTTCTCGACTCTTTTAAACCAAGATCTCAAATCATAAATCATCAACATTACCCTCAAAAAAAAAAAAAAATACCAAAATGATAGAAAGATATTAAATACGTGCTACCCAAATGCCTTTGTTGATTGATAATTTGATATCTCACGTGTTTCATTGAACACATCCAAATCAAACGGGGTCTTGTTCTCCCTCTGTCACAAGAATCCCTCTTTGATCTAATCAATCAAACCCCATCTGATCTACCATCGTCAACAAGGTGAACTACCGAAGAAAAAATCAATCATCTTTACGATTTCGTATCATATTATTGTTTTAATATGTTTGTATAGTTCCAAATCCGCATAATTGGGTTTGATCTTTTCAGGGGTTTTGATATTTTGTTGTATGGGTTATGTTATTGATAGTGGATGATCCAATGGAGGCATTTGTGTTTGAATTTGATGATGTGTATGCGAACATCATCGGATCAATTGAGTGATCTGTGTTGTTAAGTGTGGTGTTTGAGGATTTAGATCAGTTTCTGAATGTGGAACTTTAAATTATGGTTATGTTTTTGGTGGAAGTGTTAGGGAAGTGTGTTTGTTTGTAGATCTTGCTTTTGTTTTTGTAATCGGTTAATGTTTCTGGAAATCGTTAATTGGTTTGTTTTTTATGTTCTGAAACCCTTATTTCATGGACTATTGCTGAATTTTGCCTTTTTTGACTGAACTTATTGTGTACTTGATCTTCTTTACTTGAATGTTCTCAGTGTTTAGTGTTGAGATGTTCTTGGATTGATCTCATTTCACTGGGTAGGTTTCTTAGTTGAATATGGGAGTTGCACAAAAACAATAGCAGCATGGAGGAGGGAACACTTGAGATTGGAATGGGTAAGCTTGCATATCATGTCAATTTGTATGATTTTATCTTTAAATACAGTACACAATGACATGACGTGTGGAGTTTTTGAGAGGTATGTTAGATAAGTGCAGGGTAATAGTGATAAAATGAAAGGGCTTGTTGAGGGGGGGGGGGGGGGGGTGGGGGGGGGTGACAGGTTAAATCGATCCTCTATTATTGTTTTATAAAGATTAGAATAACTAAATACTTTTAGTAACATAGAGTTAAACCTACTCAAAATAAAATAACTGATAGTAGAAACTAAACTAATGATCTTGGTGATGCATCCGATCCATGAATGTCTCGTATAGAATAACCAAATTTCTTTTTAGTAACATAGAGTTAAACCTAGTCAAAATAGAAAAACTGATAGTGATGATGTCAAAGGACCAAGGTGATAACTGATAACATATAAAGGCTTGTACCAATTGTTTACACTTTTCAAGTCTTAGCCAATTTGGGCAATATATACATAAACACCTTGAAATACAAGTTGTATCTAAATATTCATATGGCCCTTGGACTTGAACTGCTAAGATGAATCTCCTTTAGTATCCATCTAGATGTATCTGGTTATGCCTTTTTCAATTAACTGACCTATAGTTTCTGTTTTGGTTCTTACTAACACTAAATTTATACTAAGAAGGATGCTTTCTTGGAGGCTAAGTATGGACGTCAAACACCCATTCAACACCAACATGGTTGGATCATGGATGTGTGTCTAACATATACATATGCTATTGAAACTTCAAAAGTGGGTCCCTTATATGGACAGACAATAAGAAAGCATATTTTTGGTAGTAAATTGGATTTATAGGGGGAAAAAAAAGAAAGGCACCCTTCACCTTGCAGTTTTAGAACCTTTAATACTTATCAATTAATTATAAACATAATAAACCCAATTTTTTTTCCCTTTCTGGGAAGACAATCGAAAACCATTCCATCTATTTAAGTCAAAGTTTCATCTGATGTCTGACTTTTCTATACCTTGATATTTGCACAGAATATAGAACTGTCTCTGGAGTTGCTGGACCACTGGTCATCCTTGATAAAGTGAAGGTTGGTTTCTATTTTTCTCTTTTGGCTGTTATTATTGTTATTTATATCATTATTACTATAATACTGTCATTAGTATGATTATGGTTATGATTATTAATTCTATATGTGTTTGAACACTTAAATTTCTAAGCATGCTTATATTGCCAAGACAAGTCATCAAGTAACAGGTGCAATTCTCTTTCTATTATGACAGGGACCAAAGTATCAAGAAATTGTCAACATCCGTTTAGGAGATGGAACAACTAGACGTGGTCAAGTATTGGAGGTTGACGGAGAGAAAGCTGTTGTTCAGGTTATCACCACCAGACATTTCATGCATGCATTTTGTCTGTACATTCGTGATTATCTAAAAATGATCTACATTTTGTTTATGGTCTTCAATCATCAACTTAATTAGAGAAATTGTTAGCATTTGATTCGGTTGTATATAGTTGCCTTCTTGATGCACCAAGTGGATTGAGTTTTCCATTTCGTAGACAAAAGCTTAAAGTTAAATACATTCTTCTGAAATCAAAGCATATATATCTTGAAGCAGCAAACTATCTTGTTTATTTTGAAAGTGAGCATGACGAATGGAATTTATAATGGTATATACATGTTGCAATATGATAATAATGATACAGCTACCTCTTGGGAAAAAGCTTATACTAAAGAAATAGCTGTGAAGCTAGTTAGCCATAAGCCAAAGTGCTGAACTAATGTCTTATACATAAATATGCACACATGGGTATATAATGTTAGAGGCTGCACCTTAACTCTATCACTTCAACCATCTATTACTGATCCCATGTCTCTAAAGAGCATGCAATGTGAAATCAACCCTCATGTAATCTTAACTTCCAATGTTCACCTGCTTGGTTTACTCAAAGACGATACTTTTCCTGTGGGTTTACTGTAGTACATGGTTATTCTTCGTTTTTTCTTGAAAATCAGCTAGTATTCATTGGGAAATGAAGCCTACATGAAAATAGCTAGTCAGTTAGTTGCTATTTGTTATACAGAGAGCCGCACAATCTAAGTTTTAAACTCTTAACTGTTCAAATTCATACCTACATAGTGTTCAAGTAAATTATGTAACCACCTTGAGCTTCAATCCAGCCACCAATAAGGTGTCAGCTATATTAGTTGATTTTTAAGCTAGTATATGCAACAAATTAAAAAGCACCAGTTTCTATGCAACAACCCAGTCACGCAGTCCCTTTTAATTGTCATGGTGCATACGTAGGTTATATATATTTTTTTCCTTATATCATTTTGACCTAATGCAATTATCATTGTTCTCTTGACCAGGTTTTCGAAGGAACATCAGGAATTGACAATAAATTCACGACTGTTCAGTTCACAGGGGAGGTGCATGAGTTTATTTCTATCTCTTTTCACCCTTGTTAAATAAGTCATTGAAAAAAATGCAGTCTTTTTTTGTTTTGCACTTATCTTTCGATTCCTCCATTCCTTTCCGGACATCTTTTGAGCTTCATAGTTTATTTGGACGCGTATTATATTGTTTAATAAACATCGTCATGACATTTGTAGGTTTTAAAAACTCCTGTTTCTATGGATATGCTTGGACGCATATTTAACGGCTCTGGGAAGCCAATTGATAACGGTCCTCCTATTTTGCCAGAGGCTTACCTGGATATTTCTGGTAGCTTTTTAATATTATGAATTATAATTATTTCCTCACATCTCATCAAAAAGATGTGCCTAGACATGGTATACAATGTGTGTATTATGTATATATGACTGGTCTATTATTGTTTTAGGAAGTTCTATTAACCCTAGTGAAAGAACATATCCTGAGGAAATGATACAGACTGGTATCTCAACAATTGATGTCATGAATTCAATTGCTAGAGGACAAAAAATTCCTCTATTTTCTGCTGCTGGTCTTCCCCACAATGAAATAGCCGCAAAATATGCCGCCAAGCTGGTCTGGTGAAACGGTTGGAGAAAACAGAAAACTTACTCGAGGTAGTTGTTGGACAATATGATAGTTACACAATAGGGTATTGAATATTATATTTATTTATCAACACGTGCATATATTTTCTTAATACTTTACTTTTGATGAGTTAATCATTCTTAATTACTGGTTTTATAGGGTGGGGGCGAAGAGGACAATTTTGCCATTGTGTTTGCAGCTATGGGGGTGAACATGGAGACCGCTCAATTTTTCAAACGTGATTTTGAGGAAAATGGATCGATGGAGAGAGTGACTCTTTTTCTGAACCTTGTAAGCCCCTTGCTTCATTTGTTAATTTTTGTTTTATAGTTATTGGTTGGAATGTTGGATTACCTTTTAAAGATGTTTACTATTTGTTTTATAGGCCAATGATCCTACAATTGAACGTATCATCACTCCCCGTATTGCTCTGACCACAGCAGAATATTTGGCATATGAATGTGGGAAGCATGTTCTTGTAATCTTAACTGATATGAGTTCCTATGCTGATGCCCTTAGAGAGGTAAGAAAACACTTGGCTTTTAATGAGACGGGTGGGTCAAATGGGTTGAACCGTATCAAAATGTATTTTTAATGCATAAAAACCTCTTAAACTATTCTATACAAATATAACATTCATATTGAAATATTCTAAGTTATGTAATATGTTACCATGTTTGAGACATCAATCATTTATAAAAATATCTCCATGAAAAAGTACTACTTTTTTCCTGCATTGTTATCTAACTGGCCCTTTTTGCCACCTCCACTATCTTTGTGTTTGATCCGCTACTCAACCCGTCCATTATGACCCATACCTATGGGACAAAATTTCAGGTCTCTGCTGCTAGAGAGGAAGTGCCCGGTAGGCGTGGATATCCAGGGTACATGTATACAGATTTGGCAACAATATATGAGCGTGCAGGGCGTATTGAGGGCCGAAAAGGCTCCATCACCCAGATCCCAATTTTGACTATGCCTAATGATGGTTTCCACCACTCTAATTTCTTTCTTAGTGTTATTTTCCTTTTCACTTTTATCAGTTTCTCTAAACGTTAGTTCATCACAGATATCACGCATCCCACTCCGGATCTCACGGGTTACATTACTGAGGGACAGATATACATTGACAGACAGCTCCATAACAGACAGGTGAGATATAATTCCAACTTTCCAAGGCTAACCCTTTATATTGCAATTTCAGCTACTTTAAGATTTATTTACTTGCTCTTATTATGGAAATTTCCAGATCTACCCACCAATCAATGTGCTTCCATCCCTATCGCGATTGATGAAGGTAAACTTAAAAACTCTGCTTGAAGTTTACATGACTGCACATATGGGATTAAGTTCTTAATCAAGATTGTTTATTCTTGTAGAGTGCTATCGGTGAGGGTATGACTCGCAGAGATCATTCTGATGTGTCCAACCAGGTAAAGATTGAAATTTTTAATATAAAATAACCTAATTGCCCCAACATGTCATTATACAAACTTTTATGATATCAATATGAGCCAAAGTACATGCTTTTAAGTTAGGAACAAATTACCAAGTTTTGTTACTTTCATATTTTCAGCTATATGCAAATTATGCCATTGGAAAAGATGTCCAGGCCATGAAAGCAGTGGTTGGAGAAGAGGCTCTCTCCTCTGAGGATTTGGTCTCTCTCTCTCTCTTTCTCACTCTCTCACACACACACACACGGTTTTAAAAAGCGCGAGGTACTTTGAGGCGTTTAGGTATCAAAAGCTGAGGCATGAGGCGAGAGCTTCATGTACACGGAATAAGCTTTCTGTACAACCAAAAGTTGCACCTCTTTTGCATGTTAGGTTTTTATCAAAAGCGTTCAAAATCTCTTCATTCTTTTTGGTCATTTTTATATATCAGCCTCCTCAAGACTCTATTGACTAATTCTGACTCACATGTACATGAAACGTTGAGGCCCTGAGGAGCGCTTTTCAAAACCAAGCAAACACACACACATACCTTTAATTAGATTTACAAGAAAGATATGTTGGTGATATCTTACTGTATAAATGTAACAGCTATATTTGGAGTTTCTGGACAAGTTTGAGAGGAAATTTGTGGCACAAGGGGCATATGACACCCGAAACATCTTCCAATCACTTGATCTAGCATGGACACTTCTGCGGATATTCCCACGTGAACTTCTTCACCGTATTCCAGCCAAAACCCTGGATGCATTCTACAGCCGCGAGGCATCCAATTGAAGAAATCAAAGCTTTTGTATCATAATCTTGATTATGTTGCTACTGTAATAAGGGCATGTTATGTTTCTGTTTGGATTTGTTGATAGCCCAAGATATGTTCTTTTCGATAAGAGGCAAATACGATATTTATTTGGTATAGAACCAGCCCGACTGGCAAGACGTTTTGGCACGAGATTTGTGTTTTTGTGAACCAAGTGGCTTTTAGAATCTAGGAGAGACCTTGATCCTCTGTATGCATAATTATGGATGAAGCAGAATTTGAAGTGATGATTCATTGTTTTTATATAAGTCTGAGTTCTGAATAGACGGATTCGTGTTTTCAAAGATCGGTTTAATAATCCGCGTCACGCGAATAAGATAAACAAACTTTCGGGGGCGAGTTTTGGAGCAACTGTTATGCTTGTTGTTTTGTGACGTTGAGTTTTTAGTAGACTGATTCGTATTTTCAGATATTGGTATAATAATGTATGTTAAGCTTATAAAAATTACTAGACTTGTAAGGGCGGACTTTGAAGCAACTGTTAACTTTGTTGTTGTGTGATCTTAAGGTTATGTGTTTAAGTCATAAAAAAACAGCTTCTGCACATAGTTTAGAGGTTTGGGATTGCTTTTGAAAATCACTTTTTGATTTATTGACTTGTCAAATAAGTTAATAAATTAGTATGGAGTGACTTATTAACTTATTTTTCTCACAACCATCAAATTATCAAACCTTATAAAATGATTTTTTAATTTTTTAAAAGTTAATAAGTTAAAAAGGAAGTAAAAAAAGCACTCCCAAACACCCACTAAGACTGTAAATATTAGATCGTGAAGAATCTGGCCCTTTCCGGACCTTGGGCAAGCCAAGCTTCGGGTATGTACTTTTTTACAATTATAAATCAAATATCATAGGATACGTTGTTTTGGTTAACAAAATTTGTGACCTGACATGAAAAAATTCCAAAAATATGTTTTTTTTTTTTAATTTTAAAGTGTATTTTAAAAATTATAATAAAAATAAAGTAAGTTATTTTTTTTCAATGACTTAATCTGATAAAAACTTCTTAGAATTTTTAAAATTAAACATTAAACACCGATAAAGTAGTAAAACTTAATCTATAAGCAATAAATAACATTCTAGAGAGCTCGTTTGACCATTTAAAACAAGTCTATTTTCATGCCCATCTTATTTCGTTTTCTAAAGTTGATAAATAATTGGTTAAGAAGTGTTACGATTTATTGTTTTATGTTATATAATAAAAGTAAGGTCCATATTTTTAGTAAAAATCAAAGTCGGAAGTCATTTTATAGATCAAGTTATTTAATTTTGGAAAACTGATTCTAAATTGTAAGTTAATTTGTTCTGGATAAGGAAATGTCACATTTTTTATATCGATATTTAGTTTAAGATACGATATGCATAATATGTACAACATTTATATGCAATATGTCTTTCACGCGTCGTAAGTTTGGTAGCTTGAAATGCTTTGATTTGAGTCATGTATAATCACAATCATAAAGAGACAATAACCAAACTACTGACGAGATCCGGGAAGGGTGGGATGTAAACAAATGTTACATTTACAACAATATATAGAGATGTTGTTTTCAGAAAGACCCGACTCTATTTAAAAATAAAATAATATACCCCAATGATCTTAGTTTATGTAATACTATGATAGATTTAAAATTCAAACATGATATCAATAATACAATTCAATAAATACTTTGAACATCTCAAAAAAATAAAAATAAATAAATAAAGAGTATGAGTTCATCTTTATCATTGCATTTCATAATACATGAAAGTAAAAAAAAGTGACGAGTCTGAAAAAACTATAAAAAGTACAAGAAAGAACTGAATCACATCTTCCTCTTATTATTAAAATAACGACAAAAGGACAATGTAACTATTTGCTGGAAACATAATCGACCGTGATTACCGAAAACAAGATAACGATGCAGGGTGGTACTTGATCATTTGATATGTTCCACAAATTATATTGTTATTACTTAATCTAGCCATTAACGTGTTTAAATAGCAATGGAGCCTTTTTTATCACCTCCTTTTCTATTTCATTTGGTAATAACAATACAAATATTAGTAACAAAAATCCTATTTAACTTCACTTAAACGAAAAGATTAAAGATCAATACCAATATCATACTGACCATGGTTGAATAGATGATGTATTCATCTTTGAAGCATAAACTTTTTTGAGCTGAGTGAATAGAAACTAGAAAGAAAAAAGAAAGGTTCTTATATTAACTCTTTGTCCTACGCAAAACAATACGAAATTAAAATGATTTAACAAATGACAATCCTCTATTCATTATTACCTTTATACGATCAATATTTAAATAGTAATGATTCTTGACCTAGGTGGTTAACGTGAGATATCCAAAACACGTAAATATAGTGAAGTTTTAAGTTTAAGTTTCACTTTGAACAAAAATATTTAAGGTTGAGTCAAGAGGTTTTTCCGGTTGTGGGTTTCATCCTGTGGCGCTTAGGGGTGCGGAACGGATAGATAGTCGATTAAGATAACACTTATCATCCAAAGCATGGTCGTACATTTACTGTTTCTAAAAAAGTAACAACTAAGAGCATTCACGTCTCATTTCTCATTTTTATTCTTATAATTACATTAATAATCCTTACATTTCTCTCTTCTTTCAACTAAATAATATTTTTTTATACGTTTATTATTATTTTTTTCTTTTTTCACTCATAACCACTCTAAAAAATATTATAAACATTATAAGAGTTGAACAGTGTTCTCAAAACATACAAATAAAAAATAATATTTTTGCTCTCGTCCACTCACAACCGTTTTTAAAATATATACACACACTTGCATAAAAATTGAAAAGAGAATGTGAATGATCTGAGTAAAATACTAATCACTTTAAAACCATAAAATCAACATAAACTAAAAGGAATTACAATGAAACAAAATACAAACAAAACAATTCAAAACCGAATGAACAACTACTTTACACCCAAGGTTAAAGTCTTCATTCATGGTTGATGAATACTCGAATAATCCAGAGGTAGAAGACGCCATGAGTACACATGATCACACCTTCAATTATTGCATCTCTGTGACACCCCACCTCATCAATGGCGAATCCCACCTTCTTCATCTCACAATACTCCTATATTTAATCCTGTCGGTACCCTAAACAACAAAAACCCACATTTTTCAACGCAATTTTTCAATTCAAAAATCAAACACCTAATCGTCATCAATGCCATCATCACCTTCTTCAAACTTATACAGTTTCACATGGCACCATCACGCATTTCAATACCCTTGACGCATTCGTTATTATATTGCTTTGAATTGAATATTATTATTATTCGCCACTCTGCCGATTCGCATTCTTTATCATCTAGAATTTGACAAATTGGCACCAATTTGAAATCCTAAGTGTAGATCTGGATGGTTTTGAGATGGGTTTGGCGAGTGAAGTGTTAGAAGTGGAGTGGAGATGATGATACGAGAATTAGGGTTAGGGTTTTGTGGTGTTTAAATCATTAAATGGGCTGTAAAGCTTCGAAAGTTGATGATTTGCCGTTGGTGATACGTTGTAGAGAGAGGAAGAGGTTGATAAAGTGTGCTGCTGGTTATCGGTATGATTTGTGTTCTTCACATTTGGCTTACTTTCATTCTATGAAAGATATAGGTTGTGTGTTATCTCGATTTGTTGATGAACAGCTTGTGATACCTTCACCATCTCTCTCATCCCCTGTACTCACATTGCCATCTGATGTAGGTAAGAGTAAGAGCAACGGGTCAGTGTCTTCTGATTCGATTTCGCATATTCATTCGATTGATGGTGGTAATCAAGATTCTGAATCTGAATTGAGTGTGTCTTTAGATGGTCATATTCATTTACATGATGTTGATGATGGTAGTGGTTTTAATCGGCCCCATGGTTACAACGAAATGGATTCGAATGAACCTTATGTAAGTAACAGAGAGTTTCCAGCATATGAAGGACCAAACCAGAGTAATTGGGGTGATCCTTATGATATTAATAGAGGGCAGCAGCCCTATCAACCTCCATGGGGTGAGCCTTATGTGGGGAACCCATCGGCATTCGCGTATGAACCTCCTTGGGGACCAAACCAAACTGGTTGGGGTGAGGGTGGCCCTTATGTGAATGTGATGAACCCATCTGCATCACAATATCAACCTCCTTGGGGGCAATATCAAGGGGATTTTAATTCTTACAATGGATATGGCGAGAACTCGAATTCAAATCCAAATCGTTATGCTTTCTTTATGAAGAAATCCGCCCCAGCTAGCCACACTGTGGTTCAACAAGAGGAAGCAAGGGGCTTTCAAGAAAGAAGCCAATGGGTTGATCCACCTGGTTATGATCCATATGTAAGTGCATATGGGTATGGTTTTTCATATGGTGGTGCATCGTCAGCTCCCCAAGAACCGGAGAAACCCAAAAGTCCTCCGCCTCCTCCTCCACCAATGGAATCTGATTACTTCAACTTTTTTGATGCGTATGATAATGAATACCATGGGTATGGATATGGGTATGAAGCAATGGATAGTAGTCCGGATACAAGTGAAGTGAGAGAGAGGGAGGGGATTCCTGATTTGGAAGAAGAAACAGAAACCGAGTCTCACTATGAAGAGGTTGTAAAGACGAAGACGTTTAGTACAAAGAAAAATCTTGGGGAAGGAAAAGATAACATTGAAGGTGGTCCAGAGAAGGAAACTTCAAGTAGTACTGAGGGCAGTTCTCGAAGAACACCACCAGGGAAAAGTGAGGGAGCTGCAAAGGCAGCACATGTTGAATCCACATCAAGTTCATCACCATTGGAATATAAAGGAGGAGCACATTCGGTTAACACTGAAGTAGATAAGCATAGCTCTGAAACAATTGTTTCACAGAGCACGGAGGACGGCCGTGAAGATAAAAAGGGGGTAAGTGTTGATAAAGACGAAGGGTCTACACAAGAGTTAGAATCCTCAGTTTTGAGTAGTTTGACAACATTGTCTCCTCATGGTTCTCGGGATCTTCATGAAGTAGTTAATGAAATTAAAGATGAATTTGAGAGTGCATTTAGTCATGGGAAGGAGGTTGCCTTGATGCTGGAGGCAGGGAAGTTGCCTTATCAATCAAAGTTTGCAGTTCTTAAGGGTAAAAAAAATGATTTTTATCACCACAATGTCCAGTAATACCATTTCTTCATATTTATTCTTTTGTGATTTTCTTTTTACTCTGATTATATTAGTGTTGCAGTTGTTTCTAGTCGTTTTTGTTCCACAGAAGAATTGCAATTTGAAACAGGAATTTCATAAAGTTTTTGATGTTCAGAACTTTATTGCTGACTATTTATATACGTCACTTTGCAGTGATCTTATCCAAGATTCTCTATCCATTAACACCTTCCTTGGCATCTTCAGACCATCCAATACAATCTGTAAGATCATATTCTCAAGCAACAAATTAGCAGGATCTTATAATGGGGATCCAGTTGTTGACGTTAAGCCCATCAACCTTTCTTCTACTTTGGAGAAGCTATATGTATGGGAGAAGAAATTATATAAGGAGGTAAAGGTAAGACCATTGTTATCATCGTAATAGTTTCTCATTAATTTTTTGATGTGTAGTTAAGGACTGATTATGTGTGTACCTTAATCTTGGTTTTAAATTGCATGATGCGCTCCAATGTGTTCGGTCCAAAATCCTGATGCGTAATGCGTTTGTTAATAAAAAAATACTGAAAGTTATATGTACATAAATACCTTAAGTTTCACAGGAATTTTAAGAAACATAAAAAATTATACATTGGCAGCACAACAGCGATTTAGAAAGTTCTAAAAAAGTCTCGTTGATGCTTAAAAAGTCTCTTGAATGCTTAGAGAAGTCAAAACACAGACTTAAAATGCTTAAAATTAAAAAAAAAAAAATCACAGATTGTTCAAGAGAAAAGTCAAATCCAGTTAAAATTTCGATGTTGCACGCAGCTGGTGTGTGTTGCATTGTAGCATACCTTGCGAATTGCAGCTCGATATTGGCGCATCATGTAAACGCATCACAACACATGTGGCGTTGCGTTCCTGATAGCGCATCAGCACATTATGCGCGCATTTTAAAACCCAGACCTTAATAAGGACCATGATTCTTTTTTTTAGCCATTTAGTTTCAAATTTGATTTGAGTAATGTGAAATTGATACATCAGGTGGTTGGTCTGGTTTTAGGGTGAAGAGAGGCTAAGGGTTGTTTATGAGAAAATGTGCAAGAGGCTGAATGATTTGGATGCAAAAGGAGCAGAATCTAGTAAGATCGATGCTGCACAAGCTTCCATAAGAAGACTGAAGACAAAACTTAATGTTTCGATCAAAGCTATTGATGCCATATCTTGTGAGATAGACAAGGTGAGGGACAAAGAACTGCAGCCACAAATCAGTGAGTTGATCTATGGGTATGAAAATCTTTAGCATGTTCATTTTATATGCACAAGCACATGGCTCCATCTCTATCATTCATAAACAGTCATGAGTTGTGGCAGAACTTGTATTCCCTGTTGTTACTCTTGTTGCTAGGGTTGGTGAAACTGGCTGGTCAGACGGGTTAGATACCAAGTGAAACAGGTTATGTTTACTAAGGGCCAAAACGGGTAGTGTTGGTCCAACCCACTCGTATTTTCTTTTGAATAATATAAGTATAATTATGTGTCAAGTATTATTACAGCAATAATATGAGCATTGCTAATAAAATGATTTAGAAATTTTATGCATTTGAATACATTTTGTACGACTTTCACGGTGTCACCCCATTTTGTACATGTTCTTAGAACACATTAGTATGCAGATAATCATGTAGGGAATAAGGTTGACCAAAGTACTTTCATGATTTTTTAAGTTTCTGTTTTTTATGTAAATCACGTGAAATTGAGGAATTTTGTCAATCACGCTACATAAGAGGTGTTAAATTTCAAATGCCATAGCCGAATTTTGAGTTTTGGAAGAACTTTCTAAAACTAGATCTCTCCTTTATAAATGGTTTTTTCTTGTAAGTTCAGGAATTATTTAGTAATATCACACTTTTTTGTTTTAAAAGTGTGTATTCATACACCATGTGTTTGCTTTCTGCATCAAATCAACGCATTATAGAACCCTCATGGTTTATTTTATTGTGTTCTTTACAGACTAATACGAATGTGGCAATCCATGGTGCAATGTCATCGAAAGCAGTTTGAAGCCATCATGGAGAGCAGAAATCGGACTTTAAGGGCAAACACGAATCTTGAAAGAGATTCAAGCTTGAAAACCACTCTTGAGCTTGAAGCAGGACTTGTAATGTGGGCCCGACATTTTAATAACTGGATTAATGCTCAGAAATCATATGTTAATTCCTTAAACGGCTGGTTACAACAATGCATTGATCACGAACCAGAAGTAACCATTGATGGTGAGGTTCCTTATTCCCCGGGCCGTTTAGGAGCTCCACCAATTTTCATAACATGCAACGACTGGCAGCGGGAAATTAAAGGCATTTCTCAAGAAAGAGTATTGAAAGCAATGCATAGTTTCGCTTTAAATTTGAGGCAACTGTTGGAGAGACAAGATGACATACAACGACTTATGCTCAAAAAAGAACACCTTGCCAACGATTTCGTGAGAAAAAGTCAAAACCAGAGGCCAGATGAAACACACGGGTCAATGGTTCCTTCTGAAGAGCGAGTGAGTCTGGATTATAAAGAAGCTATGAAGTTAGTTCGGAATGGTGGTTCAAGTAGTTTACAAGGTGGTATACTTCCAATTTTCAAGGCTTTAGAGAGTTTTACTCGTGATGCTTTAAAAGCTCATGAACACGTAAGATTGTCATAATTTGGGTGATTTTGGTGCACAAAAGCGTATATATCCATTGGTAATTTGTAAAGCTTACTGTATCGCGTAGTAGTAGCTGGTACTACCAGTTATCAGATGGGTTTTGACCTGATGGTATCTGGGAATTTTGCGATCGTGTTTGGGGAATTAGTGATTAGTTGTATTAGACAATATGCAATTAAGGGAAGTAGTAAGTAGTGCCTCTTTTGTAAAGTTGATCCTTCATGTTTAGGCATTGTTAGCCATTCCTTTGAGACCTAGAGTCCTAGACTACTAACAGGCATATTTTGTACAGACAGCTTTGCTATTTTTTGTATTCTTTTATTCTAAATATTGTTGATCTTTGCTTTAGTGTTTAGTTCTATTATAAAGGCAAAACGTAATGCTTCTGAAAAATATTGTTGCTTTGAGTGACCATCACGACTACTTGATAAGTACTTTCTGTCTTTAAAGCAATCCCGTCTTCTCCCTCATTGTGTAATGCGCTTTGGGTGTATAATGAGCAACGTATGCAGAATGTTGAAAAACTCTATACGTACAAGTGACGACCCTGATGATTTTTTGAGTGTTGTAGGAATTTCTGGATCCTAGAACTTTGTCACTATCGAAACGGAGTTGAAAATATTTTTGGTATCATAAGAATAGAGATAGGACAAGTATTTTGTGTTTCTTTGGTAGCAAAAATGAAGAAGAGAGGTTGTATATATAGTTTTGAAGCATAACTTCAAACGTGTATTCAGCCTTTGTTTTTTGGTCTGAAGCAGACCCCTTCATGTGAGTCGGTGTGTCAGTTCAAGAGGCTTGCACACCCGTCGCATGCCATCGCCAGAGTCATGGCATGTTAGAGCCCTACCTCAAAATAACAGCATTTTCAACTTCTCGCTTATAAACCCAAGTACATTTTGACATTTTGAATATTCATTTGTTTTAAAAACACCGCGTTTACCTTGAAATAACTGTAGATTGGGTGCTATCGTTTGTAGTAATCACTTCCAGAACTTCAAACTAACTAGTTATTTTTTGTTGGAAATGTTACCTTCAAAGGGGTTAAAAAAGAAAGAAAACCAATACCAGCACGTCAACCCTTAAAGTTGTTTTTAGACATGCTCGCTAGCAAGGGGATGTAGATGGTAGGTTTAACAAAGGTTAATGTTCTTACTATTTCAGAGCCGTATAATCACAGAAGTTAAAAGCGTTTTATAAAAATCAAATAATCATAACCATAATCAAACCCAGTAAATATCATTCATAGCTAAGCTAAAGACAAGTTAACACAGGTATATTAATCATTTTCAGAAAAAATAACAAGTATACACTATTCACGTTCATAGAACCATATTTCAAAATGTACAACTACAACTCACCAATCACAAACACAATGCAAACCATCACTCTAGTAGCAAGCAAACACCACAATACCAGCTAAAAGTATAATCAAATACTTAAATTTACAGCCTATAATCAACACTCTGGAAGGGAATGAGCAGAAGCATAGGGAGAAAAGCTAGCAGCAGAATCACTATGGCGCAACGGATGCGGCTGCTGCTGACTAGACGACCAGATATAGCTCGATGACGCGTTTCCTGGACTCGGGTAATATGAAGACAGGTGTCGGGAATTTAGAGGTGATAAAGAAGGGTATCCCAAAGAGTTTGATGAGATCAAATGAGAGGCCCGGGACCTATGTGAAGAAGACGCGATGTTTCTAAAGTCTAATGAGCTTCTTGATGGAGTGATATAAGGGGATTGATGATGGCTATGAAGGGTGTAAGGAGTACTTGAAACAGAACGAATGTTAGAAGGTGTACGCGATGTTTGACCTATTTGTATCGCGTGTGATGATGGTGCATGTGATGATGGTGCATATGATGATGAATATGCAGAAGATAATATGGTTGATGAGGCCATGGAAGCTGGGTTGGATGAGAGTAATGGTGTGCGTTCTGAGGCCGGTGGCTCCCCGTTAGCGGTCCTTGCATCGCGTTTACATACAGGGCAAAAAGTTCTCCAAGAAGTCAACCACGCGTCCACACAGATTGCGTGAAATTCTGTCAAGATCCAATGTTGTGACATGAAATACCAAATTATCATATGCATTAACCGTTTTAAAAGCAAGGTGCACAAAAGAAGATGAGAAGAAAGACATACTGTGTCGGCATGGTAAAATTCTAAGTTTATCACCGACACTGTAATCTTCAAGGCAGATAGCACATGTAGCTGAAGTGCAATTATCTTCTAAAACAGCTGTGAATACAAGGCTTGGCATGGCTCTGACTAACCGACTACTCATCCCATGGAATTCCCGAACACGAGAAGACTGAGGACGTTCTCGTCTTATCCTATGCCTACGCACAAAGAAACAAGTTGCCAAAACAGCAGACATAGCCAACAATGATATGAATGATATGGCCATGATTGACCATGCTGAGTTCTCAAAACTCGGGATAATCCATACTTCCATTGAAGTTATGCCTGCATACTTTTTGAGCTTCAGGCCCGATGATTTTGCAACAAATACCGCATGTATCACTATACCCGTTGGAGTCCCAGCCACTGCAAATTTAAAAAAACCTGATTATCAGATATTAGAAAATTGATTTAAATGCACAACAGTACGTCTCGTATGAATTTAATACGTTAGCGCTCATGAAGAAGTAGATTTATATTTTGTACAAAGATCAGTCCATCACCTTTAAAAAATGTACAAGCAATCTTTTTTTAATAAAAAGATCTTGTTAGCCCCTTCATTTTATTGAAAAAGTGTATACATCACAGACACATTTATTTATATATGAGTGGATTCATTTACTTATAAATGAGCAAATTCAACAGGTCAAACAAGTAAAATAAAAGAAATATCTAAAATATGAAAACAGGTCAAAATGGGTCCAACGGGTTGAAAGTCGATCAAAGTATACTTTTAATGTGTAAAACATCCCAAATTATTTTATTCAAAAATTAAATTGTTATTAAAAATATATACTTTTTGTTATCATACTTGACACACTATGTTTAAAAAAAGAATTCAAAAAATTTGTACAAAAGATATTTCAAGCCAACCCGGTCAAACCAACCCCACCTAGCCATTTTGCCACATCTAACTGAATTATCACTAACTGCCATCTTATATAGTAATTACCAATTTCATTCTATGATGATTGCCTATTAGATGGTAACAAGTGATAACACTAGTAATCAATCCAACGTATCAAATGTTCCATTCTTAGTATAGGCCAAATAGATTCAAAGAAGTCATCAATGGACATTTATAGTTTATTTACTGGCATTTCTCAATAAAAGAAAAGTTATCAAATGCATACTTATAACCTCACCAGCGTATTAGTCATACATCATTTTTAATTTTTATAAAATAAGTAGCACAAATACTCCATTTATTTTCTATTGTTATGAGAATAACCACTAATAATCTTATAATTTAATTTTATTTGTAGGGGTACACACTCGATGTATTTCTTACACTTACATATTGAAGGCACGGATGAAAACAAACTAAAGAATTCGAGTGATAATACCTTTTAGTTTCACAGTTGCACATAAGTGATTGTAATAAGTTTTTTAGAGTTCAACTTGTATTGTCTTTTGGCAAAGTACCACAAGCATAAAAAGATCTATAGTTCTATACGAGTAAAACTATAGGATAATATTTGCATAGACCACTCAAATTTTAAGACATTTCACCAGGCCACACACATATTAAAACAGTGTTATATTTCATCCAAGAATCAATTTAGTTACACTTAAGTCAACTGCCACAAACAACTTGCCAAGAAAATGTAAAACGACAAACTGCCCCTGCATGATGAATATACTCAAAAGAATGTCAATTTCCATAAGGCATTTAAGTAGATTCGACTTTCAAGGGGTTTTTATCATTTTAGTACATTACAACTCCGGATAAAGCACAAGTTTTAAAGTTAGGGCATTTATACCCGAAACTGGATTAACCGAAACAAAATTGATTCTTGCTTGATAGTTGTGTGGTCTTAATAACCATTTAAACACTTTGGATGCCCATGTATACTTTATCCCTAAAAGTAGTTGCATAAAGTATAAATGAAATATACGTCACAATTAACTAAAAGCAAATAGAGAAGGGGCCATACTTGCAACCAGATCACTATCATCATTATTATAGACGATGGCCGCCTTGAATCCTGCAGATTGTGCTCTTCGAACTTTATCCTCGAAGCTACATCCTCCTCTAACTATCAATACAAAGGGCTGGTTTACTCTCTCTTCAATCGACTTGTTAGCCAAAGGTGCACACGCGTCCAATGGCTCTGCTTGAAACAATGTTCCGCATTCCCCAGAGCCTTTCACACGCGGAGCTGCAATAATTACAACAAATTACAACACAAAAAGATCATCCATCAATCTAGCATAAGCATTCTTGATTGGTGGTTATAATCATAATCAATATCCAATGATTAAAGCAAAAAATTGATAATCAGTTTTCTTGCCACAATCCCATTCAAGATTCTTCAACAACTTTGATCAAAATAATCATAAAAATGTAAGATCAGAATAATCAAACACCCTAAATCATACAGATACTGTGTGTAACAGAATTAAAGATACAAACACTGCATCTATTTGTATAAATTTGCTGCTTTTAAGTAACCAAATAACAGCTTGAGCTTCAATATCATGAACATCATACAATTAAACCAAAAAAAAACCAAAATCACTCACCAAAGTTAGCTTCGATGTCATCAAACGATAAAGTGACATTATTCCCCATTAAAACAACATTAGCAGTAACCCCAGAAGCCATCGAACATATAAAGCAGCAAAAGATCCAATAACTCAACATCGTATACGAATTCACAAAACCCACAAAAATTAACGACGACCCTATGAAATGAAGATCCAATCTTCTCAGGAAACTAGGGCTTAAAGTGGGATGGAAACATCAGCTTCCATCCTCTAATAACACTAGTGAATCATGTTAGAAATTGAGCTTGTGGGTGTGTGTAAGTGGTGATGATTAGATTGAATTATGGGAATGATTGATAAAATAGGATGAAGAAGATAATATTCTTTGGTTGAACCTGGTGATGCCACCCCCTGTATCAGTGGACAGTAGGAGGAGGCTTCTAGGTTTGTTTGTTTCCCCAAATTGCCCTCACTCTAAACATAGAATAATAAGGGCGTGTTATAGATACATCTAATGACATATTTAAATGATAATAAGGGCGTGTTATAGATACATCTAATGACATATTTAAATGCGTGGAATAAGGTTTTGTAAGGACTATCACGGGCCATAAACCGTTGAATCAAGGACTAACTCAGCAACTTGTCAAGTTAGTATTCTTGGAAGTTAGAGTTGTAAATCTATATATGGTTTCATTTTAATATGGGTCGTTTAGTGTCTTACAAATCTTCTCATGTCTACTTCATAAATTGTCACTTTTAACATGACGGGTGTATGTTTTCTGACGAATTTTTTATTTTTATAGTTATTTAAAATGACGTATTATTTCTCGATATGCGTGTTATTTTGTGTTTTTTGAATTATTTGAAACGGCATAATATTCTTCGATATGCATGTCAGTTATATAATGTGATGTGTAAAAACTTACTATATAGACCATTGTATCTTATTTCCTTTTATCGTTCAATTCTATGTGTTCATCACTTAATTTCCCTTTTTAATAGATTAAGAGAAGTCATGAACGATGTCGATTTGGGCCAACAATTATTTTCTAGAGGTGAGTGTTCTAAAATTATGGGGACGGTTCAAACTATTATTGTGATTACGGTTCTAACTACTACGATGGAGATGGCGGTGATAACGACAATGATGGAGGTGATAACAATGATGACTTTCCTTTCACTCCCAGCAGTGATAGTCCTATAAAGAGTTGGTGGGTTACACAAAATTAATCAAAATATAACATTAGTTCTTATTATTTGTAACCATCCTTATAGAAGTCTTATCATGATGTTGTTTCCGGGTGCTCTCATCACATGATGAGTTGGTGGATTAAGCTTGTAAGAGGGGCGTGAGAATGACAATGCATATGTCACTAAACGAATCAAGAGAAACACAAAAATATGCTGATGTAGCTGACATACCAAAACATGGAGCAGTGTAACTTACTAAGGATGCTGAGGAAATAGAACCCTAAAATCATTTAGGCAACCATGCAGATGATATATATTTTAAAATATCATCAAACATTGCAATGTTAGTTTTTCGAATGAAGACCAGGCAGCTTTTGAGCATTTGTGTGCGGTACTGATCAACTTTGTGGCGCTAGACATTTACGCATACAGTTACAACCACCTTTATCGAAGACTTGTTTTCAAGCACCAAGGGTTGTGGGTTTATATTTGTAAAGTGTATGTATGAGAATTTTAGAAGTGTATTAGGCTTAGAGTAGAAAGTCTCTATTATGGTCAGAAATAAAAGTATAGACATTTACAGTATCTTAAAATGTTTTGTCGGTGATGAGTTTTAACTATAATCCAACTCAACTCCTAAATTTTGATACGAGTTTCAACTTTTACCCTTAAAATTATAAACTTTCAACTTCTCCGTGTAGTATATATAATATATGTTTTTAACTTATTAATTTTTTATTGATTTTCATTCAATAATTTTCATTCGCTAACTTCAGAAAAAGTATCTTGTGCCTATGTTGATTTTTTTTCTTTTACATCTTAATATAAATTTTGTTAAAAATAAAGTTGTATACAAATAAGGTATTATTTGTGCATAGTAGGTTATATTGGCTCCCTGCTAACGTGTATTCATACATTCTTTTACGTACTTAACTACGCTAATATATAATCCCAGTGTCTTAGCAACTTTATTTCTAGTTAATTAGAGTTAATTTCATGAAAGGTCTCTATGTTGATATATGATTTTACTTTGGGTCATTAAGTTTAAGAAATTATAAGATTTGTTTAAAAATTTGTCAAAACATAACACAAAAAGTCTTTGTTATGAATGTGGCTTTAATTTTTCTGTTTAGTTTTTAAAATGACCAAAATACCCTAAAATAAAAAATAAAACGTTAATATAAATTAATATATTCATATTTTAAAATACCCCAATACCCACCATTTCCCCCTCACTTAGCACGACTTTGCTCGACACCACTATCACGAGGGAGACATCGGCAATGGTGAGGCAAGCGGCTATGGTGAGGGTCACGGCGATAGGTATGCTGAAGACGAGGACAAAGGGAGGGATGGGGTGGGTAGACCGGGAAATTTAAACAAAATACCTTTCTTCTATTAATATGGCAATATAAACAAAATACATTTATTTATATTTATATTTTAGTTTAGAATAAAGGGAAATTTATCATTTATGACAATCAAATAAAAATCAGGCTTAAGCACACCGAGATATAATGAAATAAGAAAGAGGTTAAAATCAAAATGTGAGAAGGCACAATGAGTCAAAAAATAATTCCGAGTTTTTATTCCCCTAGACGTCCTCACTAAGAAAAAAAATAAACAAAAAATAAAAAAATAAAAAAGTTAACGTTTTTTTTTTGTGTCATTTATGAAAGACACAATGACGTTATTGTGACATTATGAAAGACACAATGATGTCATTGTGTCATAAAAGACACAATAAAATTTATTTTTATTTTTATTTTTATTTTTTTTGAAAGAGGACGACGAGAGGAACAGAGACTCCGAAGTACTTTTTTATAATTCGATTTAGATTGTGAGATATAATTTTTTTTGTGATTTTTTTAGCCTTATTGTGTCTTCTCACACTTTGTAGCAAAAATAAAATTTGTAAAATAAGCTCATCCATAAAATAAAACCTAACCTTTTACGTAATTAATTCTAAAATTAATATCAAAAGTTTAAAAGAGATATTTAATGTAAAAAAATATCATTATAACAACCCAAATTTCTCAACAATATAATAAATAAATCCCAAACGTAACCTCCAAAACAAATATCTACAAACGTACTCTCATATTTTCAGCCGCTTGATGATATAATATTACTTTTTTTGCAGTCATCTCCTTCATTCACTCCTTTTACATTGTTTTCACCCCCAATTCAATTCACTTTTCACAATTTCACCATCAGTATTCAATTCGAAGCTTCATGTAAAGATCAACCTGAATCACACCACAAAACCTAAGTTCAATTCCATCTAATCAATGTAACTCAACATCAACAATCACTACAATCCACACACCTTGATGGCATCAACCACCTCCGGATCAGCATCTATCGATTGAATTTGTTGTTATTGTATGGCGGCACCGAGGAATCTGGTGGTGGAGACTGGGAGATTGGTGAAGGATGAAGAGGTTGCGGAGGATTCGCCTACGAGTAAGAAGCCTGTGGGTGCGAAGGTGGACGGGAGGTATCCGTTGACGGGGTGGGAGTTCACGGTGGCGGTGAGTGTTGTGTTGGTGTTTAGTGTTGGGTTGTTCTGCATTTACCTCACTATGCCTGCTGCTGAGTATGGAAAGCTTAAGCTGCCCCGATCGGTGTCGGATTTACGGATGCTCAAGTAGGTAACTGAAAGAGCATTGTTTTTGCTTTGGTGTAGTTTGATTGGTGATGTGAAGTAGTTTTTGTGTTTTGTTGATTATGTTGGTAGGGTAGTTGTTAGGATTAGGTGTGGCTCGCTCACGAATCCTGCAGTGTGTAGGTTTGATGGTGTGGTGTGGTTAATAGGAGTAGATTAGGTGAAAAAAGGAGTAGATTAGGTGTCGGTTTAAAAAAAAGGAATTAGGGCTTCTTGATTCTAGTTGTCTTGCTAAACTTATTTAGTTTGATCGTTTTAAGTGTTATGTGCTGTAGACAGACATGTGATTTAGGGTTTATGGTTGAATGGGTATTATATAACATGGAGTTATGTAGCTGTTTTGTTAGTAGCTGGATTAACTAAGCTAGTTTGGATGGGAGTTCAGGTGACGGTCGAGAAGTGTAAGGAAGTTGAACGGATTGAATGAATGGATCTAGCCATGTGTTCTTTGACTAGGGTAATTAAAAAGAACGCCAATGTGTTCTGTACGTTCAGAAAATGTTACACGCATTAATAACTTCTTCGTTCAATAAATGAGCAGGATACAGGTTTAGAGTTGGTTGGAGATCTATGCTTAGTACATGAAATATAGACACTTGACGTAATTTGATAACATGAATGACAATATGTTGTTGTCCATAACCAAAGAGGACATATTTTGATGAAATATATGGATGCATACGTACACTGACACACATGCATAATCAATAGAAACATTACTAGAATGGAAACTAGTATAGCCTTTGGATCCAAGCTTGTCGTGAAAGGAGATAACTTGGATTCTTGGAAGTCTAATAGGAAGTTTGCTTGATTGTTGTCATTCAACAACTCCAAAATTAGTGGTTTCTTGTTCTTTTGATTGTGGAATATATAGGTGCGTTTAAGTATGAGATAAATTTAAGAGGGGTTCTGTCTCATACTTCCCTATGCATATCTTTTGTCCTTCTTGAAAATGTTCTTTAAATTATTATTATGTCAACGCATATCTATAAGCATTTTAGATTATTGGAAAATCCATCCTTATTGAAGGAACATTATTACTTGCAATTCTGATTTGTTTAATTATGATCGTATTTTTGTCAGAGACGACCTTGGAACATACGCAAGTATTTACCCAACAAAGTTCATTCTTGGTTACTGTTCAACTTACATATTCATGCAAACATTTATGATTCCTGGAACCATTTTCATGTCATTGCTCGCTGGAGCTCTTTTTGGTGTAAAAGGTATATTTTTGGTTGTGTTCAATGCCACAGCCGGTGCATCATCTTGCTTTTTCCTGTCAAAGTTGATCGGAAGGCCCTTAGTTTTGTGGCTGTGGCCAGAAAAGCTAAAATTGTTTCAGGCAGAGGTATGTATCCTTGCAACTTCAATTTAACAACATTTGTTTCACTTTTGGTGTGTGGTGTATTCACTTTGAGATGTATGTTCAGATAGCAAAGCGTGGAGACAAATTGCTAAACTATATGCTCTTTTTGAGGATAACTCCAACCCTACCAAATCTTTTCATTAATTTGGCATCTCCAATTGTGGATATACCATTCCATGTGTTCTTTTTGGCTACAGTTGTTGGCCTCATTCCAGCCTCTTATATTACTGTGAGGGTAAGTTGCTTGCCTGGGGTTTAGATTGATGCATCACTCTTCCGTTCATATTTCATTTATAGCGCGCATTGTTTAGAAACCGATTTTTATTTTTATTTTTCTTTTACAGGCTGGGCTTGCTCTTGGAGAATTGAACTCTGTTAAAGATTTGTATGATTTGAAGACATTAACGGTGCTTTTCCTTATTGGATCGATCTCTATATTACCTACGGTTCTGAAGAGAAAACGGATATATGAATAAACAATTATAGATAATAAAAAAACTGGCTGTTGTTCCTCTGTATGTTCTCATTTGACCTAAACTCATCTTTTTAAGATATTGTTGTCGGGTACTATACAATATATATGGTTAAAACTGGATAAAAGCATTACTACATTACCGTACCTATTCGTGTCCTCATGGCAAAATAGAAAAGAAGGTTTTGTTTATTTGTATGCTACAAATTGGCCGAAAATGTAAATTAAATTATAAGTGTGAACGAGTTATGTTGCTCTGAGCTACTAGAGAACAAAGCGCCAAGAGCACGATTTGAGGCGAGCTTAAACAAGTAGCACTCCATGCTCAAGCTTACATAGAAATTTATTAAATAAACAAGTTCAAATCTAAGCTTTATATGTTAAGCTTTATTAGGCTTTCTAGCCTAAACGAGTCTATCATATTCATATATATATTTCAAAAATTAGATATATTTATATAAAAAAAATTGTATAAATAATCCTTATGATTTGACTAGATTGCACATTTAGTTCCTAGACTTTAAAAATTATAAAGTTAGTTCAAAATTTTATGCAATCATTAAAAGTTTGGTCTTTAAAATTTAAAAATGATAAAGTTAATTCAAATTTTTATGTAAGTGTTGTATTTTTTATCCTTAAAGTTAAATACAAAGTTAGTTCAAACTTTACAAAATACATATAGATTAGATAAATTTAATGACAGGGACCAAATGTACAATGAGTACATAAAAGTTTAGACTAGTTTTATAATTTTTAAAATTTGGAGACCAAATATGCAATCTAATTTAACCATAAGGACCATTTATACAATTTTCTCTTTATATAATATTGTAATCTATATCTTACTATTTTAATAAAAGAGTAATTTGAGATGCCACGTGGCAGTACCACAATCATACTCACCAAAATTTTTCCGCCTCTCTCACCTCTTAAATAATTACCTTAATTACTAATAATATTATTTAACGTTCTTTTACGATTAATAAATTAAAAAAGAGATATATTTATTAATGTTATTTCTAAATAAACAATTTTTTTAAAAATAATAAATTTTTCTAAAGCATAAAACTTTTTTAAAAATATGAAATATTTTAAAATTTGGTATTTTTAAAAATTTAATTTTTTAAAACCAGATATAATTAAATTTGGGAGTTATAATAAGAAAACTTTTAAAAATGACATTTTGTATGCTTTGCTTTAGAACAAAATGTTTATTATTTTTTTGAAAAAAAATTAAAAACAAAAATTTTAAAAAGTTGATACCACTATTTTATTAGTTATAGTCATTTTCATACGTAATTTCAGTCATATCATATCTTAGGATATCATTTTATAATTAATAAATTTTATTATATTAATATTTTATTTATTCAACCCGTGTAATACACGGGTTTACTAAAGCTAGTATAATACTAAAAGAGTAACTTAGGGGGACACTTGTTATATTTCTTGGCCCTCTAAGTTTATTTTTCCCGCCTCTCTCTCCTCTTAAATAATTACCTAAATTAAAAAATATTAAATAACTTTAATTTTTTTAGATTAATTTTTTTAATAAATCAAAAAAGATGTCTTTTTATTAATGTTATTTTTAGAAAATAATTTTATATACAATTAAAAAAAATTTCTAAAGCATCTAACTTTTTTTAAATATAAAATATCTTAAAATTAGTATTTTTAAAAAATAAATTTATTTATAAACTAAAAACAATTAAAATTAGGAGTTATAATAAAAAAAATTTAAAAATAATATTTTTAATATGGTTTGTTTTGAAAAAAATGTTTAACTTTTTTTTGAAAGAAAGTTTAAAAACTAATATCGTTATTTTATTACTTATAGTTATTACTCATATGTAATTTTAACCATATCTTATTTTAAATTATCATTTTATACTTCATAAAATTTTATTATATTTAATATTTTATTTTTTCAACCCGTATAATACACGAGTTTACTCGAGTTAGTATTAAATAAATAATAATCAACAACTAATCAGAGATATTATGAACATTTATAGTCCGATCCAACCCGATTCAATATTATATCTCTATATTTGATTACCGAATCAAATTAATTCAAAATTGATCTAATTATTGCACATAACTTTTCAGTGTATATTATTCAAATATTAATTTCTTCATACTAATATCCTCGCACCCACTCAATATCAGCTCACGATTTGACTCGTCAAAAGTATTAATTTTAAGTCTAAAAGAAGACAGTTTTATCTGATTGTATATTTCGCTATGACAATAAACAAAAGTTTAGGTCAATCTCTGTCAAGTGTCGATTTATACTTGAAAGAGCCTATTTTTACGCGTGATCAACTTTATGGCATCTTGTTACAAGTTAAGATTAAAGATAGATTGAAACTTTTAGCTTTAGATAATAAGTGTAAACTTAATAATGTTACTGCAAATGTAGTTTACAAGGATGTTTTTGCTCATTTGTGACCTTATAATCAAAAGTTGTTATGTCTTATTTAATATATAACACACTTGATTTTATTTTTATTTTTATGTTATATAATACTTAACTCTTCATACTTCCATGTAATACACGGGTAACTAAAGCTAGTATTCTATATATAATACTAAAAGAGTAACTTAGGAGGACACTTGACACATTTTTAGGCCTCCTAATTTTAATTTTTATTCTTTTTAGATTAATTTTTTTAAAATGGTTTGTTTTGAAAAAAAATGTTTAACTCTTTTTGGAAAGAAAGTTTAAAAACAAAAGTTTAAAAATTGATATCGTTATTTTATTACTTATAGTTATTACTCATATGTAATTTTAATCATATCTTATTTTAGATTATCATTTTATACTTCATAAAATTTTATTATATTTAATATTTTATTTTTTCAACCCGTATAATACACGGGTTTACTAGAGTTAGTATTGAATAAATAATAATCAACAACTAATCAGAGATATTATGAACATTTATAGTCCGATTCAACCCAATTCAATACTATATCTCTATTTTGATTACTGGGTCAAAATAATTCGAAATTGATCTAATTATTACACATAACTTTTCAGTGTATATTATTCAAATATTAATTTCTTCATACTAATATCCTCACACCCACTCAATATCTAACTCACGATTTGACCCGTCAAAAGTATTCATTTTAAGTCTAAAAGAAGACAGTTTTATTTGACTGTATATTTCGCTATGACAGTAAACAAAAGTTTAGGTCAATCTCTGTCAAGTGTCGATTTATACTTGAAAAAACTTATTTTGCATCTCAGCTTTTAACTTAGATAATAAATGTAAATCTACTAATGTTACTACAAATGTAGTTTACAATGATATTTTTGCTCATTTGTGACCTTATAATCCAAAGTTATTATGTCTTATTTAATATATAACACACTTGATTTTATTTTTATTTTTATGTTATTTAATAATTAACTCTTCACACTTCCGTGTAATACACGGGTAACTAAAGCTAGTAAAAATAATAAAATAACATATATTATGTTATATGCAAATATTATAATTATAAATATATAAATAACAATTATAAATGTATATAATTATAATAGTTAGATAATTAGTTAATTAATAAAGTACTAAGAAGGCTTTTGGCACAGCAGCACAATTCAAGCCCATTCAACATATAGCTTGAAAGAACAAACCCTTCACTAAAATTTTGACAAAAACTACAAGCAGTCAATCATCCTACATGAAGTTGGGTTCTATCCTACAAACAAGCACAAAGTGTGATGGAGAGGTTAAAATTTCTTTTTACAAGCGAAACACAGATCCGCACTACACAGAGCCTGATCCGAGCATGAAAGACATTAAATCCAGTGACTTGAAGGACCCGGGGAAATTATCCCTCTTTGGTGGGATCCATAATCCTCCATTAGGCAGCAGTACCTGTGACTGACCACCCCTGCTGCTGCTTGTGTCAACGCCTTTAGTAGGAACTTCCTTTACTTTTTTTACATACTCAAAAAACTCAGCAACTTGTCGAGCATACCTACATGCACATCAAAACTCTCAATCCAAAAGATAAGACCTTAATAACTTATCCCTGGAAAGTTCACGTAGTTTTGATCAGTTTATCCCTTTTAGGATTTCTATTCTATGAAATCACTTTCGAGATCATGTTAGTTTAGTTCTAGTTCGGTTGGCTTGATCAGCAGACACTTTCTTGTCTATTTTTTATTTACAATTAATAAGTTGATTACAATTATAAAAACAATATTATTTGAATGCTGACCTAGGAACTTTGAATTAAAGTAGAACGCTTGCACAAAGAGGTTGTATCTATTATGAATAGACCTTATGTTAGTTTCGACTTTCGACCAATTTGACTCATTCTCTTTCAAGTAGATCCTTTATTCGAGTATTTTAGATAAAACACAACCCAAACCGACCCATCATAACTTAACGGGCAGAAACTACCACCTCTAGTCAGTGCAAATATTAAAATATTACTTGCAAACTGATCATGAAAACAAGAGTCGAGTTTCAAAAAAGATCACAATAATAAATACAGTGAGCATATAAAACGAAAGAAACCATACTGCTGTTTAGCTTCGATATCCTTGCTGAAATCAATCGTAGGCTCACAGTCGAGAACCAATGCAGGTACCTGTTTGTAGCATATAGAATTGATAAGAAACTATAGGAAAACCATTACAGAAGTTGTATGCACATACAACATTTGAAAAAAAAAATACCTTCTGAATGCTGGAATGCATACGATTGCCCTCCAAATAAAATACACGATCTTTTATATCAGGATGCAAAGAGCTATCCATGTGACCAGGAGGGTTACTGAAGGACAAAGTTCCATGATTTCCGCTTTGAAACGGAAAAAGCCAACTTTCATGTTTTTCATGCAAATCACGAAGATATTCTAGGCTGACCCCACCTTCCTCTGATCTCTTGCGTAGCATCATTCGTTTATGGCAAGTATCTGGGCTAGCCCTAAGATATATAAAAGCATCTGGAATAAGGCCCGGAAGAGAAGAAACAACTGGGTCAAACCATGAGTCATAGATGCTGATTTCCATTTCATTCATCCAGTTAGCTTCATGAACAGCTCTCACAAAAACCTTTATCCAAAAATAATAGTGAATGTCAATCCAAAAGTTTCTCTGGCTAAATTGTAATTATAACAAATTACACCACAGATACAGAAAGAACTTCACAATGGTTCCAAAAACTTTTTCTACTAAAACGTAACAATTTGCCAACATGTTGTGCAGACACATAAAAACTAGATGTGACAAAATGGGCCGGTTTGATGGGATAGTAACAAGTTGATGTGAAACACTTGGTTGACTTTCAACCTGTTTAAACTTGTGTTATTTTAGTTGTTTGACCAGTTGGAGATAAAACATAACCCCATTTGATGCATTCATACATGCAGCAACACCTCAATTTAGGACTACTACTAAACAACACATTCATGTTCACTTACAAAAGGACCAACTTTAGATGCAATAAGCAGCAACATACTTCCACTTCATTTCTATTTTGGACATTGCACTATATGGAATATCTCTCAAAACTGATTATTTTGGGTAACTTCGATTGCGAAACCTAAGAAATGATGTTGCGGGGATGATCGTTAACATTTTCAAAAGTTGGATCGTTATTTCGGTTTAAGAAGTCTTATGACAAATAAAAGTGTAACTTCAAAAGCTTGAAACATAATATATACCATCCTATCACTGAAAACACTTCTCTCCATCAATCTAAGAGGCTTGATTCCACTCGATGACTCCTTCTCCTGCATGACTCTAGTAACAAATACATAGTTCTGGAACGTGTAGGCGTATCTTTCTGGCTCAGCGTAAAAAGCATCTAATATGTTAAAGTGATCGGGCCCGATATCTTGCCATTTGTCAATGGGTTCAGGAACAATCTCAACAAGATCCTGAAGCTCAAGAGTTTCATTAGCAATTCTTTGCAAAAAAGTTGTCTTGCCCACACTTATATTTCCTTCTACACAGAAAGTAAGTCGTTTCTTTTGTGGTAAGGCGGCCACGCGATCATCTTTTAGCTCTTCATCCACAGTCTCTTTAATGAAGGTGGTTATACTTTCAGCATGGTTTCTATGTACAATGCCAACAGAGCTTCTTAAAAACTCCACCATCTTCTGATTTGATTTCCCAAAAAACTATAGAGAGCACCAAAGCAAACTGGCATATTAGACAAACTAATATAAAATATAAACATCAATTCATTAAAAAGCTACAATAATAAGAGTACTAAGATGAATAACACAACCACAACCACAAAATTTCTACGCTTCGTTTAAAAAAGCACGAGGCACACCAAGGCGATAATGCCCTGTGCAAAAGGCATTTATATAAAAAATATTATATTTCTCATAGGTTTCTAGCATCATGTACCCAAAATTTTGATACGAATCAACTCTATGTATGAATTAACATATGAATAACCAATATGTACAACCTAAAAAGCTATATGTCATATATGTTAGGTATCTTTACGCAGCGGAAATAAACACAAAACACACGTACGCACACGAAAGCAATAAGAACACGAGAATTTATAGTGGTTCGGTCAAGATGACCTACGTCCACTCTCTGCAACAAGGTATTTTATTAAGCTCAAGGGACTAGATTACAATACAATAACATATTCTATATATAAAGATAAATTAGGGTTTCAAGAAGCTTTAATGGGCCAGGCCCATAACTCCATCCAAAAGCCCAAAGGCCTTCACACCTCAACAATCTCCCACTTGAAGGCCTTGCGAATACTCCAGCTAGCCATCTAAGTACAAAGCAACCCTGTCATCAGTAATCTTCAAGTACAAAGATTTCAATCCAAGTCCCCTAGTTGCAGAGACCCCTTTTCATCAATTACTTGAAAGGGCCCGTTGAAGCTCCCCCGAGCTCCAACCCAGTCGTGGCAAATTCCACCAACGACCCATCCTCTGTCTCAACTGGTTTACACGATCCACCAGATTCAAAGACACACCGAGAACCACTAACACTCTCCAAATTCAGCAAACAATCACCAGGAGAGAATTTTCCAGTCGTAGTCTTCAAAACCCAACGATTCTTCTTGACTGTATCCGGAACATGCCCCATGCTCCCACTGTCGCAAAATCCTCTGACTGGTTTAGACTTCTGACCCCATTCAGATACAATCTCACCTCCAGACTTCATGTTTGCAAAATGAACTCTCTTAGCAGCAGATTTAGCGAAACTTTGACTTGCTTAACCTGGTTGATCAGTCCCTCAGCAGGTACCTCCACCATGTACAATGACCCATGCTTATCACCACGAGCAATCACCCAGTTTCCACTGATTACCCTTCATTTACCATCACCAAACCTGACTTCCAGTCCTTGTTCATCCAGTTTACTAACGGAAATTAATTTCTTCTTCAAACCCGGAATCACCTTGACATTTTTCAAGTTCCATGTAGTTCCTAATGGAGTCACCAAATCAATATCACCCATGCCCATTACATCAAGCATTCTGCCATCAGCGAGACGTACCTTCCCAAAATCGTCTGTTTTCAGATTCACAATCATTTCACCGCTGTGTACGGCGTGAAACGAAGAACTAGAATCCATGATCTAAGAATCCACACTGTTTTCAGCCTCAAGAATTAACACGTCACCATCATTGACATCCTCAGCAGCAGTGTTCAAACCTTTCTTTGGATATTGATTCTTAACATGTCCATCCTCATTTCAATTCCAGCACCTCACATTTTTTCGAGTCCGAGTTGAACTCTTTCCCCAACTCCCACTGCCTCGGCTATTTTCCCTTCCTCTGCCAACATGTAACATCTCAGAAGATGATCCAACATTTGCACTTTTCAGACGTGTGTCTTCTCCTATCACAATGTCTCGGATCTTTTCAAATGTCATTTCGTTAGCCCCCATAGAATTTGTAACAGCAGTTACAGTCCCGAACCAACTATCAGGCAGTGAAGATAGCAACACCAGAGCTCGAGTCTCATTATCGAATTTTATTCCCGCTGATTCTAATCCGGTAAGAATAGAAATCAGATCATTAATGTGAGAGTTGACTGAGCTTCCCTCTTTTATTCTCGTCATGAACAGTTCCCTCATCAAGAACACCTTGTTAGCAGCAGACGACTTTTCATACATATTTGACAGAGCCAACATCATACCACTTGCAGTGGTTTCTTTCAAGATGTTAAAAGCAACGCTCTTCGTCAAAGATAACATAATAACCGCTCTAGCTTTCTTGTCCTTGGAATTCCAAACTGCTTCTTCAGCTTTCTCCATACTCTCCGGTTTCTTTTCCAGTACCATATCTAAATCCTTTTGACACAGTAATGCTTCTATTTGCATTTTCCACCAACCAAAATCAGTGTCATTGAACTTTTCAATCACAGTCTTCCCGTCTTCAGCCATATTAGCAAAACAGAGACATGTCTTCAAGAGACAAGCGCGCTGAACAGTTGATAACCAGTCAACAAAATGATAGACAAACCAGATCCGGTACTTTCAACCAAAACCCTAGGCGGCGGCGCAGAAACCCTAGGTGACGGTGGCGACGGCAGAAACCCTAGGCAGCGGCGGCATCCCTAGGCGGCGGCAGAAACCCTAAGTACACGGCGGCGTGTTTCGTACGAAATCTTCAAACAGTAATCAAGAGCCTGATGCACTGATACCAGTTGTTAGGTATCTTTACACAGCGGAAATAAACACAAAACACACGTACGCATACGAAAGCAATAAGAACACGAGAATTTATAGTGGTTCGGTCAAGATGACCTACGTCCACTCTCTGCAACTAGGTATTTTATTAAGCTCAAGGGACTAGATTACAATACAATGACATGTTATATATATAAAGATAAATTAGGGTTTCAAGAAGCTTCAATAGGCCAGACCCATAACTCCATCCAAATAACAGATGCACAAAATCTTCACATGTACAATAGACGCCCTTCATGCCTGCACCTCAAGCCTTTTTCACCTGCACCTCATGTACCTTCGTTGCCTCAAGCAGTCGAAGCACACAGGCAATCTTTAAGATCAAGGTTTCAAGATGAGAACTAACAATCTTGAAAAGATGATCCAATGAGTCGGTGGCCATTGATGGTCCAATTAACCGTTAAAAATAAAATCTTGAAAAGATGTATGATGATAACAAAGTCAATGACCACATGCTTAACAAGGTTTTAAAGCATGTGACAACTATAAAATTACTTAAATACCCTTGTTCCCTAGGTAATTTATATAACATATATTCATATCCTTGAGTAATTATTATTTTGTTAAACAGCAAACACATTATACAAACACTATCAAACAACCCCTTCAAGCAACCCATAGAATATCCATCAAATCACAAGCATCTTCTTCAAACAAACCATAAGAATCAATCTCAATTCAACAAGTACCTTTTCCTTATAGATTTTCTTCAGCTCTGAAACACCACCAATCCCATTCTCCACCAGCTTCTTCAGATTCCTCGGACCCACACCAGGAATCGTCAACAAATCAGGGTTTCCGGCGAGCAACGGCGGAGCACCACCACCACCACCATGCCTCCGATTCAACTTCAAAGACTTCTCATCACCACTAATCTCACCATCATCTTCACAATTCATATCCACTACGGAAACCCCTTTTTCTGAAACAGAGGTATGAACCCAAGCTACATGAGCCCCACTTCGATTAACCTTCAACACAACCCACGCCCTCGATGAACCATCATAACCAATCTCCATACAACACCGGCAATTATACGAAAACCGAGGGGAATTCGAACATTTACTAACGCTGCCAAAAGGGTTTCTACACCCAATAGCGGTGGATATACCGCCGGCAACGGCGGACGACGGCATTGAAGGAGTGAATGTAACTGGATTGTTGTGGGTGAACCCTAGATGACGAAATGTGGGTTTGGTGATTCGATTGAAGGTTGAAGAGATAAGGGCGATTGAAGGTGTTGAAATGTGGGATGAATTGCAGAAGATGGGGCCTCCTGCATTAGGGTTTCGGCGGATTAACTTGTGCATAATTTTCAACCATTTGAAGGCGTTTTGGTTGTCTTGTAGCTTCGTTTTCACTGTGATAATTTCTGCAACTGGATAAACAGGGGATAGATGGAGGGTTTTAGCTCTCTAGGGTTTTCAGAAGGGGGTTACATGTGAAGTCCTTTGATGGTTTTGGAATTACAGGTTAAGTCTCTGTTGGTAAAACCTGCGGCATTTACCGAAAGTTGCCCGTGATATTTAAATTGGAAGTTTATTGGTTCAAGTGTCACTTTAAATAAAACTGTTTAGAGTTGAGTCAGATTTTTTTAGCAGTAGGTTTCCTCCAGAGTGGTTGTGGGTGCGGTTGGGAAACGGATAGGTGAGTCCGATTAAAATAACACTTATCCTCCGAAGTACGGTTGCATATTTTCCGTTAAAAAAAAGTCCTCGTGGTATTTGTAGTGGCGCGGTTGTTATTTTAATTGTTTTTATATCTAAAAATGTTATTCACACATTTTATATGATTTTTGAAGAAAACATGCCCCTTCTAGGTAAACTATGGTTGACTGTTCATCTGATTTATACTGTGATTTACATGCTTTTTTTATAATTTCAGTTGTTTTCGGACAAAAATGTAAATCTTCTGAGCTAGGGCCTCTAGCATCTTGTATATCTTTTTAAAGAGTTAACATGTCAATTTGCGTGTATGCATACACTTCATTGTACACTATTTTTAATAGTGTATAATTATATTTCATGGGTTGTAAAGTGTAATGATAGCTGTAGATTCTGGGTGTTGGAGTGACAAATTGGCCTCAACTCCTCACCATGTTCATTGTGGCCCACATTACAACCCACAGGGTGTGTAGTACATATATTAATATATACACTGTTTATGATAAACTAATTTTAATAAATCCGTGTAATACACGGGTTGAAAATATGAAAACAACATAATTTATAAATGTATAAATATTTCGTATGATTAAGTTACTTATTACTATAACAATGAAAAAATAAAAAGTTACATTTATAAGTTATAAATATTTGAATATTTTTTTGAATAATATAACATACAACTGACTCATGTAAAATTAAAAACCAGTTGTCTTAAAATCACACTAACATAAAATATATAAATATATCAATAAATATTTTTTTCATTTTAGTTTTTTTTAATTGAATCTTATTTGGTTATATTAATATGTATAGTTCAAAACAATATGATTACACAATAAAGTTTATAATATATAAAATTAAATTCAAAACAAAATAAATTATTGCTATTAATTGAGTTTCTTAAAATAAAAAAACTTGACTAAATAATATATTAGTTTAGGCGGAAAATTTTTTTTGAGAAGTAACATTAGAGCGCCATGTGGCATCCTAGTTACTATTTTATTATATACTATAGATATAGATGATATGTTTAATATATTATTATATTATATATAACCCATGAAATATAATTATACACTATTAAAAATAGTTTTATTTGTCATATTCAATAAAATAAAGAAATTTAAGTGATCAACAGGTTCTTATAATTCTTAAGTTTTCTTTAAAGAATTTATATGCATACATATTATGACATAGGTGCATCTTTTAAATATTTTTTAAAGAAATTAAGAATAAACAAAGAAAGAATACTGATGATAGATAAACAATTACTTTTAGACTTTTCTTAACGTAATATTGATTTATGAAAAAACGCCTTACACGTAATATTGAAGCACTGCTGAAGATTCAATGGTGCCCTAGGGTTTCTCGTCCGAATCATTCATTGTTGTCGTCGTGTACAATTAGAGACCCTCTGTTTTCTTCCGATGCTCCTATCTTCACCACCATAGGAGATTAATCGCACATACTATGTTTTCAGTCCACTATTCAAGAGTCTTTGGCACTTTTCAGTTCTTCGATCCTAAAACTAGACAATAATCGATTGTTGTTTTAAATTAGGAATTTTAGTTTTTCGGTCCTAAACAATTACCCATTATGTTTGAACTTTAAATTTTATTCAAGACTAATATGTTTTTTATTATATATTTTATTGTGAATTTAATATAGTCAAATGTTAGAAATAAAAAATAGCAAAAAATAAAATAAAATAGGAACAAAATAATCGGAAAAATTGTTAATCGATTTGTTCGGGTTATTCGGATTTATCCAAGTCCGAGCAGAATTGAATTCGGATCAAATAGAAATATCACTTATTCTATCAAATCAGATTTCGAATAGGATCATACTTTTTTCAAATCCAAATAATACAATCCGAATAAAACCAAATCCCGTTATATGATCCGATAAACACCCTAATTGTATAATAATTGGGTTTCAAATTTTTCAAAATTAAGAGTTACCCAAAAACCAAAGTCATTGCTAGGGTTCCAATTGCCATGGGCTTCAACTTTCAAGCTTAATCAAATCTTAAAAGTCAATTGTCATCCATTTGAGCATCTACTCACCTAACATGTATGTGAATTCATCGATTTTAACTTTCGATTGCCATCAAATGAGTTACTGTGTAAATATATTCGATCAGTTCTTTGAATTTTGATGATGTATAATCATCTTCGATGTTCTCCTATATGGTATATCACTCAATGTCTTTCGAGTTTTTTTTCTGATTACATGTTTTCAAACAAATCTCATAATCAGAGTATACTTTTTTATGCTTTCAAATGGAAAAGTCATATTGTTTTCACACCAATTGTATGTTCATAAACTTGTACACAAAACAACTAGTTTGATACAAATGATTCTTGGTTCAAGTGGTTACGGTAAAATATTCAAGAAATATAAATAGGTCTTTAAGTCTCACTCTGAACAAAAATACCCGGGTTTAGCCAGGCGGTTTTTCCGGGTAGATGGGCCCAATTAAAATAACACATATTCTCCGAATCAAAGTCGTATATTTGTCGTTTAAAAAAACTAATTTGATTTAGTTAGGATAGCTCACAGGTTTCAATTATAAGGCTATTGGCCTATCCCTTAGACTTAAGTTAAGATATTAGGGCTACCATGATATGTTTGTACTCCGGCAACCGAGCATATCCCTATGTGTGTATAGAGTGACCACAACCATAACATTACGACACCAATGGCGAGACAAACTAGCAACAACCATGACCCTAAGCTGAGATCATGGTGTCTCCATTGAGTTTTTTGGTAGTACGTTGATCATATTATATTTATCTGAAAAGCGAATAGATCAGTCGTAGGGTCATATTAGAACGAGTAGATAAATTGAGAGCATGTCGACACACACCATTGCACGTGACATATATATAGTAGTAGCGACTTTTGAATCTTTCGCTTGGTCACTTATATATGTTTGTGTACTCGACTTTGGGTCCTTTCATGTGTGACATGACTAAATTCTTGTTTGTGTGGTCCTGTAGTAGTTACCCGCGGTGGCGTATCTAAAGCCAAGGGAGGGGGGGGGGGGAAGCCGCCCACCGTAAAAAATTTTGTTTCAGCGTTATATATACGTGAAAATCCCGACCACCCCCATAAAATTTTGCAATCGCCCCCTTTTAAATTCTTGAAACTAAAGAAAGAGCAAAATTATCTCAAATACATTGTTTGGAGCGGAACTACAATGGGGTCCGGTGATCTTCCGATAGGCCAACGAACCATATTTTCTCACTAACCGGGTCTGTAATCGAATGGATTTTTGAAATCTCACTCTCAAATAATCATGTAATTAGTAGGAAGAAAAAAATTTATATCAAGATAAATATATTTGATAATAATACAAGTTGAATTTAAATTAGTCTCAAGATTGATATCAAAGACGTTGAGCATATCATGAGTATAATTATTTCAAACATCACATAACTTTTATGAGTATAATTGCTTCAATACGATTCTTGTTATATATACATATACGCAAATTCACAAGTTTGGGAACCATTTTAACGATTTTTTACGTTAATGAACCGACCCGACACGATCTAACTCGAATCGGACTGAAAAAATATATTATATTGCGATAACCAAATGACTCTTAAAATTTCCGCCCCCTCGAAAAAAAAAATCTGGATCCGTCACGGGTTACCTGTATATATTTCGCTTAGTCAGTTATATACGCGTGTGTACTCAAATTTTATTTCTTTCGTTTCCCGTCAAACACAAAAAACTTATGGTGTGAATTCGACTAAAAGAGACATTTACCCAGATTTCTACATGTAAAAGATTTATTTTTATACACAAACAATAATCAATACGTATATAAACCTACATATATCAAGCAAAACATCAACAACACCTATCAAACAATACAATCAACAACCCATATATGTTTCCTATTCCCATAAAGCCATAGCTATAGACATCACTATAATTCCAATCCAATGAAATCTTCCAGATAGAAATCTGATGCCTGCAAAACCAAAAGTCAAAGTCAACACAAAGGGGATGACTTTTTATATAATATATAGTTTACAGTTCACATGTAATTTTCTAAGGTTGAAGAATCAGCCAAACATTGAGTGGTTCCTGAGTCTGTTATCTCACCTTGACTGTTATCACCAGGTGACCCATCGGGGGATGACGCGTTTAGTAATCGTACTCCAAGTCTACTACAATCGGTTCCAATAGCACCTGTTTCAAGATTCAAACTTTATTCAAGAATCGAACCAATTTGAGTTTAAGTGTGTGCATATATACAGGACATGTTCGTTTCAGAACATATAATATGTTAAGAACTATAAGAACCACATAATGCTCATGTGGTGCATAAAAGATAACAATTAAGTAGTTGGAGAGAGAAACATAGTTTCTGCGGTTCTTTAAAATATTATTGGTTCTGAAATAAACGTTTCATTATATTAATATAGATATATATATATATGTCTGCAAGAATTGCGGTTGATCTTACAGCTGCTGAAGCATGGAAAATGGGAGATGTTCATGAGATTGGTGTATCCAGGTCTGCAGTCACATGTATGCTTATATGTATTACCATTATTGTTGTTGCATGTACCTTCTCCACAGTATGTCCAGTAACAAGCTGAATCAAGCCATAAAAAAAGTACCAATTTTAATAAATAAAAAATAGCAGATAAAACCGGATATCGCGTTGAAACTCAAGATAAGTAGTAAACGAATTACGATCAAAGAGAGAAATGTTATTAGGGATCGGAGGATTCGGGGGAGGAGCAGGCATGCACGAGTAGTCGAGGGTACCTAAGAAAATTAACAACAGATTAAGGTCAGTGACTCAGTTCTAATGCCAAAATTAAATGGCTATTTGACTGCAATTATGAATTAAATTTTTATGATTGATTTTTGATCTTACAGTTGGGAATGACACATGGAAGAAACTCATGATCATCATCTTCATCATCAGCGCGAGTTCTGCGCCATCCTGGTTCGCACTCGCAGACAAAGCTAAAGGGCTTATTAGCATCAACTGTGCAGTTGCCTCTTCCACAGTTGACTTGATCACACAGGTTATCTTTATCTGTTCAATCACACGAACACGCGCGCACACACACGTATATTAATTGGTATGTGTACATATGTAAGTTAAACTAAATATTATCACAAGAAGTGATGATTTACCAAAGAAAGGAGTGAGGGTGGATGACATATTGAAGTCTGAATCAGCCATGGAAGACATGAATACAAAAGCAACTAGAATCATAGATGTGAAAGCAAGTGAAGATATTGAGGAAGCCATTGTATTCACCTACAATGGATGGAGAATATGTTTGGTAATTAGTAGAGACAAGGTGTGCTTTGTATATATATTATCCAAATGGAACTATCTACCAACTACTTTAACAAAAGAAATGAAATTGTTTAGGTAAATTAGTTTTTTTATTCAACAACAGTTTTTTTTTAATATCTTTGTCAACTTCTACTTATAATAAGAATTTGAACCCATTTTATTTTTGTGAGGGATCAATCACTAATACCACTAATACCACTAGACTATGGACAGTTAAGGATCATATAAGTATAATTATGTAACATACGAAAAACAATCATCGAATACTATATGAAGTATAAAAAGATTTTTACTGTTGTTGCTTACTGTTAGATCTACTCCTACTTATAGATCAAAATTAAGTTTATTAAATATGTTTTCTAATGATTGTTAATAAAAAATTAATACATTTGGGTTGAAATTTGTTGAAATCAAAGATAGATAGTTCATTTATTTCCTTTTGTTTTATTTTTTATTGAAATGGATATTAATAAATATTTAAAAACTAATCAAGCATTTTTTTTTTATATTCTATCTCAAAATAAACAATAATTCTTTTTCATCAGTATAATTTCGATTTGCCTCTTATTACATAATAAATAAATTTTCAACAATAATACATAACAGTTATCCGTTTAGGTGTCGTGTCTTATTCTCCTTTGACTTCGTCATTACCTAAAGCTTAATGCGTTTTGACTAGTTGCCGTACATATTGGTTTGTTATATTATATGTCTATATGACTTCGTTTACCTGTTGTATTTGTGAAAGAAAATTACCCACCAGACCATTAGAAAAGCTTGTAACATTTGAATTTTCAAGATCATATAATTTTAAGGAATTATGTTATTCCTCAAAAAAAGATAAAAATTTAGTAATTATAGAGTAAAATTTAGTTTGTAATAAATATAGATAGGGATGGCAATCATAACCCGAACCCGACGGGAATAACCGAAACCCGAGATATTTGGGACGGGTATGATGTCGGGTGAGCGGGTATGAGACCGGTTATGAGATTATATTTTAAAAATTTTTGTTGGTTCGGGACGGGTATGGGATTACATGATATACCCGTTTACCCGCCCTGTTTACCAAATTAAGCATACCCGTTTACCAGATTATATACCCGAAATGGCTTTTCTTATTTCAAATATATTATATTTATTTTTAGTTATTTTAAGCATATTATGTTATATTTAAGTTCTTTAATTCTAATATTTCTCTCATTCGGTTAATATCCAGCTCGAATGATTCGATAATTAGACTTTTGATTTTTCTTTGAATCCTAGTTACTATCAGAAATTAGTCAACAAGACATTAGCAAATAGATTTGGTCAAAAAAAAAGAGAGCAACAAAGAGATTTGACCGAAATGTCGAATAGATACTCGACAGGTATACCCAACAGGTATTATTTATGAAATAAATGGGTATACTCGATTACTCAACAGGTAAATACCTGATACATACCAAACGATTTTGGGCCAGATATGAGAGACACTTCTATAATTGAGTATAGGGTTGGGATTACCCAAACCCGTTCCAAACCCGCCACATTGCCAAATATAGGAGTGAAACTTTAACCTTTAATATATGTGGGAAAAGAAAATAATGTTGTATTATTTAATCTTATAAGATAAACTTTTATTTTTTTGAGCAATAAAATTTTTTAAATTAAATCAAATTAAGATAACACTATCATACAATGAATATCAACCAATGATCCTTAGTCTAACTGGTTAAGGTGAGCTAACACTATCATACAATGAATATCAACCAATGATCCTTAGTCTAACTGGTTAAGGTGAGCTACCCATGACATATAAATAAGAGGAGGTCATAGGTTCAAGTTTCACTTTGAACAAAATACTCAGAGTTGAGCCAGCGGGTTTTCTCAGCAATAGGTTTCCTCTTGAGAGGGTTAGGGGTGCGGTCCTGGCTGGGGAACGGATATGTGAGCCCGATTAAGATAACGCATATCGTTTGAAGCAGGGTCGCACATTTGTCGTTTAAAAAAAAAAAAAAAAACAAGGAGTATCATGATTTATGATGATACTTACAAAGGTGATACACGTGTCTCTCTAACAAAGATCTTAGATTTTCCATTAATTAGTAGGGTGTTTTGTCCTTTTGATTAATTTTCTAACAACAAGTTAATAAGTTCAAAAAATTCCAAATAGCAACTGATACAAAAAGATAATTTATATTAAAATTAGCTTGCAAAAGTATTGCTTTTCAAAAAGAAAAAATTGAGATAGTCTTCTGGAAATGAGAACCAATTCAAAATCTTTGATTTAAATAAATTAATGATAAAAGCTTTTGGATGGAGACATGGTGTGGTGGGTAAATTTCTTTTGGTTAAAAAAAGAATTGAATGTTTCCATAGGGAAGCTTCTTTAAAAGTAGTTGGAACTTAAAATGTCAAACCTTAGAGACGAGGTCAATAACGACTTAACAACCATGTCAATTTCATTGAATTTTTTTTAATACAAGTGTTTGAAAATCATATTAGATTACATGTGAGAAGCATGCGAAAGAATATGAACAATTGATTAAAAGTAATCTAAGGGATAGGATAAAATAGGTGTCACATGGACTCAAAGGGGACAAATGATTTGAAAGGGTAAAATTACATTTTATCTGGTTTTATCTAACAATGGCTACTTTATATACCTTATCATCCTTTTAGAGAAACTATGTCATAAAATAACGTATTTTTTTTCTTAGTTTGATATAATGTTATTAATCCTTTTTTCAATAAAAAAAACTTTCTTTGATAGTTTTGATCAACTATTGCATACAATGGCGGGTCTCGATTCATTTACATGGCACGTCTAAATTTATACAATGGTGCGTCAGTTCATATAACGGTGCGTTAACATTGTGTCTTTACTGGTCAAAATTTCAGGTTTTTGTTGTACTCATTTTCTATTTACGTATCAAGACACTGGCTTCTCAAGCTTTCTAAGAGTTTAATTGTTTTTAGAATAGCCGACCATTAATATACATGCTAATTTCAATTGATAATCGTTTTTTAGTTTTTGATTATAGGGGTACTTACTGTTAAGACTATGTATAGTGGTTGTTTAGTTAAAATGTCACCAAAATATCATGTAGATAAAAATCATTTTACTAAAGTCACTTTTAAATTAACTGTGGTGGTTAACTAATATTTGGATCCTCTATTGATGCAATAATTTAAAAAAAATTGTGTTTGACACCCGTTAAGGCTTGGAGCCCTATGGATTTAAAACTCCTTTTAATTAGCTTGTAATGGTGTTTAGGGCCCCACTTGTATCAATATCATCATGTTTGAAACCTCCAAATACCCACTACGTATAGTCTAAGATTTAGTAGTTTCTTTGGTTCTTTGTTTCCTAATTAGTATTTAAAAAAAAAAAAAAAAACTTTCATCAAATCTTAATACATGTAAATATATAAAAACACTATTGTAAATAAGTTTTAGTTATAGAAGTGTAGCGAAGGCTTTTTGGTCGGTGATTAAGTTAAAGGAATATTCATATGATGGTAAGGTTATAATTAATAGAAAGCTAAATAGGTTTAGAATGAAAAAATACATACCAAATAACAATTACAACTGTTACATTTCAGTTAAGTTTAAGAAAGTTTTACATGTTATTTTAATGTAAAAAATCTGTAACCATGCCACTAACATCTCTATAATGTTGATGTACTTTTTTTTATTGGTGATGGGTTGTGCCAACGTACCAACATCCTCTTTTTTTTTTTTTTGGGTTAGAGCAGAGTTTTATCGATCATATGTCGTTAATGTTTATCAGTGCTTGAATTTCTAACAATACGATATATCTTTCGGATCAGGTAGGGTCACAAATGCATTAAAGCCCTCACTCACATATGCATCTTTTTTTTTTTGGGTCAGAGCAGAGTTTTATCGATCATATGTCGTTAATGTTTATCGGTGCTTGAATTTCTAACAACACGATATATCTTTCGGATCAGGTAGGGTCACAAATGCATTAAAGCCCTCACTCACATATGCATCTTTTTGACTGATTTTTATAAATAAATAACAAACTAAGCAATAGCCTTAATCCATTTTCAGTTTACGCATCATTTTAGAAAAATCCTGTGTAAAGATTATCTAAATCAACTTCGAAAAGAGTACTATTGAAGATGAAGAATCAAAGTTTGTTGACTTTCTTTTTAATTTTTTTTGAAATTTTTATAGGAGTTGAATTTGGTTTTTCTTACTGAAATTTGACAAAAATAACTGATTTCTTCTAAAAGATTAAAAACATTAATTTACCATCAAAAGTTTCATAAGTTGTTTTAATTTTAGCCCAAAAATTTCATCAATTGTTTTAACTATAATCTAAAATAATGTAACTTTTGAACTAAAACAGAAACAAATGGCGAAACTTTTGGACTAAAATTGATGACTTTAACTTTTGGAGGAAAATAATTACTTTGTCCAAACCTTAGGAAGCAAAATTAAAATTAACTCATTTTATAATTCAAGATTTAACAAAAACAACTATAACTTATAACTAAATTAACTAAAGTTTAACGTCTAAACACAATTTTCATGTCCAAATACATCAAAAGACTTCAATCTTAAAAAACGAGAAATAGTAAGAAAAAAGAAATGCGTAAAATTCAAGTCTAAACATATCTAATTTCAAGTCTAAACACAAAATTCAATATCATACTTCATAAATGTACATCTAATTTCAAGTTTTATTAAAGAATATGAAATGTAAATGCGAGTACCCTACAGATCTGAATGAATCCACTGGAACTCCGATTTCCCAGCCCATTTCCTTGAGCTCTTGACCTACACGCACTCAAACCACACCGGTTAAGACGCCACATGAAAGGAAGTATTCCCGTAACAACCTTCCCGCGTGAGAATAAGTATTGGGTATCGAAATAAGATGAAGTATAGAGAAAGAGGGTTAGAGAAATAGTTTGTGCATGGAAAAATCAATCCCCCCTTCTTGTATTATATTGTTATATGATGTATGCATAATTGGTCATGCATGATGATGTGAGTGGTCCTAAAGAGTTTGTTACGTAATTGGGTCCTACTTTTTATAAAATCGGTGATGTGTTACATCAACGGTTAGGATTAGTGATAATTGTAATTCTTTGGATGTGCGACACTTGTTTCAGGTTTGCTTTGTTGTGGTTCTATCCGACCAGATGGTCTCTAGAAATGGGTTTAAAAGTACCTTAAGTCTAAAAGGAAAAAAAAAACTAAAGTGTTGGATGAATTTATGGGATGATAAGATGAGTTTTTTTAATTGGTAATCACTTTGAGCTTGTCTAGTAAGTAATTGTGCATCTCTTTAGATGGTAAAAAAGTTTGAGATTATTGTAGTTAAATTTGAGCTTATATAGTAAATAAAATAAAAGAGTTAAGTGCTTTTTGCCTCCATGTGGTTTGATAAAAACTGTCATTTGAATCCAAATATTTAAATTTTGTCTAATGCACACTATGGTTTCAAAAAAATTGCCATTTGACTCCAACTGATTAACACCGTTATCTAATTTGTCAATCTCGTTTGCATGAGGGGTATATTTGTAATTTGCGTGAGGGGTATATCTGTCAGACTCTTATAATCTTGATTTAATTCCAAAAGACGTATCTTCTTTTTCCCCAAAAACTAATCCCTAACTATTTTGGAACCCTTGATTCACAGCGATGTTTGAACAACTCTGGTTTATTCATGGCTCTAATGATGATTTCGATCCAAACGAGTTATACGGTAAGTTCATCCTTCACCTCCCAGGTGTTTAATCATGATCACAAATATGAGTTAGGTTTTTCGTTTGATTTAGTCTGCATCGCTGACAACAATTCTTCACTTAGAAATATTATTCTATTGGGTTATTTGTTCAAGTTGATAACAATGTTGTTGATTTAATCAATGTAGTATATTGATTCAAGAACTAGCGGACGCAATTCTTGACGATATTTAATATACATATTCATAAGGATTTAATTGTTTTCTATTAGACCTCCATTATGTTGCAAGTATTTAATATTAGTTTAATACATTGATTCAATCACTTATAATTTTAGCACATTGGTTCAGGTTATTCAAGTGATTTAATAACAATTTTAGTACATGAATTAATAATGATTTTTTTCTTGCAACGCTGATTCAACAGGTGATAAGCCTAACATATTCTCAATCAAGTTTTTCCATGGAGGTGAATTCACAAGGTTGCCGGGAAGGAGATATGTGAATGGTAAAATAAACTTTGTTCATATGATTGATTCCGATGAATTTTCAGTACATGAGATTACTGATATGGTCGAGAAGATAGGTTACCTGAAAGAAGACATAATCTATTGTCATTTTAGAGTTCCAGGTCATGATTTAGATCTCGGTTTAAAAGCTCTCCTAAACGATACTGATTTGCTCAATTTGTTGAAATATGTTGAACATAACAAGATCATTGAGATATACACTGAGCATAAGTCAAATAACAATGCTTTTGATGATGAAGTTGCACATGATAACAATGTTTTTGATGATAAAGTTACACCTGATAACAATGCTTTTCATGATTTAGATTTCGGTTTAAAAAACTCTCCTAAAAGATACTGATGTGCTCAATTAAAAATAACTTTTTATAAATTGAGAAAATAGATCTTTTTATAAATTCAATTTCTAAATAATTTTTTTTTATAAAATAAGATTTTTTCTAAAATATCAAACTTTTTTAAAAAGAAGAAATATTTAAAAACTTTGTATTAAAAATAAATTTTTTTATCAAACAAAATTGACTAAAATTCAAACTTTCATAAGAAAAAGTTTAAAAATAGCATTTTAAAAAACGTTTTGTTTTAAAACAAAATGTATAAAAGATACTTTTAAATAAGTAAAAAAATATAAAATATAAAATTTAAAAAATGATATCGTTGTTTTATCATTTAAAGCCCCGTACTCGTACGTAATTTCAATATTATCATATCTCAAGATATTGTTTTATAATTTATAAATTTTCGTTACTAGCCATTTAATATTTATATATGCGACCCATGTAATAAGCGTGATTCGGCATGTCATGAAAAATAGTTTTTCATAACAGTAATCAACTTTACAGATTTGTGGAACGTGTCATACTTTAATTGGTTGTCAGATAGAATGTTGATTGGAGATAACTTGAAACCTGTTTGGCGGTCCCTCATCCATTTGTCACCATCACCACAAAATCTTCATCATTCATCATTCATTCATCAATGGAGATAAGTCAGATTACTGAAATTTCCCCAAATCAAAATGTCAAACAATCACAAATTCACAACACAACACAACAAAACCCCCACCACCTCTTCATCTCTTGTTATTATTATTATTATTATCCACAACCCCTGATTCTCTCAATCCACACACCTCACTGCGTTCACACAACTCTATGGTGCTGTTATGGCAACATGTTCATGCTGCTCGTTGATCGTTGATATGAATCGAACCGCTTCGATTGTGCAGATGTTGACGTTGAAACCGCATGTGTTTGAGGTTCAACGGTTCAGGGAAGCTGGTGATTTCATTGGGTATAATACCAGGTGGCGGTTGCCGGACCGGCGGCGTGTCGGTGTTGTTGTTGCCGCCGGAGCTGAGCTCTCGAATACTTTCTCCGTCAACATTGGGTTGGATTCTCCGGTGAGTCGTTTATGTTATGTTATGTGATGGTATTTTAAGCAAACCTCCCATCATTATGTTATGTTATGTTATGTTATTTTCTGATCACACGTGAGAGATGCGTGTCGTAAGAAATATAGTGCCTCAAATATCACTAAAGTGTTATAGGTGCTTTCGCTAAGGATGTGAGGAGAACTTTACAGTTAAGTGCGTTCGAGTGGAATTAATCCACCTGGACCGTCAAAAGCAAATCCAAATCCGTGAGTTAGAGGAGAGAACTATTTAGATGTTGAAATGAGATTGAGACTTTGATCAAAAAACAAGAAACTATATGTGTTTTTGAGGCATTTGCTTTTGAGTTGTCAATTTAGGTTATGTTTTATCTCTGAATCTAACAAATTAAAAAAGTACCGGTGTATAAGAAACAGATGAATCACTATTGTCAAATTGTTAGATCACTGATGGAATAGGGTGAGGGGTTGAGTATAGGTGTAAATAGGTAGGAGTTAAAGTGATGATCTCACCCCACCAGAGGTTATGGGTTCGAGTTTTGGGTGACAATTTCTCCTAGATTATTTAGGTGTTCCCTAGGTGTTGCTGTTAAAAAAAAAGATTACTAATGGAATAGTATAATTTTCGTAATCATATTTGATACACTGATAATCTATAGAAACCTTAAGGTGTTTGGACAAAAAGTTTTCACATCAATCCTACCAGACCCATTTCAATTTGTACCAAGATGAGCTATTTTGACGTGTCACCCAACCCATCAGGCGAAAACAATCAAATTGGAAACATTATAAATTCTTTGATGGAGATTAACATTTTGCCACTTTTATCTCTTGCATATTCTGCTAGTGTTTCACAGCCTCATTGATGATGTTAAGTAACTAAATTCGTTGTTTGTAATTTTCTAGACATACCAATCCCACGATTTGACACAGTTACCTTGGGTGGGCCCGCTTCCGGGAGATATAGCTGAAGTTGAAGCATACTGTAGGATCTTTAGAGCTGCTGAAAGCCTCCACAATGCATTAATGGACACCTTATGCAACCCACTTACAGGTGAATGCAGTGTTTCTTATGCTTTCCCTTCAGAGGACAAACCGTTGCTCGAAGATAAAATAGTCTCCGTTCTTGGTTGCATGATCTGCCTGCTGAATAAAGGGCGCGAAGATCTGTTATCTGGTAGATCAACTGTTATGAAACCATTCAGTGTTTCAGATGTAGATGTGATGGAAGATAAGCTTCCACCACTCGCTGTTTTCAGGCGTGAAATGAAACAATATTGTGAAAGTTTACACATTGCTCTTGAAATCTTCTTAACACCAGATGATTCTAGGAGTCGGGTTGTTTGGAATAAGCTTCAAAGACTGAAAAGTGTTTGTTATGATTCGGGTCTACCTAGGGGAGATGATTATCCACCTCAAACATTGTTTGCTAACTGGAATCCAGTTTATTTATCTACCTCTAAAGAAGATATTGAATCTAGTGATTCTGAAGTTGCTTTCTGGAGAGGTAGTCAACTGACAGAGGAGAGCCTAAAGTGGTTGCTCGAAAAAGGGTTTAAAACGATTGTTGATCTTAGAGCAGAAAGTGTGAAGGATATGTTCTATGAAACTGCGTTGCAAGATGCACTTTCATCTGGGAAAATTGACCTGGTCAAGCTTCCGGTTGAAGTGGGGACTGCACCATCAACAGAGCAGGTTGAGATGTTTTCAACCTTAGTTACCGACTCAATGAGAAGACCGATATATCTGCATAGTAAAGAGGGCGTTTGGAGAACATCTGCAATGGTTTCTAGATGGAGACAATATATGTCTCGATTCAGTTCATCGAGTAACATTCAAACTCAAGATAAAAAGTCAGAAGAGAAGTCACAAACTTCATCAAACTCAAAAGCAGCCATAGACATGAAAGAAGATGATGAAGAAACTTTAACCACAAGTAGCCATTATGAAAACAGTAATGGGGCTTACACTCAAAAGTTGGATAAAATTGATGATGATCAAGATGGAGTCCGGGTTGATTTTGGTGTCAATCCTATTGAATCTCAGTTACCACCCTGCAATGTTTTCTCCAGAAAAGAAATGTCCATGTTTTTTAATAATAAAACGCGTTCCCCTTCAACATATTTCACTTTTGAACGCGAAAGATTGGAGAAGCAAATGAGTTTGGGTAAGAAAAATAATTACAATGGGTCACCTTCTAGCATCAACAGTCCTGATTCAACAAATGGTTCAGCAAGCAATGGGAGTTTATCTACTTACAATGGGGACAATGCCCAACAGAATCATGATCGTTCTCGTTCAAGTTTGACAGAATTTAATGATGCAGATAGGCACGCGACGCGTGTTACACGAACAGATAGAACAGATAATCTAGAGGGGTTAAGCAATGAAGATGCAGAAACGGTTGAGGGAAATATGTGTGCTTCGACAACAGGTGTTGTAAGAGTTCAATCAAGAAAGAAAGCAGAGATGTTTCTAGTGAGAACAGATGGGGTTTCTTGCACTAGAGAAAAAGTAACAGAATCTTCTTTGGCTTTCACTCATCCTAGCACCCAACAGCAGATGCTTATGTGGAAATCATCACCTAAAACTGTGTTACTGTTAAAGAAGCTTGGTGAAGAACTAATGGAACAAGCTAAAGAGGTATTCTATCACAATATTATTGAAAAGATTGTTATTTCATTTAGATTGGTGTTTTCTTTTTTTTTTGTCATGGTTGCAGTAAAGATTATGATCTAGGGGTGCTAAACGGGTCGTATTCGCGAGTTGAACCTGAAACAAACCTTAAAATATAATATGAACAGAACATGAACTTGAGACACATATTCATGGATTATTGGATTTATATAAACACGGCCCGTTTAACTCGAAACATGTGCCTTGTATTGTTGATACAAACTTAAATAAAGCAATGTTACAGTTAACTACATATGCAACTTATGTTACGAATTTTCTGACTCTAGCCTCTGCATTTAAAACACAGGTTGCCTCTTTTTGTATCACCAAGAGAATATGATTGTTCTTGTGGAACCTGAGGTTCACGATGTTCTTGCAAGAATACCAGGGTTTGGGTTTGTACAGACCTTCTACAGTCAAGATACTAGGTATTGTCATCATATAAAATTTGATATTGCAATTTTGACCCATCTACTTATGAACGGGTCGATTTGGGTTATGTTGGTAAAAGCAACAAAAGATAGCTAAAAAGAAAAGGAGGCCTGATTTGTTGTAAAAGTATAATTTCCCAATTGTAAAAGTTGGGACCAAAAGCGTTTAAGCTTTCAAGGTCAACCCAACTTGACTTGACCCGTTTATAAAGTAACCCGTTTTGAACTGAACCGTAACCTGACCCGCCATATTCTTTCTTCTATATAGTGATCTTCATGAGAGGGTAGATCTGATTGCGTGTTTGGGTGGCGACGGAGTTATTCTGCATGCATCAAACTTGTTTAGAGGTGCTGTTCCCCCTGTTGTATCATTCAATCTTGGATCTCTTGGTTTTCTCACTTCTCATTCTGTAAGCATCTTGTACAAGTTACTGCTATTAGTTCTCTTTTATAAAAGTTGTTTGTTAATAGATTTATGTGATATAGTTTGAAGACTATAAGAAGGATCTGAAACGGGTCATCCATGGAAACAACACACTGGAAGGTGTTTATATAACTCTCAGAATGCGTCTTCATTGTGAGATATTTAGAAATGGGAAAGCAATGCCCGGGAAAGTTTTCGATGTTTTGAACGAGGTTGTGGTTGATCGGGGTTCTAACCCGTATCTTTCCAAGATTGAGTGCTATGAACATGACCGTCTTATTACTAAGGTTAGTTGTTGAACAATAGTGTTATGATATAGTTTTAATTTATGATTGTTTACAAAACCAAATGTAATATTTATCCAAAGGTCGCAAAATGGGTTGGTTGCTATGTTAAGTAAATAGCAACCAACCTCTGTAGAAAAAAGCTGACATGGCGGATATTAATGCCTTGTCATCTGCCATGTCAGATACCACATGCCTCCGACCCTTTTGAACTAAATCTGTTTAATCAATAGGTACAAGGTGATGGAGTCATAGTAGCTACACCAACAGGGAGTACCGCTTACTCTACAGCCGCAGGCGGTTCCATGGTATGCTAAAAAAGATGCAACTTAACATAATTATTGCAGGAAGCTTATAATGTCAAGGTATTTTATGAATGCAGGTGCACCCAAATGTCCCATGCATCCTTTTTACACCTATTTGCCCACATTCCCTCTCATTCAGACCAGTTATACTTCCTGACTCTGCGCGCCTTGAGTTAAAGGCGAGTCAACGCTCTCTCATGCAATTTGACTTCATCATAAATGTTTCACTTTTAGTATAATTTACTTTAATAACTACTCAGAAAAGATTGAAATGTTATCTGTTGTCATTAGCATGTGGTGTCACACAAGACTCAGTGAGACTTTTTGGTTGTGTAATGACAGATACCAGAGGATGCAAGAAGTAATGCTTGGGTATCATTTGATGGGAAGAGAAGGCAGCAGCTTTCGAGAGGAGACTCGGTGCGTATATGCATGAGTCAGCATCCGCTTCCAACGGTCAACAAGTTTGACCAAACGGGCGATTGGTTTCGCAGTTTGATCCGATGCCTGAACTGGAATGAAAGACTAGATCAAAAGGCTCTCTGATTCATCTTTAAATATTATTTACCAAATTTATTGTAAATCTACTGTACATATTATACAGGTCAATCAACACATATATAGATGGAGGCATGGAGCCTAGAAGGTATACAGTACCTGGTGTAAGTGATTGTAAATGTAATTGTATAACCATTGCTATTGGAAAATGGTTTTACCATATTAGAAAGAATAATGCTCTTTTAAGAAGAGGTAAACGAATGGGTTCTGACACAATATAAAGCTGGCACTAAATTTAGAGGTTTTAGTCTAATTTAACGGAAAATTACAATAATAGGCAATTGACAAAATCAGTTTACAATAATAGTCTTTGACTAGTGAAGTTTGTAATCTAGTCATCATATCGCCACGTGGCAATACCAATTCATGTGGTATCGCCGTATCGCCCACGTGACATTTGAATAATTTTTTTTTATGTTCGGCGATACACCGCAGATACACCGACCATGGTGTATCGCGTCGTAAACAAGCTCGTATCTCTGACGTATCGCGCCTTTATGTCAAACTAGAGATGCCTTTACTTTATTGTAAATAAATAGTGGAACCAATAATATTCAGACACGTCAGCGATACGTGGGTCAACTCGTATCACTGACATATCTCTGTATTTTAATTTTTTTAATATATGTGTTTATTTATAAAAATTATTAACAATTTTCACTTCGACTAGAAATACTTCTTCAATCTTTTCAAAATAAAGTCACATTTCATTAATAAACTTTCATTTCTCACCACTACATATCATAACGTTAATTGACATTTTCTAAAAAGACAAAACACTTAGATTCTAAGATGATTGAAAGTTTGTGGGATGAAATTTTAAAAAACTTTAAATGAAGCTATAGAAAATATGATATTCATTAATAATGGTAGATATTAGTCATTAAAAATATAAACATTTTATAAAAATTCATCATGATTTTTTAAATTTCTTATGAAAAATATTATTTAATTAAAATATTAACTTTTCTGGTGATACAAAGGGGTATGTGTATCTCTGACCGGAGATACAACTATATTTTTTTAATATTTTTCTAAACGGTACATATGCATGTTGTATCGTTGGCCAGGGATACATGTATTTTTTTTTCAGCGATACCCTGACAATACCACATGCATTGGCACCGCTGATCAGTAAAAGCAGATAATACCATATGCATTGGTATCGCCAGCAGAGATATATTTGGACACGTGACACAGTCTGATTCGTGAAATATTTTGAATATTTTCAAAGTCAAAGGCTATTTTTGTAAACTTATTTGATCAGTTAGTTATTTTGGTAATTTCCCCTGATTTAAAAGCGGATTGAGTCACCTTGGGTCGAGGTCCTTAACACCTTTTAAGTAAAGTCAAGGCCAACCCAGGAGGGTTCATTAGTTGACCTGGTAATTTTTATACTTTTTCAATATAAAGAAAATTACATAAATGGTCCATATGGTTTAACCAAATTACATGTTTGGTTTCCAAATTTTAAAATTTACGAAGATAGTCCAAACTTTTATATAATCATTGCATGTTTGGTCTCTTGCATTAAATTTATTCGTTTTTTATGCATTTTATAAAATTTGAACTAACTTTTAAATTTAATTTTACCGACCAAAAGTGCAACGCACACATAAAAGTTTGGACTAACTTTGCACTTTTGTAAAATTTGAGGATCAAATTTGTAATGACTACACAAAGTTTGGACTACTTGTAATTTTCAAAGTCTGAGAATCAATCATGCAATCTGGTCAAACCATAGTGACCATTTATGCAATTTTCTCTTTGATATATGTTATATATTATAATTTAAAGATACGTAATTGTTAAAATTTCATTGTAAATTTATAATTTTAAGGTACTAATATGCAAAAAGATAAAAAGAAAAAAGGTTAAACGGGTTTTCTTTGTATCAGTCTGTAAATACTGTGTTGATTCATTTCTCTAACATGATCATTAGGTTCATGTAAATTTCTCTAGTTTGAGTTTTTGACCCACCGGCTCGTAAGCACGACTCGTCTAACACCCCTAGTTTAAGGCATGATTTATAGGATTTGTTTCTCCTCATAATCTGTCCCGATGGTTATTTTAGGACCATGCTTGGTCTTTGACCATTATATTCAAACGTTTGAAAGGTTTTTCTGCATTGCTTTTTATGTGTCAAGTGACTATTTTACTCTTTGTTAGTTGTAACTATTGTATACTAGCTTATTTTCAGTTTAGACTGTGTATTTAACTATTTGCATATATACATAAATCCATTTTAAAAAACAACAAAAACAAGATGCCATTTATAAAAAACAACTATGTGATGCAGTAGATATCTCATGTTACTCAACCACCACTTCAGTAGGTCAAAACATTGGTGTTCAAACTTTTTTTTTTCTTCTGAAATATCTAAATCTATAAGATGAATTTACCATCATGCCTGAAGTACTCGACCGTGGTAGCCTCCCAAAACCTAAATAGGGCAGGTGTATCTGTACGTAGCATACGCGATCATGACCCAAAACCTAAATAGGGCAGATGTATCCGTACGTAGCATACGCGATCATGCAGTTCTTCCCGAAGACCCCCATGATCTCCTGCATATTTTGGGAGACAATCAAATGCAGAATTATTAAACATCACTATGTATTATATTAAGTATTATTTTCTATGTTCATTTAAATATCATGTCATGTCAAGACAGAATGCAAAAGAATAAAATAAAATTCATTTATCTAAAAGGATCAACCGCGTTGGTGGGTTGTAAATGAGTTAATAAAGTTATAATCGTGTTATAATAAATGGGTAAAATAGATTTGCAGTTGACGTTATATATATATATATATATATATATATATAAAGTGTTGGTGGGTTGTAATTTGTAAATAAGTTGATGAAGTTGTAAACGTTTGCTTTTCTCTTTTGGTCTGATTCAAATCTATAAATGCATAATATGTTAATTATAACAAGGAATGTTGTATTCTTGTAGAAATTAACATAACAAATCTTGTTTTGTTTGTTGACTAAATCAAATAATTTGGTAATTTTCATATTAGAATATTAACATCATTTAATTAACGCATGTCTACAAATAAAAAAATTCAAGACACTTGTTAAATTTAAAAATATAATGTAGGAAGAAAATATCAACATACCTTAAACCTTTTTAATTTTTGGAACCTCTCCTCTTTCTTCGTAAAACTACGGATGTAAACGAGTTTAGCCGAGTTCAAACTCATCTAATTTAAGACGTTAAATTTAAAAAAAAAAAACTTAAGGCTTGAATTAGGTACCTTTTGAGTTTTATATCTAAAGGTCTAGCTTGATTTGTTAGTAACTTTTAAGACTTGGGCTCTATTGTGGTTAGGTACTCATTTAATGTTTATTAATAGTTTACTTATCTAAATATATAATTATTTTTATATCTAATTATAATTATAAGTTTTTGTATAAACTATAGATTTTATTTGTCTCGTGAGCCTAATTAAATCTGGTATATAAAGCTTGGACTCAAATTCATTTATCAAATAAACGAGTTTATGTTCAGATAGAATGACTAGCATGGGACTTTCATCATTTCTAATCTTAAAAATTTTTCTAAGAAAATAAAAAAATGTCCCAAATTCAATGTCAGGTATGCTTCAAGATCAATTTAATTTGTTTATATGATCCTGATGTTTGCTAGACTCGTTCATATGACTACATCAAAGTTGTTTGAAAAATCGATTAAAAGTATTGACTTATACTTTGGTTGTTGATCATGGTTTTGCAAGAGCATCTGTTTTAAATAATATATGTTTGAATAACAAATATATCATATGTTTTTTTACCTAACACGCTAATAAACTATTCACGATCGGATTATTGAATGTTTGAATTGAGTCGAGTTTCAATAAGCTCGACCAATCATTAATCGGTTTAAAATCAACAATTTCTTCCCCGAGTGAAAGATTTTTATTTTTCCATTTTGCAGGTGCGGTGCTGACTGCGAAACAGATATGTGGGCTCGATTAAGATAACACATATTTTCCGAAGCAGGGTCGTACAATTACCGTTAAAAAATTTTTGTTTTTTCTTTTTCCCAAAAGTACAACAAAACTAATTACCGCAAAGTGATACGATATGAAGTTAAATAAATAAATACATGATATAATAAGCAATATTGTTTTTAGTATTGGATGAAGAAGTGTACGTTTTTAATGAGAAATAAAAAATTAATAATAGTGAGTAGTTAAGATTTATGAATGACTGGAAAACCAATAATTTATAAGAGAAAGTAATATTTAAATTTGATACATTACGTAAATCACTGAAATAAATAAAAAGATGTCGTATTGAATTTTGAAAGGGTGTGGTTTTGGCTACGAATATTCTTTTCTTTAGTTTAACGGTAACTCACGCATTATATACTTATACTCATAAACCGCATCAACTGATATATATTCCTCTTGTTTATTAAAATTGATATATAGAGATGTTTAGTTATTAAAAGAAATAAGTAAGCCATTTAATTTAATCAAGTTTACTAATTATAAAGATTAAGTTACTTCTAAATACCTAGCAAGCTTCACAAGAACATCAAAAGCATAATAAAAAGCAGCCTTAAAATACATACAAACCTATAAACTACACTTGATTGTTGAACAACTTATGAGCTATTCAGAACTGGCTAAAAGCTTGAATAACTCGATCATTATTTGCGAGCCCAAGCTTTGCATATTGGATTTGACTAGGCTCGCAAGCTTAAACTAGTTTGTTATTTATATAACTTTTATATCTTTATTAAATATATATTTATATGATAATAAAAAAGTTGTTATATATAAAACTATGATAAATAAAAGTGAAATAATATATATTTTATTATATATAAAAATTACAACTATTAGTATATATTAAAAAGTTATAAATATGTGTAAATAAAATAATTTATAATTCGTAAATAATGAAAGAGGGCTTAGAATATAGAGCTTTAAACAAACGCAACTAGAGTTTAAAGAGTTTATTTAAACGGATCATTTAAGTTCAAGCTTAGACGTTCTACGACTCGTTTCAAGTGTCTTGAACCCTTACAATTCACTTTGACTATTACTTCAAGTGGTGATATATTAGTCCATGTAAGGGATTTAAACAATAAAAACTTAATACTCATTACAAATGCCTTTCAAAGTAAGTGTCCCGTGAGTCACGTTAAAGCCACCGCCTATTTTTATAAAAGTGACAATTTGTAATGAAGACGACTCTAAAGAATGTGATAAAAAAACCAAATGGGTCAAGACGTTACTATATTTTATCTTGTGATCCCTTGGGTTAAATAATTTGATATCATTACATTTGTTATATATTTTTCTTGGGTTACGATATTATATTATTATACTATGTTGCGTGTTTGGTGAAATGGCTTAAATAATTTTGGCATGTGACCTAATACTAATATTACTCGAATGTATAAATTTATATGTGATTTAATGCTAAATTAAAATTGAAAAGAAAATATTAGCATACATCTAATTTTACATTGAGTTTCAAACAATGCCATATTAAAAAAAACCAGTTTAGAAACCATGTTTTACATGTATTGAATTAAAATATTAAACTAATAGTTAGTAATGAATATTTAGAAATTATATTATAATTTTTAGATAAATATGATTCGAATTACGTATAATCAACTACCTTAAGTAATAATGTAATAACAATATTTTATTTAACTTTCGTTTTTAAAAAATTTTGTTAAGAAATGATTATTAAAAATTCTAATTTTTTTAAATTTGTCTTTTAAATGTCATTATAAAAAGTTCTCTGTATTAAAAAAATTAAATTTATTTATTTTTAAATAAATTATATTTTTAATAAAAATATGTTTTATAATTTGAAAAATATAAAAATAAGATCTTTAGTATCTAATATGATCATTAAATGATTATCTTTTTATGCTTGTGACATTAAGGGTGTGAGAATATGACATGTGACAATGATACTGTGATAAGATGACATGTGACAATAATGGTGTGAGAAAATTACATGTGGTAGCATTTTATTTTGCTTTATTCAAATAAAGATGTATAAGTTTATATGTAACTTAATGTTGATTAAAATTGAAAAAGAAAATATTTTGCTTACATCTAATTTTACATCGAGTTTCAAACAATGCCATATTTAAAAAAAACGACTGAATTTTCAATGCCAGGTCATGTGAATTGATATTAGTTAATTATGCGTAAACAATTTTTTAATGACACAGTAAAAATTCAGTGTATATATATTAAGTGGTGCGTCTGTTTAAATTGGAAAAGAATACACATGTTTTTATTGTCTTATTTAATTGATTTAATTATCGTACATGCTTAAAATATTCTTAGATTTGAAAATGAAAATGAAAATGTTTTTTGACTTTTAAGTTCGAGAGTGTTTTGACAACCTGGACGAAACAACATCTAATTAAATTGGAACTTAAGAGAAGTTTGGTTCATGAAAAATTTCAAAATTAGAGTTGGAAAAAAAAATCATTTGAAGTGACATATGAGGAAATTGAAATTTGTTTTTTTTATAAGAATCTCATCAGACGATTACCTAAAAACCTATATTTTTATTTCATCACTTTTTACGCATCAACTAAAACGTTATAATGAAATCCTACTTCACTTCATGATCTTAAAATTATAATATATCATCAATCTAAAACCCAGAAACAATTAAACTTTAGAATTGGAAACCGTCGATCATCAAAATCATCAGTATTAATAACCAGGATATTCAACCATCGTTAGAAACAGTCGGTCAAAATTAAAAAAAGAATAGATAAAATCACAAACCATCGATCTCCAAAATCAAAAACAACAATCTTCAAAACCAAAATAAAACATAAATTTTACTAATTAAATAAACAAATTTACAAACCAACACCTTTTAATTCCCAAAAGAATTTCATTCAAAGTTCTATCTCTAACTTTACTAAAAGACACTTTGCAAAATAAACACATCTTTAAATTTAGATTCAAATTTATCATTGACTAACCTCCCTATTAAAAAAAGACCAAAATTCCTTAAATTTAAAAAATACATAGAAAAGTGTTATGAATTGAAATGGATGCATGTATCTTAACGTGACCGTAACCGCGTCAAACTAGAATCGTACAACTCTAGCAACCATGACGAATATATATCCGAGCAATTGATAAGATTGTTGTTTTGTGACGTTAAATTATAGATTCAAACTACGAAAGTACGAGACAATCTCTTACACAAAACATGTAGTAAAATTAAAATAATCCGGTCCTGCCAAACAGTCAAATATCCTATGGAACAGTCAAATTACACCCCTAACTATTTATAAGTTCTAACCCTAGCCAAAGTTATAAAACAGTTGGCCGGTAAATATCACCGGAGAAACGATCACCACCGTACGCCACCACCGGAGATATTCACCACCAATCCCTCCGGCGACTTCTCCGTCATCATCCACCACCGTAATTCACGCTCTATTCAATTTCCCCTAAATTAACGGCGACTTCGCCGGACCACCGTTCAATCATCCACAATTCCGATCGATCACTCCTTTTTTCCGGCCACCGAACCGCTGTCATCACCACCGCCACACCGTCGTTGACATTCTTCTTCTAATTTACATCGCCTGTGTGTGTATATATATATCTATATATATGCATCCTTTCTCCTCCGATCACAGCAATTTGATGCCGGCGACGTCATCCTCCTCCGCCGCACCGGAATATTCGAACGGCGATATCAACAACCACCACCAGGTTGATTTCAATACGGTGATGAGGTTGACGAGTGGAGATCAGAGGGATGTGAAGATCAATGATATCGTTGGGAAGGGGATATCGGGGATTTTGTATAAGTGGGTTAATTATGGTAAGGGATGGAGGCCTAGGTGGTTTGTGTTGCAAGATGGAGTGCTTTCGTATTATAAGATTCATGGACCTGATAAGATTGTGGTTAGTAAAGAGACTGAAAAAGGGGCGAGAGTCATTGGTGATGAGTCTTTTCGACGATTGGCTCGTAATCGTAATTACAGTGCCAATTCTCATCGGCCTCATCGCAAGCCCGTCGGTGAAGTACATCTCAAGGTGAATTCAGTCTCTTCTTAAGATATTCGTTTGATTTCAATGATCATAATTCATTTACAATTTACGTTGAGTGGAAGCATTGATGGTTTCTTATTGTTTCTGTTTTAGTTTGTGAACTGATGTCTGATTCTTGATTGAACATTGGAGGTAGTTTCAATTCTTTGACTGTATTCTGTATTAGAACAATCTGACTGTTCTTGTTTCAGTTCATTTGGTTTTCTTGAACTTGTTATCAACAAATGTTTTGGGATTTGATGTGAATTCTGCATCAGCTTGATTGATAAAGTTTATTCTCTTATAACTTCACAACTTCATTGATATTTCTATACTGTATCTTGTTGGTTGAAACCCTTCTTTCAGAATGTATGAGTATGTGCTTACCTATGATTGTGTTTGCCATATCAAAAATGCAAAGAAGCCTCCTTATTGAGCGTACAGCATGTGCTATAGAGGTCTTTTTTTTCTAAATTTTGACTGCACGTTATGAGTGTTGGGTGTGGAGGCTTCGAATGGGCAGCCCACCCTAATTTGCTTCATAATTAGTTTTTTCTTGTTAACCAGGTTTGTAGCCCTAATCTAACATTATGAATAGATGTCTTAGGCATTGTAATTATCATCACCTCCAAAGTAATACAAAGAGATCCTAGTTGCAGCCTGTGTACGTACGCCAATTTAGACCGAACCACGTTAAATCCCCGTGTTCTTTAGTTTTTGTATTGTGATCATGTGTGAATACCTAACAATGAGATTGTTTCTGTCGTATATTCTAGGTTTCATCTATTCGTGAAAGTAGGTCAGATGATAGAAGATTTTCTATTTTTACTGGGACAAAAAGGCTGCATCTGAGAGCAGAAACCAGGGATGATCGAATTGCATGGATGGAAGCATTACAGGCTGTGAAGGGCATGTTCCCTCGAATGTCTAACAGTGAGTTAATGGCGCCTATTGGTGGCGTTGCTGTATCGACAGAAAAGTTGAGGCGGCGGTTATTGAAAGAAGGTGTAAGTGAAGCAGCAATTCAGGACAGTGAAAATATTATGAGGAGTGAGTTTTCAGCATTGCAAGATCAATTAGTACTACTTAAGCAGAAGCATTTGCTTCTCATGGACACACTGCGTATGCTAGAGGTACATGTAATATCTCATTATTCATTGAATGGTCATCCTTCTCAGACTTGGATTTTACTCGAGTTTCTTCTTATTTAAGTTTGGAACACTTTATCTTCACTAATTACAAGCATAAGTTATTTTTTGCATGTGGATAGATCATAGCTTATGTTTTTATCTGAATTTATCGTGATGCATGCATGTATGGTGAAACCCTTTGGTGTAATTTTAACGCCTCGAGCTTGGCTTTAAAATGCGTGATGCGCTTTAACGCTTTTTGTTCCCAAAATTCCAATATCAAAGAGCAGGTTATCAAACATGTGAACCAACATATTATCAAACTTGTGAATCAATCAACAATGTTAGGTATTTAGGCTATCAAACAACAACAGGAAAAGGTTCGACCCACTTACATTCTGTATATTGCGTCGCATCAGAGCATATCACTAGAGACCGCATATCGCACCTCATTGTCGTATCAAGCACACATAATGGAATTATATCACATCACTTGCAGCGACGCGCTCTCAACACCTCACCATACACACTCATTATGCGTGCTTGATGCGCACATTTTAAAACCAATGCCTTGAGTTTAGGATGGCAATTATGACACCCCCCCTAACCACAAACAATATGAGTCAACATGAATCTGACACAAAATTAAGTTGGGTACTTGGGTCAAAATGGTTTGACAGTAAAAATGGCCGGGTTTGGGTCAACTTGCTAATTTGATATTGATCAGTTGAAACGTTTATAATGTGGGATCATAGGAAGACCTAATAACGGCCAGAAAATCATTGAAGCTAAACTAAAATCATCAAAGCTAAATTGTTGTTAAAATTCACATCTAAAGAACTTTACTACTCAATACTTATATGAAGTCAACATGATGAAAATTGTGTGAAAGTATTTGGAACTTATATTTTCATGAACTTATTTGCAATCAAAGATGTTCAAGTGGAAAAAGTATACATGTATATACACACACAGATGTATATGTAAATCTGTATGTATATACATGCATGAATACACACACGTATGTTACATATATATACCTGTATATACATATGTATGTATTTATATACATACATGCACCCTGTACACACATATCTCTCTTTCTCTATACATAAATTCACACAAACATGTATAGCACACATCTTTCTATACAACCACAGTTCGGTGTTATGTTTGGTTTACATCAAAATATCAAATTTCAAAACCACGAACTCCAAATCAATTAACCCAGTGAATTTGGACCCTATACCGATATACGTATTGAAAACAAGGTCAACATGAAACACGATTCAGACCTAACACAAGCTAAGCGGCACAATCTGAACCTGACATGAAATTAAACAAAATGGTAAGTGACACAAATTTATTTGTATTGATCCTATCAACCCAAAATGACCTGAACTGACAGCCTTACTTTGCTTGAGATGAACTGAAATGCATCACACGTAATGAGCAAATTACCTACAATTTTTTAATAATGATAATATTAACGTGTGTTTTCCTAATATTGTATCTAAACTTTATGTCCTGTAAGATGCATGGTGTTAAGACTTCCTATCTATTAATCATTTTCATGTTTTGGTAATATATTTTTTGTTGCTTGTAGACAGAAAAGGTTGACCTTGAGAACACAGTAGTAGATGAGAGCCAAAGGCAGTCAAAGGAAGTTGGGGCAACTTCAAGGCTAAGGCAAGAGAAATATAGTGGTATGCATGTGAAGTAGTTTTTTCTCCCTAGAAGGAATAGATGATTTAGGGCCATCATGTAATTTTTCTCAGTATTTTTTTACCTTTTTCTGTGACATTGATTGCCATAGTTAAGCAAATCAAGCTTTTATATTCACAATAATATTTGATTAAACAAATTTTTAAAAAATTAGCATACAAAATGTTGTGTCACAGAAGTAAAATGCTGATGGATCATAGAGGAGCGAAGAAAAATATTGGAATTGTAGAAAGGGCTGAAGATTTTTTTGTTTAAGATATCTTGTATTATCATCTAGGCTTTCTTTTTCTCTTTAGATCATTGATATGCTATTTATTTATATCCTGGTTCATAACCTGAGATGGACTGCAAAATGTGAAATCACACCGGACATAAGTAGGTTAAGATGACATGGAAAACTAATGACTTTGTGAATAATGGAAGAATATGAACAATGTTTGAGTTGCTTTATTGCCTTTCTTTCATTTTATAATTTTACATTATTTGTTAGAAGCAAGTCCAAGTGAATCAGAGGATGATAATGAAAGGGGAGATGCAGCTGAAGAAGAGTCCGATGATGAAGATAATGCCTTCTTTGACACCCGGGACTTTTTATCATCAAGTTCTTTCAAAAGCAGTGGGTCCGACGTGAGGTCGCCATCTTTTACATCTGATGATGAAGACCTTCAAGTTAACGAACCAGAAATCGATGCTTCTATTAGATCGGTTGGAACTAATTATCCTCGTGTTAAAAGACGGAAGAAGTTGCCAGATCCTGTTGAAAAAGAGAAGGGAGTAAGTCTTTGGTCAATGATCAAAGATAATATTGGTAAAGATCTTACCAAAGTGTGTCTTCCTGTATACTTCAATGAACCTTTATCTTCTCTCCAAAAATGTTTTGAAGATTTGGAGTACTCTTATCTTCTTGACCGGGCATATGAATGGGGCAAAAGGGTGAGTTTGTTTGATGAATATGACGTTATAATAGCTGCACTTAGTTTTACAGCTTTTGCATGTATAAGTTGCCCAATAATTGCTAACCAGGATATCATGTTAGCTTATATGACTACTGAAATCTGATAATAGTATTAGAATCATTAAAATTGCTATATGCTAGCTTACATATCATGAGACCATAGTTTTGTAGGCATTGGGTTGACCTTAAAAATTGTCTTGAAATGATTGTTGGTCATCATGATGGGAGTATTAGTATTTTTTTATCAAACAAATAAATGATCGAACTTTAAAAACCCATTTTCTATTATATGAAAATTACTTTAATGACATCATGGTTCAGAGTTATAGATAATTGAGACTAAGGATGAGTGCTTATACAGACTACTTCAGTATTGCAAGTTTGGGTATCTTGGGGCTGTATATCTGCTTAATGCAATACATTAGAACTCTGTTGAAATATAATTTTACCAAGTACTAACACATGATTCGTTGATTATAGCAAAATTATATGTGGTAGGCTAATGAATGAAACCAAAAGCCTAAGAGGATGCATGGGTGATTAAAAAAATAACTAGTGTAAGCTTTTTAGTAGCTTAGTTGGTGTATAGAAGAGAAGACAGAGTAAGAGGGAGAATGATTAGCATACTTCAGCTCTTCAATTTAAAGTTGATCGTCTTGAGGTAGCTTTTAAGTTGAAACTATCACACAAATCTAAAAACAGTGGAGGAAGTATTTTAAGTCAATCAAGCTCCTTGAAGTCACATTATGTAAAATCTATTATCCATATTCTCTTTCCCCATGATTAACTGAAAATTTGAGTGCTGTTGTCATTTTATTATCTGCTTGAATGAGTCTACAGACTTCTTACATTTAGGTCTCACCAATTTACTATCAAATCTGTTTTAGGGTAACAGCCTTATGCGGATTTTGAATGTGGCTGCATTTGCAGTATCTGGATATGCTTCTACCGAAGGAAGAAATTGCAAACCATTTAATCCGTTGCTAGGGGAGACATATGAGGCAGACTATCCAGATAAAGGCCTGCGTTTTTTTTCTGAAAAGGTTTACACCTTCTGAAGATTATAAATTATACCTTCTTGAATATTCCGTTGAATTCTTTATTTATTTATTTATTTATTTATTTATTTTTACTGTTGCAACAGGTCAGTCATCACCCAATGATTGTAGCATGTCACTGTGAAGGTAAAGGATGGACATTTTGGGGAGATAGCAACTTGAAAAGCAAATTTTGGGGCCGCTCAATCCAACTGGACCCTGTTGGGGTCTTAACTTTGAAATTTGATGATGGAGAAGTTTTTCAGTGGAGTAAGGTATTGCATAAATGTTTATTTTAACTTTCCAATACTTTGTAAGATTCTCGTATTGCAACCTGTTTCAGGTTACAACATCCATATACAACCTTATTTTGGGTAAACTTTATTGTGACCACTATGGCACTATGCGCATCCAAGGGAACCAAAATTACTCTTGTAAGCTTAAATTTAAGGAGCAATCTATCATAGAGCGGAACCCGCATCAGGTTATTTTCTTGCCAACTTTTTATCAAAGTTTCACTCTTTCAGATTGTAATATCAAATTTTGGTGGGAGACCTCCTGTTATAATGGGTTTACTAATTATGCACATGTAGTGCCATAATAAGTTAAAAACCATCCTATAATGGTGTTGTTTTGTTGCTCTCTGAAAGACAATCGACTGTTTTTGATATTATTTAAAATTGGAAGTAATAGCAGATGAATTAATATGGTCATACTTGTATACCTGTATTCATATTTACATGTATCATTTACAGATACTGATCGAATCCTCTCCTCTGATTTTTGGTTTGGACTGCTATCTTGTTGTCTCCCCAAGATTGTGACATCTTTTGCCTTAATTATAACAGTTAATCAATTCAAAGTATATTATTTTATTTTTTAATTAATAGTTGCATATTTGTTTTTTCGAACTTTGAAAAGAAAGATTGTCTCATCATATGCACTTCATTTATAGAAATAATATAGAAAATGAAGTAGTAACTAAGCATTCATTCATTCTACTTGAATAACTGTAGTGATAATATTTGGTTCCTTAGTCGGTTCAGAGTGTAGCTTCTAGATGCACTAACAACCCATTGTTGGTTCTCAGTTTATTTCTTAAATTGATTACAACTTGGTAGAAATTGGTTCTCTTAACACACATGCAATTTCATTATTAACTTAATCTTGATGCAGGTACAAGGTGTGGTTCAAGATAAAAGTGGAAAAACTGCAGCAACTTTAATTGGCAAATGGGATGAAAGCATGCATTTTGTGTATGGAGACTGTTCAGGAAAAGGAAAAGGTGACCCATTTTCAGATGCTCGTTTGCTGTGGAGAAGAAGCAAACCTCCAAAGGTTCCCACAAGATATAACTTGACCCGCTTTGCTATCACTTTAAATGAGCTTATCCCTGGACTAAAGGTAAAACTCACTCAGATCAAACTTCATCTCTCTTCTATATCAGATTGTTTTCATAATTTGTTGTTATATATTTGTTTCAGGAGAAGCTTCCGCCAACCGATTCAAGGCTAAGGCCAGATCAAAGATGTTTAGAAAATGGTGAGTATGAAAGGGCGAATGCAGAAAAGCTAAGACTCGAGCAACGTCAACGACAGGTACAACTTTATACATAGCTGCTACAAACATGTACAAAGCCCTAATTTGTATTTAATAAAAACATCTCTTGAACATTGTAGGGGTGTTCACGGTCTGATTCAGCCGGTTTTGGTCAAATTCCTAGACCAAACCGCCGAAAACGACAAACCAAACTGGCTGGGTTTGTTGGGTCGGCTGGTCCTGCTGGTTTTAGCGGGTTGAACCCATTTTTTCCCTCTTGAACTAGTTTATGTTATAATTTTTGAAACATAAAAATTGTTAATAAATATAATACATATATACATAATATCATATTCTGAAAAGGAAAAAGTAAATAAATAGAAAAGGCTAGACTGCTGGTGTGGTTTACACGGCATGTTCAACCCGTTGGCTGGGCCGGCATACCGCCAAAACCAAACCATGGACCAAACTTGCTTCATTTTGGGTGGTTTGGTCGGTTTCAGTGAGTTTATAAAACACTACTGTTGAACAGTATGCAATCTTATATGACCATGATGTTTATCAATATTCTAATGTGATTCAGGCTAGGAAAATGCAAGAGAGGGGTTGGAAGCCGCAGTGGTTTGCCAAGGATAAAGCAAGTGATACTTTTGTGTATACCGGGGGCTATTGGGAGGCCCGAGAACAAGCCAAGTGGGATTCTTGTCCTGATATTTTTGGACAATTTTCTTCAGATCAGACATTAGACTGAGTAAAGCTTTGACCTCTTTGCTTGCACCTTTCACGACAGAAGATTACATAGTTGCTGATGACACGATCCGTTAACAGGCGTTTAGAAGTAAGTTTTTGCTTCACTTTTTGTGTTATATTTTCTATACTCCCCATTCCCCTAAACCTTGTACTTATTTGTTCTCTATAGTTTCTTTCATAAGGTCCATTTTTTCATACACATTCTATTGGATATTGACCTGCCATAATATGACCTCAAGATCAGATTCTTAAACATATTTTACACAAGTCGAAAATGCGACTATCTGATTCTTTTTATACAAGTCAGAAATGCGGCTATTTGGTAATCTTTGTTGGGTTGCAATTCGGTTATCAAAGCTTTTAGTGTTCTTACTATCATGGTCAATTTGAAACTGAACCTGTTATGTTAAGATTGCATCCAACTACTAGTTAAGATCGCGTCCGACTACTAGTGACCGATGTAGGTCACCACAATCAATAATCACTCTTGTTTAGTGCATCTCCCTTTGTCACTTAAAACAATATGGTACTTGATCATGCTAGAACCGGTCACTGCATCTGACGGTGACAAAGCTAATGGTGTTTTGGTGTTGTAGGATTACTTAATGCATGTGGAACCACAAACAACTACACGCTAACACTGTGAGGGTGGGGGCTGCTCACACCACATCACATCATCACGTACCCACCAATCATATTTTACTATGTCACACCACAACACACCATTTGAGGGGGCTCATGCCATTCCATGCCACAATTTATTTTTTAATTACTTCATAAAAATAAATAAATTACAAACTAAAATAAAAAAAATACGTTAAAATAAAAAACAATTACATAAAAATAAAAATATTAAAATTAAAAATCTATAAGTCAAACTCCCAACCACGTATCAGGGCAATTTGACTTTTGCATTCAAGGACGTCTTTCAACATTGGCTCGGGAACATCGTCATGCGGTTTAAGGAAAATCTACATGTCCCGGTCTAGCGTGTCGCGAAGCAACGTCTCTAGTTGTACGTCTAGCAAGGCCAATTTCGATTTGGTTACCTTCATACGTTGCTTTGCTTGAAGAAGACTCTCCCACGCTATTTTGCGTTTGCGTCTCGACCCGACCAGTTTGGCTTTCTTGTTGAAGTCGGGGAGGGGGCTTGTAACAGGCTCATTTGAGATGATGTATTGGCCTGATTCCAAAGTTTTTGTCTTTTTTGTTGTTTGAGTACCAAACTTCGCAGTCATAACCTCCACCGACTCCCATTTGGCATAGTTTCTTACTACCTTTCAGGCCTTGATGCTTGTAAAGCATTTATTCTCCGTAAATCTTTTTGTATTCAGTTAAGGTTTTGAGGATGATATCTTCGTCGTTTCTTCCACTCGCCCATCGATGTTTCTACGTATTTAAAAACAAAAAATTCAATTACACAAGTAATATAATTATAAAAATAAATTTTTAAATATATAAAAGTAAAGGTAATTAATTTATCCTTTGAATGTATATCTAGTTATAATAACTCATCATCTGATTCATTCTCTCCAATTTGAGTTAAGTTGATCAATGGTTCAGTTCGTACCACCAACAGTGACGCTAAAGTGTCAAAATACTTTCTTCAAAACGAACCGCTTTTCTGGTGATCTCCAACACTAGGGTATTCGGATATATATATCCAACCTTTTGTCAATGCTTACTCTCATTTTCATCCCAAGGCTTGTTAGTAGCCACGGTTGTCGCTTTACCTTTCGACTTAAACTTTAGTTGGATGTTTCTTCCACACGAATCTCTTCATCTTCACTTTCTTAGACTTGTTGTTACAACATTTGATTGTCAATCTTCAGACCAAGTCCATAAACGCTAACCTCCATGGGTTGTACAACGGTAACCACATAATACTTCTCTAGCAGATGTGTCATGTTCGAGTTTTACTTCTACTTGTTTCCCATTCATAACCTCTTAAGGTCATTTATGTCACGCAATCCGGTCATGTTGGTTAGCAGATAACCGGTTTTCCAGCCACTAGGAAAAAGATCTTATAACCTTTATAGGACTATTAAACACACTCTCATATATGAAAAGCACTCCAATGTTGCAACCAACTATTCACATGTAACTCATCATTCCACGAACTCTACTTGGCTATGATTCGAGGAACTTTTCAACAGTTTCACGCCTCACGAACAACTTGGTATAAAGAAAGGGCTAAGGGAATAAGACTTCTTGTATTAACGAAAATAATCATTTTAATTCAAAAGCATAAATCATCAATTTCAATACAAAAGCTTCATTATTTGTTTCAATTTCATTTTATAAGTTTTATTATTTTTGCTTAAATTGGTACTAAAATGACACAAATGATAAAACTTTTATATTGAAATTAAAATAAAACCTTATATGTAACTTAATGTTTTTAATCTTTCAAAAGAAAATAGTTATTTTTGTCAAATCTCAAAAGTAAAATCTGAGTTTGACTCTTATTTTTATCAATATATTTTATTTAAGACATAAATAAAATATTGTATAATAGTGAAGTAAAATAGGAAAGAAAAAAGAAAAGAAAATGAAGTAGTGGAAGGAAAAGGAAGCAATATTAGTATTTGGATTTGGACATTACCTAGAAGTAATGTGGACGGTAGCAATAAAGCAAATCTTTGTCACTCCATTCTATTCCATTACTTATTTAACACAACACAACACAACACAACACAACCCTTTCCACGTACTACACCTACTTTTCCTCACTCAACTCATCCTTTTTAATCCGGTTTAAATAATAATGCTTTAAGACCTCGTATAATTATTTTGAGAAAATTATAATTTAATAATGGAGTTTTAGAATTATGTTAAGAAAGTCATTTGCTTTTTGTTAGTTATGAAAATAACTCTAGTTTTAATATTATTTCTTGTTAATTTTTTTATACTTGTTAAAAGCTTTAAATGACCTAAATGAAAGATATACGAATAACTGTTAATGTTTATTATTTTCAAGCTTAGAGAACAATTAGAACTTGTTTGTTAGCTTATTGAATTCTTTTTTCAAATACCAGATATTTTAGGTTAAGCTTAAAAAGATAATTATTTAATAGTAATTAAATCTCATATTTTTTTTATTTAAATGGCTTAGTATTGAAACTTTATAGTATTAAAAGAAAAATTTTCATACAATCTAAACAGTATTCACACTTAAGTGATTCTTATTCTTAAAATAAATTATTGACTTTCAGGAAACATCGAAAAAATTAGGTCAATGTTAAAAGAAATACTTTACGTTGGAATAATATTAGTTTTTAAATAAAAAAGGAAGGATTCTTTTTGGACAACAAAGTGGATTAATTTAACATATTCGATGCCATTTATTTTGCGTTAAATTGATAATTCAACTTTTGAAATAGAAAAACATAATGGGACGGGACTTCAACTTCTATAATGCATTTTAGAGTCAGCTAGCTATTATTCGCTTGTACCCCTACAAGACACGTGTCACTCTCAAGTCTATAAAATGTAAGATGAGCCGAGTATATTTGGAAAATATATAAATTGGATTTTATATCGATTAAATATGTAATTCTATAAGTGTTTTATTATTATTTTTTTAATAGATTTAAGGTTGTTTAGTAACATTTTAATCATTTTAATAAGTGATTAGTTCTAAAATGATCGAAGGTATGGTGTGTTAGTTTGTTTAATAGACACTTTTAATGTGTAAGTTTTAGATACATGTTGATTGATTCAGAAACTATCTTTTATTAGGTCAGGCTTTTTAAGGACTCGATACAAAGTTGTCAAACAACTCTTTAGTTACAAATTCAGAAACTACCTCTCACGCCTACGTATAAACTTGCCTAGTAGGCTTAGCTATGGTCGACTAAGATCAAACACCTGCCAAACATAAACACGCTTTCTTCTGAACGGTTTACAAACTATTCATTAAAGGTTTGCTTGATATGGAGTAATAGAATGAACAAAACAATAAATGAATAAGTGAATAAAATGGATAAGAGAATTAAATAAATTATTACATTGCATTGTCATATTTTATTACCGTTTAGGAATGCAATGAATCATTATTATGTATTGTTTGTTAGGTATAAAAAAGTGAATGAAGGAAATGTAAAAGTGTTATGGTGGTGATGAACGGTGGTGGTGGTGGTTTTCGGTGGTGGTGGTGGCCTACAGTGGTGGCGGCCGATGGAGGTGGTTGTGGTGTTAGTAGTGGCCGATGGAGGTGATTGTCGTGTTAGTGGTGGTTGGTGGTGACGGCCGGTGGGGTTGATGATGGTAAGTAGGTGGTAAGGATAAAGAAATGAATGGCATGAGAAAAAGGAGGGTGAATGAAATGGATTTAATGTGATTAGAGGAAATAAAATTGATGTGTAATGATCTATTTCATTTTCTTTGCCTATCAAACATATTATATTTCATACACATTCAATTGTTCATTTTATTTCGCATATCATTCCTAGATACCAAACGCTACCAAAAGGTTTTGTTTCATTAGTTGAGAAAACTACGAGGAGCTTTTTGTTAACGAACAAACTATCCACCGAAAGTTTTGTTCCTTTACATGCGTACTCATTAGCTGAGAAAATTATGAATTTTTTTTGTGGTTAAAAGTTAAAAGTACCATATTCTCATTTCAATTAAAACTTGGAATGTTTTTAGTATTCGCTATTCACTGTAACTTTTAATTGCTTTCTTTAATTAAAGTCGATCAAAATCACATGAATCAATACTCGGATCACTTTGTTCAAAACGATATGCAACTAAATAGATGGTCGATTCTCTTCCCAAAATGTCATCCCGTTGATCCAAAACTATGTACATAATACAAGAGCACATACGAATATGGATTCAACGCCACGTTAACTTACCAAAAAGGCGATCAACAAGCTTATTATAGACACGATATCCTCGTGCTGTTACTTCAATTCTTCCCTTCCCAATGTTCTAACTTGTATCATTCGTCACTCGATCATCAACAAATGGTCTTTTTCATGATCACTAGCATCGGAATTACATTCCTTGACCATCTCCAATACACTAGTGGAGTTCGTTAGCTTTTCCGCTCTCAAAGCCTCGCCTTCCCAATCTGTTTTTACAAGTACCGAATACAAAACTGAAACCACACACGCTAACTGAGCTGATAAAAGACCGATCCACAACCCACTAAACCCAACATTAAAGAAAAAGGCTAAGCCCACGGCGACTGGAGTGCCAACAAAGTAAAAGGAGCCGAGGTTGATACGGGCACCAACCGCGGGTCTTGCGGTCCCACGTAGGATGCCGCAACCGGTGGTTTGTGGGCAGTTGCCGAGCTCACACAGACCCATGATGGGCATGACGGATGAAACGAGTGACCGGAGCATGTGGTCATGGGTGAATAAGGCACTCCATTTGTCCCTAAAGATGATGGTCCAAATGACATTGATGAAACCGACTACAAAAGCACAGCCTAACGCAACGAGTGCAGCTAGTTTCGCCTTGTGTGGCCTCCCTGCTCCGAGCTCATTTCCCACCTTAAAGTTAAACAGATTAAATATAAGATATATAAATCTATCTGCATTTGTTACAAAATCAATTTTAAGTATTAAATAGTAAGAACCGCATAAATACTTATACATGTTACTTTACATGCTTTAAATTAAATCTATTTCACATGACATTTTACATGACTTAAAATAGATTTGAATATGCTAGTGGTTGTATTTTAACTAATACACGTTCTCTCTCAATGAGATTATCGTTCATAATTCTAATACGATTCTTATAATTCTCATACCTACGATTAGCCTATATTAAAAAGGTCTGTACAAATTAAATATTAAAACTTTAATAAATGTTTGACCCCCTATAAACCCTCAAAAAGCTAAATTAAAAGTTTATTAATATATTTGCAACCGAATCCAATAAAAACAAAATACCTTTTCAATCTTTATGAGTAGAATAGCTCCAAATAGAAACGCAATATCCATGGTAATCATTAGGAATCATTATTTGAAGTTCGTATATATTTTTATAAAAAGAAAAGATATACCCTTCTATATAAATCCTTACCACCATTTGTTATAAATCTTTTAAGATCTTGAAAACACTCATTTATGATTTTATTCGAACAATGTGGTAATATTAAAATAGAAAGATGGACAGTTCTTTTTAATAAATAAAGAAACTATGAAAATAGATAAAAGTGAACCGATTTAATATATTATATATTTTAAGGATTTAGAATTTGTTTTTAAAAATAAACAAATTCTAAAAATAGATAAAAGCATAGGTTCAACTCAACCCGATCTATTTCAATGCGTACTAAAAGAAGACATTATTATCCAAAACTCGAATTGGACGTCTAACTTATCCATTTTGACACCTCTAGCATTAATATCTCTCTACTTCCAATTAAAATCCACGTCAAATGACATTTACCTCAATGGTATCAACATATTAGTAATTAGTAATGTTCCATTGAGGTTGTGAGGGTCCAAATCACATTATGAACACATAGCATAGTTTAGGATAGATTAATAGGTAAGTGAGTTTAATGTTGAAAAATAATTAAAATCCATGGTTTTTAAATTTATTTATCCCCAATAAATAAATAAACCTAACATTAGAACAAACTTTTTAAAGAATAAAAATTACTAGTTGTGAATTCTAAGACATGCCAATAGGAAGCAGAGGAGAAAAGAACCAAATAGAAATGGTTCATAGAGGCAGAAGGAAAGAAATAATATAAATAAAAAGGTTCAGTATAAATAAATTTCATTACAGAACCAATTTAATATATATCTATACGGAAAATTATATATATAAAAAATTCTTAATATACTTGTACATTCAATTAAACTCCATAGTTTTTATATATATTTAGCCCAATAAGAAAACATAAGTAACATTAAAACAAACTTGCTAAAGAAGGGAAATTACGATTTGTTCATAAAGAATAAACGAAAGGGGTAAATGCTACAAAAAGTTTCAAGCATCCAACACAGAATCAATTTTATATACAGGCATAGACTAGTGCTGAGTAAATAAAAAGAGTGTTTAGCTTTGCTTTAACAATATATAATATTCTGAATGAAGAAATGGTTACATAACTATATTATGTAATATTACATTACAGTTAAAATGCAGTGTTCATAGATTTTTACTTTTCTAGGACAGATTTACACTATTTATCTACAACATTTGAATCTCAATCTCTCTAAAAATTAATATTATACAAAAACACCTTAATACTATTAGACTTAAAACTAACTTAATGTGTTAAAAGGTCACTTAAATTATATATAATAGAAAAACATCAAAAAATATTGTTCCGGGACATATTGATGTCAAATGTCTAATATCATTCCTCCATACAAGAAGTCAAAGATTCCAGTCTAGTTATAATTAGTTAATAGTCTGATTATATGTAGTTAATAAAAGTATGTTAATTTATTTGGGCCCTAATTTCAAGACACTCATTTTTATAAATCGACTTTCATATACGTCCAGTATAGCATTATACGAAACGAATATGGTCATACGCCCCCTATAGGACGTGTGTAGGACCATACAACTCGTATAGAATTCCAGGATATTGTTGATTTATAAAGCTTGAGTTAATTATATGAACACTTAAATTTATTATTAAAACACCCACATCTCTCTATCTCTCTTTATGTATCTATAACATATAACATGTATGTATAGAAATTAATAGAGAAAATAAAATAAAACAGTGTACCTATAAAACCCTCGTTTATTAAGGGAGATGTCTAGATATATATCAGGTCTCATCTATTCTATAAAGAAAATATATTTAAAGAGGATTAAAAGAAATAATAAAAAACTGGTTATATATTCTAATTGTAAGAGAATAATAATAATGAAGGAATAGAAAGATTCTCATGAGAAGAAGCTTACTCGTGCAGACACACAGCCAGCCAACGCCATGGGAACCGTGTACATCAGACTGGTTGTCTGTATCAGTATCCCAGTCCCAGCCACCGCCAGCCGTGGATTCTCCAGATATCCAGCAAGAACGGTCACGATCTCATACCACCACCACTCCAAACATATCCCCATACAGCTCGTCACAGACAATCTCCACAGCTCCCCCATCCCAATCCCCTCCGTCCATCTCCACGTCCACCTCCACTTCCCGTACACCCACACGTACCCGATCATCAGCACCATCATATGCAAATTCGTCACCACCGATGCCACCGCCACCCCGCCCACCCCCCACCGCATCACCACCACCAGCACATAGTTCAACGGCACGTGAAATGCCACCGCTATCAGACTACACCACATCACCGGCTTCGTCACCGCCTGTGACCGTAGATAAACCCTCAGCGGCTGTAACAGACAGTTTGTTAGCAAATCTGGTAGGGAATATCTACAGTACGTCGCGGCTGTTGATGTGATCGCTGCATCCTGTCCCATCAGGAGCATGATTGGCTCCAGGTTCAACCACAGGAAGCTGATCGGAACGATCGCCATCAGGAGGATGAAGATCATGCGGAGGAGCGATGCGGACAGTAGCTCCCACTTGTGGCTCCCGTTGCTGCCGTACGCCTGGCTGCACACCGGCTCGAGCCCCGACGCTAGTCCGACGAGGACGGAGTAGCCGGTGATGTTAGTGAAACCTAACGACAGTGAGCCTCCGGCTAGCTCGAGGCTACCGAGTCGACCGAGGAACAGTACGGAAACCACCGCTCGGAGGAAGACGAGACAGTTCGCCGCCGTGATCGGAATCGCCATCGATAGAAGCTCCTTGAGCTCCTCCGTCACCTGTAAACAATCACATATCGATTAACAGATAACAGTTAACAATCCGGTAACGGAGTTCAGATATTCAATCATTCGTATTAACAAACGGTGAACGAAGTTCAGATTCAATCAAATAGATAAACAAACGATGAACGGAGTTCATATTCGATCAAATAGATAAACAAACGGTGAACGGAGTTCAGATTCAATCATTCATATTAGCAAACGGTGAACGGAGTACAGAACTACAGATTCAATCATTTAGAACAACAAACCGGTGAACGGAGTATAATTAGAGCTTGAGATTCTGATTTCAACTAACCTGTGAGGTGGTGAAGGTGAGTCTGTTGATGTTATTCGACGGTGTGTTGGAGTTCTTCATAGCAACCGAAGGTTGTAGAAGACGATTCGATCAAGCGATTTGGGAATCTGCAAGTGAATACAAGTTGAAGAAGACGTTAATTAGTGATGATTTTGAAACGAAAATCGATGTGATTTGATGAAATATTCGTCGTGAATGAACTTGTGTATACTAAAAATAAGATGAAACATGCTAGATATAGAAAAGGAACCTTGAAGGTGAGATGAAATCGCATGAATGGAGAATGGAAGTGATTTTGGAGAGCTCATGTTTTGGTGGAGAAGCTTGCATTCATATAAATATAAATATTGACACATAGCAATCAATAAGAGTAAATCACCGTTTGGATATTTTATTTTAACCGTTTACATCCCTATAGTTTTAAAATTATTATCTGCCTCTTGACGTTTTATTTTATCTTTATTTGAGTGTCTGTCGTTTTATTTTTATTTCAATTTAAGTCAAAATAACTAACACTGTTAGTTTTTCTATTAAAGTTATTGTTGAAAAGACTAAACTACCCCTAAAATTAAATAAATAAATAAAATTGTGGGACCACCCACATCATTTTCTTCTTCTCCTTTGACCCACGCCACCTCCACACCTCACACACACCACCACCCACTGCCGCCCATCAACACCACCTCCACTGCCACCGGCCACCTCAACCCAGCTACAAATCATCAATCAAGACTCATGATTTTGAAGATGAAGACGATCTCAATCTCCCAAAAAACGAAAACATATTACGAAAAACCCTTCGAATTCCACCTTCTCCAACGCTACTCCATCGTGATTCCCACATAATCCTCCTCGAAGTACCGGAATTCGTATTGAATCCACCGTCCATTTCAGTATACACCACCGGAAGCTCCCTCTCACCACCGTTAGCTCTTCTACCACCTGAAAACCTCCAAACCGCAAATCCACCACCAGGTAACCTCCAAATCGTCAATCCAACTGCCGTTGATTCTTCATCGGTTAGTTCAGATCGTTCTAGATTGTTCGAATTCAAATCTATTGAATCTGTTGGGAGCTCGTGCCGGCAAACCGGACACGAGTTCTAGAGATTGAGCGACCTAATCTGTTCACCTCGATCTGCGACAACTGATCAAGCAATCGGTCAATCCCGATCCCATAAGAAACTCCGACATCGTCGGCGGCAACGGCGCGGCCGCGGATCTAACCTCTCGTTGTTTCCGAGCATATACATCGTTGTCGCAGGAAAACGCCAGCGAGTGCCTGATGGAGGAGGAGATGAATGGGTTCGATGAAGGCTCTGCTTTTGAAAAAGAGGCGTGGTGGTGGCGGCGGAGGTAGTGGCGGCGATGGTTGTTGATCTAGAGAGAGGTGTGGTGTGTGTGTGGGGGGGGTGTGTGTGTGTGTGTACGCGCGCAAGTGGGCGCGCGCGCGCGTGCGTGCGAGGAGAGAAAGAGAGTTAAGTGGGTGGATGGAGGTTTTTTTTATTAAACTAATATTATATTGTGGATGTGAGTCAAGGGTGGTTTTGTTATTTTATAAAAAACTTAACTGAATAATTTAACGGAGTTAGTCATTTAGATTCAAATAGAGACAAAAATAAAACGTTATGAGGCAAATCGAGACTTTAAAACTACAGTTATACAAGTGGTTAAAATGTAAAAACATCAGGGATGCAAATAATTTACTCAATCAATAATAATAACTAGAGTAAATTACCATTTGCATCCCTGACGTTTTTTTATTTTAACCGTTTGCATCCCTATATCCTTTTAGTTTCAAAATTGTCATCTGCCCGTTGACGTTTTATGTTATTTTCATTTGAGTGTCTATCATTTTATTTTTATTTCAATTTGAGTCAAGATAACTAACACTGTTAGTTTTTCTGTTAAAATTATTGTTGAAAAGACTAAACTACCCCTAAAATTAAATAAATAAAACACACTTATGGGTTCGATTCATTAACATCTTCTTCTTCATTAACAACACACCCGTCACCACCACCACAACCTCATCACCAATTTTCTTACTGCTTTTCATCCTAATCAAACCGTACAGTTTCTGAATCTCCTTCACGACCTAATCGGTGATAATATTGTTTTGATTTCAGAAACGATTCTATATCCGATTTCACCTTCTTTTTCAGATCTGAATCCATCGCTATCGTTTCAAGTGTCACCGGATGCGTTAACCGAACAGAACTCCACCTTCCGCCGCTCCGACGGTTATTCGTCACCGTCGCTGTGTTCATGTAAAGCTTCAGCTCCTTGCATCTCAAATCGACATCGTCGGAAGCTCTGTAGATATGCTGAATATACTATTGCAGAATCCTTCGTTTCTCCTTCTTCTTCACCTTCAACAGAAACGTTTTCATACAAACCTTCGTCTCTTCTATCCTCTTGACTTTGTTCGTCCACAAAACCCTAGCGTCGAGAAAGGCATCATGAACGGTCTGATCGTCATCAAGACACAGGACGATGCCTTTCGGTTTCTTCCCGGAGATGAGGTACGTGTTATCGGAATCTTCAATCATCGACAGCAAATTCAGGTACGTGTAAACCTTTCAGCAACTGATGGTCGTGAAGTCGATCCTCAATCCAGTGGCCCCATTTCTTCAACCGGTGAATCAAAGTCGTTCGGTAGAAAAATAACCGAATAGATACGAACAAACAGAGAATAATGAACAGTAACAGAAGAATCCCCATCGGAATTGATGTTGATTGGAAAACTGATCGGAGAATGTAGATTATAAATCCATTACCATTTGTGCATGAAGAATGTTTATGTGAAGAAATCGCCGACGGTGGACGGTGGACGGAGAAATTTATGCAGAGGAAAAGGAGAAGAAGTGGGAAAAGAGAATGGAGTATGGAGAATAAGGAGTTAGGGGCATTTTAGTCTTTTTATAAAAAAATTAACGGAATAACTAATGGTGTTAGGGTTTTGGATACAAATGGATATAATAATGAAATATTAGTAGGTCATTGGTAATTTTGAAACTGTATGGATGCAAGTGGTTAAAATAAACAAACGTCAGGGATGCAAATGGTAATTTAATCTAATAACTATAATAAACGTACGTACCCTTGTTTATTAAAATAGATTGAGAGAACCTAAAAAAGAAATTTATAAATTTATCGGAGGTTTAGGATTTATGTAGTGGTCTTTAGATTAAAAAATAAAGGAATAGTGGTTTGTGAGAAAGATTTAGATTATATCTAAAAAAAGTAGGTTATGGTTTTTCTGATGTTAACTCAACTGGCGTTCGCTAGTCAATCTAAATTATAAGAAAAAAAGAAGATAGCTTAGGTCTCAAGTTACGCTAGATCCAATCAACTTCTTCTATGGATGTGTAGGCAAGCTACGTGACTCAAGGAGCTTGACACACGAGTAATTCTAAAGTTCACTTGCCACTTAAGATGAATAAATGTTAGAAAGCCAGAGTGTGCTAGTTGAGATAGCGAACTTCCTTTCAATCTATAAATCACTATAACTCTAATACCCTTATAAAATATTTTAAAAGATAGTAAAAAATAACTAATAAAATAAAATTTTTGACAAGTTTAGGATTTATGTAGTGGTTTTTAGATTAAAGTGATTTATGAGATGTTGCTACCTCAATAAGCTCCACTAGAGCCCACTAATCAACCTAAATTCAAAATGAAGAAAATAAGACTCTTGTTTTCAATTTGTGTGAGATTCAGAAACCTTGTAAGGACGAGTAGGCAAGCATGTGACTAAAGGCGCTTGTCATACGAGCAATTCTAGAGTTCGCTTGCCACTTAAGTGGAATCAACGTTAGAAAGTCAACGTATGCTAGTTGAGATGGTAGACTTCACATAAACCACTATGCATTCATTTTCAACCTGAAAACAAATACGTCAATCTGAAACCTTTGTAATTTAAAAAAAAAACAAACATAAAAAGAGACAATTACATGGTTACATAAATGTGTTATATGCAACAAAGTTAAAAACATGTGTATATTTCTATACGGTTTTCAACTTAAATTTGTTGTTACATTAAACACCTATTATTTAATGCAGATTTAATACAAGGAAATAGTAAAACCATCTAAGAATTTGTAATTATTGTTTTATATATAAAATATAAACGGATGTATTTTATCTTTTATTATACTAATAAAGAAAAATAATTTTTGACGCATATCATCCTCTCACAACCATATTGCCACATGTTACTACCATAGCAAGTTATCTAAAAATAATATTAAATGCTAATGATATTGTATATCATTTCTATTTATTAAACAATTTTTTAATAAATAAAAACATGTTTCTACTTATTAAAAAAAAGTAAATTTTTTATAAACAAAACTTTATGAAACTGTAATCATATCTTATCCCAAAAAAATATTTAATCTACCTATTTTAATAAAGTGTAATTACGATGGGCACGTGACATCCCCACATTCATTATCATCAAAATTCTCTCTTAAATATCACTCTAATTACTAATAAAAAATTAAGAAAAAATTTTTTATTAATATTATTTATAAAATAACTTTTTTTCTAAAACATCAAACTTTTTAAAAATACGAAATTGATGTTTTTAAGTAAAATTTTTATAAATATAAATAATTAAGATTGAGAGTTATAATAAGAAAGTTTTTAAAAATGGCATTTTCTAAAACATTTGCTTTGAAACAAAATGTTTATGTTTTAAAAAAAAAAACAAAAAAAAAGTTAAAAAATAAAAGATTAAAAAGTTGATATCATTGTTTTAATATATATAGTACTTATTTATACGTAATTTTAATCATATCATATCTTAGAATATCGTTTTATAATTAATAAATTTTCATTCTATTTAATATTTTATTTATTCAACCCGTATAATACACGGATTTACTAAAGCTAGTCATTTATATATATTGATTACTAACTACAAATTTAATATTTTTATTCAAACGTGTGGTACATGAGTTGTTAAACTAGTATAAGCATATAACTCAATAATCTACTTTTCTTCTTCATTAAACGTGGTTTTTGAATTACTGTATGTATATAGATAGTGTAATATTCGTTCGGTCTTTCCAAATGTAAAAGATGATTTGTATGCCCCTAAGAAGAGATTAACCTCGGTACTTTTTATGCAACTTTTGTTAAGAAACATTAAAATATATATTGATCCCTTGTTTAATTGCAGAGAATAAAACATCAACATTTCGGTATTTATTGTTTTAATTAATTGTTTTAATACATGCATGTGAATTGCTTATAAACATAACAGGCTTTTAATATCATCATGGTTACTTAAAAACTTGAAATTATCATCTAATATAAAAAACTAATATTTTTTTTATTTGAAGTAAGTACTCACCTGAAACTTTCATGAAATTATCACTGATTTAAGTTTAATTATCAGACTTCGAAGAAGATTTTGGGGAGTGAAGGGTGGTGGGGATGGTGGTTGTGGGGAGCCAGAAGAGTGAATTAGGGCGAAAATAATGATTTGGATGAGAGACCAAGGTCCCGACTCGGGCTCTATAGAGTATGAGATTGTGGGAGGGTAGCAACGTGAGACGTGAGGGACGTTAAGGGAATGTTTTAGAAATCAGTTCAAAATGAAATATATGGTTCAGACACGGGTCATGTTTAAATGTGTCTCGCCTCCACCACCATCTCTTATGCCTTCTTTCATCATGTTCAAAGAATAACAACACATGAATTACGGACGTGCCTAGAACAAGCCTACGTTTCATACATCATTTCGAGAGTATACTCTCAAGACCCAACTCCTCAAAAGGGCATTAGGGTCTGGCAATCAACAAACAAGTCAAAGAAACATACTGCCAATCATATTTGAAACGAATATAATGATAGTGCACGATAATGGTGTATGAGTTCATGCTTGGCAAAACTTTTGTGTTGATAAAGAACATAAAACTACACATGTGCGACACTTGGTAACAAGTCTCTCATGCTACGCGTTCATTCAACCCGATCCTCTAGCATCACAACAAAATATAGCAGCCCTGTTCAATCCCATTGCTCTAAGTTTTATATTGTTCCAAATATGTTCGAGAGCAGTTTCTTCATCTCATAGAATAAATGGAAGATATTGCTCACATTCTACCTTCCTCGGGCCCTATCAATAACTAAATGCTATGAGTGGAACTTTACCGGGGTACATATGTTTGTAAGTCCAGTGATCATATGCCAACCAGACTATTTTCACTTTTCCTTAGTTCAAACCTGATTTCATGGTTTACAAACAAACGATTATATCTTATTTCTCCACTAAGTGAGAATACAACCCCGTCTTATGAGATCTGACCAATAATTCTATCCACTCTACTTCACAATGAATATGGAAAACAAAACTGAGCAGAAAGACTAAACAAAATCATTAGGATCAACACAACCAATACTAATACACAAACAAACTATTTAGATGATTGTATTGTGTATGCCAAAGTGTAACCATCAATCAAGATTGATAAAACTTTGTGAGCTCATCTGAGTAAGTCTTTCTGACGATGTCTCTTTTGAGCTTTAGTGCTGCAGTCACCAGTCCAGATTCAGGAGTCCATGGTTCCGGAAGCAGCTTGATCTTTGCAGGAATCTCAAACTTCTCCAATCGACCCGTTTTTGCAGCCTGTATATAGTATATTTTAGTTGGATCAATTGTAACATCAAATGTAACTATGCTTTCATAATAATATATAGTGTTACCTTCACCAGGGAAGCATAGACTTCCTTCACGGTTTCTGACATATCACACAAACTTGTGAAATCATCAACTGAGATACCTTTCTGCAAAGCCCAAGATTCTACTGCAGATTGTGATGCCACAACGAGTGCAACACAGTAACTATGAAATGAATTGGCATGCACCATAATGTTATCAACATATGGGCTAACACTCAGAGCCGCCTCAACCTGTAGAAGAATCATTGATCTTTAAGTGGAAACGTGTATTCATTTATGGTAAATCAGCAAAGGTTATAAATCTACAAAATGAATATGTACCTTTCCTAAAGAAACATATTCTCCATGCTGAAGTTTAACAATATCCTTCTTTCGATCGATTATCTCAAGGCAGCCGTCTTTATGGAACTGCCCAATATCACCCGTGTAAAACCACCTCAAGCCTCTCTCATCAACCTTTATGCAGCAAAAATTTAGAAGTTACATAAGAGGCGGGCGGGTTGGGTAACATGTCAAACAATCAAGAGTAATTTGTTTTATTTGACCCAATCCCCTTTAAGTATTTTTTTTATTTGACCCGTTTTGTGCAACGCTCACAGAATATAAAGGAAGAAACTTAAAGAATATTACTTTATATACTTCCTTTGTCTTCTCATCATTTTTGAAGTATCCAAGAGTAACATTTGGCCCACCAATCACGATTTCTCCGCGAGGCATAGGTGAATCGCTGGTTAAATAACCACCTTCAGGCCAATTTATTAACTGCAGAAAAGTGATACAGCAACCAGAGATTAATTACAGCAAAACAGAATGAGAACTTACAAGGTAAAATGCTTTTTGTGCAGTAATATATTCTACATATAGCTAAATAAATGAAACATTTCAATAAATCAAAACTTTTGGAAGGATACCTTAATATAGGAGCAAGGAAGGGGTGCACCAACACGACCAACAGATGTATCATCATACTCAGAAAAAGTGCCACCAGCACACGTCTCAGTAAGACCATAACCTTGGCCTATTGGAGCACTAGGGTAATAGTCCACACAGAAACATGGTGATATCATGGAAAACTATAAATATATATGAAAAATAATCAAGTAGAATTTGTTAGTACTAACCCAAAACAAATGTTGATAAATCTTTGAGTATCAGCAGATAATGGGGCCCCACCAGACAGAATAAAGCGGATACGACCCCCCAAAATGGCTCGAACCTTTCTAAATACTAAATAGTTCCATAGAAGCTTTTCTAAACCCCATGCCCCAAACCAACTTCCGTTAATTGCAGACAACCGGCGAGTATAGGCCAAGTTAAACAATGTCTTTGACAGTCCACCTGCTGCATCTACCTAGAAATTTTCAGCCAAAATTCATACAAATATTGAAGCTTTTATAAAAGAACATAAAAAGGTAGTATAAGAATATAAGATATACTCATAAATTTTCAACCAACCTTTTTCCTCACTCCATCTCTGACACGATCAAGAATAGCTGGAACCGCTGCCATTAATGTTGGTCTTAAAACAGATGCATCACCCTTTGTGCCCCTTTTAATTTTGCTTGATGTATCTGTAAGAGTTAAAGGAGACCCATAACCTATCGAACTTCCTACTGCCGCTATTAAATTCTATAACATGAAAAACAAAATGTGCACAAGCATTAGTTAGTACATCAATCATATAATAACACTTTAAAGAAAATGTATATCATATATTGTTTATAGATTTGTAACCTCGGCTGCAAGTTCAAGAATATGTGCCAGTGGTAAGTAGGCTAAATAGATATCATTGCCTCCAAGGCCAGGCACAATGGTCATGACAGCGGAAACTGTAGCTAAAATATTGCCGTGTGTCATCATTACACCCTACATGAAGCGAAATTGTACATGTTAAAATGTTGTGTAATTAAAATGACACACCAAAATATTAACTACTAAAGTTTTCTACTAACCTTAGGCAAGCCGGTACTGCCGCTTGTATACATAATCACCGCCACATCAGCAAGGAGTGGTAGATCTGCTTCAGCAGGGTTCTCTCTACCAGACTCTTCTACCTCGGAAAATGAAAAGATTTTCCAACTGCTGCTTCCCTCGGTTAATATAGGATCTGACAATATTTCATCATCCATGCATATTACACGTTGTACTGTGTCGATTTGTCCACTTATATCTATAAGCTTCTTCAGCTCTTTGTTTCCACAAATTACAGTGGTAACCTCTGTCTGAAAAAGAACTTAAAAATGTAATCTGGCAATTGGACTATTACTTCTAAACAAGGAGCTTAAAACTCTTAACAGGTTGCAAATTTTGCACTCGAAATAATTAATCATACAATGATTTGATTATTGAGTTATTTTGAATAATAATGATGTAGCATGCCAAATAGGATCCAGATCAGCATCTAAGTTAGCTTATTGGACACTCGTGAACATTAATGACCACATTGTAAAGTTAGCTATAACCATGCTGACTTATAAAATGACCAATTAATTGGTTTTACCAGACAAGAAAGTTTGTAAAAGACTAACTTTAGTTCTTTATTATAGAACTTTTACATGTATGTAAACAGACTTCCTACTTGCATTACCTTTTTTGAACTTCTATAACTTTCAACTCTTATATCCACTTATAAAGGTACCGTAAAAGCACAAATGTGCCTTTTTTATGGAATTGAAGGGTAATGCCATCCCAATTGCATAATAGATAATTTAATTGATCAAAATCTAATAACCACATTTTCAGAACCGTTAAACTAAAAAAGATTTTCCAGGCATTGTTTTCATGTGTCGTTTACATCATTCTAACAATGATCAAAAGCTATATTGGTCAGCCTAAATGTATCATTTTAGCATACATGTGTGCTTCTAAGATTGTATGCATCAGATTTTATTGAAATCATGGTCTTCGAATAATTTAAAAAAAAAAAAGAAATACCTCATTTAAAGAGTGGCAAATGGCTTCTTCTCCCAACGATGCATACATGGTCACAATGGTGACATTGCGCCTGAAGCAAGCCTGGTTAAAAATATAAGATTAATGGTTACAATTCACAACTCATGAATTCTTACTATCAAGTTAACAGCAGAGTGTATATAAATTACCTGCAATGCAATAAACCATTCTTCCCGCGTGTCTGCGAAGATTGCAACACGTTCGCCAGTTTTATGCCCAACTTGCACCAGACCGGATGCAAAATTACACACAGCTTCAAACACTTGACTATAGGTCATCCACTCATAATCACCTAAGTGAAGCTTTTCAAAGGACCTCCCATCTTGATTTACTTCAGTCTCGCTAGAAATAATTTTTCGAGTTCCAAGTAGATTCTTATTACCATGCCTTTTGCATGCTTGCTCAAAAAGATCCGCAAGAGTTTTAATCCCTGCCCATGCTGTCTCAACCGGAGATGTAAACCGGTAGTTTCTAACTGCATACCCAGGCTCTCCGCCAACATCAGCAAGCAAACCTCGGGTTTTTCCTTTTTTAGAGTTCCGAAGGGCGATAGTGAGTAGAAGAGGAGCCAAGACACCAACAACATACGCACTCATGTCCAAATTACTCTTGTAATGCTAGAAAACCAATAAATTCACTCATCAATAATACTTCATCGTCCAGATAACAATACAACATTAAGACTACATGATAGGCCTATGAGCCGACACAAAAGCTATAGGCGACAATCTCTTGGGATAGACGAAAGGTTTGTCCTCGTCTCATCCTCCCGACCTTACCAATAGCTTGCTGTGAGTCGGATTTTACCCATACGTTTGTTTGTTTCTTAAAACAATATAGTTTCTAGCATCAGAAATTCAGAATATAGTTGTACACAGCCTTGTCCTTTAATCACTTTGATCATATAAAATCCATCAGTAATAACAGTATATGCTTCACGCTTTGTACAATAAACGATGCAACTTCAGCCATAACACAAATTAACAAAAAGAACAACAAAATTGGGGACAATTGGGAACATAAAACAAATCATTCAGGATATTATGATCAACAAAATTAACAAAACAAACAAGTAATAATGCAAAAAATCACGTCAAAACTACACAATTACAAAGAACTACACAATATCATTTCGCATACAGATAAATAACTAAAAGAAAACGAATTTGGGGCATAAAACAGTTGAATGTACGTTCAAATTCTTGATATGAAAAGTATTATTATGTTCAAATTGAACTCTCTGAGATCAATGGTGTGTGATAATACACATAAATCTTACAGCAAATTGGGGTTTATTGGGCATACCTCGAGCTTTTGCGATTAAAGATTGAAGACCCAAATTCATAAGATGTTGGAGATGATGATCAAAAAAAGGGTTTTGGGGAATTTAAGGTTGAGGGATGAAAATGTATGAGGTGCGAGTGGGCGACGGAGAAACCGAAGGAGGTTGTAGTTTCAGACGGTGGTGCCAGTGTTGAGGAGTCGTTTGGGTTGTTTATTCTATTTGTTTTGTTTGTTTTGTTTTTAAATTTATACGCGTTTTATACGGAATCAATTTTAAGTTTGTTTATGATAAGGTCACTTTTTATAGATGTCTGTTTAATGTTGAAGAAAAAGAAGAAGACGAATGCATCGTATATGGGATAATGGGTTGGAGAAAAATAACAGGAAAGTGAGAGGGGAGGAGATAGAGTGTTACAAGTAGGGCGTCTCTACGGTATAAACAACTAAAGCAACCGTTTTAGGTTTTCAAATTTTAAGAGCTCTCAAATTTAGAAAGAAAAACATACGTTTATTTATATTCTAAGGTGAAAATATATGTGAAAATTCAATCAATATTTGTGTTTTTAGAGATAAATGAGAATGATAACAAAATTATTGAAGGTTTATCGAGGTCAACTTACAAAACTTGATTCATCGAGGTCGACTTACGAAAGTTGATTCATCAAAAGGTTATTGACTGTTCAATGTTGACGGTTCTTTTAGGTTTATCGGTTTTAAATTCTCTTTTGCAATTAATCACTTAATCTACTAACTATGCTCAATTGCTTAATTTATGTTCAATTGCTTTAATCTATCATTGTTCTTTTGCTTATGTATCTATTGTTGTTTGTCTCAATTTTAATCTACATTTGCAATTAATTTTTCTCTTTATTTTAGTCGGTTGTTGCTTATTTATCATTTAACATGCTCTTTTTCTATTGATTATGTTCAGTTAATTAAGTTGTTTTCTGCCCTAAGTTGTTTTTTGCTATAGAATAAACAAATTTGTCTATGTCGATGGTCCGACGCAAAGGTCTTTAAGAATAATATATAGGCGAGGGCCTCAAAATTTTGTTTCGTTTTATACATTTAAAAATATTGAGCCGGCCTTAATTACAGGTGGGATGAGAGGTCTGTCTGTTGACATGAAAATAGATAGCCCGTTTAGTAGACACAAAAAGATAAAGTTTACATAAGTGAAAACCGTAAAAATAGTATAATACATGATAAATTTCGAAGAATAGCGTGAGACTCTTGTATTAATACATATATAAATCATATCATTTTGTGTGTAAAATTTGTATATATTTGCTTAAATTGATTTTGAGTTCGGTATGAAATAAACTATTTAAATAAGTACTTTTAAATTGATTATATTGAATTATCAAACAATTAAGAAACCATTTATTGTAAACCCCAGATACACCCTGAAATGTTGAAGTTCGAATAGACCAATTGGCATTTGAGAAGAAAACAAGAACATAAAAACAAAATTTGTTGCGTACAAAGTCCAACATTGTGGACACCATCACCATGGGTTCAATCATATGGTCATGTCAACAGGATACCGTTTGGTAGGTCCCATTTAATAATATTGTAGTCTCGTTGTTCTAAAAATACTATAACTTAAGTCTTTAAATAATATAAAGAATAAGTTATTTGTTTTTAGTTACTTGGTTTTTACCGGTCCTATAGAAAATTATAATGATGTAACATTGCCAAAATTTATATTGTTTTAGAGGGTGAAGATATTTTATATAATTTTAATTTAACATGCTATTAGATAACATTTTCCTCAATAACAATACTAACATTTAACACATGTCATGTATGAAAGTATGGATGTACATGGATTGTGTGTGGCTCAATCCTTACCACCATGTGTCTGGATGTGATGAACACAGCTTGTGCCCGCTATAAATCACGTGGTCGTACACTTTAAAATGAGCATGTAAAACTATTAAAATGAAGGTTTTAGACATAGAGTAGGAGGCTTGTTTGGGTGATTAGTTGTTTCATATTAATTTATATGTGTTATGGGTTGTTCTTGTTGTATTCATATACTTTGTTCTCGTTTCCCCTCTTTGGCTTTTTGATTTTTTTCACTAGCTTGATCTTTAATTATCACACCAACTTGTAAGCACACGTATCTTGTCAAATGTATAAAAAATAATCTCGTTTATTTGAAAACATATATTAATGACTATGGTGTTAATCAGTCATTACAAGGATACTTAACTATCAGTTATAGCTATAGTCTACGTTAATTAACTGGCTAGTCATGTAAAGGGGAATTGTAAGTTAAGATTAAACGTGAACCGTGTTTAGGGTTAGCTGTAAAGACGGTAATACTGATAAAATTAATTTTGCTAAACTCTGATAACTATGCACTTTACAGGTCATGTTAAACTTGGGATTGTTGATCTATCATGCTTAACTTGTGATTTTGAGGTGGTTAGGAGTACTAAAGAACATCACTCTAGCTTTCTCACATTTATATGCGAAGATAAGCTGACCCAATGAGTCTTCTATGTGTAAAACAATAGAATACGTAAAAGTTGTACAATACAACTCATCATAACTTGTTGAGAATCATGTCTAAGCGAATGAAATATTGTCAAATATAAAATAATAAATTTGTATTTATGTTGTTTAACACACATTTTGTAAGTAACTAAATCATTTTAATAAAAATGTTATGCATTAATAAAAGTAAAAAGATTCAAGTAAATAACAAAAAGTAGTAAATCGTAAAAGAAATATATAGTTAAATGTGCATAATTTTTTGAAGGATCCCGTTGAAAAGACATACATGTACATAAACATGTATGGAACGATAGTGGGTGGGTGTATGTTTCGTAAATAAAACTATGTTGATAACCACGTGAACCACATGATGCCTTGTATGTTATGTTTAGAATGTAATACACGGGACGGTTACACAATTGTTTCGCTTTATCTCTTCCACTGCTTTTATTATCTTCTATGAACTTTGTAGACGTATGTTACACGGTTCAGTTATGAAAATAACACATATGTACGTGTGTGTATCCATACATAATTCCACAAATCATTGTCGGTGCTCTTTTATAAAAAGGTTACCATCATAACTACAAACAAACTATTTACCTTTAGATTCCAATCACAAGTTAGTCAATTATTTATGACTTTATCATTGGCAATCCTTTAATTGTTTTTTTCACGTGAGACTCTATTGACCAAAGTTTTTCTTGACCTCGTTACACTTGATAATTTTTTGCCTTTGACCTTGCGAAGCTATGGATAACTTTTGAAGCTCTTGAATGATGAACGCACAATACAACTTTGCATATGTTGAGTTTTTATGAACATTATTGTATCGTATCAACTGGTGCAACGTACTTTTGTAAATGGGGTTTTATTACATACAATACGTCTAGTTGGTATAAGCTTGAATATTTTATGACATTTAATTTAGTTAAACATGTTTATATAGTGCGAGGATGGGTATTGACACGTATACAGGTTTGTTGCTCTAGATTCCTTATCTAGAGGCAAGTTGAAGTAAGAGCAATGCAAGAGAGTGACTCTTCCGGTTCAAGTTCGTCCCATGAGTGATATAGCTTCATTTGTATTCTTCTTGGATATATAGGCTACGACAAAAAAAATATCGTTAGAGGGCCCCCGAGCTTGAGCTTCGAGGGAACTCCGACGCTCAGGTCAGTATGTGCATAAGGTGTACTGAATATAAGCATAGATATGTGAGAGTGAGAATGAAGATGGTGAATATGATATGTTAAACTGAAGAAGGTAAGTAGATGGTATCCTACGAGAGAATAGAGAGTTACGAATGATTATATGCATAGTCTTTACCTTGTATTGAATATGGTATTTAAGTACCTGTGGTGGTAAGTCTCTAAACAATTATTCTATTATGGGTAACCTGTAGTCAAACATCTGGATTGAATTCTCTTAGTTATATAGTATTATTTATATTTAGTGCAAGTGGTATATACACACTTTAATGCTTGCAGTCTCTTATAGTTGACTTTGCTCCGCTGCTAGTGACAGTCTTTTATCAAATATGTCATTGTCCATCTGAGTACTTTGTTTCTTTGACTCTTGTTGTTTTGTGACATGACGATATTCCTTCGATAGCCAATGAACGCTTTACTTTGTTACTAAGTTTCTTGTTCATCGCACTAAAATCTCTAAGTATTATCGTCGATGTTTATTCTTGAGTCGCGGTTTAGGAGTGTCATTTGTGCCAGCCGCGACCTAAGAGGTTATTTCTTTGACTAATTCCTTTGAAATTCCTAGGTGTAGAACTCCAAACTAATCCCTCTATATCAAGCCGCGACTGGCGTCCTCCCCTAGTGTCAGCTGAGGCTAATAGTCTTCCCTCTGTGTCAGTCGGGGCTAATTGTGTCAGCCACGGCTAAGATACACCCTCTTGAGCCGTGGTTAAGGTTGCCTGTTTCACATAGTTTTCTTTGCTCAGTTTAATCACGTTATCATACCACATTTAATCTTTTTATAATGATTGGTGTTGTATATGGGGTGGTACCCCATCGAGCTCATTGGTGTTCCTTATTACTGGTGACGAATCGTTTGTTTAAAACTGCGTATCTTATAAAAGGCTGTAAGTCTGTAAATAACTTGATGTTTATGTTTATATTAAGTCGCATGTTGTGTTGGCTAACTGTAGAAATGTCAGCCTTAAACTATGTGTTTTTATTAACTCGTTCCATGATAGTTAGATATACACATTGCTTCGACCATTGACACGCATGTCCTTTTGGATTAATTGTGCCTTGTATTGAACTTGAACCTGTGATAATACTAACACTCTTATTTGATTTTCCATCCACCTGCCGCGATCGAGTGTCACACTTAATGTTGTTTGACTCGGATCAGACCGACCGGTCATACCGGAATTCGATTGGGCCACCGGTCCGATCCACCCTAGCTTGTTTTGTTCTCCAATAACTGACTGGTTTGGTGGTTGGACCGGGAACCGAGTCGGATCAGTTTTTTTTTTAATTTTTTGTTTTTTATTTTAAAATATTGGATTTTAACGGGTCTAACGGGTAGGTCGGACGTTGAATTTGAAAAGTAGACATATGATTCTTGTTGAGTTTTATATACAACTATAAAATATAATAAAACATATTTATTTTGAATTATACATATAACTATATATACAACACACACGTATATCGATATATATAATTGTAATGCCACAAAGTTTTCAAAACCGGTCAGAGCATTCTATCAATAAAGTGACCAGTTCGCTATCTTATCTAGTTTTAAAAACATTGGTTTCAACGTAACCAATATATCAAATTCATATGTCATTATAAGACCATAATCACACAGAATGTTACCGATCTTTTATTAGACAAATTAAATCATCTCATAAACAAATCAGCAATTGCCAACAGGCCAAGTTCATTTTCATAAGATTTTGGTATTCATAATCCTCAACTTCTTTTTTCGCACAATTCTCTATTGAAAAGCTTACATTTCCCCCCAAAAACCCCATTTTCCCGCTCAATCCCACCGGCCGGCGATGGCGGACGCCGACGGCAAGGCTGCAAAGGAACTAATTCGTGACGTCGGAAAACAACTCAACGCCAAACAGGAATGCCCTCACAAAGATCTCCTCGTAAAGTTGCTCAAAGTAAGTCACTCTATCGTATGATCTCCTTTCATCTATCATCTATTGTAGATTCACATCATCAACATATGTCAACTGTCTGAAAAGCATTCATCTAATCATTTTCAACTATTTGAACTCGTGTCGTAGATTACCACTTAGAATATTGTTTCAGATTAAGTTTACATCGTATGATTATGAATGCGGAGTTTTGGAGGTGTACACTCGACAGAGATTATGATATGCGTTTTGAATGTGGAATGTAGATGTATGTTGTACGAATTTGAGGTTTTAGTGTAATAGTTGTGGTTTTGGTTGAGGTTTATTTAGGGTTTTGTTTTGGTTAGGGTTTATGTTCTTTTATGGTTCGAACATGTAGGTGCTTCTATCGATATGCTATGCTCTCGGTTAATAAAGTTTAAGGATGGGTCATGAAGAGGTGCAAACAAAGATGGATGCTAGCTAGGTTGTTATGGTTTAAGTAGAGTAAAAGGGAGGGTAATGTCAATTGTTTAAAGTAGAGGGGGTTAAATGTAAACCTATCAAGTAAATACACGAATTAGTTGTAAGTTAGTTAATGAGCTGTACTGAAGTATATATTTACTTACAAGAAAGGTTATGCATTTATGCTAATTTGAATGAAACCCCCTCTTCTGAGTCATTTTCATTGGTTCTCATAACGGAGGTTGTAAAGCTAAAGGGTCAAAATGGTACTAGAGTGAGATCTACAACACATCAAGCATTGAACAGTTGGATAATGAATTTCAACATGCTATTCTGGTTGGAGATTTATATTATTGATTAGAACTTTACCTATTTGACGTGTTTGACATCAGTCTCATTTTGAGCTAAGTTTTAAACTTTTCCTAATTGACTAGAGATAGAATATAACCAGATTGACCTGTCATATTACTGAATGGTTGATGTGTCGGGATTGCCATTTCTAGAGATGTGTATTGGTACACTGTTGAAGAGTTCTGGTGTATTTTGTAAAAGTTATTTTTAAGATGTCTTGCTTTATTTTTGCTTTTGTAGCTTCTAATCCTTGAATCAATAATGATGCATCAAGTCTGGTAAGTAAGATGTTTACTCTAAGATGTTTAAGCATGTTTTCGAGTGCTGTACAAGGATACAATGTTAAGCATGCGTTAGGCTGTTAGTTCGTGGTTATTTTCAAAAGAATGACATTTTGGTAGATATGAGAAGCTTGTTTTTAGATAATAAACTGTTTTTTAACTTTAGGAGAACCTTTAACACAAATGGGGAGCCGAAGGGTTCATACTTAACATGTTGGTTCTGTAGGCTTTTACAGGTTCTATGACCAGTGATGAATAGTAATGTTCAATACACTTTGTTAGAGTTATACAATAATTGTTTTTAACAAAGTAAATTTGAGGGTTGTGTTATGAATGTTTCTTATGTTGAATGGTTTTGTTAGCATGTTAACAAATCTGGCTTGCTCTTTGTGTAGATGATCTTGTATGGTGACGTTACTTGAAGATAGTTACATCATGAGTAGCAAACTGAAAGAAACCTTGATGTTCCTTTTTGAATTGGCTGATTATGGTGTCTGGTGGCTGACATAGTCTTTATCAAATCAGATATTTCTTTATATCTTATATGTCCTACACGTGATGAGAAATAGCTGTATTTTTGTTAGTTAAAACATAAAAGTTGTGCGTATTTTTGTTTCTGGCAGCAAGCGGCAGGTGCATTGCCAAAGTTAAAAACACAATCAGATTTGCTAAAGCCTGCTATAAAGCCCTTGAGTGATTCTCTACTGAAGCATGGCTTGCTGCAGCAGAAGGACAAAGACGTGAGACTTTTGGTTTCCATCTGTGTATGTGAAATACTTAGGATCCTTGCTCCAAATCCTGGTTTTAGCGATGCAGATTTCAGGGTAAGTGGCTTAACTCAAACACATTTTTTAGTGTTTATCAAAATCTCTGATGTTTAATCACATTTTTAGGGCATCTTTCAACTCTTATTGGGTATGTTTGGGGAGCTTGCTGACACCAAAAGTCCATATTACTCAAGGAGGGTAGAGCTATTGGAGATTATTGCAAAATTCAATTTCTGTGTGATAATGTTAGATGTAGGATGTGAAGATTTAGTTCTGAAGATGTTCAATATATTCTTCAGTGTGATAAGGTATGCACATTGTTTTCATATATAAGTGAAGTCTTTTGTATTTCACATGGTTTTTTTATGCATTTTGCTTGGTTATAAGTTTGCCTTATGCAAATTAATCACTGCCATACATATTAAGGCTATTCATCTGATTCTTCAGTAAGGAATGAAAACAATTAAAAAACGGAGTAGGATGGCAAGGGGTTTTTACTTTTTATAATAATCGTATATGCATGTTGATTATTTATGGTGTCAATTGCAGGAAAGAGCATTCTTCAAATGTATTTGGTGCAATGTCTTCGATAATGTCAGTTCTGTTTAAGGAGAAAGGTTCTCAAGCACTTCTAGAAGTGATTTTGCGTAATCTTATAAAGGACAAAAGGGTAATTTGCTAGTATATTAGTTACACATGCTTTATTCACTTCATTGTCTTATTTTCCTGCAAAAGATTTGTCGTTATAATTATGGCCAATAGTTTTTCTTTGACTCATGCCATCTGTATTACTTATTCTGGTTAAGACTTGTATTTTTTCTTTCTTTTTTCTCCTATAAGTCTATGCCTGTTTTCAAGTATCCACTCCCCTTTTTCAGGACACATCTCCAGCTTCTTTTCAGCTGGCTGTTTCAGTTATTGAAGATTGCAGCCAGGCACTTGAACCATTTGTTTGTCGTTTTCTCAACCGTTGTATTTTGGATCAGGACAGTGTTAAAAGTGAGCTTAAAGAATCATATCATGCTATCATATTTGAAATCTTCCAGTGTGCTCCACAAATGCTTATCGCTGTTGTACCAAACTTAACGCAAGAACTATTGGTTCGTCTTTCTCTTTCTTGCATCACAAATTCAGTATTTTTAATTATTATGTCTGTGTTTATCAACTTATTTGATCTAGAAATTTCAGAATCACATTTTCTGTGTGGAATTCTTATTTGTGTTTTACCTTCTTGTAATTTACAGACGGACCAGGTTGATGTTCGGATAACAGCTATCAAGTTTGTTGGAAAACTTTTTTCAATTCCTGGACGTCATGTTGCCCAAGAGTACCATCATCTCTTCATAGAGTTTATAAATAGATTCTCTGATAAATCTGCTGCAGTTAGGCTTAATGCTGTATTATGTGCTAAATCTTTTTACTTAATTAATCCACCAGGAGAGGAATCTACTGCAGTTCTTTGTAAGTTAGCAGCTTTCAACATGCTGTTTTAGTAATTCTGTAATTTTCTTATTTTTCATGTTTACTTGAGTGAGCAGCTGCCCTTGAAGGACGTCTTTTAGACTTTGATGATAAAGTGAGAACACAAGCAGTGGCAGTGGTGTGTGATCTTGCAAAGTCTAATCTCAGACCTGCACCACCTGAAATGATAACTCAAGCTGCTAAAAGATTACGTGATAAAAAGGTTTCATTTACAACAAAGAGTATTTCAATTACTGTTTACATTTTTTGACAACTTATTTTCATTTGTTTTTCTCTATGCAGGTATCTGTTAGAAAAAAAGCCTTGCAAACGCTATTAGACGTCTATCATGATTATTGTATTAAATGTTCGGAAGGGATCATTAAATTGAGTGTTGAATTTGAACAAATACCTTGTAACATTCTGTTACTTTGCTATGACAAAGACACGGAGTTTGGGTATGTTTATTGCTACATTATGATTGTCATTATTTTTATTATTTACAGACACTTAGTGTCTTGTAAAATGTCTCTCTCAGTGTTCAGAACGTAGAACATGTGCTTGAGGAGGATTTGTTTCCTGTTTCACTTTCGATTGAGGAGAGAATTAGGCACTGGCTTTTTCTGTTTTCACATTCGGAATCAGCGCACAAGAATGATATTTTTACCCCTGCTCATGAGAAGGCACTGACTGCTGTTTTGTGTCAGAAAAAGAGGTTACTATAATCAGATGTTGCTTTTATTTAACTTGAAGAGGCATTTCTTTTACATGCTTAGTTTTTGTTTTCAGATTGCAATGTGAGATGGAGAGTTACCTGGAGCTTCGGACAAAAGAAAAGGTTTAAAATATTAGACGATTATTTGCTGCAATATCCAATAGTATAACATCTCATATATCAAAAAGTCAAATTTATTGATATATTCAGTCTATACAAATTTCCTGCTATACATCTTGATTTGGGGTTACTTCTTGTGCCACTTTCCCCATCAGAATGCATATATAAACATCAATATTACCATATGTTAGCTGTAGTATTCTTGAATTTTTTTAGCTGGTTTGTGATTCAAGCCAGTAAGATTCCAGTGGTTCAGCATTGTTGTTTCTTTGGAATGAAAAGGAGTGTGGAAATTGATCAAAAAAAATCTGTTTATCCTCTATAATTATTCTCTCTGTTATTTGTGGTAAATTTGTTCTTGTGAATCTAATCGACAATTTGGCATGCGCATTTCAGAATTTCATCTTAAAAGATCTTGTCAATGCTATAATTTAATTTCACATGTTTTTTACTTGGCTTTGCTAACCTATACAATATAGTATGAAGAAAGAAATAAGGGTCTGCTTAGATATCTTAATAGTTTCTTTTCTATAATTAATGCGATTATAAGGAAACTTTTTCCTGTTCATTCTTTGGGGTGTCTAATAACATCTCTCGTTCAGCAGAACGTCTCTGGGAGCGGGGTAGAAAGATTCAAAAAGCTGTTTGCAAAAATGTCAACGTGCTTCCCTATAAGAATCAAAGCAGAAGAGTGCTTTTCCAAGTTACATGTGGTGAAAGATGATGACCTTTTTAACACCATCAAAGAGATTTTGAATGAACCTAAGTTTGGAAGTTCACAGATCATCAAAGTGAGTTTTTATTTTTTGGTCCCCTTCTCTAATATACGTGCTTAATGTATTTGTTTCTATTCTTAAGGGAGAATTTATGTTTAATAGTGTGTAATCATATATCATATGTTTTTAGTAACTTCTTTCTGTTTAATTTGGATAACACCTCACTTTTTATTATTTTTAAATTTCTCTGCTTGAAGGATAAATTTGTGAGGAAGATTACAGACATGCGTATGGATTTTGAATTTCTACAATCACTCTCCACAAAATGTTCATATAATATTTTCAGCTCTGATCATGTGAGATGCATACTTGATCATCTTTCTGAAGACAAATTTGGACAGGGCAATTTAAAGAAGGCCTGCGTGGCACTTCTTATGGTATGGTATTGTATGTTTATAAAATGTAGTTAATCTTCAAGTTAATTACTATAGGAAAACTCTGTTCCATTTTTGTAGTTAACTTAGTTGATTATAATGCTTAATACGCAAGTAAAAGTGCACTGCTTTATGTTTCAAACTAGCTGACTTTATGTTTCCTTCTATTTAGGTTATTATTAATGCTTTCCCGCTACTTCTGAGAGGTTCTGAAGAGCAATTCTGCATGCTGTTGTTAGAAGAGAAATCACCATTCTGTAATGAGCTACTTCAAATGTTAGTTAAAGTTGGACCTCATGTTTCTATTGATCTCAGGTAACCCACTATGGCACTATTGGCTATTGTCAATCCTAGTGTTATGTATGTTTCTCTTTTAGTGGCATTGTGTAATCTTGACTTGAAATTAAACTGTAATCTGTTATGTGTAGTGTTATCTACCCTTTCTTAGAGATGATATGTTTGAATGGAACTCGTGCTCAGGCCAAGCTTGCAATCTCTGCAATCAGTGAATTAATTGTTACTTCTCAGCAGTTCACTTTCTCATACCTGTGCAAGGTTGAATTACATCAGTCTTTTTTTTATTTAACCCGGGGGTTGGGGGGGGGGGGGTGCTTGGTTGGAGATATTAGTAAGGAATGGTAATAGTAGTGATTAGTGGTGGGTGGTAAGTTAATACTAGTCATTACTCACTGCTACCTGATGAACCTATTCCCATGAAATTGGAGGTACTGGGTTCAACTATTACAATATACATGTATCTTAATAATTTTATCTGTGTGTGTGTGTACACTATTACACGGGTTGAATAAGAAAAATACTAAATATTATGAAGAGTTAGAACTGTTAAACGTTAGATATAAGATATGATTGAAATTACGTAGGTAGTAAGCACTTTGATTAGCTAATATAACATTTTTATTATTTTTAAAACTTTCGTTTTAAAAAATTATTGCTTTAATTTTTTAAATTTTTTTGTCAATATCTCATTGTTTAGAATCTCCAGGTTTGTTTTGTAAAAAGGTTTTTATATAAAACTTTTATTTGTTAAAAAGACTGCTTTTAAAATATTTCATAATTTGGAAAAGTTCTGTTGTTTCAAACAAAAATCATAGGTTTAGACAATTTTGATTTTAAAAAAATTATTTTTTTCATTAAAACACTTTGTTTTTATTTAATAAAAAAATATCTTGTAAAAATTATTTATTAAAAAATGTCTTAAATTTATAATACAGAGAGAAAGAGAAAAATTAGGAAACTAATTATTTGAATTTTTAAAATGGAATATATAGTTTAGGCGGGAAAATAAATGAGAGAGTGGTTGTAAGAATGTCATGTGTTATAAAGTGTAAAAGATTATTAGGATAGATATATATTTCAATATTTATATATATGATAATTGTATTTATATTTATTAAGATTTATGTGTGTATGTATAATCTGAAAAATATTTATATTTAATAAATTCATTTTGTGTATATATAAATTTAGGAAGTATACATGTCTAATTTACACACACACATACACAAATACACACATATGTAACTTTTAATATTTGCATATATTTATACTACATTACTATATATGTATTTATTAATGATTATATATGGTACTTGTATATAAATATTCATATCAATAATGTTTTGTGTGTGTGTATATATGCATGTATATATAAGGGTTAGCTGTATGAACCAAATAACATTAATCAGAAAGGTATTACCAAGGAATGCTCATTACATTCTTTAGCATTCATTTTTTTTCTTTCCCATTCTCCATTTTGAACCAAGCACCCCTAGCTACTTTATTTTTCATACGTCAAAGTCCATAATCAATTAAACTACAAGTGAAATATTGCTTTTTTTTGCATTTATCTATCCCTTATTATAAACTCGTACACTCTACAATATCTTATTTTTCTAGACACTTGTGGATGCTCTTGAAAGTGGGCAGCATGCTCCTACAGTTTTGCAGTCTTTGGGTTGCATGGCTCAGCATTGTGTTTCTGCATTTGAATCCCATGCTGAAGATATCACTCGTTATATTGTTGACAATATCTTTCTAGTAAAAGAGGTAATTTTTCAATTTTTGTTGTATGTTATACTACCCTAATCTCGTCACTTTTGCCTATAGATATGCTATAAACTAATCGCAACATTTCTATTCATAGGTTGGAATGTCAGACATTCTAGTTTCTTCCCGGCTTGCATATGAACCCAGTACTTCTTGCAAATTGAAGGTATGCAGCACTGTTTAATTTATGATGTTTGCCAGATTTGAAAGTTTGCACAAGCCACAACATAGTACCGATGTTTGACATTTTGGCCGTGTTATAGCAATTATTCTCCTTGATTTGTGGCACACTACATCTATTTTTAGGCATATCCTTGTAGCCTTGTAACGGTGGTGTTTGAATGTTCTTTCAGATATTTGGGCTTAAAACACTCGTAAAAAGCTTTTTGCCACATGAACGTACAGGGGTAACTCGTCAAATTGATGAATTACTTGGCATTATTTTAAAGATGCTAAGGGCTGAGATTTCTGAAGGCACACTCTGGTACGAGTTTTGTGGAAATGAGCAAAGTTGAAGTTCTACTTTCAAGTTTATATTTGAGTGTAAATAGTAGATCTCTTCCTATTATTGGAATTAATGAAATCTTTACATGGATACAACATTAACCACATGCACCTAACCATTTAACGGTGCATAATTGGAAAATGCCGATTTTTTCTAATAGGTGCTTTGTGTAATACAGTAACAATGACAAGGATCACCTCAGATTAGCTGCAGCTGCATCTGTTCTTCAACTTTCCCAATTATGGGACTCACATATTCCACCAGATATTTACCGTCAAACAATCTTGATGGCCAAGGTTTGAATCTTATTATTATTTTATTTTATATACTTTTTAAAGAGTTAAGTAGTCACTATGAAAGAAATATGCTATATACGAAGTTGCTTCTTTTCAGGACCATTCTTCTTTGGTACGGAGGTTGTTCCTCAATAAAACATTTAAGCTTATAAAGAATAACGTCCTTCATTGTAAATATCTATGCACTTTTGCATTGGCTGCTGCAGATTCATTTGAAGGTTCACCAAAAGATGATGTATGCCAAAGCTGTGATTAAGTTGTTTTTTTGTTTCTTCGTGTTTCCTTTTCTAATACCGTTTTCTTTCAAGTCACTAAATTATATGGCAGAAGTTATCAAGACCCGTCACATAGAAGCTAAAGCGCCCCGAGCTTCAATAGTAAAGCGTGATGCAACTGATAATCCTGTATGCTCAGTGATATTTTTAATCCACATTCTTGCCCATGATAGTGATTTTCCCTCCCAAGAATCTGAAAATGCAGAGAATTTTGGTCCGTTTTTCAGGTAAATCAGTTGGTTAGATTAAGTACTACAATTATGTTACCTATCATGCCTTCTTAGAGATGGAAATTAGTGGGTCAAATTTGGCTATGTTTTATTTTTAACGGGCCAAACTGCTAAAATAACAGAACTTAGCTAAAAAGCGTTAAATGGGTCAAAATTCTCCCAAAGTGTATTTCTAACTCATACAATATCTCAAAACCATTTTATCAAAGAGGTTAGGTTGTTTTTGAAGCAATACGGTATTTGTATTCATACTTAGCACATTAATAAATTTGAATGAATTGAGTTTTGGGTCAACCCAACCCTTGGCATGTTTCATAATGTACCACAAACAGCTGTTTGACACGGCGTGATTTTGACCTGTTATCCAACACACCTGTATCTAGATTTATCTTTTCTGACACACCCCTGCTGTTTTGCAGCCCAATTTCTTTTACAATCGACACACTACTCAATCCTTCCTTTGTAGATGGTGATATGAATCGAATCCATACAGTTGTTTCTGACTTGCATAATATATTCAATGCTATCAAGAGGGCTGAAGATGCACTTGATGTTGAGAAAACCTCTGTAAGTTTTTAGTACCTTTTGCATTATTTGCTAGTTTACCATGACAAGATTCATGAATTCAGTATCTTGTAGAGGCTGCATGTTCTAGCTAACTTGGGATCCAAGTATCTTGTTGAAAAAGATATTAGTGGAATGCCCGAGTCGCACACTCCAACCAATATCCTACTGCCTGCATTGCTATATAGAAAAAGCAATGCCAAGCAAAGAGAGGCAAGTTACAAATTTATTCCCAATTCTTTTGTTGGTGTAAATAATCCTATTCATTAACAAGCTTTGCATATGTTAGTGTTCTAGCAATCATACTAAGAGTTCCCGAAGAAGTTTGGAGGATAATTCATTCATTGATGGTCAATTACGCAAGAGAAGCAAGACTCTAAATGCACACAGAAAAAACTCACATGAAACTCGAAAGCAATTCGTGTCTGGTGAAAAAGAGAATGAAAACTTTATTTCTCCAGATTCAGTTACATGCCTTGGTGAGTTTTATCGAGATTATCAAGAACGAGTTTAGTACCTTTGCAATATGAAATTCACTTAAAGTCGGTTAAATGTATTTTTCTTGTAATTTTGTATCAGAAAAAACATAATCTCAGGAGGGATTACTCATAGTGACTAGTAATGAAAAGCAGCAGCAACATTAGGCTTCGGGATTGTTACCATGTAAAGGTAATATTCTTAACGGTTCAATTAAATATTACATATCTACAACACTTCTAGTATACGTGCTAAAATCTATTTTAACGTCATGTTTTGCTTCATGTTCCATTTTCTTCATTGGTTCGATACTAATTAATTATGTCAGTTGATGTGCTTATATGATATCACACGTCTTAAATTCTTTATATATTGATGTCATTTCAGTCAAACCATGACTTGCATACTTTGAGTCTTTGACCTTGTGATGACGTAATTCAGGTATACTGAATGAGATACTGGAAATATCTTACAAAGGAAAATGGCTAGCTACCTGTGTGCCAGTGTATTTAGAAAGATAATATATTATGTTTTAACATATCGCTTCTAATGAATGGATGGCTGACTATTGTTGACTATATACCCTTCTGGCTCGCATCGAAAGCTAAGAATTATGTAATTATGCTTTTTTTTCATGTTGATTATCTAGGATGAGATCTTACGTGTTAGATATGTACGGATGTGTGTAAAAACTCAAGGACATTTTAGTTGATGATATGAGCATTGTTGGAATCTCAAGTAATACTCTCCCTTGACTCATTAGTCAACTTCCATGTTCGTAACACCTTTTCAGGTTATCAATGGCATGAGTGATATGTATACTGATTAGCTAGGTTGGCTTTGTTGTCACAAACTCATAATTTAAGTGTTCTCACACTTCCAGTTTTAATAGTCTGACCAATAGTCAAAGTATGTAATATGCTAAAAACTGGCATCCGAACACACGGATGTGGATTACCATGACCCAAGTTTTTATTTCTCAACTGTCTATTCGAACACCAAAAATGGCACATGGTTGGTGGTTAATCCACGACTTATAGGTGGGATATTTCTTTTCTAGTTTATATAATACCTTTTGTTCTCTTATAGATGGTCTATCATTTTACTTTAAAGTTACTTATATGATATTTTCACTTTAAAAAATGTTTTCTTAACATCTAGAACGGTTACAATACTATTTGGGAAATCTTTTGAATTTATTTTGGGAAGGATAGTGTTCTAATAACAAACCAAATTATTTTAACTTTATCTAAATTTTTATATATTATGTTTTCATTGTTCATTTTCTTGTATCTTTACAACCAAAACTTTCGAGTTTGACAATTGATTATAAAAATCTGAACATTTTTTGTAAATAAAATTTAGTATGTTTATCGTATAATAATTTAACTTTTGATAATAATTTAATTTTTGATAAAGTATTTTTGTTAATTAAATGGTTTTTATTTAATTTTAAAGAAACTAATTTGTTTGTTTGATGTTGTATTTGGTCTTGTTAATATCGTAATAATCTTCCATATTGTATCAGTTCTTGTAGAGTGTAGATTTGAATTTGACTTTGCATGATTAAAAGAATATTTCATGATAACAGATGTGAATCTAATTATATTAAGCGCTTTCCGATATATCTTTCTTTTGTCTAGCGTCTTGCTAGTTTTTTAATGGTATTGTTGTAATTTTAAGAAAACATACGATATTATCCCTAAAACATATAATATTATACTCGATATAACTTTTTTTTGTCTAGCACATTGTTGGTTCTTTGATTTTGCTCTACGTTAATATATTTCTAACTTGTTATCAAGAAAATAATAGAGTTATATTTATTTTTGTCCTTAACAGGAGGTTGTGGCTTAACCATAGGTGATTGCTATGGAATTCGACATCGGTGGTCGACAGAAGGGGATGGGTTTGGTTTTATATTCTTTTTTTCTTAACATTTTAAACATAAGAAAGATAAAATTGTTATTTACAGAAAATGATCTAAAACTTTTAACAAAGATGAAGTCCTTGACAAACTCCATAAGTATAGTTAAATTTTTGATATGCTTAAAGGAACGAAAATAATAAGTTAATCTTATACTCAAACTAAACGATGAAAATACGTGAATTTCATCACAAGTAAAAGACATGAATCATAAAACAAACAATCAAACATATTCAATAGTATTTATGTAAGATCCAGCCCTCATCCACCAATATTATTCATTTTGATTACGTGAAGTTTAAGGATTTACTTTTGATTGTTTGAGTGAAAACTTTCAAGAGTGTCACTCATTATTGGATTGGGGTCACCCAAACACGCTTAACTTTGACTTTCTCCCTCGTAAACAGCCAAAGCACACAAAACACATTGTTGATATTAAAAACATAACATTCCTTGTAAACTTAACATCTTTCCAATCCACACCTGCCTAAAGTGTTACGATCTAACTCATAACTCAAACATTTAACCAAAACAAAATAAAAAATAGATATATAATATATAGTTTTGTTTAAAGTAAAGTAAAATGTTATTTTCGACCCTGACGTTTTTTTGAATTTGTCATTTCAATCCAAAAACTTTTTTTTTGCCATTTTAGTCACTGTAGTTTACCAAATGTTGTCATTTTCATCCACTCCACTAACTCCGTTAAGATCTCCGTTAAATATGAGGGTATTTTAGTCTTTATCAACACCCTAATTATCAAATTAAAACAAATTAATCAAATTAATATTCAATTAAAACTAAAAGAAAAATATGAAGCGACTAGTGAGACCGGTCGCTTCGATTTTAAAACTTTGATTAACTCTAACTTATGTTGTTCGATTGAGGTCTGCTGTGAGATTTCAATTAACCTTCACATTTTGTTTTGACGTGTACTTTTATCCGATTGAGGTCTGCTGTGTGATTGATGCCTGCTGTTGTCACGTTTTGTTTGATTAAAGTCTGCTATTGTCGCGTTTGTTCGAACATAACAACAACTGACCTCAATGAAACAAAATGTGACAATAGTATATCTCAATCGAACAACGATGCACGTTCAAACAAAACGTGAAGATCCATTAATATCCCATAGCAGACTTCAATCGAACAACATGAATTAACGTTAATCAAAACTTTTAATCGAAGCACCTGGTCTCACTAGTCGCTTCATATTTTTCTTTTAGTTTTAGTTGAATTTTAATTGATTAATTTGTAGACGAAAATGACGTATTACTCTTTAAAGTAAATTAAAAGATTAATTTCATATATATCCCTACAAAACTAGTTAAACATCATGTATATCCAAATAAAATTTTAAATATCATATATGTCCCTATAAAACTTATCTTATATCATATATATCCTTTTAAGATAATTAAATTATTATATGTATCCATTTCATATATTGCATAAAAATAATTCATTATATAACCATTTGAATTTTATTAAAACTTTTAATCTTCATATTTACTTTTATTTACTCATCTTTTTACGGGGTGTTTTTGTGTTTTTACAACCAAATTTTTATTGCTTTTATAAGTGACTCGATTTTTATAGCATTTTCTATTATATCTTTTACTAAATTTCATAGTGATTTTTACTAAATTTTATATCTATTTTTTAACTATTTTCCCGGTCGTCTCGATTAAATATTCTTTTTAAACCCCTTAACAATAAAATTTTATTCATATAGGTTGTATTAATATAGGTTAGATTTATTTATAGCTTCTTTTCAGTTACATACAAACTTTTATCAAAAAAATAAAAAAATAAAAGAACGACAAAAAATATAATAGAAATATGACTTTAACGTGTGTAAAACAAAGTTTTTAAAAAATAAAAGGTAAATTGGTTATATTTTATATTATATGCATAAAATATATTAATATAAATATATGATATTTTGATTATTTTATTCATATATATTGTATTTAGAATATGTTTTGAATATATGTAATATTTAAAAGATTTTATAAAATATATATGATATTTATTATGTCTTGTAGGGATATATATGATATTAAAATTTAATTTGAGTATATATAATATTTTATAAGTATGTGTGGATATATATAAATTAACCCTAGATTAAAATATCTTCCGGAGGGAATCGGAGTTTGTGGCTCCAAATGAACCAACCGTCACCACCGGTGGCCCCGCCGCCTCTAATCTCCACCGGGCGTCACACCGCCTCTAATCTCCAAAACTCCGGCGACAAATATCTCTCCCTACAAATGTCACTCTCTTCTTCCTCGAGCTATCAGTCGCCATGGCCGCCATTGCTGTCTCTCTTCCATTGTCTCTATCATCTTCATCCAATTTCACCACCACAAAGGTACCTACCATTTCTAACGATCACCTTCTTGTTCATTACATTCTAGCAAGTTTAATTGTTGTTAAATGAGTTTAACCAACTTTCTTCTTCAACAAAATCAGTTGTAACTGTTATATGTCTTCGTGTTACAAGGTCCGTTTCTAATGGTCAGATTCTCTCTCGTTAAACCGGATTTTACTAATTATTGTTTGTGGTTAAATGAATTTGACGAACTTTTTAGTTCAATAAAATCAGTTGTTATACATCTTCGTGTTAGAAGGTACCGTTCCTAATGATCAGATTCTCTCTCGATAATTCGGATTTTTTACGAGTTATTATTTGTAGTTAAATGTATTTGACGAACTTTTTGGTTCAATAAAATCAACTGTTATACATCTTCGTGTTAGAAGGTACCGTTTCTAATGATCAGATTATCTCTCGTTAAACTGGATTTTACTAGCTATTATTTCTAGTTAAATGAATTCGATGAACTTTTTAGTTCAATCAACTCAGTTGTTATACAACTTTGTGTTGGGAGTAGGATGAATTCACAGGTTTATAGCTCTGTGTTTTATAGTTTGAAATAAAACAATTGGTAGCCGATTGGAGCTTTTCAAGGTGGGAGATCAGTTATTTCCCTTGAATGCTTGATTGTATGTGCAGGGTTTGGTGATGTTGTGGAGTGAGTTTATGCACTGTTGGTTGGTAGAGGAGTCACTGATATAATGGGAATGATGGTGGGCTTGTGAAATGAAGCTTGTTTTTCGAAGCGGACAACAACAACAACAACAACAACAACAAACATACCCAGTAAAATCTCATTCATAGAGCTATTTGTAGGGTTGTTTTTCGGAAGTGGGCAATGCCACAATTGTAGTTCTGGAGTTTGACAGGGTGCTTTTGGATCTTGAGGATTGCCTATGAGGAATAGATTGGGTGGGAGTAATCTTTGTAGGAGGACCGGAAGTGAAGGATTTAGATGAATGTCATCACAGGATGTGTGATTAGAGTGATCATGATCAGGTTGAGTATGATAATTTTTGACAATTGTGAATCATCAGAGTGAATTTGGGCAGAGTTATCAAAATTGGGGATTTATATCGAGGTCAAGAATTTTTCATTAGAGTAAACGTAGAAAGTTTTAATGTAAAGCTATTGATAATGCTTATTAAGTAAGAAAAATGTCCAGGTGGCCCTTCAAAAATTATCATTTATCAATTGCTGTGAGAATGTGTTCACAATTATTAAGGGTTGGATGTCTATAGAGGTTCCAGTTATTAACATGAAGAAGCTGAAATGACTTCATTGTGTTTGAAGCACTTAAAATAAAGGAAAGGGAAATTCATGATGCTTTAATTTGATACATGTGGCATCATTGCTTTTAGTCAGCTTTATGCAATGCAATAATTTCTCTGTTTGTTTCCTTTTTAGAGGAAACCATCTCTCTCTCTCTCTGTCTTTCTACATATACATATATATATATATATATAGAGAGAGAGAGAGAGAGAAAGGTTACGGTACAAAGTGTTTTTTTCGTGCGAAGCGTACGAAGTTATCACGCAAGAATGAACGTTATGTGTGGAATTATAACGCAAGCGTAATAATTAATCACACAGGGATGGAATTATCACGCAAAGGTGAAATTATTACGCAAGAAGGTATTCTTGCGTGATAATTCCACGCGAGTGTAATTTGTCTTGCGTAATTATCACTTTGTTCTTGCGTGATTACTATTGTTCTTGCGTGATAATTCCACCCTAAAACTTCGTACGCTTAGCAAGAAAAAAACACTTTGTATAGTAACCGGCCCCTATATATATGGGAGGGATCAAATGAAAACTATATTTATAATTAAAAACCATAAAAACCACCATTACCCAATCACATAATTTATAATTGATTTAACTTTCTAATTGTTTAAAGTATATTAATAAGGTCATTATATATTTTTTTATATAAACTCCAAGGAACATTGATGATGACAACACGAGTTACATATAAGTGACTTGTAGGAGCTACATGCACGTAACTTTTAGTTGTACACTTGGTAACACGTGCTTACATATACATAACCCATACATGTACGTAACTCTTAGTTGTACACTTTGTAACACGTACTTACATATATGTAACCCTTGGTTTTTATGGTTTTCATTTGTAATATGGTTTTCAAATGATTCCTCCCCTATATATATATATATATATATAGACACACACATATGTATACATATAAATGTATGGGTCATACTAATGTGCGTGTGTGTGTGTGTGGGGGGGGGGGTGTTGAAATGTGAACCACTAAATAATTAGGAACTAAAGGAACCACTTTTTAGCCATTGATTATGTATGTAAGTGTGTCTATACATATGCATACGAGAACAACGTGACAACTGTGAAGCTAATGTTGTTAGTCATTCCTTTCAGAAGGTGGTTGTTGTCTAAGTTGACTTTGCTGACAACGTTTGGGAAGCTTTTATGACGCTTCACATCTTCATTGCACTTGGTTGACCACATTCATAAGTTGTAGATGTGGCTCTATAAGAGCATGATTTGTTTGATCATAAAAACTGAAATGTGAATTTGGTTCTTGAAACAAAAAGATGCCTGAATCTTATCGGTTTAGTGCGTATTAGCTGGTATGAAGGATTAAGTTTGCTTAACAGTGATTGCATGTAATGAATTTATGTGGATTTTTTTTAACTTAGGGTTTCAAAGGAAGATTCATGGTATTTGCTGCATCAAGTGGTGGGCAGAAAAGTGAATTTGATGACAAGAAAAACTCATGGAGTAGTATGTTTGATATTGAAGATCCAAGGTCTAAATTAGTCCCACAAGGTAACAAAAAGTTTTTGGATGTTAATCAAGCACTTGAAGTGGCTAGATATGATCTACAATATTGTGATTGGAAAGCTCGTCAAGATGTTCTTACAATCATGCTTCTACACGAAAAGGTTACAAAATTTTTAATCTTTACACCACACAATAAACAAAATATCTAAAAAAATCTCCCCTATTTTCACACTTTCTATCCGGCTTTAATGTAATTAGCTAACATATGTCATCATTAACGGTTTAGATAATTAACATTCTTTTCACCAATCGTTGTTCTTCGTCCTCTTATCCTAAATTTATCTAATTTGATTAAATTTGGACTAGAGTTATGTGATCCATTGACTGAGTGCAAGTGATGATTGTTTGGGTATTTAGTTAAAAAATATTGAAGTAATATTTTTTTGCCTACCAAGGAACAATACTCATTAGTTTCCATTTATAAGTTGGATCTTTATTGCAGGTTGTAGATGTGTTAAATCCTCTTGCCCGTGAGTACAAATCCATTGGGACATTGAAGAAGGAGCTAGCAGAGTTACAAGAAGAGCTTGCACAAGCACATAAACAGGTGAGCAAACATGTAATGTGTACATGAAATTGACATGAATGTATCACCGTTTGATTATACTCGTATTGTGGGTCGACATAAATTGTAGGTACACATATCAGAAGCAAGGGTTGGTGCAGCTTTAGATAAGTTATCATACATGGAAACCTTGGTGAATAACAAACTTTTGGAGGACACAAAGTCAGCAACATCAGACACTGCAACTCTATCTCCTACTAATACCGCAATTTTTGAAACTGCTGAAAGTAAAGCTCAAAGAAAAAGCATAAGTGTATCTGGTCCGGTCAAACGTTATCATCCTCTTTTGAAGAACTTCTGGTACCCTGTTGCATTCTCCAGTGACCTCAAAGATGACACTTTGGTAAGCCAATTAATTAAAGATTGGTGTTTGTTAGGAATCAAAGAGCCAGCATATTTTTAGACCAAACTGTTCTTATTTGAGTAGTATCTTTCAATTATTTTAGATACCTATTGAGTGCTTTGAAGAACCTTGGGTGTTATTTCGTGGGAAAGATGGAAAACCGGGATGTGTGAAGAACACATGTGCGCATAGAGCATGCCCTCTTGACTTGGGCTCTGTGAACGAGGGTCGGTTGCAGTGTCCTTACCATGGTAAGAATTAAAAATGATACAATATAGCCATATAGGCTTTTCTAGTATATTTACAAAGTGTGAATGATGAAATAAACTCATAAATTTATATTGGTCTTCAGGGTGGGAGTACTCTACAGATGGGAAATGTGAGAAAATGCCTTCTACAAAATTTGTCAATGTGAAGATAAAGTCACTTCCATGCATCGAGCATGAGCGCATGATATGGATCTGGCCTGGAAATGAACCTTCTTCACCCATTATTCCGTCTTTAAAACCACCTCCAGGATTCCAAATACATGCTGAGGTCTGTTACAAATGTTTCTGTTATTTTTTGTGATTATGCAAGTTAGAAAACATGTTTCTGTAATTTTATTTTTTTTATTATTGTATTATTATTATTATTATTATTATTATTATTATTATTATTATTATTATTATTATTATTATTATTATTATTATTATTATTTATTATTATTATTTGTGATTACGCAAGTTAGAAAACAGACATCTTGAAAGTTTCCTAAAGTCTACTTTTATTGCATACAACCACTTAAACTGTATTACTGAAAATTTTGGATTACTATCTATAAAAAATGGACAAAAGAGTGTTTGTGGGTCAACCTACTTGACCTGACCCGTTCTAAACGATAAATGTTCAAACTGAACCTGTTATGACATGTTTACCTACCTGCCATATTGCCACCTCTATTGTAAATTATTGAATCGTGTTGATGGAAGATTAACATTTACTTTTTCTGACATAATGGAAGTATTATTCAATGTTTATCATGTCATGACATTATGCTTATTGCGAGGGACAGATTGTCATGGAACTACCAGTTGAGCACGGGTTGCTTCTTGACAACCTTCTGGATCTTGCACATGCGCCTTTCACTCACACTTCCACATTTGCAAAGGGCTGGAGTGTTCCAAGGCATGCTTCCAACTTCCACATCTATTATAAATTCGAAACATTATACAGTTTAGATGATTGACATATGCTTCATGTTACAGCTTTGTAAAGTTTTTGACCCCTGAATCTGGGCTTCAAGGATACTGGGATCCGTATCCAATTGACATGGAATTTAGACCGCCTTGTATGGTTTTATCGACTATTGGGATCTCAAAACCTGGAAAACTGGAGGGCCAGAGCACCAAACAGTGTTCAACACATCTTCACCAACTGCATGTGTGCTTACCATCATCAAGAAATAAGACTAGACTATTGTACCGAATGTCGCTTGATTTTGCTCCTGTTTTGCAACACATTCCTTTTATGCATTACCTATGGAAGCATTTTGCCGAAAAGGTAACATCACTGAACCTGAAAAACGCTAACATTTCTCTTATTGATACATATTGGTATATGATCTACTTTTTAAGTTACTCTCATTTCTCCCACTTTCCCGAATGGATTTTCTCATTTACGTTTGCATAGTCATTAAATACCAAGGGTGGCAAGATGGGGAGGTCGGGTAACAAGTCAGAAAAGATTCGGTTTGAAAAATAGGTCCTCTTTTAGTATGTGTTGAAATGGGCCGATGGGTCAGGTTGATCCACAAACACATTTTACTTCATTTTTTGTAAAAATATTAACACATTAATGATGACTCCAAAAAAATTGTTGTTACACTAATAGTTAGAAATTTTAAGTAGACGTTGGGGGACTTTTAACCCACCCTACCCATTCCTCTTCTAGCTAATTGTTATTATTTGACCCGTATTAGATAAAAGACAACCCAAATGGACCCCTTAAGTAGATGGGTCAAATTTCCACCTTATTGTAAAAATATGCACCCCCATGTTTCTACATAAAAGAAGATTCGTCAAATTCCATATATTGCGAGTAATCAAGGATTCCCACCCTGATTTTAACATTACAGGTTCTAAATGAGGATTTAAGGCTTGTGCTTGGGCAACAAGAAAGGATGATCAACGGGGCGAATGTGTGGAACTGGCCGGTATCATATGATAAGTTAGGAGTAAGATACAGGTTATGGAGAAATGCAGTGGAGAAAAGATTTAAGCAACTACCCTTCAGCAAATGATCATATAAACCAACTTTTGGGAGTGAATTTAACTTAACATCTTTGGGTGGTTTTTGCTCAATGGGTTCATGGTCCTACACAGATTTTGCAGAACATCATAAGTCAAAGAAATTGATTTCAGGCAGATGAGATGATTGTTGTGGACCCCATCTGTTTCAAGTACTTAGTTTGAATAAAATTTTATACAAAGTGTAAGATATGTTCACATTAGAGTGAGAGAAACAACCCTTTCTACCATTTGCAAGAGGTGTTCATCACCTTTAGGTTCCAACATTACTTGTAATACTTACTCTCTTTTGTTCCTCATGTAAACTAAAAGGAATACACACAAACATACATATTGCAGGTGTACTAGATTAGAGAAGTTTTCAAGTGAATATGTGTGTATACTCTTAATGTTCATGCATTTTGATCTTTGGTTGGGAAACTAAAATGTTTGAAATTGTTTCAACATTTTATGCTTTTGTTGCATATTCAAATGTCCACACAGATAGATTAACTCGTACAAAATGTGAGATGATTTTACTTGAGCTCGTTGGCTCATTTGAACTTTCATTCATGTTGGTTAAGCCCACGAGCTAATTTGACTCTAATAACTTGCTCGTTGTCTCGTATCAATTAGTTTATTTTCTTATATATTGGTAGGTTGATTGATGGGGATTGATAGTGTAAACAGGTGAAATGGAATGAAAAGTAAGTACAATTAAAGGAGGAATGTTGTATTTGATTACTTAAGCTCAAAAAGTGCAATTACAATGAAAGAGATAACAAGAAAAGTAAATGTTTTTTAGGGATTTACCCTCTCGCCATGAAACACTGCAGGAGCCAAAATAACTACTAAAATCTTCTCTACCCCACTAGAATTATTCTCCCCTTTTATGGTGCCTTCTCCACTAACAACTATTAGTCACTTTTCAAAACTACCCCCTTACCTCTTCTAGAATACACATGTGTTGTCTTATGTTTCTCTTTTGAAATGACCCTTGCCTCATTCGTATCATTACTCCCGCCTTCAAAAAGAGTCTCGTCCTCAAGACTTGCATTCAGGAAACTGCCCTTTGACCCATAGTGCTTCTTCCTATGTGGCATCTTCAATAGGCTGATCTTTTCACTGTATTAACCATTGTTCCACGGGATCGTGGCCATCCCGAATTATACGAGAAGCAAGAATAGCTGCAGGAGATAAGGAATTTGAGTGTTTGACGGTGAGCTCAGGGGGTAAGACTGATTCACTCCTGCCCGATATCTCTTTCTTGAGTAAGGACACGTGAAAAACGGGGTGGATTTTAGACGTAGCAGGTAGTTGTAGTTGGTATGCGACTGGACCGATTCTCTCAACGATTTGGAAAAGACCAAAGAATTTTGCAGCTAGTTTCTGGTGGATTCGGCTTTTCACTGACATTTGGCGGTAAGGTCGGAGCTTCACATACACCCATTCCCCGGTATTAAACTGGACATCTCGACGTTTTTTATCTGCTTGAGTTTTCATAACAGATTGAGCATTTGCGAGGTGTAACTTGAGTTGTTTTAAGGCTTCATCCCTGTCTTGGAGGTCTTGTGCGACTGCTTCCAATCTAATTTCCCCGGGACTGAATTGAAATACTGACGGTGGGCGACAACCATACACTGTCTCAAAGGGGGTTGTATTTGTAGATGCATGAAAAGTAGAGTTGTACCAGAATTCGGCCCACGGTATCCAAGATGCCCAAGTCTTAGTTGGTCAACCGCAAAACAGCGAAGGTATGCTTCCAGACAGCGGTTGATGACCTCCGATTGACCATTGGATTCGGGATGGTAGGCTGAACTCATGTGAAGCTTTGTTCCCATTGAACGGAAAATTTCTTGCCAAAAGTTGCTTACAAACAGAGGATCACGATCACTTACAATTGATTTGGGGACCCCATGGTGGCGTATAACTTCTTTGACAAACAAATCAGCCACACTCTTAGCTGTGTATGGGTGTTTTAACAAGATGAAATGAGCGTATTTGGATAATCGATCCACCACCACCAAAATTACATTGTATCCTTTCGAGGTTGGCAGCCCACTTAAGAAGTCCATTGACAAGTCTTCCCAAACAGCTTTGGGGATATATAGTGGTTGAAGCAAACCCGCCGGTAACACCGCACTTGCCTTACACCGTTGACACACGTCACATTCTTTCACAAACTGCTTAATCCGTTTCGTCATGCCCGGCCAATATAAGTTAGCTGCCAAACGTCGATACGTACGGTAAAAGCCTGAATGGCCCCTGGTAGCCGATGTGTGAAACTCATGAAGGAGGGTGGGAATGAACTTAGATTGAGAAGGAATGACCAATCTATTTTGATAATAAAGTACCCCCTGTTTGACCATGTAACCTGGGTGTTTTGTAGGATTGTTTTGACGCTCGGTCAGACGAATGATGCTCCCATCCGACTGAGCTTCTGCTAGTAATTGAGCCCCTTGGACCCAAATTGGGCTGGAAATGAACTGCCCAAATTCCCCTGATTCAGCCCGTCTCAAGAGGGCATCAGCTGCCCTGTTTTCCCTACCCTGTTTGTATTGAATTTCAAAGTTGTAACCCAGGAGTTTAGCCACCCAATTCTGCGGATCGAGAGTAGAAACTCGTTGTTGAAGCAGGAATTTGAGGCTTTTTTGATCCGTGTATACGATAAACCGTGTGCCAAGGAGATATGTGCGCCAATGTTGAACCGCTAATACTAACGCCATCATTTCCTGCTCATAAGCTGATTTAGCTAAGTTTCTATCACTAAGAGCTTTGCTGAAATATGCAATGGGTTTGTGATTTTGCATCAACACCGCACCGATGCCTCGCCCGAAAGCGTCACATTCAACCACGAATGGAATGGTGAAATCCAGCAAAGAGAGGACTGGGGCCGTGACTAAGGCTTGTTTGATAGAGTTAAAGGCTGTTTGGGCGTCAGGATGCCAGGTGAAAGCATCTTTTTTGGTGAGGTTTGTTAACGGCCGAGCAATACTACCATAGTACTTCACAAACTTGCGGTAGTATCCGGTTAAACCCAAGAACCCTCTTAATCCTTTGATGTTGGTCGGAACCGGCCATTGCAAAACCGCTTCTACTTTTTTCTGATCCATGGATACCCCATGACCATCGATGAGATGACCCAAATACTCAACAGATTGTTGACCAAAGGAGCATTTTTGGGAATTGAGTATAAATTGGAGATCAAGTAGAATCTGGAAGGCTGATTTGAGGTCTTGTATATGAGACTCCCAAGTTGAGCTATAAATAAGAATGTCGTCGAAAAAAATAACCACCTTTTTTCGTAGGAGAGGGCGGAAGATGTCATTCATAATTGCTTGAAATGTGGAAGGGGCATTCGTGAGGCCAAAGGGCATCACCAAATACTCATAATGACAGTCATGGGTTCGAAAAGCTATCTTTTCAATGCTGTCCGAGTGCATACGAATTTGATTGTAACCCGATTTTAAATCCAGCTTGGAGAAAAAAGAAGCACCGTGCAGTTCATCAAGTAGCTCGTCAACAACCAGAATGGGGAATTTGTCGGGAATCATGGCGTCGTTTAATGCTCGATAATCAACGCACATACGCCATGAGTTATCCTTTTTTCGAACCAATATAACCGGGCTGGAATAGGCGCTCTTGCTTGGTCGGATCATGCCCACAGCAAGAAGTTCGGTGACCTGTTTTTCAATTTCAGCCTTTTGAATATGCGGGTAGCGATATGGACGAACACTGATTGGTGTAGTGGTATTTAAGTTGATGCGATGGTCATGAGCACGGGAGGGAGGAAGGCTCGAAGGGGTGTTAAATACTGCTGCATAGGTAGAAAAAATGGAGGTTAACTCCTACTGTTGTCTACTGTTTAGCTCAGTGAGTAGGGAAGGAAGTGGGGCTGTGTTGGGTGTTGTGGAAGATGGGGTTGGAAGTGCATCGTCATTGGATAACCATATTTGTAGAGCTGTAGGAGATGAGTGACTTAATGGGAGCCCATTTAGTTGAACCGAAACCCTTTTGTACACAAATTTCATCCACGATTATTGCCAATTGTGTATCACTTCCCCAAGAGATTCTAACCATTGCATTCCCAATACCAAATCCAAGCTGCTCGTATAAAAAATGAAAGCATCAATGAGAAAGATGCAAGGACCCACATGAATCGGAAGAGCTAAACAGTGTTTATTGACAAAAACACAATGCCCATCGCCCAATTTAATTCGAATGCCTCCAAAACTCGTACCTGATAAGCCTAAAGCCAGAACCAATTTACGAGAAATAAAATTGTGAGAAGCTCCACTATCGACTAACATGCAAACCGGAATGCCACATAAAGCTCCTTCAAGTTTCAATGTCTTTGCTCCCCCGTAATGAGCAAAAGAACCCTCAGATGGCAAAACAGAACCAGTATTCGTCGGAGTTGGGCTAGCCGGATTATCAGAATCTGGTGGTTGCTCTTCGAGAAGAGAGAAATCGCCCTCCGTAGCGTCTTCTTCATCGTCTCCCAATAACAACACCCGCAGCTTTCCTTCGGGACATTTATGAGCGGGGCCGTATTGTTGACCACAGCGGAAACACATGCCTTTTTTGCTGCGATCTCCCACTCGGTGCGAGATAGTGAGCGTGTTCCACGGTCTCTGTTTTGAAGTTGGGCTGGATCAGAGGTATTGTGGAAGTTGGGCCGTGTAGAATACAAGGATCGATTGAGTTCAAAACGGCCCTTGTCTAAAGCCTTAAGGGTGGAAGGGCTTTTCTGGTCGGTGCGGCCCAACGAAACAGGCCCATAAAACGGGTTAATTGAAGAAGGCCCATAACGATTTAGGTATCTGAAACGAGACACTGAACTGTTGCCGGAAGTTGGTCGGAGCATTTCATCGACGTCTTTGGACAGGTACATGGCATCCAATCTGGATTGGGGTTGGTGTAATCGCACCCACTTCCTTACATCGTCACGAAGTCCGGCCACAAAATAACCCATGGCTTGAGATTCTGGTAACGGAGGAACCAATGATAGCAAATACTCAAAATCATCAATAAAATCATGAATTGAATCACCTTGTTTAATAGTTGCGAGTTGTTCATAAGGGTTTTGGATTTCCAAACCGCTGAATCGTTGGAGTAATTCACGTTGAAATTATTTCCACGAAAGGGTTTCATGAACCTGCGTGATGATGGTGAACCAGTGTTGAGCCACCCCAACCATGCTCAATTGAGCCAGACGAAGGCGGAGTTCGTCCGCGTTTGGTTGATGTCGAAGTACAGGTTGGCCTTCTGGATCCAACCCTGGGGATCGAAACCCGAAAATTCAGGGAGTTTGATTTTCTTGACCGCCCATGGTAGACCGGAAAAAGAATCGGAGGTTGGTTTCTGGTTTAGGAGCGGAGAAGGATCGGATTTTGGGCCGGAATATGAGAAGACCTCACCGGAAATGCTGGAATTCGGTGGTGTTTCCCCTGTTTTCTTCTCCTGGTTTTTTACCCAGTTAATCATCATCGTGCGGAATTCAGCGTTCTGAGCACGATCATCTTCAAGGGTTTTCATGGTGGTTTTGATGTTGTTAACGTCTTCCTGAAGCGTTTTGATCAACAGATCTTGAGCATCCAGGCAAGCGGCGGTGATACGAGTTTCCATGTTTGAAGAAATTTCCGGCAGATCGATAGCAGGTCGGACCAGTGAAGGGGATTGATAGTGTAAACAGGTGAAATGGAATGAAAAGTAAGTACAATTAAGGGAGGAATGTTGTATTTGATTACTTAAGATCAAAAAGTGCAATTACAATGAAAGAGATAACAAGAAAAGTAAATGATTTCCAGGGATTTACCCTCTCTCCATGCAACACTGCAAGAGTCAAAATAGCTACCAAAATCTTCTCTACCCCACTAGAATTATTCTCCCCCTTTATGGTGCCTTCTCCACTAACAACTATTAGTCACTTTTCAAAACTACCCCCTTACCTCTTCTAGAATACACATGTAAGGGGTGTTTGTTTTTTCTGAGAAGCACTTCCTGGCCTCTTTTGTCTACGCCGCGCAGACCACACGTAGACATTGATGTCTGCAGATTGTTTGTTTTTTGGAAGACTTTTCATTAAAACAGATCTTCCTGAGATCTGCGTGAAGAAAACATAACCTATTCACTTCTAACCACTTCTAACATCTTCTACCCTCCTCCTTCTACCCTCCTCCTTCCCCTCACCATATTCCAGCATCTAGCATCGGACCACCCGCCACCGCCGCCCGCAGCCACCGACGGCCACCGTCACAACCACCGCCGAACGACCCCAATTTGGAATCAACCATGATTACAACGTAGTATCTTCCCACCGGTTGGATCTCTCCGACGGTGATTGTTGTTTCTCTCGGTCGCTCACACGGACACGGCATTGCTATGAACCTCGCGTACCGATCACCCGGCATTATCACCGGTAAAATCCGATCCTCTGCTCGCTTATGCTCCTGTTTCATCACGTAGTTGTAAGATGATAACAACAACATGATAAATTGATAATTATACAAATTCATTAAAAAATTTGAGATCGAGAGTGATTTGTTTTGAATTTGTGCTATTTGGTGCAATTAATGTGAGATCTGGTAGAGAATTGAGTCGAATTAGCGAATTACCGAGGAAATAGGTTTAGGTTTTGACGGAGAGTCGTCGGAGTCGAGATCTCCGCCGGAGAAGTCGCCGCGGAGGTGGCGGAGCTTGTCCCAATGGTAGCAGCAGGAGAAGACGCCGCTGAGGCTGAAAACAACGACGAGGAGCAGAACGGTGCCAAGGGGAAGCTGATGATCGGACGAGATGAGTCGTGGTGCTGCGGTTGCGCGTAGTACGGAAGCGACTCCATAAGCTTCACAGCTTCGGTGTATGTGTAACAGATGATGAAGAATTGAAGGTGAAGATGAAGGATTGAGGTTGTTGTTGTTGTGTTGCAGGAGTGGTGTGATGAAGGTGTAAGAATGGCGCTAATGTGTTGATGGGGGAGTGGGGGTGGGGGTTGTATTTTAATTAGAGATTATTTTTAAGGTATGTAGATATTAAAAAACAAACAGTTTTTTTTTTTTTTCAGACTGTAAACGTTTGGTCCACCTATTCTGTTGCAGATGTCTGCAGATGTGGTCCGCAGACTGCAGATATTTTACTGCAGAAAAACAAACAGCACCTTAATGTCTTATGTTTCTCTTTTAAAATGACCCTTGCCTCATTCGTATCATTGATACTCTATCATTAAAAAGTTGTATAATTTGAGATTGTTTTTAACTTATTATTTGAGATTGTTAAATAAAAGAAGCATATAAAATCATTAATTTGCGAAAAAGAGCCATACTGTCAAGGCGCAAGTTGACCATCGACTTGAATACAGGCTTAGTTGAAAACATTGAGCCAAGTTGGCTCGACGCATATGATTACTGGCTTGATCCGAGTTGATACTGATTTGATTTCTAATTACTCGTTCAATAGCCCCAATGTATACGCCCTAATAGAAACAAAACACTATAATAAAACTCATATATTAAACAACATAGAAAATTTATAAATGTATAGTTGTCAGGCTCCTCCTTATTCGCAATATTCAACAAGAATATAACTATAAATTATTATAGTACTAACATGGAAAAGAAAGTGGTGTCCCAAATGACCTACAATAAACTATTAAAAGTACGTGAACAATTTCCCATATGAGATGATATTTTAGATGTTCAAATTAACAACAAACTAAAAACTGGGTTAAAATATGATGTTTAGCTTCTTATTGTAACTGTAGTCCATTGCCTGAACCCATTACTAGGGATGCTCGAGTGAAAATGGTTCCAAATCATTCTGTATCATACGTTTTGAGTTGTTATGTAATATAAGTCGTTTAATAAATAAGTTGTGTTTGAGTTGACCTGTTTAATCTGTTTAATTAAACGCGTTGTGCTTGAATTGACTTTTCTTTAACTTGCTTAACTATATAGGCTGACATGACAATCCATTTATCTTGTTTGTTGCAAACCTTCAACCCGTTCAGCACTTTAGCATATTGATCACAACCTATCTACACTTTTACAACCCATCGTACATTTTACTCGTTTAGATAAATAGATTAAATGCAGACATATTAATTTTCATATTTATACGTATTTGGGTTACACGACACTAAGTGTTTTGAGAGTTACGCTAACGTATTTAAGATAAATAAATATACGAGTTATGTTTAGTTTAACCATTTAACCCGTTAAGCAGATTAAACCAATCTCATATGTTTAGCAATCATACACTCAAGTAACCAGAAATAAAAAAAAAGAAAACTAGGTTTTTTTTAGTTTCTTTTTAGCCACTCTTACCTTTTCAAAGGGAAAATTAAAGGCTTTAACTTTAACTTTTCGTCATTATGTTCTCTTAATGCTCATAATAGGGACTGATTGAATCTTTACAAAATAATGCGAGTAACTATAGATACACGAGCATTTTTAGTGGTTTTTTGTATCACTGTGAGTGTATTTTTTATATTATTGGTTATTATTATGATTGGTTGTGAGTAGGGAAAAAGAAAATTTTTACTTTTTAATTTTATTATGAGCAAATTATACGGATGGTCCATGAGTTTTTGCTTAAATTTCACATTTTGTTTCTGTGATTAAAAAATTACAGGTTTAATCCTAAAGTTTGAAAAAAATAACATGTTTCGTCCCTGGGTCTAACGGCCGTTAATTGGTTGCAACATGACCATTTTGCCCTTTTTCTTTCTCATTCAACATTTCAACCCATCTCAACCACCATCTCCACCACCATCTTCGGACGTTAACTCCACCAACGGCTTCATGATGAATTTTGTTTCCTTCAACGAGCACAACGAGTACAACGTCGTTGATGCGTCTTTCTTCCCCCGGAAGTTACCGAATTCCAGAAGGTTCACTAGCAACGGAATCGCTCCTGACTGTCCGATCGCCGATTGTTCTCTTCGAATTGCGACAACCGAAGCAACGCGCACGCGGCCGTCTCCTTCGCCTTCGGTGTTCCGACCTTCAACGCCCTAACGGCCACCAGAGGAAGCTAAAACCTCCTTGTTCTCGTCGCACAACGAGAGATTCAAAGTCGCTGTTACACGGTGCTCCTGTAGCTCATAATCTGACGACGAAATCAGCGATCTGATTGCTCCGGCTCTGGCGATCTTATCTCGATTCTCCGGCTTGTTCTTCGCTAGCAGCCGGAGCTCCATCACCGCCTGCTTCTGATCTTAACTCATTTCCAAAGATGGTAGTGTGTGGTGGTGGAGGGTGGTGGTGGAGGGTGGTGGTGGAGTGGTGGTGGTATGGTGGTGATGGTTGAGATGGGTTAAAATGTTGAATGAGGAAGAAGGGCAAAATGGTCATTTTGCAGCCAGTTAACGGAACTACTTAACAGCCGTCAGACTCAGAGACGAAACGTGTTATTTTTTTTCAAACCTTATGACTAAACCTGTAATTTTTCAATTGCAGAGACGAAAGGTGAAATTTAAACAAATCTCAGAGACAATCCATGTAATTTACTCTTTTATTAATTCAAATTAGAGTTTAATTATTCAACTATTAGTTGTTTTTTAAATATATTGATAACGTAAACTATAACCGTTTTAACATTTACTTTTGTTACTTGGAAAATTTCACTCGTATGATCATTATAGATTTACACTTTCATTTTCCGCTCAGAGTGATGATTACAAACAAAATAAGAAAATGCATATTCCTTGTGAATGAAATCAAATGAGAATCTAAGTATAAATAAAGCGTAAATCTATGATTGTTGTGCAAGTGAGATTGTTTTTATAGCAAAACTGAAACTAAATTTGTTATTACCAAACTGCCGATATAAATTATCATCGGTCAACTGGTCATAGTTCAAATTATTAAAATAATTTCGTTTTTAGGTATGTTATATAAAATAAAACTATAAACCTTAAACCATAAAAGCATTCTTAGAAAAATTTTAAAATTTATAAAAGTAAAATTGATAAGGGATAGTTTCACTTTTATGAAGACTTGAAACAAAAGAGTGGCGGTGTATTTTGACGGTTGGAAATAATAACGAAGATATAAATAGTTATCTAGGTATGAATTTATTTACGGTTGTTTATAGAAATTTTGAAAGTTCTTATAAGAACTCAATGTAATATATAAAAATATATTTTTACGTCACATCGTGATTCGTGATGATAGAAAATCATCAGCCCACCGGCCCCACAAGGTGAAAGGCGGTTGATTTGAATATTCGATGATATGGAAAAATAAAAAAAAAGTTTTTTAAAACAATAAATGATTAAATATACAATGGGGGTGGGGATTAATATTCAAATATTTATTACTATTTAAACATAGTTTGCAAGGGTACACCATCGTCACCATCACTGCTACACTCATCACCTCACTGGTAGATGAGAGGAAGCGTTGACACCACCACCGGCAGACCAACGGCCCTCATCCTCTCTCCGGCGTCGGCGATGGTCGACACAAAGGTCGACACCATCTCCCGATTGGCTCAATGGCGGATCGACAACTTCGGACCCGCCACCTACAAAAGATCCGACCCGTTCAAAATCGGCATCTGGAACTGGTACCATGCTACCCTCCATTCCTCTATACTTATTCCTGATGATGATTCATTGATTCATTCATTGATTTTGACATTGTGAATCGTACGATTGTATATATGTATAATTTGTATAATATATAATGAATGATCGATTGTGATTTAGGCAATTGTCGGTGGAGAAGAATCGGTATCTGTATATTCGGTTGTTTCCGGAGCCGTCGCGGTTGTCGAAGGAGCAACCGCCGATTGCGAAGTTTGTACTGCGGGTAACCACCGCCGGGAGCAACCGTCGGCCGTATGTTTCACCGAGTAAGGGCACTTGTTGTTTTGTTTTCTTCTGATTGGTGTTGTTTGATTTGTGGAATTTGTTGTGCTTGATTTTAGGGGTACGTGAGTTGTGGGGAGATTTTAGGGTTTGTTGTTGATGATGTTCGTGAGTTTTTGTGTGAATGTGTTTGATTTAGTGAAGCTAGTTTAGTTGATAGTTGTTGCTTATTCATGAAGTATTCAGTGAAGGGGAATTTGAACTGTGGCAAATTGGGAATAGGTTTAGTGATATTCTTGAGGGTTACTTTATCTAGTTTTCTTTATATAGGTTCATATTCTATATAAATTGAGGAGCTGTGTCACAAGTGATGAATATACAAACTTACATTTTGTTGACTTGCATCAATCAAAATTATGAGCTTTCGAAGAAGGCTTTTGCTTACCTTTATAAGATATTCTGCAAAAGAGAAGAATATTATCCTTCATGTTTTGAATTCTTTTAGGAGTTGCAAAAGTTCATAGCAAAGAGAATCTTCATAAGATCCTTACATATTTGGTTTAAGTGCTAGTTCAATTTGAGATTAAAAGGTTTGAGATTGATTGTTAAAGGCAGGTTTAATGTTTTTTTGGTTCTTATAGCAAAACTAATGCAGACAAATTTTGACAAGAGAAATGGTTGGGAATTCAGTACAGGAACTAGGTTTATGTGCAAATTTTAGGGTGAAGTTAGCTGCATTTTAACCTAAAACTTTGAAGGAATTGAAAATTACTTACAAAAAGTAAATTTTTTTTGGTGCAAAGGGAGAATATCTACTACCCGATTATGTGTATATATTATTGCTAATGGGTCAAACTGGTTTGAGACACTTGTAGGTGTAGCTAATCGAGTTCCATAATACTATACTGTTTAATGTTGCAGTTCATGAGAGACTTCTTCGGACAAGTGAAGACTTTGTCTGGCCTGTTGATTCTACTTTCCATGGTCGTTTTGTTATTGATGTCGAGTTTCTGGACCTGCAGGTTTATTCAGTAAACGTAAGCACCTTGATCTGATGACATTTCATGGTTAAATGACAATCATAGAACATGGGAATTTTTGTTTGTTTTTGTGAAAAAAGAAAATGGGTTACATCTATCATGTCTACATAGTGTTTTAAAAAACAACTAAAAAAGAAAAAAAGGTCAACGGGTCACACAGTTTAAAGTTGATCACTTTTTTATCATATCAGGTTACTTAATGCCAAAGCACAACATAATACCATCTATTAGTGACCCAAAGGGAAGAAAGTGAGTGCACTGAGTAAAATTGAACCAAAGTGAAAGTGTGTTCATTTGTAGAGTTTTCCTTACTATAATAAAATATTATTGTAGTCATCCTTAATCAACCAACTATTTTGAAAAAAAAACCAGATTCGTAGTGTTGGTAGATCAACACAAGTTTGTTACACAACCCGATCAACGCTGATCCATGGTAAACTTATCCCATCATGCCAACCCACACGCACCAGATGTAGAGGAAATGGATCTATGCTAGGTTTGTCTTGAGGTGGCAAAATGGGGCAGCCGGGCCGGGGTGACAGGTCAAAATGGGCAGGGGCACTGGGCAGACCTGCAGACACTTGCCTGTTTGTTTTTTGAATGTTTTTACTAATAGCTAATATGTTAAGTATGGTTACAAAGACTATATACTTTAAATAATCTGAAATTATTATTAAGCGATTGGGAGACTGCATGCATTAAAAAAAATATACTGCGGGTAATGTTTTACTCATGTGACCATTGTGATGATGGACCCGTTTGAGATATTAAACATAATCAAAATCGACCCTTTCATAACTAAACAAATCAAAACTACACCACCTCTAGGCCTCTAGGCTTTTCTCACACTAAAAGCATCTGGAATTTTAATGCAGGGTGAGGAAGCAAGTTCAATATGGCCAAATGACGGAATGCTGAGATCATCAGCAACTGAAAGCATCCTTCGCTGTCTTTCCCGCATGCTTCTCGACTCAATCGATGCTGATGTCACCATCAACACATGTGATGGAACCCTTAAAGCTCACAAAGCAATACTCTCTGCAAGCTCTCCAGTTTTCCACAGCATGTTCCTCCACAACCTCCAGGAAAAAGAATCCTCCACCATTAACATCCAAGACATGTCACTTGAATCATGCTCCGCCCTTCTTTCTTACCTGTACGGAACCATCGTACAAGAGGATTTCTGGAAGCACCGCCTTGCGCTCTTAGGTGCTGCAAATAAGTACGCGATTTCAAATTTGAAAGATTTGTGTGAGGAAAGCTTGTTAGAAGATATAAACACAGGTAATGTTCTTGAGAGGCTGCAAGAAGCATGGCTTTACCAGCTTGATAAGTTGAAGAAGGGGTGTTTGACTTATTTGTTTGACTTTGGGAAGATATATGATATTAGAGATGAAGTTAATGACTTTTTTGGGAGTGCAGAGAGAGAGTTAATCCAGGAGATGTTTCAAGAGGTGCTTACCGTATGGAAACCGGCCTAAGGGTTATGGCGCCGCGTTGAATTTCAGTATGAAGAGGGTGTATATATGTGTGTTTAGTTTCTAAAATTTGAAGCAGTGTGTATAAAATTTTAAATTGGAAACATATAACTGAGGTATGTTAATCAGAAAAGTTGGAATGTTATATATGATTGTGAACTTTAGCAGATTTGGCTTTATACTTGGTTTTAGTTAGAGAAGGCAAAGCACAACAATGATCCGGTCCGGTTTTGCATAGGGATCGTAATGGGCGAACCAGTTGTATATCTGATTATAAAACGGTGTTTCATACCCGTCACATACCTGTCGGGTACCCCACACCTATGGGGTTCGTGAGTAAAACTCATGGGTATTGGGTGTACCTTTTTATGATCTTATATGATAAAAAATTACCCGTGAGGATGCTTATTATCTAAATATGATGTTAGATTTTTTATTAAAAATATCATATGAAATGTCAAATAATGGACCGCACTTCTAATCTTATAATTATACCAATTCCAATGTTTTCTAACAACTTAAGCCGTTTATTTCATTTTAAGATCATATAATATATTAATACTAGCTTTAGTTACCCGTGTATTACACGAAAGTGTGAAGAGTTAATTATTAAATAATATAAAATAAAAATAAAATCAAGTGTGTTATATATTAAATAAGACATAACAACTTTTGTTATAAGGTCACAAATGAGCAAAAACATCCTTATAAACTACATTTGTAGTAACATTAGTATGTTTACACTTATTATTTAAAACTAAGAGGTTCAATCCATCTTTACTCTTAACTTGTGACAAGATGACATAAATCTGATCATGCGTAAAAATAGGCTCTTTTAAATATAAACCAACACTTGACAGAGATTGAACTTAACTTTTGTTTATTCTCATAACGAAATATACAGTAAAAAAAACTGACTTCTTTTAAACTTAAAAGAAATACTTTTGACCGGTCAAAGAATTAAAATTATTTAATATTTCTTAATTTAAGTAATTATTTAAAAGAAGAAAGAGGTGAGAAAAATAAACTTAAGGGCCTAAAAATATACCAAATGTCCCCTAAGTTGTTTTTTAGTATTATATATAGATATATAGATATAGATGTTCACCCTTATATAAGTAAAAGGGTTCGGTTCAGGTTCTTTTGCTATTCCTAGTTTTGCGATTCAAAACGAGTAACTTTTACCAGTCATACCAGACTTGACTTAGCTGACCTGCTAACATTTTATTGTCCCTTTTTCTATACATAACAGACATCTTAATATGACTACAAAAAATATTGCTACAATGATAATCTAATTTTTGAAATAAAATGATCTACATCATAAATTTCTATATAACACAAGTTTGAACATAGCAAATGCAGTCAAAACTGGAGTCTATAATACCAAACCCATTGGATGTACAATGTCTCAGAAGTCATCAAGATTCATCCCCATCTAACTCTTATTGCCTCATATTTTCTTCTAAAAAATCTTTGAACCAAAAATGGGTCATATATGAAGTATCTTATACCCAACCGTCAGAAGGCTGTAGCATCTCTGCCACCTCGTCGGCTAATCGCCTCACAGAGCCGACATGGCAGCGTGTCCAGGCTGGCGGCCCGTGTATACATGTAGTTACCCAATACACCACACCGTCTCCAAGCATGATACTCTGCATAAGCTACTGGATCATTAGAAAGTGCCTTCACATAATCAGCCAACTCCTGCATTGACTTAAATTTGGTGCCATCGATGATTGAATGTGGAGGTACAAAATCCATCACGTTTGGTGCACCGAAGTATATAGGGACTGCCCCTGAATCCAGGGCGTAGAACAACTTCTCGGTTACATAACTCTCGGTGTAGGTGTTCTCAATTGCTAAAACGAACTTGTAGTGTGACATGGCACAGTGTAGATGGTCCCACCATTGAGGAGATGCATTCGGGTCTTTAGCACACTCGGGGTATAGAGATAGGGCCATATCCAGACCACCCATGTTGTTCAAACATTTACCGAATGAATGATGTGGTAGCAAGCTGAGTATGCTCTTTGCAAGCTGGTTTCTTTGAGGAAGGCAGCGGGATGAAGACCAATAGACGAGGGTATCCTGGTAAATGTGAGCCCAATAAATGTTTATGATTATTATTATTACTGTTGTTACTAGAATTGCCAAAATGGGCAGGTATGAGGTCGGGTCACAATGGGTCATTTATGGTACCGCCAAAACATGCCAGATTGGGTCGACTCAAAAATAACAATGATTCAATAATGATCAAAACTTTTGGATAAAATGAAATTCTTTGCATAGCAGCTTTCACCCACTGACCCACTTTCTTTTAAGCTAATATCTTTTCTTTTATCCATTTTACCCATAAACATAATCCAGGTGGATTCTTTCTCATTTAAATGGGCTGAAATTGTCCTCTCTATTTAATACTATACATAGTAAAAGAATGTGGTAGGGTTACTTACGTTGTTTTTATAGGGTGAAAGATGATAATTACGATTATTATGAAAGAGGCCACCAGCATAAGTTGACTGGACATCATCTTTGGCATGATAACTGATGAAAATGTCTTCAAAACCAGATCTTTTTCTGCCAGCCTCAAGATCCATGTACACTCGAAGTGGATCTCCAGTGCGTCTCTAGAAAGAATTCAAAAAACAAAAGTGCCTTAGAGCTATAAGTAACAAACATTGAAAACATAATGAAAATAAAAAATGATGACTACATAATATAGTTCATATTGAACATGACATGGAGGTGATAGATCATCAAAAAAAGCTGAATGGTCTTCAAATTTTAAAAATCATTAAGCCAACATAATTCGACTTCACTTTTATAAATTGTAACTAAAATCAACCCACTTTCCAAATTGATTGTTCTGGGAAACTACAATAAGAAAATGTAAGATGCCAACAAATTTGAAAGTCCTTTTATATTGTTTTTTTTCAACAGTGGATGCTCTTTTATTATTATTTTCTAAAAGTTGCATTGATTCATGATAATTGAATGTTTTAACTAACATATTTTAAGTCCAGTGACCAACTGAAAACTAAGTGCAAACGCATTGCTATTTATTTCATTTTGCTGTTGAGCTTATAACTTGATAATAAAAATGGATGACCTTTGTACAAGATGATGGCAATGGTATAATCTCACTATCAAGAGATAAGAGATGTAACCGAATAAATAAAAAAAGACCGCATGTCTTGATCCTATAAATCGTCAAACTATTTCATTGCTTTTTCGTTGATACAAAAATGGAAAATTTACCCACTTGCCAGCAATAAGGCACAATTCCTTTAAATTCAAATAGAAGTTCTGGTTATATTAAATATAAGTCAATAACATTAAACTCCCAACATAATCCCCTGGTCACAATATCAGGAACGTATTCTTTCAAGGAATCAATACAATCTCACATGGAGAACCCAACAATAGACTTATCTTCAAGAAATTCAAATTAGATCTTAATTTTTGTGTCTATCGGCACAATTGCAATAATATAACAGCATCATACATAAGAAAATTTGCATGCCTAGAGCTGAGTTCTAATTTCATGTGCATAAAATCACTTGGAACCACCTAAATGAAAAGTTAATCTCAACCAACTGTACATCCACAAGTATTCTACACTTGCATAGACTAAAAACCACAACTAAAAAGGTAATCAACGCATCATATGTTCATAGCTAAGAACAACATCAAGAACAAAAATGATAAGAACACAAACATTTTCATGATCAAATCAAATACACACGTATGCCAATTAGCATCTCAGAGGATCCAAATCTTATTCACAGGAACAAAACTGGATCTCTAACGGAGAATGCTATTAGACAATATTATTAGGGTTATTAGTATGAGCCCACGGGCCCAATTAGGTTTTAGGGTTTGCATTATATTCTCTATATATTGTAACCAAACCTATCAATAATATTCAATTCAGTTTTTACCATCTTACATGGTATCAGAGCCTTAGGGTTCTGGTTACTTTCTTCTCTGCTGCACCACCACAAAAACATACAAACCTTAGCCGTCGCCACCGAGTTCAAACCCTAGACAGGGCGGTGTGCCGCCACCGCCGCCGCCCTGTCCCACCTTCGTCTTCTGTTTCGTTTCTTATCTATTTTCTAGTTTATGTTTAATAAAGCTTTGTTATCGGTTGAGGATTCAAATCTATTACCATATCCATTATGTTGGTTCGTTCACATCCATTCCTTGGTTTGTTTCTGGATTATGGCTCCCAATTTGCAGCGGTCACTATGTTTTCTTTGTTCCTTTTATTTTTTTCGTTTATCGGTGTTTTAGCCGCATCAAGGACCACGGTCCACGGCTACCGATCTCAAACTACGGTTTGATTAAATATTTCTATTCTTTTTAGATCTACGGATCTTATCTCCCGATCTACGGATCCAAGAGACCGCCACCTGACTACGGTCACCGATCTTGGTTTCTTTTTATTTATTTATATCTACTTATGCCATCTCTTGATCTACAGATCCAAGAGAGTGCCGCTTGCTAGCCTTGAGACATTGCCAACGACTACGGTCGCCAGGTCTCAACTTATTATTCCAAGAATCAAGAACTATGAAGTATCAAGCAAACTATGGATAACACAATCAACTAAAATATGGATGACAACATCAAGCATAATATTGTTTGTTGGCAATAGTTTGGATAGTCAAGTCGATCGAAGCATGTTTATCTTATTATTATTGTTTTATGTTTTTTTTTGTTTCCCAGTCATAGCATCAGGTTACTTCCGCTACGACTGCGGGAAAGTATTAGACAATATTATTAGGGTTATTAGTATGAGCCCACGGGCCCAATTAGGTTTTAAGGTTTGCATTATATTCTCTATATATTGTAACCAAACCTATCAATAATATTCAATTTAGTTTTTACCATCTTACAGATGCATCTCCCACAATCACAAATCATGCAAGAACAGATGCTTAATAGTTAACATCATCAAACAGTTCAAGGCAAATCATATATACAATAAATACTATTAATAAAAGGGTAAGTGTAGTACTCTTGATGGAGGTGTGGTGGTCTCAAAGAACAATGCATCAGGTTTATCAAGCATTACGGAAGATTTAGTCCACAAACAGCTCAACCCGCATCGACACGAATACAAATTATCCAAATTATCAGGAATCCAAGTCCACCCTTTGATCAACACACCCACATGATTCATCTTCAACTCACCACACTGATCTTCACCACCCACCTGCAAAGACGATGAATTCAACCCTTTTCCCACCAAACCCACATGTTTTCGCCTAAAATTCACACAACCCACTTGCGAATCCCACTTTCTGAACGCACCCAACAAGTGCTGAAACGGGTCTGGATCAGATTGGGGATATGATTCAAGTTGACTTTGAGTTTGACTCGTGGGAATTGGGATCGAAGATGTGGTAGCTGAGGGAAAATCGAAGAAGATGTAACAGAAGAAGATGATGAGTGAAAAACCTAACATCGTGGCTATGGCTAGTGAATTGATGGGCTTCAAATTCAATAGCATTATTGTTTAGGGATTTCCCCAATTCGATTGAGCTTCGATTTAGAACTCAAATTCTGAATCTGATTATTAAGGGTTAGCTGAGATAGATGAGGAGATTATCTTGAGGAACATGATGAATATTCATGATTTTCAAAGTATTGCAGAATGAACTGGAAAAGTGTGAGAAATAGAAGAGTAATAGAGCAAATTGGAGTGAAATTAGGGTTAGGGTTGGCGACAAAAGTAAAGCTTAATTTGTAAGTTTAAGTTGTTAATTTGGTAACATCAACCTTGTGTCATTGAATATTATAGGGGTAAAAATGAGTAACAAACTTTTAAAAAAGGTTTTATTGTTAACACTCTTTCTTTCTCATGTTGTTTCAAATCTAAAAAAAGATGCTAAGAGATTTTAATATGTATAACTTAATGAATATAGATCTTTGAACCTCTTGTCAAACAAGGTAGCTTTCTAACAAATAACATATTTTTCATGTAATTTAGTTCTATTTAACAACTTGATATATTATTAACCCTTGGATTCTCGTTTCTAAAACACGAAATGTATCTATTGAGTAAAAATCCTTATATAGCTATATATGTATAGGGGAAGGTTACTATACAAAATGTAAAAAACGTGCGAAGTGTACGAAGTCACCAGTGCGTGACATGTGTCTTTTGGGAAAGAGATAATTTCGTCCGCGACACAATTACACATATAAGGTGGATAATTATGCAAGTTATATTCATTATTACGCAAGTTGTAACTATAGTTACGCAAGTTAAACTTGCTCAAGTTATAAATAACAATTACGCAAGTTATAGTTATAATTACGCAAGTTATATGATAATTATGCAATTATAATCACGCAAGTTATACGGACAACACATTCACGTTTTTATATATAGCAATACTATACTTAGATTAAAGAGAATAAAATGCTCGATTTTATGGTATAGTTTTTTTTTTTTTAAATAATATTGTATAAAAAAGTTATATGAGTTTAAAAAAATTGAGGGAATTTGAAAAATTCAACAATTGTAGGCTATTTCCAAATCTACCTCTCTAATCCCTTCTTTGTGTGATACTCTCATCTCTAATCAAAACCGTTAATTCTCTAGATCAATGGTTGTTATAATTTCGTACACTTCGCACAAATTCATCACTTTGTACCGTAAACTTTCACACACACACACACACACACACACACACACACACACACACACACACACACACACACACACACACATATATATATATATATATATATATATATATATATATATATATAGGGTCAGGATCACACACATATATATAGGGTCAGGATCATTTTAGGACTCCTAAAGATTACGAGAACTGCGAGAACTAATCCTAGTCGTTGATTAATCTAGTTTTATTTTTAGTTTAATTGAGTAATCAAGGGTATTGGTGTAATTTTATATGTGTGTATTGATTGAGATCCTTTATTGTCTAGATTTCTTTAAGTTAGTTTCAATTTTCTTAATCAATAACCTAACAGGGAAATAAATATTTAGGTGTCATGAATAAAAAAACATGACTCACGAATATTTTCCTTCGATTACTAGAAACATTTTATATATATGTATTAATCGACCCATCATCGTCATCATCTTCACCATTGATTACCAAAACATGTTCCTTCTTATAAATCTTGATTCGCATTCATCATGTTATCATCATCGAGTACTTATTCACTGGCGATTCTCAAAATCAAGATCGAATATCTATAGCTTCATCCTTAAAGGTAAAAATCATTCGTATGAGTTGAAGATATTTGACAATTATTTATGCAATACTATCCAAAAAATTTTAAAATAGTTATCAGCTTATTCATGTATAAATTAAATTCATTTGTGCTTAATCCCATATCACGAATCTTGTTTAATCTCTTTCATTCGGTAGCGAAATAAGCGTTAACCCCGTCGGTGTTTTTATCGAAAACCAAATGGAGCAAATGGTTAATGAAGTTGATGTTGATAAAGAAGGTAATACCGCACGTGTTCATGAGAAGGAAGTGTTTTTGTCGCTACTATCATGTTTTCGGTTACTAAGACGCTAGGAATTGTCCTTTTAAACAATAGTAGTTTATTTAATTTTGGAATGATTTCGGAACTTTGATCAATAAAAATAAAATTTATATATTTTAATTACTGGTGTTGTGTCTATAATCTATACATCCTTAGCATTTGTACAATTGTACTAGTTATGTTGTTCATTTAATAATTATTAGATTACTATAAAGATCGTTAACTTTAAAGTTGATTGGTTTATATATATGTAAATGCGCTTAATTATATAAATCAAATTATGCTTCCAAGTTTGTCATTGGCACCATGTGTTGATTATGTACTTTGCTTACACATATGTAAATGAATGATGTTAAATAAAATATGTAAATGAGACATTAACATTTGTAATGTATTTCATTACTGTTATGTAGTAGTCGTTAAAACTTAAAAATTGTGTATGTATGTATTAAGTTAAATCATTATTTATTAGTTTTACCTATACGTAAGCAAGCATTATATTAAGCACTATAATGTTAAGGTTAGTTTTAGCATAAACTTTATATTCTTTATTATTACTTTTACCAAGTAATTTTAAATTATTACCATGTATGTACTAAGTTAAATCATTATTTCTTAATTTTACCTATATGTAAGCAAGCATTACGTTGAGCACCATAATGTTAAGTTAAACCAAGTAACTACTTTACATAACTATCTCAATCATAACCATCTAATTATCATGTTAACTGTTTATACAAATAGTTACATACGTGTCAACAAGATAAAATTATACACAATAGTATTACACATATGGGTTACATTAAACATTAAATTATTATCATTTAATTTTTATTTGTAATCTATTTATTGATTTTGGAGGTCCCTCAACCAACATAAACATTTCCATATGTTGGTTATTAATAAGATTTTCCTATATGTAAACATGCTCACACAAACACAAAACATCATTTTTTATTCAGTTTTGCCTATTTGTAATCAACGTATACTGACAACTAACTGTTCAAAATTTTCTGTTCACACAAACATAATATTCATACCAATATAGTAGTAAATACTATCAAACATACTAATCTTTTCAATACCCAAAACATACCAAACGTTTCACATCGTTCTAAAACCAAATTTCCATAGGGTTAACCAACATTCAGAGTACTTAGATGCTCAAAATCAAAATTACACAATAACACATCAACTCATCATTCATTATCAAACAAATCACGGGACTCTTTCGTTACCCTATCCTTTTGCTTGTTTGCTTAAGATAAAAGAATAAACGAATTTGACCTTTAGCTTTCTCAAATGACCATCCTACCTTGCACCTTTTTTTAAAACCCTGCAAGACCAATTCTTTACTTTATTTCCCATATACATTTCCATGTGCCTTAGTATGCACACCGTATTTAATAAGGTTATGTGAATCCTAGGATCGTTCAGGAATTATCAGATTTGATTTTAACAAGTATTGATCGTGGAATTATCAACACTTGCTGTTTAATCAATTATCTATCTACAAATCAATCAAATAGTATAAAGAGTAATTAAATAATATGAATAATCAAACCATGATTGCTCAAGAACGTTGATTGTAATGCTTTCTGTTGCTATTGCTATATTGATGTAATTGTTGTTTATTCTCCTTTACTGATTATACTGATTATCTCTTAATTCGTTCTTTTCATATGTTCTTGATCTTGTAATATATAGAGATCCTATTCTGTTCCTAATTCATTGCTAATCTTATTGCTATATTGTTGCTATAATTAAGCTAACTATAGTTATCCGAATCCTCGTCACATTTATTGGCATAGGAGTTCGAGATTTACAATGAAATAAATACAGATAATGTTGTTGATGTGACGTGGAATATTTGCTTGAATTAAATGTCTTCCGTCGTCATTAATGTTGTTGTTCTGCCACGTTGACTTGTTGACTTTATGTTGACCGCTTGATGATCTGAAATCATACAAGTATTAAACAGTCTTTTGTAGAAATTTCTTCTTCCGCAGGAACTTAGTCTTCCGAAGCAACACTTGATCTTCATTGCTTGTTCTTCTTTGATTGTGCTTCCGCAGGAGTTCTTGGACTTGTTCTTCAGTGGCAAGTCCTTTAGTAGCTTCACTTTGTTGTTCACTTGTTCAGCTGAAGTTGTTCTTCCGCAGAGGATCTACGGATGTATTCTTCCTGAGAACATCTACGGAAGAGTAATTTGTTCATCCGCAGTTGTTCCAATACTTATGTCAAATTCTCAATTTGACATAGTCTGATGTTTACTGCACATTTCACACATACGTTATGAAATACATTATATCATATATTTATAACATATATAATGAGATGTAATATTATTTACTTCATAAACACATATTATCAAAATAATTCATATTATATTATCAAAATCATTCATATTATATTATCAAAATCATAATTACAAGAATGATTACAAGAATGTTCTATCATCTAAACCTATACAAGAGTTTTATCTTTAACAGGTTATTTTTTGTAGCCCAAAGGAGTTGAGTTTTGATCGATATGCATCCTAAAATAGCACCGTACTTTCTGTGGCCAACTCTTTGTAAATACTGCACAAATATATGCTTTTTACATAAAACAAAACAATAAATTAGAAATTAGAATATCAATTAAACACTAATACGTAATTAAGGTACATAAATAATTCCTACTATACACATCTCTTAGTTTATATCTATGTTTATCACATACTAATAATTTAAAAGTACTGGCTTTAATGGTTTCATATATGCAAATATGTTATACATTCAGGTATAAAAATTAATAATAGTATGAATACATTTAGTTATAAAACCGATATGCTCATATACTCATCAGACTACTGATATTATATGCATGACTATCCAACATTTATGTACATATACCCATGTCCCTACATTTCGCATCTACATATCATATATATGCATATCAGATATACATTAACATCAAAACAAGGAAATTAATTATACATGTTTGCATATCACCTACATGTATATATAAATAGCCTAACATTCATATTACATATAGATTTCATATACATATTTAAGGTACATAACTGATTCATACAGTACACATCTGTCAGGTTACATCTACATTTACCATATCCTAATAATTATAAACATCGTCTTTCATGTTTTCATATATGCAAATATGTTATAAATTCACGTATAAAAATTTAAATTAGTATCAATATATTTAGTTATAAAACTGATATGGTCATATACTCATCAGACTAATACTGATTGTATATGTACAAATTTCCAATGTTTATTTACATATACCCATGTCCTTCCATTTCACATCTACATATCACATATATGCATACTAAGAAATATATCAACATCAAAACCAACAAATTAATTATACATGTGCGCATATAACCTCCATATATATATATATATATAAATATCCTAATATTCAGATTACATATACGCATTTAAGGTACATAACTGATTCCTACAGTACACATCTATTAGGTTACATCTACGTTTACCACATGCTAACAATTAAAAAAATACTCTCTTTTATGTTTTCATATATGTAAAAATATTATACATTCATGTATAATTTTTTACACTTCCAAAATCAATGACATTCATGCGACATCCTAACTCTATGTTTACATGTATATAAAACCCTTTATCAAATCCTAGTTCAATCATAGTGCACTGTAATACTATAAAAAAACACTTACGCAACCTATGGATTATTAAAATCATCTTTCACTTATGCAACCTGTGGATTATTAAAATCATCTTTCACTTTTACATATACATGTTAGTAATATAAGGAACTAGCATACGCTAAACACATATGTAACTTTCCCCGACACAAAAACCATCCTTAAATTCTGTTCACAAGAACCCTAATTTCCAACATATTGAACCCCGAATCCCCCCAATCCAACTTAAACAATCAAAAATTTAAACACCCACCCAAGATTCGAACATCACAAACCTCGTCCTGCTTCTGTAACGTGTTCTTTACATACAAATTGAAACGTATCTTAGTCAAAACATAAAATTACTCTATAATCGTTACCAACACTCGACTACTTGTTACACAACTATACGTAATCCACAATCCAATCATCAATTTCTCTTAGTTTAAAGGTCAAAAACTTACAGTCGATACTTCTTCACACCTTTACTCGTCGTCGCTAATGGGTAAGGGTACCGGTAGGACCGCCGATGGTTGCTTCTTTGTATTTGGAGTCTTGAAATTGATTTTGATTTTCAAATATTACATGGGATCACCCTTAGAAATAGTGGGTTTTCATAAGCCAGAATATGCAATTTTACATCTCTACCCTTCTGATTTTGATTTCAATTAATAAATATTTTGTTTATGACTTTAATACTTTTTTTAATCTCATCCATTGATTAATATAATCAATGGTTACTAATGGTTCTTGCAATTCTCATTTTAAGAGAAGTTCTATAAAGAACCAGATCCTATATATATATATATATATATATATATGTGTGTGTGTGTGTGTGTGTGTGTGTGTGTGTGTGTGTGTGTGTGTGAATCCAAGGATCTTTTAGGAATTATCAGGTTTGATTTGAACAAGTATTGATCGCGGAATTATCAATACTTGCTGTTTAAGAGATTATCCAACTAGAAATCAATAAAACAATAGAACAAACAAAATATAAGAATAATCAAACCACGAGTGTTAATGAATGATGATCGTAATGCTTTCTTGTTGCTATTGATGTTTTGATGTAAATGTTGCTTTTGTTGCTTGATCTTATGTTGATCGTCTTTCTACATCTGATCATGATCTCATGTTATATAGAGATCTTATTCTATTCTGTTTCTAATCCATTGCTAATCTTTAGCTAACTTGTTGCTGTAATTCAGCTAAATATAGTTATCTGAATCTCCGCCATATTTATCGGCATAGGAGTTCGAGATTTACAATGAAATAAATATATATAATGTTGTTGATGTGACGTGGAATATTCGCTTGAAATATATGTCTTCTATCGCCATTAATGTTGTTGTTCTGCCACGTTGACTTGTTGACTTTCTGTCAGTTGACTACTTGATGATGTGAAATCATACAAGTGTTAAACAGTCTTCCGTAGGAATTTCTTCTTCCGCGGGAACTTAGTCTTCCGCAGCAACACTTGATCTTCATTGCTTGTTCTTCTGTGATTGTGTTTCCGTAGGAGTTCTTGAACTTGTTCTTTCATGACAATTTCTCCTTCAGTAGCTTCACTTTGTTCTTTTGACTTGTTCAGCTGGAATTGTTCTTCCGCAGGAGATCTACGGATGTTCACTTCAGTTGTATTCCTGAGAACATCTACGGAAAAACAATTTATTCATCCGTAGTTGTTCTAACACGGTGTTCACTACACACATTCACACATACATTATGAAATATATTATATCATATATTTATAACATATATAATGAGATGTAACATTATATTGTTCAATTCATAAACACAAATGTAATCAAAATCATTCATATCATATCATTCAAATAATAATTTCAAAGTGTGATTACAAGAGTTGATAGATCATCTAAACCTATACATGAGTTCTAAACCTAACACTATATATATATATATATATATATATATATATATATATATATATATATATATTGTCTAGATTTAGAACTATTTTAAAAAGTCTAGTCGTGTGATAACTGGAGTATAGATTAAGTGACTTGCTTAAGCATAGAAGAAAATCTAACATTAATAGAACTTATGTGATTAGTAAATAAAATCAAAGTTGGTATGAAATCTTAAGTCAAAATAACTAAAGGGCCAGCAAGAACACTGTTACTTTTGTTGGTCAATAGGAAGACTAGGTAATTGATCCAGTGACTTTATTTTGATCCTTGGCTTATCTTTCAAGTTAACTACACCATCATAACATTTTAATCAAAGTTGAATATAATGATAAAGTCTACATAGTTGCAAGAGAAGAAACATAAAAGATTACAAGTCAATAGAATAAGACTTGTGTTTGTGTGTCTTGAAAGATGTCTTAACATAAATTTGAAAAATAAAATAAAATATCTGGATAAGTCCCAAATCTAGAAACATCTTAAAATTATCACCCAAGACTCCCCTAGTTGATTAAACAAATTCCTAAGATAAATCCAATTGCTAAAGGTTAGAAAAACACCTTATGTAATTAATCTCTTTTATAAAGATTTTTAGAAGAGATTTTCATATGGTAATCAATCTAAAGATAGTAAAAAAGAGTCAAGTTTTAGTGTGTTCTAGGGTTTCTCTTTTATAATCATGGTTAGTTCATCGACCAATATGTTGTTTCAATGTTTGTATTCGTAAAATAAACTTTAGTTGGCTTAATAAGCCCACTATATATAATTAAATATTGAAATTTTATTGTGCCTTGATACTCATTATGTTCTTAACCCACCCTCCTTGATATGGTGATTTCTTTTAAGAATTCATAAAAAATTAGGACCAACAATATTCTTGACCCATATAACAATTTTAAACATTGTCTAAAGAAAAGTATTCTTTAAAATGTTATAGAGTTATAATGTTGTCTCTGGGATGACATAATTTCTTGTTCCAAAGTAAACACATCATTCTTATGCCTTTGGTAACATCAAAACTAGCAACATCATTCTCGATGATCTGGTTCATCATGCCTTTTCATTGGTTATTCAATTTATTTTTTTCGTTTTGAAATGGATGTAGACCTTTTTTTCAGTTTTGTCTTTATACAAGTTCGTACTTGTGTTTGAGTATATTTTAAATGTGTAGTGTTAACTGATCTTACAGAACATCATACCTAAGAAGTATAACTCTAGCATGCATAAACTACATTACTCAAAACATATAAATAGAAAATGCATCATTTTGATTATTTCTAGCCCAATTTTGTAAGAGATATAATAATGTCTTTTATTCAATATATACTTATAGTTAAAAAGATCATTATCTTATGAACATTAAGGAAAGTCTTGCAAATATGTTCCTCTATACTTAACTCGTCATTTAGTTTTACTAACTTAGGATCGATCAGAGCTCATTTCTCTTTGATTCCTAAAGCTTAACCGCTAAATCATAAAGAGGTATCCTAAGTCTTAACTCTAGGCACTTTGATGAAGACGTTCATCACCAAATATGATGAAAATACTATCATACAATCACTACTGTTTTGTATTTAATTTAATCATATTTACAACTAACAATATGCCATTCATTATATTTGCCTTAAGTGATGCCTACCTTTCCTATATGATTTCTTTAAAACTATGTATTTGAGATGCAATCCTGTGAATCCAGGGATCGTTCAGGAATTATCAAAATTGATTTGAACAAGTATTGATCGCGGAATTATCAATACTTGGTGTTTAATCTATTAATAATAATAAAATCAATCAATCAAACAAATAAAATAAGAATAATCAAACCGAGAGAACTCAACAATGTTGATCGTAATGCTTTCTTGTTGCTATTGATGTTGCTGATCTTGAATACAATGCTTCAGATAATAATTGCTGATGATTCTAATGATTCTCAACTATTGTTATGTATGTTCTATGTTGTTGATCTCTTATATATAGAGAGAGATCTAATTCTGTTCTATTGCTAGCTATTTTGTTGCTATAATTAAGCTAATTAAACTTATCCAAATCCTCGCCATATTTATCGGCTTAGGAATTTGAGATTTACAACGAATCTAATATGAATAAAGTTGTAGATGTGACATGGAATATTCCTTGAATAATATGTCTTCCATCGTCATTAATGTTGTTGTTGTTCTGGCACGTTGATTTGTTGACTTGATGTTTACTTCTGAGTTAATTGGTCTTCCGCAGGAATTTACTCTTCCGCAGGTAGTCTGTCTTCCGCAGCAACTGTTTTACTGTACTTGTTCTTATGCTTCAGCAGGAGTTCTTGTCTTCTGCAGCAATCCCTCCTTCAATAGCTTGTTCTTTTCTTGTTCAGCTGAAGTTGTTCTTCCGCAGGAGATCCACGGATGTACACTTCAGCTATGTTCCTGAGAACATCTACGGAAGAACACTTTATTCATCCACAGTTGTTCCAACACTTGGTCAATTTTCCAAATTGACAGAGTTTAATGTTTACTGCACATTCACACATACATTCTGAAATGCATTATATCATAGATGAATATATTAAATGAAGTGCAAAATAAATTTTATTTAATTCATAAACACAATTATAATCAAATATATTCATATTATATCATCAAGAACAATAATTACAATTATGATTACAAGAGTGATCTTATCATCTAAACCTATACATGAGTTATATCCCTAACAGTACTCCCCCTTAGGTTTAGACTTTAGTAATCATTGGTTTAGCACTTTAAGCTCATTAACTCTCGATAAAATCTTTGCTTTGAAGTAACCAGCAGTCTTTTGTTGATCTTCATACTTAATCTTGATCTGCCTTCAGCTCATCCTCTTCAGAGTTTTGTATTTCAACCCCAGGACATCCTCTTCAGTGGTGAGTGTTGCAACAACACTATTGTTTGACACCACCTCCAATTCGTCCTGTTCTGAAATTCTCAGTTCATTGATTGGCTTTATTTCAGATCTGACAAGTTGACCTGCTTCATACTTCCTCCTCTTACTAGCTTTGGCATGCAACTTATCTATGACTTGAATCAGATGTTCATATAAGCACAAGTCATTCTGAGCAGTTTGATCTTGCAGCCTTAGGAAAAATTTGTCATGCAAATATGATGTGTAACTTGGGTGCAACAGCTTTATTTCAACTGGATCAAAAATCCTTATACTGGCTTCCTTCCTTTGAGGATCATTCCTCGACAGAACCAGTTCCTTATTCTTCTCAACATATCCCTAATTAGTAATAGGGAATGTAATCTGGTTGCTTTCAATTGTTTTGATGGATGCACTAGCTTTGTCTTCAGCACCTATTCTCTTCAAAAATTCTTCATCAATCACTAGAGATTTGGATTGAGACTTCCTTAGTTTTCTCCTCATGTGCTTTGCATCCACCAATCTTGCCTCCTTGAGAACATCTCCCTTAAACTTGTGACTTAGTTTGGTCACAGTTAAACCTTGTAATCAGGATTGTATTAGATGATTATCATAATTAGGGTTACAATATCATGGTGTTTATATAAAACACCAAGTTACAATATTAGTCCCTAAACTAATCACTAAATAACATTGTCTAATACTCCCCCGCAAACTAAGCGCGAGAGCGACTTTGTTTGAATATTAAAGACATAAATATAAAAAAAATCATAGTTGTTCTTCAGTTTCTCCTGTAGCCAGGATTGTAGTGTCACCACCGTAGTGTCGTTGCCCCTGTTAAGTGTCACCGTCTATTGTAGATCTTGTTGTCTGTTACAAATCCGACGAATGTTATCGGCTTTGTTGAATGCACACCTTAGAAGTTTTAAGAATGAAGGTTTGCCGGAAGTTACGTCGGCAGCCGGAAGTTGCGTCGGCTTTAAGGTGAGTGCCAAGGTTTGCCGGAAGTTGCGTCGGCTTTACGGTGAGTGTCAAGGTTTGCCGGAAGTTATGTCGGCAGGAGACTGCTTGGTTGGCGACTGCAGCTTGCTGATTAGCGACGACTGGTTGCTGATTAGCGACGGCAGCTAGGGTTTTGCAGATCTGACAGCAGCAATAAGCACGGTGGTTGTTTTTTTTTTTTGGTTGTGAAGTACGAAAGCGGAATTAGGGTTTTGTGAAGGTGGTGGTTGTTGTGATGGTAGTGGTTTGTGGCGGCGGTGGCTAGGGTTCCGCCATATGTGGAGGTTGTAAAGAAAAAAAGAAAAGAGGAGCGGTGATGGATGGTTGGACAGGGCGGCGGCGGCGGCCGGCCGCCCTGATTAGGGTTCCGGCGATGATCGAGCCCTCTTGGCTCTGATACCAAGTTAAACCTTGTAATCAGGATTGTATTAGATGATTATCATAATTAGGGTTACAATATCATGGTGTTTATATAAAACACCAAGTTACAATATTAGTCCCTAAACTAATCACTAAATAACATTGTCTAATAGTCACAAGTCCAGAGAAGTCTCTTCCTCTTGGACTTATGGGATAATTGGTGATGGGAATGGTTTATAGTGTATGAAGGTCTTCATCTGGCAGGGCTAGTAAAAATTCTACTCGGGGAAAGTATTGCACCATGCCAGATGCCCTCTTAATAAGTGTGCAATCCCATTCCCCATCATATTTCCAAGTAATTATTTGATGGTCCTCTGCTTCTTCAGGTCTCGTGATTAGATCAAAGAATTGTATTAATGTACGTTTTTGCTCAGCGATCTCTCTCACGGCAGTGCCTAGAGGCCAGATCTTGTGTGGGACTAAATCCCTTGGCTCTCTAATTAATTTTTCTTTTCCTTTGTGCATGTCTTGTGCTTGAACCACAGTAGGCTCAGCAGGGGTTTGTGATTGTTGTTGTTGATATGTAGGATTGGGGGCTCCAGATCTGAATTTAACACCAGTTTCCAGCTCTACCTTCATCACATAATCCATCATTGCCCTTAATTCTCCAACAGTTCTTCCTTTAAGCTCATGTTGGCTATGATTGTGACTTTGCAGCCAACAGATCATATTATATCTGGTCAGCTTGGATGTATCACAGTGACCCAATTCTTTTCTTGTTTTCTCCATTTCCTTGAATTTTGAGAATAATTCATAATTGCACATTGGGATCATCATCCTCACTGCATCAAATTCTTTTATTGTCTGTATCAGTTCAGACATATTCATCCTTTCTACCATGTCATATGGAAAACCATTATTAATTAGGTCCATGAACATAGCAGATTGGGGTCTTTCCTCTAGGATGTCTCTAGTTGACAGCAGAACTTCTTGTTTGGCCTCATCAGATTCTTCTTTAGTTAGCTCTTCCTATTCAGGGTTACTTTCTTCTACTTGTTGCTTCAATGGGGTTTGATGCTCTAAAGAATCTGATTTAGTTTTCTTTGATGATTCTCCAGCTGCATCAACTGCCTTCCCTAAGTATTTCCTTTTTCTGTTGTAGGTAATCAATGTTGTTTCATCTTTATTCTGTTCATCATCAGTCAACTTCTTTTTCAACTTCTCAATCTCCTTCTCTTTCAATTGAAGTGATTGTTCATCTACTAAGTCATTCAGAGCATCAATTACTTCATTGTCAATCAACACATCTTCCCTCAGTCTCTTCAATCTACTCTCCAGTTGTATGATTGCCTTATCTTGCTCTGCTATGAGTTTATCTTTCTTTGTCAGCTCCTTCTTCAATCTTCTCAACTTTTCCAACTTCTTGTTGCCTTTCAGGACAAGATTATTGTATTGTGCCACTAAATAGCTTTTGCTTACATTGATTTCTTCTTCATTCAAGTCCTTCTCAGTGTAAGCAATGACATTAATATGATCACCCTCTTCTTGTTCAACTTCCTCTTCTTTATCTTTCTCTTCTTCTTCACCACTACAGATTTCTTCTGTATCTTCATCATACACAGTCTCATCGACTTTCTCATCAAGATGGATTTCTTCTGTAGGGGTTAGGCTGTCAAAAGGTTCAGTGGAAGTGGGTGAGATGGTTGGTTCAGTTGGTGGTAGAGAAGATATGGGCTCTATGGCACCAGTATCAATTGATGTTATAGAGATTGGTGAGTGTGGGCGTGAAGGTTGAGTCCCATCCTGACCAATTCTTCAGTAGAAGCAGTGTTGATTGATATTGGTGATTGGCCAGGAGAGATGGGTTCAATATTCTCACTTGAAGAAGTCAAGTGGATGGGTGATAGTGGTGGCTGTGATTCTTGTTGGGGTGATTTGGGTGAAGCATGTTGTGGTGTTTCAGGCTGGGAGTGTATGGCAGATGGTGCTTATGAGCTTTCAGTTTGTGGTTCCTTAACCCATAGCAGCTCCTGAGGAATGTCCTCATTCTCATCTCATACATGAGCAAACATCTCCACACCGCCTCCTTCATACTGCCCTTTCAATTTGTTGAGAAGGGATTTGTTTAAGTGGCTCTGTACACCTATATCACCTTCTCTTTCCACTTCGAGGATTTGTTCATTAATTATCAGTTAAAGGAACCGAGGGAACATGAACATCTTGTTCTCCTTTTGCACTTGCACATGATCGCAAAGGCAGTTCATGATGTATTTTTCATAATTATAGGTTCTTCCTTCAAAGATTCCTATGATCCCAGATGAGATGTAGCATGAGAATCTATCTAACCCGGCCTTCCGGTTGGAGATGCACTTGAGGTAAGTATGGCAGAGGAACCGGTAAGGCTTGCATAGCCTACCCTTCTTGATTTCTCCATGTTCATAGTCACCATCATATCCCATTAGATTGAATATCTTCTAGATGTATTCATGGTCGAATACATCGGTATGACCTAGTTCATCCTCTCCCAGTTCTAGGGCACTGCGGATTATTCATTCGTTTACCCAAAGGGGTAAGTTCCCAATGGTCGCAGTGATCATGGTTCCTTCATCTCCTTCGACTATTGCAGCTGTATTCCAAAAATCTATCACGTGGGATAGATAGATGACTGAGTCAGCAGTCGGTGCATAGAAGAGTCGTGTTCTTCTAAGGTATCTTATGATGTCTCTGCATTCATCCTCCATATTTGGATTCAGAAATGCACAGACATTGTGGTCTTTTACGAACTGATTAGCCATTGTTTCAGTGGTGTTAGTATAGTGTTCAATGTAGACAATAAAGAAGAGGGTTTTGGATAAAGGGGTTTTTAGGTTGGAGTGTTTTGAAAATGAATAGAAAGGCCAACGGTCAGAGTACCTTTTTTTATACCTTTTCAGACAGGCTGTCTACCATGTGGGACCTATTTACATATTTTTTTACCCCTCCGAGGTTATTAACTATACCTAATAAATAACTAATAGCAATTAATGATCATATAATTAAACAAAGTATAATATCCATGGAAATTATAGTTTCTGTTTCTTCCGTATATCTACGGAAGAGGACCCATTCTGTCTTCCGCAGAAGCATCTTCGGATGAACAGATTTCACTGTATCTACGGAAGATAGCTTCATGTCTTCTATAGTACACCTTCGGTTTTGAAGGCAATTAATTGATTAGTTATACTGCTCAAATTAAGGGAATTAATTATACTTACTCCCCCTAAATTTGTGATTAATCATCTACGGATGAGTTTATCAAAAATTTATACGAAGATCACATGATCAGTGAGTGTGTAACTGAAAATCACATGAGTATAGTGTTCTGTGGCAGGCAATTGGTTGAGAAACTAAGGATCATACTATAAATCAGACATATTCCTGCTTAGTTTGGTTGAGAGAAAAGCCTACCAGATCTAATGCAAATTGCAAATATGGTGATCCGCAGAAGTTCAACCTAGAGTGTATGTTGGGCATGTCCGGCTAGTTATCATGTTTTGGTAAGAATTAAAGATAAACAAGGATGAATGCATCATGCAAGGTGTATGAAAGTCTGTCTCCCAGATTGTCATCAATTCATCACTTTATCACACATACCATATTCCGTAGATTATAAGCTCTATCTTAAGATTTCTTTGAAATCTTACTAATGCCTTTTATGAATTCTCTTTGAATACTATGTAGTTGATCCTTTAGGATTCTTTTGGGAGCAGTTCTTTTTGGGAACTTTTAATGATCAGCATCAGGTCACCAGGTCTTTACTTACATAAAACAGAGGTGCCCTTTGACCCAGGTCTTTGCTTACGCAAAACAGAGGGTCATGATGAGCAAAGATAGAGGTTATAAGGTGTTACAACACAGTAAGTGTGCATAAGTGATGAGTTGTGTACTTTCTGATGAGACTTACTTGTTAACTCGTCATAATGACTTATCCATATTAAGTCATCTTGGCTTTATGTTGAGCATGACATAGCTTATTTTCCACTCAGGATGAACCTATTCATATATTCAACACATCAGATCAGTAGATAGTTGATTGGGTGCAGGCAGGATATATGTCATGTTTATAGCATACTATCATATCCGTAGGTTATCAAAATCCTTACATATAAGTTTATGTTGTATCCTTATATGATCACAGTTAATGAGCCTATATACATGTTGTTAATGTTTTGAACTTATTCTAAGTTGATCATGCCTAATGATTCAATTAAGAACTTAAATCTTACTGAATCAAAGGCCTTAGTGAATAAATCAGCAAGCTGATTTGTTGTGTCCACTTTGATCAACTTAATTAGTCCCTTTTCTGATAGTCTCTTAGAAAATGATATCTGATTTTTATATGCTTAGTTTTACTATGTTGGACTAGATTAGCAGTGATAAACATAACAACTGAATTGTCTATATATATTGGCGTCTGGAGAAAATTGTAACCATAATCAAGTAATTGATTTTGTAACCATAGAACTTGGGAGCAGCCTGCTGAAGCAGCTATGTATTCAGCCTCAGCTGTGGATACTGAAACATTTGTCTGCTTTTTGCACTGCCAAGACACAAGTCTTGGTCATATGAATTGACATCCTCCAGTTGTTGATTTTCTATTGTTGTTGCATCCTCCGTAGTCACTGTCTGAATAGGAGTAAAGCTTGAAGTCTCCTTCTTTGGGATACCAAAGTCCAAGTGATGGTTTCCCTTTGAGGTATCTGAATATTCTGTTTACTGCATTCAAGTGGGACTCCTTTGGTTCTTCTTGATACCTAGCACACACACACACAACAAATATTATGTCAGGTCTACTAGCAGTTAAGTACATTAATGATCCTATCATAGATCTATATAATCTTTGATCAATAAACTTCCTTGTTGGATCTGGTGTAATTTTATCTATAGTAGATGCTGGTGTTTTGCATGATGCACCGTCTGCAAGGTTGTATTTCTTCAGTGTTTGAAGGATATACTTTTCTTGATTGATGAAGATGCCATCTGTTTTCTGATGAACTTGTAATCCTAAGAAGAAAGTTAATTCTCCCATTGAACTCATCTGAAACTCAGATTGCATTAAGGCTTCAAACTCATCATAGAGTCTCTTGTTTGTTGATCCAAATATGATGTCATCAACATATACTTGAACAACTAAGAGATCTTGATGTTCATGTTTGAGGAAGAGTGTTTGGTCAATTGTTCCTCTCTTGTATCCATGTCTTAGGAAAAACTTGGACAGTGTTTCATACCATTTTCTTGGTGCTTGATGAAGTCCATATAAAGCTTTATCAAGCTTGTACACCCTGTGAGGGTAATCAGGATCTTCAAATCCTGATGGTTGAGAAACATAGACCTCTTCATCAATTTTACCATATAAGAAGGCACACTTTACATCCATTTGGTAAACTGTGAACTTCTTATATGATGCATATGCCAAAAACACTCTTATTGCCTCAATCCTTGCAACTAGTGCAAAGACTTCATCATAGTCTATGCCTTCCTCTTGTGTGTAGCCTTGAGCAATCAGCCTTACTTTGTTTCTGATTATTATTCCTCTGTCATCTAGCTTATTTTTAAATAACCACCTTGTACGAATAGGATATTAGCTTTCTGGGAGATCAACTAGATTCCACACCTTCTGTTTCCTAAATTGCTGAAGTTCTTCTTACATTGCTTCAATCCAGCTGTTGTCTTTCAAGGCTTCTGTTATGTTGGGAGGAACTACTTATGATAGAAAGCAGGATAATAGATAATTGTTTGTAGCTTCTCCTTGTCTTCTGGTAGTTCTGTTGTGAAGGTCACCTATCATGTTATCAATTGGGTGATACTTATGTGCTCTAACTGTTGGTACATCATTAACTTTGATGGATGAGTCCAGGTTGGTGATGTTGGTTGTTGGAGATAAGGTTAGTTGTGATGGAGAGTCAACAAAGTAGTTCATCTCATTTTCTGGTGCAACTGTCTGAGTTTCCGCAGAAACATGTATGCTTTCTGGGATAGGTGACATGTCTTCCGCAGGGACTTGATCAGCTGTAGTTTCAGAGCAATATATTTATGAGTGTGACAATGGTGTTGAATGGTTTTCTGATATGGTTTGATTATTAGGGGATCTCGGTCCATTATCTGCAGGAGTAGGAACATCTACGGAAGTAGATGGTACTTCAGCTGATGTGCATGGTGTGAGGTCATCAGAAACATCTTTACTAGTTTGTGCTAATGCATCAGGATCAGAGTTACTTTGGTTCTCCATGGAAGTGACTCTAGGTGGGTCAGCTGTCAATGATACACTCATATTTGGAGGAACATAAGGGTAACATGTATCAGCAGCACCTGTCATGTTAAGATAACCAGAGTTAAATGAGTTAGTTAATGCATCTATATCAAACAGCCAAGATGATCCTTTCACTTACTGTGGAAATAAGGATTCATCAAAGGATACATTTGGAGTTTCTTCCACTATGTTATCATGTGGAATATAGACTCTATAAGATTTAGATGTTGATGAGTAACCAACAAAGAAACCATCATAAGCTTTTTCAGCAAATTTTCCTAACTGTTTTTTTTTTGTTTAATACAGACACGTGACACCCAAAAGCTTTAAGATATCCTATAAAAGGTTTTCTTTTAAACAGAAGTTCATAGGGTGTTTTAATGTATTCTTTGACAATCAAAGTTCTGTTTTGAACAGTGCAGGCTGTGTTCACAGCTTCTGCCCAAAATGTTATTGGCAGATGTGAGTCAGCTAGCATTGTTCTTGCTGCTTCAATTAGAGTTCTGTTTCTCCTCTCAGCAACTCCATTCTGTTGAGGAGTTCTTGGAGCACTGAATTGCCTAGCTATGCCTTTATCCTTGCAAAATGAGTCTAAGACATAATTAACAAATTCAGTTTTATTATCACTTCTCAGTATCTTGATTCTTAGATCAAGTTGATTTTCTATCTTAGTGATGAACTCCATTAAAATTTTTGATGTTTCACTTTCATGTTTTGAGAAATATACCCAAGTAAATCTAGTGAAATCATCAACAATCACCAAACAGTACTGTCTTTTGCCAATGCTCAACACATTGGTGGGACCAAAAAGATCCATGTGCAGTAACTTTAGTGGTGTTGTGTTTGTGTTAATTGTTTTGGACTTATGTGATACTTTATGTTGTTTGCCTTTATAACATGATAAACAGTGATTAGAACAGTAAAATTCTTTCTCCGGAACCCCAATGACTAAGTCATTTTTCACCAATTTATTCATGTTCTTCATGTTGGAATGAGCCATCCTTCTGTGCCAAAGTTGAGCTTCATCTTTTGATGATTTAGAGACAGGCATGTTTCTTTGCTTGTTAGTGCTATGTTATTCATATCCAACACATAGGTGTTACCTTTTCTTGGTGCTTTAAGAAGGATCCAGTCTTCCTGAATTTTGAAACCTGGCTTAAGAATGTAGCAATCAGAGTTATCAAAGAAAGTAGTATAGTGTTGGTCACAAATTTGTGATACACTTAGTAAGTTAAACTGTAAGTTTTCACAAAAGTTAACTTTTTCAAACTTTAAAACTCCATTTGTTATCATTCTTTCACCAGTAATTTTACCTCCCTTCTTATCCCCACCAAATGCTACATATGAAGCATTCTTATGTTTGAAGTCCTGCAAAAGGGTGCAGTCTCCTGTCATATGTTTGGAACATCCACTATCAATATACCAATTATTTTCAGCCCTTCTTGGATGTTTTTCAGTGGCCATTGGGGGGACTTTGTTTTCCATATTGGCCATCAAAGCTTGGTTTTCAGCAAGTACTTCCTTCTCATGCATGCTCCAATCACAAGTATCATCCTGCAAAATAATTAAACCAGTTTCTTTAGTGTTAGAGATACCTGTTGTATTGTTTGATGTGGATGCATTGGTTAATAGTGGTTGTGTGGAACTCCTTTGACTAGGCTGTCTTGAGTCAGTTGACTGCTGTTGGCCGTTATTGTACTCCCTTGAAAAGTGTCCAAACAGATTGCACTTAAAGCATCTCACTTTGGACTTATCTACACCAATTTTTGTTGTTCTTCCTCCAACAGACAATCCTTTGTTTCTTTTCATGTACATCTTGGCTCTATAGGCAATCATTGCCATTTGCCATTGCAGATCCATCTCTTCCACTTCATCAGGATGAAGTTCTTCTAGATCTTGTTGACAAAAGTGAGCAGGAGTCAAGGTTCTTCCTAGATAAGCCTGAAAGCTTGAACTGAAAGCTGCAAAGGCACCTTCTGTTCTTCAGTCTCTAGAACCACAGTAATTGGTTTTGTTTGATTGTTATTCTTCTTGCTTTTAGATTCATCAGCCTTTCCTTTTGTCTGTTTGTGCTGAGTGCTTTGAGTTCTTGATTTTGAAGGCTTTGCTGCGTAGAAACTTGTTTCTCCTTCCTGTTCACCTTCATCACTGGAGTTGTTTTCATCTTCATTGCAGATGAATGCATTGCTAGAATTCTTCAGTTCTTTGCATTGATAAGGTGCTATAGGTGCCTTCACACTTTTGTTTCTTGTCTTTTCATCCAGCTCTAATGCTTCTACTTTTGCCACTAGAGTATCTAGACCTATTGTTTTTAGATCAATAGTATTTTTAAACATGAACACAGTCTGTGTCCAGTTTTCAGGCAAAGAATGAAGCATCTTTTTATTCAATTATTCATTGTTGTACTTAAGTTCAAGGATGTTCATCTCTGTAACAAGTTGCATGAATCTATGCAATTGTTGAGGGACTGACTCGCCCGGAATATGTTGGAATGTTTCATATTGTGCACGGAGAGTATCCTTCTTTATGCTTCTAATCTCGTCACTACCTTCACACAGAGTGTGCAGGATTTTCCATAATGAGTTAGTTGTTTTGTATGATTCACATCTGATCAAGAGTTCTTCAGGCAAAGCCATAGTAAGCATACTATAGGCTTTGATGTCAATCTTGACTTTCTTGGCATCATCAGGTGATAGATTCTTTAAGCTGATGGGTTGATTATTATCCTTATAATCCGCTGCTAAGGCAGGTGGGATATAAGGTCCTTCGGTAATCAAAGCCCATAAGTCAGAATCGGTGTAATTAACATGATTCCTGAACCGGATTTTTCAGGTTTTAAAATCAGATTTGTTTTCCAGTTTAGGAGGTTGATAAGCACCGACAACTGAGCTACTCATGTTATTTAATTTTAAAGAGCAGAGGTTTTGTTTTAAAACAGAATTCGATTAAACTTAATCAAAGCTGATAGATCAATTGATATGAATCAATGAACACCAAGCTCTGATACCACCTGTGAATCCAGGGATCATTCAGGAATTATCAGAATTTATTTGAACAAGTATTGATCGCGGAATTATCAATACTTGGTGTTTAATCTATTAATAATAATAAAATCAATCAATCAAACAAATAAAATAAGAATAATCAAACCGAGAGAACTCAACAATGTTGATCGTAATGCTTTCTTGTTGCTATTGATGTTGCTGATCTTGAATACAATGCTTCAGATAATAATTGCTGATGATTCTAATGATTCTCAACTATTGTTATGTATGTTCTATGTTGTTGATCTCTTATATATATATAGAGATCTAATTATGTTCTATTGCTAGTTATTTTGTTGCTATAATTAAGCTAATTAAACTTATCCAAATCCTCGCCATGTTTATCGGCTTAGGAATTTGAGATTTACAATGAATCTAATATGAATAAAGTTGTAGATGTGACATGGAATATTCCTTGAATAATATGTCTTCCATCGTCATTAATGTTGTTGTTGTTCTGCCACGTTGACTTGTTGACTTGATGTTTACTTCTGAGTTAATTGGTCTTTCGCAGGAATTTACTCTTCCGTAGGTAGTCTGTCTTCCGCAGTAACTGTTTTACTGTACTTGTTCTTGTGCTTCAGCAGGAGTTCTTGTTTTTCGCAGCAATCCCTCCTTCAGTAGCTTGTTCTTTTCTTGTTCAGCTGAAGTTGTTCTTCCGCAGGAGATCCACGGATGTACACTTCAGTTATGTTCCTGAGAACATCTACGGAAGAACACTTTATTCATCCGCAGTTGTTCCAACACTTGGTCAATTTTCCAAATTGATAGAGTTTAATGTTTACTGCACATTCACACATACATTCTAAAATGCATTATATCATAGATGAATATATTAAATGAAGTGCAAAATAAATGTTATTTAATTCATAAACACAATTATAATCAAATATATTTATATTATATCATCAAGAACAATAATTACAATTATGATTACAAGAGTGATCTTATCATCTAAACCTATACATGAGTTCTATTCTTAACAAATCCCAACATAAAGACTAACATAAAGACTAACGACTATAGATTGTTTTAATGACAATGAAGGTTGTTGGCACATTTATATGCCCTTCTTTACTTCCATTTAAAAAATCTTAAGAGATTTATGGTAGTCACTTAAAATAATCTATATTGTTGTCATATTTTAGAATTCTCACTCTTAAATATTCACAATAACTTTTATTATAGCATATGGACATAAGGCAAAAGATATTATTTATATTTTACTGGAAATCATATGATGCCACATCATTTGTAAAACAAAAATTATAATCAGATGTACACAATAATATATTAGCATCTATAGTTGTAAAAAATCAAAAACAGTAAGAGCTAGATTTGGCCAGGCCCGTAATAGGAGTTCTGTCAAATCAACTTTCAAGTCTATACCCAAGGCAGGGATGGTATGAAAAAAAAACTTGACGGAACATATAATTTTGTACAAGTTGAGTATAATATTATATGATATCTAATTGATTACTTGAACCTTCTATATGGGTTTACACACTTTGAAGTTGAATATATTTGTAATATTACGTAATCATAGGAAATAGTAGTTAGAATTATTATAAACTCAAAATGTAAAAACATAGAACTCTCGGGTGGGCGAGGCACTCTCGCCATGGCCATACTATGGCTCATGGCATGACGTGACAACGCCGCCGCCACCCAAAAACATGCCGCATGGCATGCCAAATTGGCATGCTCTTGCTGTGCTTGTGCTCCTAAACTCACCTTATATGTGGGTGTGGCATGGTGTGGTAACTTTGCCGCCACTAGATTCGAGTGTGTAGTGTAGATTGATGTATTGGTGGTTTTATGGTGTAGTGTGGTGGGTGTGGCATGAGTATCCCCTCCACCCTTATAGGTATATCTGAGTATTTGATACTTTAGACTAGTTTTGTGGATAAGTTTAAGATTGTGTTTCTAGTGATAAAAATCTAAATGAGTAATTTTAATTCTTACAGGCATTGTTTTTTTGAATAACTACTTGTAGAAGTGTGTTATTGTAATATTATGTGAGATCCAATTTTTCCTACATTATACTCACTTTTTTTAAGGATCCAAACATCTATTGTGGAGTTTAGTGACTTAGTCACAAACTTTGGATTTTCCAAGCCATTTGAACTGTATTTTACACATCATTTGCTTGGCTTACAAGAGTAAAACATAAGAGAATATGTTTACCATCATTTTTAGACTCCTTGGTTATAAACTCGTGTCAACACTTTGTAGTGAAATTAAAACATTATTTTGTAATGCATTTTAAAAATCTTTGAAAAATTTCAATCCATTGGTCGTGTGATCGCATCACATGCCTAAAAGAGAAGAAAAACGACTTCCCGTGATCATTATCGCAATCGTGTTTAAGATCGGGAAGGAGAGCTAATTTTTTTTGACTTTTTTTTAACTGTTGAAAAGCATTGAGTCCAAACAAACCCACGGGTAAACTTGATCCGCAAAGACACCAACCAGACGAAGACCACAACTTTGTCAAGACACTTGGCAGTAGCAGATTGGAAAGTAAGAACCCTGCCAATCACAATGCTCACACTCACCAAAGCCCGCCCTAGGGTTTGTCTCCTCACAAGACCCATAAAATCCTCATGGAAACCATCATATGAAAATCATAAATCAAATATTATAAATAGAGAAAGAAATGTAACATGTAGTCTCTCCATAAATTGTGTCAACTTTACACATATTAACACACATTGTTTCTTTTTTTTTTTTTTTAAATTATTTAGTACTTGTTCTCATACTGAATAGTTATCACATGAAATCTTTTTTATGCTTCTCATTCCCTGTGGTGACTTAGCATGTTTGTTATCGTGCAAGCTAGACTGAAGATCTTGCTATTCAACCAAAGTGATCCAAGAAAAGAAAAATTCATACCGGCACAATCCAAAACCCCCACCCCGATCAAATTAACGTCAAAAACCACCAACATACACTCATTCTCTACTCTACATAGGGCTGGTAATTCCCAACCTGTTTATGACACGATTAAACATGTTTAATAAAAAATATATTTTTTTACATTTTGAAAATAATTAAAATCAGAAGGTTAAACTCTATTATTTTGGTTCATAAAAACATATAAAAAATTATAGTCATAATATATAATTAGTTAAACAAGTTTTTTGTATGTTTGATATGTGATTCTGCTCATCATATCTGATCTGTTAAATACAATAAAATCTGTTTTTACAGCACTAATTCTACACTTGCTCTACTCTTAAATTCTTAGTACTTGAGTACCTTTTGTGATTTTGTTCAACATATTTTGCTGTCACGCGGTTGAAGGTAGTAACCGACATAACGAGATCTGAGGTTAATGTCACCACGTTCTGCTGTCATGCAAACAACTTTAAAAAAAATTAAAAACTTTAAAAATAAATAAATAAAAGAGCGCGTGATATCCACTCGCCCCCTTTACACCCTTCCTATAAATACCCATTTCAAATCTCACCGTCAAAACCCTCACACACACGCACACCAACACCACCACCACCATGGCCTCCGGCACCGACAGATCCCAAACCACCGTCACCGCCACCGCTAACGGCGGCGCCCTTCCACCTCCGGCGAAGTCAAAGGTAGCTCTGATCACCGGCATCACCGGTCAAGACGGCTCATACCTCACCGAGCTCCTCCTCACCAAAGGCTACGAAGTCCACGGTCTGATCCGCCGGTCCTCCAACTTCAACACGCAGCGGATCAACCACATCTACATCGACCCTCACAACGCCCACAAGGCTCGTATGAAGCTCCACTACGCCGATCTCACCGACGCCTCCTCCCTCCGCCGCTGGATCGACACCATTGCTCCCGACGAGATCTACAATTTGGCGGCACAATCGCACGTCGCGGTGTCGTTTGAGATCCCCGATTATACCGCTGATGTGGTGGCCACCGGATCGCTGCGGTTGTTGGAAGCTCTGAGGTCGCATATTACGACCACGGGGAGGACTCATGTGAAGTATTATCAGGCAGGCTCGTCGGAGATGTTTGGGTCGACTCCGCCTCCGCAGTCGGAGGATACGCCGTTTCATCCGAGATCGCCTTATGCTGCTTCCAAATGCGCTGCTCATTGGTAATGATGATGATGATATTAGTATATTTGATTTGCTTATCAACAGAGTTGGTTTTAAATTGTTTGAAACTGTTAGATTCGTTTAATATTTAGTTCGATCCGATGATTTCTTCTAGAATTTGAGCTGGTGTGAGGTTGAACAAACTGATTTCCGTTATTCTAGTCCTCATTTTATGCACTGTTATCTTACAGTTAGATATACTGTCGATCGATCACTGTATGAAATGATTCTTAAGGTAAAATAAGTGTAGAGTTTAGCTAAAGATATAGCAGTTAGATTTTAGCTTGATACGTGATAGAATTAGAGTTTCAGTTTGATCTTACACTATTTGCGCTGCTCATTGGTAATAATAATACTTTTGATTTGCTTATCAACATCGTTTTAAATTGTTAGAAACTGTTAGATTTGAATGATGCTTGATTTGATCTGATGATTGCTACTAGAAATTGAGCTTTCCTGAGCTGGAACAATCTAATTTCCTTTTATTCTAGTCCACATAGTATACAATGTCATCTTACAGTTAGATTTAAGGTTGATCGATCACTATTTGAAATTATTCTTAAGGCAAAATCAGTGTAGATTTTAGCTAAAGATGTAGCGGTTAGATATACTGTCATTTAATCACTATTTGAAATGATTTTTCAAGGCACAATCCGGTTAGATATGCTGTTGATTGATCACTATTTGAAATGATTCTTAATGCAAAATTACTGTAAATTTTAGCTAAAGATATAGCAGTTAGATGCATGGTTTTAAAAAACAGTTGAGGCGTGCGCCTCGAGGCGAGGCGCCCAGAAAACGAGTCTGAGGCGGCGCCTCAGGAGGTTATTTTGTATGTGCGTCTCATATGGCTGAGGCGGTGAGAAAGGCTGCGCCTCAGGGGGTTTTACACTTTGTTTTTGATGTTTTAGACTTTTTGTGTCAGTTTCAAACATTTCATGTCTTTTTAATGTGTGTTCTTTGATGTTTTTGATGAATCTTCTGATGAAATTAGTCTGTATTTTATTTTTTATAAGATATATAATTTTCATATTTATTTTTTAATTCCACCTCGGGCTTACGCCTCGGTTTGCCTTGAGGCTTACGTCTCATGAGGCGAAGGGAAAACGCCTCGAGGCTCGATTCCGTACTTTTAAACCTTGGTTAGATGTACTGTCAATGGATCACTATTTGCTTGATATGTTATGGAATTAGAGTTTCAGTTGGATCTTACAAGTCAAAGTTCATATATGCTTCTAAGGTCAGAGGCTTAATAAAAATTATTGTTATATGCTATGCAGGTATATAGTCATTTACTTATTACTTATTTCAATCCACATTATGTACTCTGTTCATTGATCACAAGAAGATTTTAGGTTTCTAGGTCAAGCATGTTTTTAATGCGAAATCAATGTTACTTTTTGCTATAAATATAGTACCTACATCAAGCTATTGGTAGCTTTTGTTTGAAATTTGATGAAGATATCCTATTTTGTATGTTTCCAAGTTCAGAGGCTTATGAAAATATTTTATTTTCATACAGGTATACAGTTAATTACAGGGAAGCATACGGTATCTTTGCCTGCAATGGCATTCTGTTCAACCATGAATCACCTCGAAGAGGTGAAAACTTTGTGACCAGGAAGATCACAAGGGCGGTGGGCCGGATCAAGATCGGGCTGCAGAGCAAGCTGTTTTTAGGAAACTTGCAGGCTTCAAGAGACTGGGGGTTTGCAGGGGACTATGTGGAGGCAATGTGGTTGATGCTACAGCAAGATAAACCAGACGACTATGTGGTGGCAACCGAGGAGTCACACACGGTGGAGGAGTTTCTTGAAAAGGCGTTTGGGTATGTGGGTTTGAACTGGAAAGATCATGTGGAGATCGATAAGAAGTATTTCAGGCCCGCAGAAGTGGATAATTTGAAAGGGGATTCGAGCAAGGCTAGAAAGGTTCTTGGGTGGAAACCTAAAGTTGGATTCGAGCAGTTGGTGAAGATGATGGTTGATGAGGATATCGAGTTGGCTAAAAGGGAAAAGGTTCTTGTTGATGCTGGATACATGGATGCCCAACAACAGCCTTGATCCATTGATCATCATCTGGTATGAAATCTGCTAGATTTACCCATATTTAATATCCAAAGTCTTGATCATCTTCTGGTATGCAATCTGCTAGCTTTACCCATATTTAAGTGTTGGTGTTTTCTTGAAAATTAATGTTATAGTTATTCAAATCTAGTTCTTTCTTTTTAATTGTTGTTATTATGATGTAATGATGTTCAGTGAGCACAATCTTTATGTAGTGTTAAAAGAACCTCAGAGATTTGATGAGGCTTATAGAGAGGGAAGTTTATTACTTTGCTATTTCATAATAATGTTTTAAGTAACTTTTTTTATAATCGCGGTATGTAATATTAAATTGTTTCTTAATTTCATTAGTTATACCCGAAGTCCCTGCTTTTCTGGTTCGGTCTCCTTTAATTTTTCTCTATATGGTTAAGTACACCATGTGGCTCGCTTCAAGAAGGCCTTGTTAACTGCCCTAACATGTACCAAAGGGCCCGTGGTTTTCTGATTCTAGTCTCATGGTGGACAAAAGATGCAGATCTACACACAAAAAATACTTTTTATTCACTGATGGGATGAATCCATACATTCCTTTCAGTTTAGGCCTGCCCCCAGATGATTCTTTCAGTACAGGTCAACCCGATACCGACCGTATTTCGATGAACTTATTTTCACCCCTGCAGTTGACATTTGCAGGGTGGAACCAACCCATGACACAACAAACACCACCCTTTTTCCAACCTGACCCGAAAGGTATCCGTGTTTGTAAATTTTATGAGAGTGGTCGTTGTAAGAAGGGAGTTCCTGCAAATATTGGCACCTGTGAGTCGAGTCTCAAAGATCTGGTATATGTCCTGTCGACCATTTATGTACAACCCATATACATATAAAGCATTTGCCCAGTGGTCTATGTAGTAGTTGTTAATTGGTAACAACTAACAACCCTGGATTTAGTTGTTTGAGATTATCAATCATGATTCCAACATCATTTTCCCTTGCAACTTCCGAAAGCTGCTGTTTAGACGTTAGGAGGGGAATTTCCGACATGAACCTAAACATGACATTGACATCTTGGTTTAATTAAACAAGTTGACTCGCCAACATGTTTAGTTAAACAGATTGGTCTGACGGCCCACTTAATCCATTTGTTACAGCCCACCGACCTAAAGGAGGGTCGTGTTTGGATTGATCTATTAAAAACAGGTCTTCCAGACTCCCGACACGATTAACCTTATAGATGCCAGCAATAACCGATACCTTCAACTTGTGATTATGGTGTATGATGAAATCAAACTAAACCAATAGTTTTGTCTTAGATATTGAAACAATTAACAACAAGCCCGTCTAGCTCAGTTGGTAGAGCGCAAGGCTCTTAACCTTGTGGTCGTGGGTTCGAGCCCCACGGTGGGCGTTATTAATGCTTTAAACTTTTTTCAGTTTTTCTTATTTTAAATAACCTTCTCCGTTAGTGATGAGATTTTTAAAATAATAAAAAAGGATAAAAATATTTGAGATGTAAATTGTTGCAGAAGATTAAATACCCGAAAGAAGGAAAAACTATTATCTGGAAAGTTTATAGAAATGAATAATGATAAATGTATAGTAATAAAATAAAATTAGTGTTTTATACTTTGAATTTTAATTTCAATTTCAATTTTTAACTACATTGACTATTCATTTCTATGAGTGAAATTAATTATTTTAAACTCTTCATAACTCAGATTTATTTTTATCAACTTTATCTATACTCATAAGTATACACCCTTCTCAATTCTATACTTATTTCTATCAAGGTCTTCTGATCTCAAGCTAAAAATACAGCTTAAGTTTGTTAACTAGGAATGTAGATAATGAACCAAAAACAATTGTGGATATACAATTTACAAAAAAGATTCATTTGAGTTCAGTGGCGGAGCTTGAACACTCCCACAGGGGGGCGGGGACGAAATTAAATTTTATTACGGGGGGCGAAAATTTACACTACCGGACCAAAAATTTACCATACCGCACTAAAAATTTACATTACCGACGAAAAAAAGAGGGGGGGCGGCGGCCCCCGCCCGGTCCCTATAAACCTCCGCCAATGTTTGAGCTCAAGTGATTAGTTGTCTAAACCGTTTCAAAGACTCATAGTCACAAATAAACATGAGATTTCAACATATAAATGATTCAATGAAGGTATACATGATTAATGGTTCTTCATATAATGTTATAAGACGTCTTAAACCATTTATCAACTCCTAAGAGTCTTAGTTATACGAGTCAGAACACAACTCTTGATAATGATAGAAATATATGGGGTGGAAGAACCATACATTTTCGACTCCATTATGGCAGTATATAATATAATTTATATCTAGAAAACTTCAATTTAGCCTATCTTAAATTTATTAATTATACCTCAGTAGCACCCTCATTGTTTGATGTAAGCTTAGTGACGATAATTCCTGACACGAACGCAATACAATTTTAAGTGTTTTAGGTTATGTTTGACACCTTTAACGTAAATAAACATATGAGTTTCGTTTAGGTTTATTAATTTAACCATCCAACTTGAACCTGTTAGACGAATCCCCAATTCAACACCAAGAAAATGGAGTATACACGTGAATAATCCACTTAGAAATATCAACACCCTCATCATTCATAGTGGTTCAAAATATTGTTTCACTATAAATGATTTTTTGTTTTAATGGTAATGATATTTGCGCATAAAAATGTTGGTGAATTTAGAATTTGTTTAATTCGCCAGCTAACAACATATGTCAACACATTTGCTTTTATACGGAAAATACGAAGTGACATCAACTTTTAACTTAGGGTGATGTTATTGTACAAAGTGTATTTTTGTCACAAAGTGTGAGAAGATACAATAAGGCTAAAAAAATCACAAAAAAAATTATATCTAATAATCTAAATCGAATTTCAAAAAGTACTTTGAAGTCTCTGTTCCTCTCGTCGTTATCTTTCAGAAAAAAAATAAAAAAAAAATTCATTATGTCTTTTATGACACAATGACGTCATTGTGTCTTTCATAATGACATAATGACGTCATTATGTCTTTCATAAATGACACAATAAAAAACGTTAATTTTTATTTTTTTTTATTTTTCGTTTATTTTTTTTCTTAGTGAGAACGACTAGGGGAACAAAAGCTAGGAATTACTTTTTTAAAATTCGATTTAGATTGTGAGATATAATTTTTTTTGTGATTTTTTTTACTCATTGTGTCTTCTCACACTTTGTAGCAAAAATACACTTTGTATTTGAACATTTTTTTAATTTATTAAAATAAATGTTTTAGTTACATTATAAACGCATGTCATATTTCCGGTCATACATGCACATTATTACTAATGCTTTTTCACTTTTCTTTTACTAGAAAGATACAAATAGTATTCAAAACAAATACAGCATCGATCAATAATTTATTTCATCGAATTATAAATAATATTCTAAAATTTCAAGTTGAAACTTATACTTATAGATTTTTCAAAATTGATGACATAAAAACCCTGTTAATTAATACAACGGGCATGACAAACGTGGTGTTGGCACCGCAACAAGTCGTGTTGCCTTCGGTGCAGTGAGTCCAAACACATCCGTCATATCGATTTCATTTGGGTTCATTCCGTCAGGTAACTCCCACGTGAAACAATGAAGGAGATGGACCAGTGCCATCTCCATCGCGTACAACCCAAGTTGCATTCCTGGACATGACCTTCGACCTGACCCAAAAGGTAAGAACTCATAGTTGCTTCCCCTAAAATCCGGAGCCCCATTTTGCAAAAACCGAGATGGTTTAAAAGTATCCGGATCTTCCCAAGAGTTCTTATCACGATTAACGGCATATGCATTAACCATGACGCGCGCCCCTTTGGGGATGTGATAGCCCATAACTGTTGTGTCCTCTGACGATTTGTGGAGAGCAATTGGAATGGGAGGGTGTAGACGAAGCGTCTCTTTGACAACACACTTGAAATAGGTCAACCTCTCGAGGTCAGCCTCTTCGACCCGACGGTCAAGGCCTACGACATCGGCTAACTCTTGTTGAACGCGCTTTAGCGTGTCTGGAGTATGCATTATCTCGGTCATTGCCCATTCTATGGCAGACGCCACAGTCTCGGTACCACCGAACATCACGTCCTAAAACACAAAACATGTTAGTCAAATGCTTATTACTTACAAAACATGTGTCACATGTTGGTCGAATGCTTATAACTTTTATTTAGAAAGAATAATAAATTTAAATAAACATAAATGAATTATATTTGAGTAGCATATTAATATTACTGAGTACGTTTGTTTGTTATATCACTTACCATAATTATAGCTTTTATGTTATCTCGAGTCAACATGATTGTGTTGTGCAAATCCTCGGCTTCGTTGCCCTTCCCTTCCTCGCTATAGAATGCCAACATCTCATCAACCATATCGTTATCCACATTTTGATCGCCGATTTTCTTCCTCTTCGTCAAATGATCGTCGATGATCTTATCAATGAACCGGTCTAAAGCGGCTCGAGCAGTAGGTAAACGTGTATTCAACCTAGCCGGGTCCGAGTCAATGAACCCGAGCCATGGAATAAAATCAGCCAAGTTGAATGCGCCAAAAAGTTTAGTGTATTCTTGTAATATGCTAATAAATTCCTCTTTACTCTCACGCGAAATCGACCCAAAAGCGGCCCGATAAATAATATCATGGGTCAACCCGAACACAAGCTCACCCAAATTCACAGGCAAACCAGAGTTAAAAAAGGTGGATTTTATCATGGAATCCACCTCATCACGGACAGAATCCCAGGATTCTGTCCGTTTACGGCTGAACAACTTCATAACACTCAACTTCCGCATCTGGCGCCAGAACGGACCATAATCCGCAAATGCCATATCGACTCGGTTATAAGTCAAGTAATTGATGGCAATGGTGGTCGGACGGTTCGCGAATATATGATCTTGAACTTGAAGTATTTCGCGGGCCATCTCTGGTGAGGAAACTGCAATTATGTGGCTGAACCCCATCTTGAGATGCAATATGCCGCCGTATTTTTCCGCCAGTCGGGCTAAGCCACGATGGGTGAGTTGGTCCATCATCAACATGTTGCCGATAACAGGCCACCCTATCGGGCCCGGCGGGAGGGGTTTTCGGCGCCGGAGCAATGTTAGCAAGAAGAAGGTTAAGAGAGAAATTACAATGATTTGGATTGAATCCATTATATTGATTCAAGTGGAGAGATAAGTGACAATTGTTTGAAGATTGATACAAAGGGTGTTATGTATATATAGACAATTTGAGAGGCCTCACCCAATGTTTGAAAGTAATGGCCAATGGGGTGCCAATAAATTATGTATTTGATTTATTTATAATATGCAAAAATGTAAACTACTGTCTGATACGTAAAAAGAAAATAAGAAAAACATACAACTATTTTAAAAACATTAAAAGAATATATCATTTTAATAGTATTGTTTGGGTGTGTAAAATTTTGGGCCTCGTTCTAACAATTATTGTTAGAAAAACTTACCCAACTAATTTAAAAACATTAAAAGAATATATCATTTTGATTGACGTTGGTTACCGTACTAGGTCGTGCTCACCTGTATACCCGATGCATTTAGAGAACTACTGATGAGGTACTCAGTGTTGTTGATGCTTTCCTTTTGAGCCTATACTCGACGAGGCGGATGAAAACAAATTCTTCTGTTTTCATTTAATGCATTTGTAGATTATAAGTTTATAAAGACTAGATGTCAATTTTTTAAAAGTTATTTATTTGTTTCATTGTTATAATCATAATACTAGGTAATATTACTTTATAATGCTAAGGTAATTTTACCATGACAAATTGATATTTGTATTGATATGGATATATCTTTCGACTCTAATAAAGTGGTAATTATGAGTGACACGTGATAATATCATATTTTTTCTTACCAAAATTTTCTCGGCTCTCTCTTTTATTAGATACTACGTTAGTACCCCGTGTATTATACGGGTAAAATAAATAAAATATTAAATAATTAGTAATAAAAAATTATGAATTATAAAACCATACTTGAAGATAAATACGATTATAATTACGTATATATAACTACTTTAAGTAAATAAACAATAATGTATTTTTTTAAACTTTTGTTTTATAAAAAAATTGTGGTTTTTAAATATTTTGTTTTAAGAAAAACGTATTAAAAAAATTCGTTGTATTCTATATTTTGTAAAACTTTTGTTTTTTAAAAATGTGTGTTTTTAACAAAAAACAGGTTTTTAATTTATTAAATTATATATTTTTTAATTTGAAAATGGTATGAGTAATATTATTAGTATACATTATTATTATTTATAATAGAGATAAATAAGAAAGTTAGTATGATAAGATATACAATTGTGTCACGTCTTAGTTTAGTTTTTCTTTATTATAGTAGATAAATAGACATATAGATAGATATATAGGCTATAAACTTATTCATTAAACGTATTATAGTTAGTGATAACCACGAATAGTTACAATACGATATTTTAATATAAGATATGATTAAAATTATATATACGTGATAGTTCAAGAAGTAAAAAATTATACTATTTTTTATATACGTGATAGTTCAAGAAGCAAAAAAAATATACTAATTTTTTAACTCTCTTATCTAAATAGTTTCAATATTAAAGATTCGTTTTAAGATTTATTAAAAAATCTGATTTGTAATTATTCTAGTTGTTTTAATAAGACCGTCTTTAGGAAATTCACCTTTTTATAATTTTTTAAAAAAGGTACAATTTAAAATAATTTATTTCAAAAAGTTTTAGTGTTTTAAAAAAATACATATTATATAGAAATTTTGTTTTTTATTATTTCTATTTTAACAAAAAGATGTAATTTTTAAATTTCTTAACAAAATCTATTTTTAAAAAGATAGTTTGATTTTAAAAAATCTAGATGAGATAGAGAAATAATAAAATTAATTTTTAATAAGAGAGAAAATTAGTTTGAGTTTTTAAATTACTATAATACGTTTTCGGAGAGAAAAATGACATGAAAATGTCTAGAAAGAAAGACACGTAGCAAAAAAGTGGGTTAAGAAAATGACAATTGACAAAAGAAATGTTTTTTATTTAGATAGAATAGATTTACATTAATTACTAATATTATTATCTAATTTTTTTTTCAGATCTAAGATAATTTTATTAATAAATTAAGAAAGTGATCCTTTTAATAATGTTATTTCTAAGAAATATATTTTATAAAATAAGAAAATTTTCTAATACATCAAAATTTTTTAAAAATATAAAATATTTTAAAATTTATGTTTTTAAAAAAGTATAATTTTATTAAATAAAATAATTAAATTGGGCTTTATAATAAGAATATTTTTAAAAATAATATTTTTTTTTTAAAACGGTTTGTTTTGGAATTAAATTATTAACTTAAAAAAGTTTAAGAAAAAAGTCTAAAAAAAATTGATATCTTATCTTAGAATATAGTTTTATAATTAATATATTTTTATTTTATTTAATATTTTATTTATTTAACAGATGTAATAAATAAGTTACTAAAGCTAGTACTACAATATTTACAAAGAAAGCAACATGATTACAGGAGACTAGGAGATTTACAAGGAAAGATAATAACAGCTTTAACTAAATAATCAAACTAATTATTTCGATTTGTTATCTCTTATAGAAACGTAGGTAGAAAGTAACATATTTTAATAGTGTATTCAGAATTTAAAAACATTACGTTGTTATGAAAAAATTAAAAATAATTTAAGTTTGTCCCAATTTTGATTTAAATAAAATAAATATTGAAACATAGATAAAAAAAATTTCACGTCACAATTATACATTCAGAATTCTATAAGTTATTATTGTTAAAAATCAGTTGTAATATTAAATTAATACTATTGTTATTCAAGGCCTTGTGTTGTTCTGACTCACTGTTTTTCATGAATTGTCACCTGTAAAGTACTTATGATCTTTTTTACATAAGCACGAGTTTATAAATTATCAGTAATTTATTTACCAGTGTGTAACTTTAGTATTTTATTTCACACCCAATCTATCACACGGCCAAATATCTAATTAAATTACTTTTTTCTAACAACCACATCTAAAAGCATTCACAATAGTTTTTTATATTTATGTGAATGTATTTCTTATATTTTAAGAAAAAATTGTAAGTGGTTGTGAATTTAGGAAATCGCTGTTTAATCTTATAATTTTTTTAATATTTTTGAAAGTTACTATGAGTTGAGCAGAAAGAAAAAATAATGATAAATATATAGAAACGTATTATTTAACTGAAAATAACATAGAAAAAATAAGGATTTTAATGTAATTATAAGAATTATGATAGAAAAACTTATATGAATGCTCTTAATTCATATTAAGCGGATATCATTCAAGTTCATACCAGACAAAGTTAAAAAAAAAAAAAAAAAGAATTCACTTAAAAGTCTTTAAGTTTAAAAACACTTTCTTCATGTAATGATGTACACAAAAGTCCAAAACCGTGTCACGAACTCCCTATGATAACCCATGAATTAAAATTAGAGTAATTACACAAATGGTCATTATATTATGTACATTTTATAGATCCGATCCTTTCTTTTGTAGAAAATATGAATTTATTGTTTATTGTTTGATAAATCATAAAACATTACGTTCTTATCACTAACAAATGCTACAGATATAACCTTTTTAGGATATCATTTTTACCGTTTATAAAAACCAAACAATTTTCACACACCCTTTTCTATCACACCATCGTGTCGTCCATAAACTAAAAGTCCCTCTCGTTCTCTCTACGTTAGAATTGTTTCCCTTTGTCTCCCCAAATCACTGTGAAGACGCTCTTCTTGGCTCCTCTTATTATTTATCTAATAATTTTTTAATTTTACATAAATGTTTTATTAAACAATTGAACACGGTGTGTGACACGTTATTACAGGGGCACAACATATTACATGTGTTAGTAATGGTTGATGGCTAGTGTATCATGTTTCAATCTCACATAAAGAATGTGACTACTTTTCATGCTATTATATCATTTTAATTTCTATAAAATATGTTTTTGGCTCCTATATTGACAACTTGGATGTGACCATTTGCATTTGATGTACTATTTGCATCATTCGATTTTATTTAAGTTTATGATAAAGTTTTAATTTGTTTTTTCTTAAATATGTTTAATTGTTTTTAATTCATAATATACGAGATCGTTTAGTCATTTAATTACATAGTTGCAATGTTTTTCTAATCAAAATTTGGACATACATGTTATAAAGTTGTATCATTTTTATCTATATAATTTAGATATAGCTTCATGTTTATATAAAATTTACATCCAAATGAATGTATAAACAAATACATCATAACGATGTATATGAATCCATATAAAATATCATATATTAAGAGATACAAAACATGTTTTAAAATAAAAGTAAAAAAAAAAAAAAACCTTAAATCGTCACGTATATTAACCATTTATCTTTATGTCTCAAACTAGTTTTAATAAACTCGTGTATTACATGTATTAAATAAATAAAATATTAAATAGAATAAAAATATCTTAACTATAAAATGATATTTTAAGATAATCTTACTATCTTTTGCTGCAGTGATATGATATTTACTCCTTAAAATGGTATGAATTTAAAATATTTCGTATTTTCAAAGAAGTCTGATGTTTTAAAAAAAATTCTAATTTAATAAAAATTTATTTTTCTAGAAATAACATTTATAATATGATCATTTTTAAGTTATAAAAACACTATTTTTAATCAAAAAATTTAACTAATATTATTAGTAATTATTGTAGTTATTTAATAAGAGAGAGAATCGGGACAATTTTAATGAAAAAAAATATGATGTTGTTACTTGTCTCTACAATTTACTATTTTATTATAGTAGAAAGATTAAAGGTCTGTTGGTAGCATTTGAATCAGCCTTTTAATGGTTTAGATGTCTGAATGGTTCAACACTTAATGGTTCAGACTGTTTGTTTCGCGAGCAAATGTCTGAATGGTTCAGACATTTGTCTCTAAATGGTTAAACATTATATTAATGCTGAATAGTTAAGACCTTTTATCTGAATTAGTCAGACATTTGCTTTTGAATAGTTAAGTGATATACTAGCTCTTAATGGTTCAGACCTCTTAATGGTTCAACATTTAATGGTTCAGACCTCTTATTGGTTCAGCGCTTAATCATTCAGAAATTGTCAAACAGCCCCTAACACTTTCTACAAATTTAGAATAATATGTTCATATGGTATATAGATTTTACAAATTTGATTCCTAAGTAAAAGAATTTACAAGTTTGATCCTTGTTTTTCGCTTGTTTGTTACACAAATGATCATTTTCATTAACTAATGTTAACTTTTTGTTATTTTTTTATGAAATCTATATATAATACTAAAAGAGTAACTTAGGTGGACACTTGGCATATTTCTAGGCCCCCTAAGTTTATTTTTTCCGCCTCTCTCTCCTCTTAAATAATTACCTAAATTAAGAAATATTAAATAACTTTAAGTCTTTTTTAGATTAAATTTTTTTAATAAATTAAGAAAGATGTCTTTTTATTAATGTTATTTTTAGAAAACAATTTTATATACAATTAAAAAAATTTCTAAATTTTTTAAAAAGATAAAATATTTTAAAATTGGTATTTTTAAAAAGGTAATTTTTTTATAAACTAAAAACAATTAAAATTAGGAGTTATAATAAAAAAATTTAAAAATAATATTTTTAATATGGTTGGTTTTGAAAAAAATGTTTAACTTTTTTTGTAAAGAAAGTTTAAAAACAAAAGTTTAAAAATTGATATCATTATTTTATTACTTATAGTTATTTCTTATATGTAATTTTAATCATATCTTATTTTAGATTATCATTTTATACTTCATAAAATTTTATTATATTTAATATTTTATTTTTTCTAGCCGTATAATACGCAGTATTAAATAAATAATAATTAACAACTAATCAGAGATATTATGAACATTTATAGCCCGATCCAACCTGATTCAATACTATATCTCTATATTTGATTACAGGGTCAAAATAATTCAAAATTGATCTAATTATTGGACATAACTTTTCAGTGTATATTATTCAAATCTTAATTTCTTCATACTAATATCCTCACACCCACTCAATATCTAGCTCACGATTTGACTCATCAAAAGTATTTCGTTTAAGTCTAAAAGAAGACAGTTTTATTTGACTGTATGTTTCGCTATTACCTATGATAATAAACAAAAGTTTAGGTCAATCTCTGTCAAGTGTCGATTTATACTTGAAAGAACTTATTTTTACGCATGATCAGCTTTATGGCATCTTGTCACAAGTTAAGAAATAAAGATGGATTGAAACTTTTAGCTTTAGATGATGAGTGTAAACCTACTAATGTTACTACAAATGTAGTTTACAATGATGTTTTTGCTCATTTGTGACCTTATAATAAAAAGTTATTATGTCTTATTTAATCTATAATACACTTGATTTTATTTTGATTTTTATGTTATTTAATAATTAACTCTTCACACTTCCGTGTAATACACGGGTAACTAAAGCTAGTTACTAATATAATTTTAATATTACAAAATAATAATAATAATAATACCCCCACCCCACCCTTTCTTCTTTATTCTACATGAATCACCGAACCACCATCACCCCATGTTTGTTAGCAGCTATAAATTCTAGCGACCTTTTTTTTCTTAATCACTATGATTTGTTCACCTCAAACATAGTCTTCATATATATTTTCATCAACATACAAAACAAGTTTCAAAACTGTCAACAAGTCATTGATGCAAATTTCAAGAATTCGACAAATATGTAACTGTTAGATTACCAAAGAGTATACAACGAGATGTTTAGTGAAAAATACCAAATGCTCAAAAACCATACATGTCTTAAACCAGTGAAAATTTTTCAAAAGCAATCTTATACTCGTTCTATACCAGAGCACCACTCTTACTCGTCCCAAACAATTCAAATTATTTCTAGTTTAGGGTTTTTTTGCCATCTGTTATTGAAATCATTCATCAACATCCCATTCTCTTAGAGTTATATAATAAACTAAAAACCGATTAATGATGAATCTTAATCCAAATGCTAAACTTTTCAAGAAATGAAAAACTTCACAGAATAGTAAGCAAGTTATAAAAAGTGTTTCAATCCAGTCACTCGTATATTTATTTGTTCAAATCAGGTCACTAATATTTTTATTTGTTTCAATCAGGTCACTAACGTTTTAGGAGTGTTCTAATTAGGTTACTAAAGTTTTAAAAATGTTTCAATTAGGTCACTCATATTTTTTTTCAATTTTTTCATATAGTTCGCTAAAACTTTTAAATAATTCGTTTTTTTATGAATATTGTTACTTTCTTAAATATTTCAATTTTATTTTACATATTATGATTGATATAATTACAACAATCCTGAAATTTCATTGATCTGATTGGGACAAAAAATTTATAAGTAAACTGGTTTAGACAAAAAAAATATTTTGAGAATAACCATTTTTGTTGACTTTTTGTAAATTCCCCTAATCTTATAAACGTTAATAACTTTTATGTACGACATTATTTTTAAATTAAAATTATATGAGAAAAATGAAGCTATTGAAAACTCCAAGTTTAGTACTTACTCTTAAATGCTGAAATCTCCTAAGTGCTAAACTGCTTTAAATCAGCAATTGTATAGCTTGATGAACTGCTGCAATAAACAAGACTGTCAGTAACGAATAGTAGAGGCGATAACATACTTCTATAACTGTTGATCCTTTGAATTACCGATTTCCTGTCTATGTTGTATATATGTTTATAGCCAATAGTATTGCACATTCGTGTTATGCCATCATGTGTAGATCAATGGTTGAAACATGCCATTGATCCTAAACTTATAATAGATGACCAAGACTCATTCTAATGTTTAGATTTCTTAGTATAAATACATCATACTTGTATAGTTTTGATGTTAGCTTATTTGTCCACTTGTTATATGCTGATATTACTCTTTGTAGTTAGAAAAGTTATTAAGTGAATACTCTGAAAGAATCTCTTGTGTCATTATTTACTCAATGTGTTTGTGTTTGTTAGTAGACAATTAACTTAGATTACCCGTTTGTTAACTGCCAATCACTAGAAAAGTCTTGTTCACTCTTAACCCGATCCAACATTGTGTTTTTTATTCAGTTTATTGCGTTTTTTTTTGTTAGTTATTATATTTTATAAATACTATTGTGTTTTTTTAAAATGATGAATTTTAAAAAAAGATAATGACGGAATAGAATTGTTGTGTATCTCTAATATGTAAATCATAATAATAAATTAACAACTAGTTAATATAATATATTGAAAACAATGACAAAGTAACTTAATGTGTCTTTGTGTTTTTTTAATTGTCATTGTGTCATTTTAAACACTGAGAGTTTTGAAAAATACATAGATGAAATAACTTATTGTGTATTTTTAATTGTAAAACACAATGATAGATAACAACAAATTTCTATAATCTATGAAAAACAATGACAAAAATAACACATTGTATCATCTTTATCATTATAAGTTTTGAAAAATATATTGATGAAAGTATATCATAGTGTATTTTTAATTGTAAAACACAATAATCGAACAAGTTTATATAATCTACAGAAACAATGACAAAATGATTTAAATCGTAAAACACAATGGTGAATACATATAACAAATTATGTAAACTAAATGACACAATTAACTGATATTTGACATAATGTATAAGACACAATGATCAAAATGCCCTTCTTTTTTTAAAACAATAGAAGGACACGTGTGAAGCACACAATCATTTTTAAACTTTTTAGATTAAATACCGTTTTTACTATAATCATACCTAACAAATTTTGTACAACTAAATATCACATATCTTGCACTTCTAAGATTTTAAACTCATACTACTTTTACAAAAAATAAAAACCATATCACTAGACTACTAGATCATAGGTATTAAATACTAAACTAGCTTGGAATCATTAGTACTTAGTAGTGGCGTATCCGACACGGTTGCCTGACCCGACCCGACCGGGGCTCAACCCAGCAACTCCCAAACCCGGGTCCAACCCAATTCAACCCGTAGGGTTCAAACCGGTTGTCCCCCCCACACCCCAACCCTGATTCAACCAGTTTTTTTCCTAACCCGACAAGTATAAAACCGTTTTTAAACCATTGTGCCCTTTTGAAACCGATTTAAACCCGATTCGAAATCCGGTCAAACCCAGTTTGGATTATTTTGATCACAAGCAGACCCGGTTTCAAATTTCAACCCGGTTTGTGCACCTCTGATGCCCCTTACACAAGGTGGGCAATTACTCCAGTTAGCCGTTAGGTGTCAAAAAAGATTTGGGCCGGGCTAAACTGTGCCCGCTTTTACCACCCAACCCATGTTTCCGTTTAAGATTGGTTATTAATCAAAGCAAAACCTATGTCTAGATTCAAAAACAATTTGGTTATTAAGGCAGCTTAATTTCACAAATAAATATAACTAAGAATCAGATTAATCAGATTAACAATGTAGTTAGTTGTTGTTGACGTCTTTATGAAACCTTTTATTGTAAATGCTTTTAAGACTTTGATTAGTTTTTTTTTAAACTGTGAAATTTATATAGAAAAAAAGACTAGCAGGACGCCATCAAGCAGAAGTACATTACCGAAGGAAAGATGAAAAATTAAATTCATGCCAATAACCACAATCTAAACATGTGATTTTTCCTTTATGTTTAATCCAAAACGATAACACTAAAATATCTTCAAAACCGTGTCCACACCAGGCTTGCCGTCCTTGAAAATACAATCATTCCTCCAAATCCAAATGTGTCACATGAAAGCATGAATAATCACCAAATAAACATTTTTAAACAGATTATCACCATTAATATTAATATGAATTTGGAGCAATTCTTGAACGTTTTCCTCTCCAGTGATGTTCAACCTACCCCAATATTAAAGTTTTGCCCAAAAAAGCCTTGTGATAGAGCATTTGATGAGAAAATGGTCTGTGTAATCCAAATGATCTCCACTAACTTAGCAAATCATACTCGCTACCGAAACATTTCTTTCTACAAGACCTATCAGAGACGCTATACGACCTTAAATTTATTGATATTTTCTTTAAGACTTGTATTTAATATCTAGTCTAACTACTAAGATGGATTTGAATTTATACCTAAAAAACAAATAAAATTCAAATTATCTACCACACAAAAACAAACACAACCCGTGATTCAACACACCTCAAGGAATCACGGGCATAAACGTCTTACACTCCCTCACACTTTTCTGCACCCCACCCCCACAAATATAATAACTCAAAGGACACTCATACAAACAATTATCCCCTAATCGGATCACACTGCCCGACCCAGATCCGACCCGCAAAAACGGACCCGGTATCAACCCGAACAAGTAGTTCCCACCCAACAACAGCCTCTCAAACGGCGCTACCGTACTCCTACCGCCGTCCGCCACCGCCTTCACCGCGTACGCCGCCGGAATCTCGCCGGAGAACTTATTATTCTCCAACGATAACGCCGATAGCCTCGGCATCCGACCCATGAACCCGGGTAACAACCCGTGGATATCGTTGTTGCTCAAATCAACAGCTATTAGCTCGCTGGCCCGACCCGATTGAACAGCTTCGACCCGATTGAACCGGTTGTGGGCTAGGGTTAACTGTTGGAGAGATGGGTGTGTAAAAAGCTCCGGCGAGAGGCCGCCGGAGAGATTATTGTAACTCAGGTCTAATACTTGGAGATAAACGGAGTTTTTTAGAAGATTCGCCGGAATATTCCGTTCCAGTGAGTTATTTCGCATGGCGAATTCGATTAGATTCACCGGAAACGTCGCCGGAAGCTCGCAGGAGATGACGTTGTTGCTGACGTCAAGAAAGTAGAGGCTACTGAGTCGACTCAGCTCGGGTAACTCGCCACTGAGTATGTTCCCTTGAAGCTCGAGTCTTTTTAAGTTCTTTAATCTGTTTATAGATTTCGGAATCGGGCCGTTGAGATTATTATTATCGAGAAGAAGCTCTTCGAGTGAGTCGGGTAGTGAGTCAGGAATCGACCCGTTGAGCGAGTTGGATGATAAACCGAGTCGTTGTAACCGAGTCAACCGGAGGAACGAACCGGGGATCTGACCGGTGAAGTAGTTGTTGGTGAGGTCTAGTGTTCGGAGGTACGGAAGCTTCCATGAAGATGACCCGAGTGAACCGGAGTAACCGGCCCGGTCGAGGGTGATGTCGGAGATTCTTTTGACGCCGGAGATTACGACGTCGCATCGGAACCCACAGGTGAAATTCTCGCCGGAGAGGGAATCACAGGGGTCGAGGGTGAAATCCCATGAAGATAAGCACGAGCCGGGACTCAGTGAGTTGGAATCGACGCCATTTTTGAGCTGTTTGAGAGCTTGTACGTCTTCCCAGTGTGTTACAGAGTAGCCATGAAAACAGAGGTTCATGAAGACGATGATGATGATTATCAAGAAATTGAATGGATTTGTAGATGGGATTTTGGCCATTTGATGAATTTGGGGTGGATTTGATTGTGGGTGAAGATGATGAGTGAGTGAGTGGGGGTGGGTGTTTATGAATTGAGCAGAGTGTTTGTCAGAGGCTCCATTGTGTTGTTTAAGTTTTTGCTTTTATAGTTTTGATATCTTTGAGGTGATTCACGGGGTGGTGGATACACCTTTAGCTATTGGATTGGTCTATTTTATTTATTATTTCCAGATTTATGACACGAAAGACTATACACCAAAAATTTCCTCAACATGCATTTTTTCTCTCCGAGAAAAACACTTTAAGTCTTTAACATAAACATCTTCTTAATAATGATCTTTGGCACAGTTTAAGTTGAGATATTTATAACATCTAAAGAAATAAAAGTTATTGGTTCAAATCTCATTTTTAGCAAGCAATAAGTTTCTTTTTGAGTGGGTTAGGGGTGCGGTTCCGGCTAGGAAACAGATAGATGGAGCCGATTAAAATAAAACATATTTTTCGAAGCAGGGTCGTACATTTGTCATTGAAAAAACATAAACATCTTTGTACCTTTATAACACTACATTGAATATCCTGTTATCTTCAAGTTGATAATGTTTGTAAGTTGTTCAAACATAATAACTTGGTGACAAATACTAACAATGTAAATCAATATTGGTCAACCTACAATGATAGTTTGTAATATATGTTTTACCGTAGAGAACGGTGTATAGTGTTGTGAAAATCTACACAAAATAGAATAAATTAATAATCTATTCAATAAGAGCTTATACCTTGTTGGAATAAGGTGGTATATACACCTAAGTAAAATGTTTAGTTCAAGTCTTTTCATCCCATCGTTTTTTCTTTCGGTAGAACATGCAATACATTAAAGACATGATTAATGATTTAAAAGTAAGGTTACACATATAATTATTTGTGTCAACTAATTAAACAACTTAAAAGGTTAAATTTCAATTTTAGTTATTCATATTTTAATGATTTTTTTTTGTTAAATATTATTCGTATATTAAAGTTTTATCATTAAATGCATATAGTTCATATTTTCACCCGAGTCTTCATCAAAAAGCTAATGAAAAGTTGTTGGTACGTGGAAAATGACGTACTCATTATTTGGATATAGATTTTTAAAAACTAATTCAACTTCACAAAAAAAAAATATAACAATAGTATATTTTATCGTATGACACATTATTCTTGCTGTTATATGCACTTAAGGTAAGATTATAGATACACATTACAACCTAGTAAAATTTTAATTTTGGTCGCTTAGTATTATAAATAACACACCTTTCTTAACATTTACTCAAACATTACACTTTGGGTCTTGAGATGGATCGTTAAAAAAAATATCTTAAATGAGTATTAAACTATGAAAAAATTTGAGAAGAAGAAGACGAATAAAAAAGAAAAATAAGAAACCCACGCCGTGTTTTTACGTCGCAATGCCTTGGTTTCACAATCTGGCAGAAGTTCTCATTCCATGTAAGTCATGAAGTTTTAGAAAAGCCCTTTATTCATCTTTTTTGTTTCTCATTTTCTGTATCTCATAGTATTTATAATAGGTTTTTCATTTTTATCTAAGTGTGTCTTATATTATGTGGATGGTTAGAGGTGTACAAATCAGTTCGGGTTTAAAACCGAACCGGTTTTTTTGTGAGGGGTTCAAACCGGTTTTTTTCCAAACCGGTTTGGTTCACCGAATACTCGAACCTGTCAAACCGATTCGGACCGGTTTGAAACCGTTTTTTTAACAAACCGGTTTTAGGACCGGTTTTTAACTTTTCAAACCGGTTTTGAGGGTGGGGTTACCAAACCGGCATCAAACCGGCGATTCGGGTCGGTTTGGGACCGGTTTGGGCCAAACCGGTTTTTCTTTACCGGTTCCGTTTTTTTTTTACCGAACCGGTTTTTTTGCCATGTGTAGGGATGATTGTTAGTGGTTGTGACTTGTGAGTGAAGAAGAGAAAATATTTATAAGGATTGTAACATGATTCTTTATATTTGGGGAAACACGGTACAACCTTCATAAATTTTTTAATATTTTTAAAAGTGCTTGTGAGTTGAGAAGAGAGAAACAATAATAATAAAAATACTAAAAAATATTATTTAATTGAAAAAAGAAAGAAAAAAATATAGAGACGTGAACGGGAAGCTAGTGTGAATGCTCTTACTCCACATTCTAACACCCATCTCATTAGTTTTGTTTTTTCCTAAACAGCTGAATGTTATCTCACATATCACATTCCATCTAATCGACATCATGTTGTTCTTTAAATATAAAAAAAACAATATTTATTACACTCTAACTTTAAATAAAGATTTATCTATTACACATTTACATCAACTCTCACTCCTCTATTTTTTTTAAACGATCAACTAATTAAAACGTGAGTACCTGAGTACACACAAATGATGATGGGAGTAATAAATTGCAACATTACAAAATACGAATCTAAAATGGGTACGGGCCGGGTAGGTGGAGATCCACTACTGTTTTGTGAATGAGAGGCAGCAACGGGACCCACCATTTATTGATTTGCAGTTCCATGGTCCCTATGATGAATGATGGACATCATCATCATCAATCACATGGCATGGGACATCAACTCGTATTTACGGGATAATTTAACAAAATAGTAATTCATATACATCACTAGCTTTGGTCGGCGGAACAACTCGGCGTCGGTGGTGGTGGAGGTGGTGTGTCGGCAAGTTGTCGCCGCGGTCGTTGCAGGTGGTGTTGTTAGTCTGGTGGTCGATGATGTTCTGTGATGATGACGAGAACTCATCTGAGAACCTGGTTGCTCTATGTGGGATTCTCTATCTAATGCTTCAAATCTACACCCTTTTCGTTCAATGATGATGTCGATGCCCGCATTTGAGAACCTATTGCATCTCTTTGGTTGCGTTTGTTAGTTTGTGATGGTATCTTTGTTATTTGGGGTTTTCTTTTGAATGTGCGTGATGTAAATCTCAACTTTAGTTCAATGATGATGAGCAATTGAGCATGGGCTCATCTGAGAGCTTCTATGATGAAGATGCTTGCATATGATCATATCTTTTCTTGTATTTGTCGGTTTGTGATGGTATTTTTGTTATTTGGGGTTTTCTTTTGAATATTCATGCCTACTTAAGTGCTTCTTTTATTTGGTTTTTAAATATATAGGAGAATGATGTAAACTCAAACTTTAGATCAATGATGATGAGCATGGACTCATCTGAGAGGTGCGTTGATCTATCATATGGCATTTGTGGATTTATTTCTGATGGTATTTCTGTCATTTGGGATTTTCTTTTGAATGTTCATGATCGTAACCTAAACTTTAGTCTAATGATTATGAGGTTGGTATCATCTGAAGATTTCTTTGATCTATCCTGTGGCCTTTTGGGTTTTTGCGTCATCTGAGAATCCATTTAGGCTTTTGTTACATTTTACTCATGTTATTTTTAATTTAAATGTTTAATTATTGGCTAATTTAGGACATGTGAGTAACCTCACTCAACAATGTGCTTTATTTAGTGTTATTGTTGTGATATAATGCTTACTTTTGGGGTTGGCTGTGATGAGTTCAAGCTCGGATGATAAATTCGATAACAACACGGTCTTGGCATGGCAGGGTAGGAGGAAGGCAGGTGTAAACCAGCAACCCCCCTACAGCCATTGGCTTATAATCACTTTTGGAACTCTGAGCCAATGTCTACGTTAAATCTTTTGTTTCGTGAGGTTGATGTCATTGTCATTAGTTGGTATGATCCCGTTCAGATAATGGTGTCGATGACGATGAAAACATTCGTGTTTGTCTGGGCCTTGGTTTAATTTGTTTATCCAACATGCAAAGCCCATAAGGGTACAACCCTAGTTCTTATTATGAATTTAAGATGGGACTTCTTCAGGGTTCTAACTCTTGGGTCTATTATGGTCTTCATCATCAGATTGAGTTCGAGTCTCTTATTTGTGTCTCCTTCCTATTATCATATAATTTTGGAGTTGCTCAACATTTGATTATCATGAAGGCCAAGCTTATCATCATCTCTGTCTTGTCATTGACGACACTCACGTCTACCATCTGATCATCTTTTTTATCTCGAGTTTGTTGTTTTCGACTTGAAGATTTCATCATCATATCTGTCAGTATTTCTATTTTGTCATTCGTCATGTTGATGGTTAATTCTTGATTCTATTTGTAATGTCTCTATATTTGATTGCTTTTGCTTTGTTTTATTTGAACCGTTTGTTTAATTTTGGTTTGGCATAATAATAAAATTGAGTTTCTCAGTTTCTTGACAATTACCTCGCCCAATGCGAAGTGTTTTACATATCTTACCGACATATTTAAATCAGGGTTCGTGTGCTTAGGAAATGGATTCAATTGCTACCTTCTCATCGACGATTGACAACATTTTAAACTCAATGCAGGAATACGATGATGACATGCTAAATTAAGCTTCGTGTGTTTAGGAAATGAATACCGGTTGGTTAGAAAAACAAGTGTTGCTACCTTTTGATGTAACACAGATGTAAGTTGGTCAAAGAAAGATTTTTTTCTATTAAAAAGGGAATAGGTCAAAGCCTCAAAAACAATAGTTTCTTGAATTTGATATTTTTTTGGCAGACAAGAGCAATGGTCTAGATGGTGTTGTTGCAAAATATAATGACGAACTTGGGAGTTCTGCATCTTCGGTATGTTCTTTCTTTATATTGCTATTAACAATCTATGAAACGATCTTCGGAGACAAATGGGCATGGTAATCCAACGTAAAATACGACACACCAAAATACATGTAAGTTCTATACCTATAACCTCTTATTTAGAAAAACACATACACTAATGTGATAATACGAACAAGTCTCGTGTAGCTGTTACTATCACCGACAACACAGAAAGCGCCTGCAATCGTATTTGATGATGTTGTAGAAACTTTACTCAGTATGCAATGCCTAGAGCTCTAGACCTTCTCACCAATTAAAGAAGCTTACACAGACACCAACTGCAATATGGTTGTTAACCCATCTTAACAACGGCAACTCTTTTGTTAAAGATTGTGAAAAGACAATTGATGTTTTTGTAGCATAACAATATCAAGGCATATATGCTAATCCTCCTGTACAAAGACTTGTTATTTGTGCAAGACTTGGCCAACAAAATGAATATCCACTACACTCCACTGCGCGACGAGGATAAAACTAGTTAGTTTTTTATGACAATATCTATATATGAAACATATTATTTTACAAAATAACTCTTCCTACATAAATTTTGATTTTAATACGAACTTAATCTTAAGGGGGCGTTTGGTATGCTGGAATTCAATGGAATTTAATGGTCGACCCCGATCACCGCCGTAGCCCGATCGCCGGTCTCCGCCGCCGACCCCGACCGCCGCTGTCGCCAGATCGTCGGTCGCCGACGACCCCGACCGCCTCTGCCGCCTGCTGCCACCCCGACCGTGGACGCCTGCCACCTCCGACCGCTGCCACTGCCGAACACCACCTCGGACTGCGGTCGTTGTCGCACTTGACATCCGATTTTCGCCGATTACCTAAAACCGTTCGTTTGACGCCTCACTCACTGCTCGCTTGTCACCCTGCCCCCGACAACCAAACCCGCCGACAACCGATCATGCATAATCATAGTCGACAATCGACAGTCGTCGGTAACCGCATCCGCCGCCTACAACGTTTCCACCGGCCAATTGTCGCGGTTGGTGATCGCGGTTGATTGTCGACGGTGACGGCGGCGGCGGTCGGTGGTATGTAGCGGTGATGATCGGTGGTCATTGAGATGGTGGAGGTTTGCAATGGGTGATAAATTCAAATTCCTTTATAAGTGTTTTGTCATTAAAAATACATTTGGAATTTAATTTCCTTTTATAGATTTCAATTCCCTTAAATTCCAGATCATTTGAAAAATATTGAATTCCAAATACAATACCTTTTAATTACAATTTCAATTCCAATTCCAACCAAATTCCGCGAATCAAACGCCCCCTAAAAGTATTTCCAACTCGTACATCATTCCGTCTAAGAACATTTCCATCTCATCCTCCATCTTTATTTTTAAAAAGAAAAGCCCAAATATTTACTTCATCTCATCAGCCGTCTCCAAATCCCATCCCAAAAAAACCCATCTCTTATATTTTATGGGTCAGTATTCATTCTACATATTTATTTTTCTATAAATGGATACGAGTGGAAGAAAGAAAAAAAATAATTATAAAAAAAGTATTTAATAATTGAATAGAGATAGATATGATGAATAAGATTTTAGATGTTTTTAAAAAATAAGAGATAAATTTAAAAACTAATTTTTTTTAGCTAGATTATGAATACGAGAATTGAACACTACCCACCCACCACCACCATTAGTTGACATCCACTAATCCATTTTCCATGAGTTACCTGATTACTGGTTAGTAACATAGTAATTTTAACTTGATCGATCACTGATCAACAATCCATCATGGGTTGAATGAGAAGTTAGAGAACCCGATCGGAACACGAACATCGTAATCATTCAAGGGGGGCGTTTTTGTTCATGGTTGGGTGCCGATATTGGTGCCAGCGAGTTGTTCTATTTCCACTCAACTTAACATTTTCTTTCTTCGAAACCATGGCTCAAAGTCTACAAATGGGTAGATGTCTCGGGTGTGTGAAATGCAATAGGCTCATCCATTCACTCTTACACATTTCAAATCCATATATTCAAACAATCAGATTTATAAGACTCAGACTTTTTGATTTGTTATATTGTTTTACTCATCTTTTTATATCTTTGAGACTTTGACTACTTTTGGTAAAGCGGTATATTACACGGGTTGAACTAATAAAATATTAAATAAAATAAAAATTATTAATTATAAAATTATATACTAAGACATGATATTATTTGAATTACGTATGAGTAGTAAATATAAGTAATAAAACAATAATATGAACTTTTTAAATTTTTTTGTTTTTTTCAAAGATAAATTAAATATTTTGTTTCAAAATAACGTTTTAAAAATTTTCGTACTATAACTCCCTATTTTAATTATTTTATTTTATAAAAAATTTACTTTAGAAAAACCAATTTTAAAATATTACGTAAAAATAGTTTGATTTTTTTGAAATTATTTTTTTATAAAAAACTATTTCTATAGAAAAACATTAATAAAAAGATCTCTTTCTTAATTTATTAAAAAACTATTTCTATAAAAATAACATAATAGAAATATCTATTTCTTAATTTATTAAAAAACTAATTATAATATAAATTAAACAAATAATATTATTAGTAATTAATGTAGTTATTTAATAGGAGAGAGAAGCGAGAAAAATTTGATGAGAATGAATGTAATGCTGACACGTGGCACTCCCCATTTACCCTTATATTAGAGTAGGGAGATTTTATTTGAATGATTAATGCTTAATTTAAATTTATATATTTTTAAAACTTTAACTGATTAAGATGCCATCAGGTTTTTAAATTTATATATTTTAAAACTTTAACCGATTAAAATTAAAAAAAAAAAAAACCTAATCGAATCATATCTCATACTTATGGTAAATAACACTAAGACAAACCAAAACTAATAATATATCTCTAATAATCCTCACACTTGGAGAGGGAAAAATTCTAACAGTGTAAATGGATCAAAATACATGTTGGTATAAGAAATATACAATCTCGAAAAAAGTAGGAGAAAATAAAAAAAATACATAGAAACATAAAAATTAAGAGAACTATATGGCAGCAAGCGATGGTGACAACAGATCTAAGACCATAGCACTATAGCAGCTACGGTAAAACTACAGTGACAAAGCTACTAAAGTGACGCCAATAGCTGCAATTGTGGCGATATATGAGTGACAAAGAAAGATAAATAAAACTCGATTTATATAATGTAAAATGCGTCTACACGGGACGATATGGAGAAGTAGAAAAGGTCGTCATATAACGGGGACTATGGAAGACGAGGGTCGTTGGCAAACCAAGCGTGCTAGCGTGGGAGAGAGATAGAAAGGGGAAAAAGGAAGAACATAAGGAATACGGTACCATATATAGGGCTATAAACGAATAAGATCGAACTGAACGAAGTCTTGTTCATGTTTGTATGTTTAGAATTGAACTTATTCACGAATGGTTCATGAACATATAGCCAAATAATAATTCTTGCTTGTGTTCCTTCATTAATGAATTGAATATTTCACGAATGGTTCACGGACATGTAACTGAACAGTTCACGAACACATAACCGTACGGCTCACAAAGAAATAATGTTTTAAAAAAATAACAATCAACATTCTTAATTACAAACTTAGAATAATCACCTTAAATGAATATAAAGTTGAACACTTGATATAATAATTATATACATAATCATGTACAAACATAAACAAACTAACATGAACGGAAGTAAATAAAGAAACATAAACAAACATCTTATCGAATGTTCACAAACGTAATTGAACGAATGCAACCTCGGTTTGTGTTTATTCAGTTAATTAATCGAATGGAATGTCTTGTATATGTACAAAATAAACGAAGTAGGTTCGTTTACAACACTAACCATATGTATAGAAAATGAAACAACTACTTGTGTATTATTATTCAACTATTTATAAAAGTAAAAAAAAAATATTTAATTTTTTTATGAAAGCACATCAGAAACTTATAATGAATAATATACACTGTAACTAATTGATATATTCTCTAATACAATTAGTAACCAATATATTCTCTAATACAATTAACAGTATTTAACGAGCTTTGAATATATCATTCCATGGAAAAGCCCTTAAACTACACTTTGGGTTTAGGACGAAAACATGTTGAGCCAACTCTTACCATCACTCCCAATCACGCAACTTAAATTAAAACAAACAACAAAATACCCAATAAATTAGGGTTCTTCATGAGTTGAGCCGAACCGAGCGGACCTTTACTCGTGTTTGGCTCGTTTCCAAACCGAACCGAGCCGATCGGCTCGTTTACAACTGAGTGAAAAATAGAATGAGCATTTAGCGGCGAACAAATGTGTACAACCCAACTATCTAGAGTAAGCCATCGATTTATATTGCAATGAGAGAATGTGACAATGTTAGGTCCAAAATTTTAATAACTTAAAAAACAACCACGTTTTATAATATAAGATTTTCATGAGTGACAATACGGTGTAGTTCACGATGAGGCTAAGGCTGTAGCAGATGTAACAATGAACATATTAGAGAGAATGATGATTGTGAGAACCGGAGATGATCGACTAAGAGTAAGCACATGTTCAAAAATGGTCTCTTATTGGTTTTGGATTTCACTTTTATGCTCAGTGATAGATTTTTTTATTAAGTTGATTGATCTAGTATGTATTAATATAATTTTGAGTAAACTTCGCTTTTGCTCCTTGTGGTTTGGTGTAAATAACGGTTTGCCTCCAAAGGTTTCAAAATTACGATTTTACTCCTTGTGGTTTCATTTTGTCTCGATTACTGCCAACCCACTAACTCTATTAAATATTTCCATTAAAAGTAAGGGCATTTTGGTCTTTTCACAAATAATGGTTAATTATGTCATTGCTCAAATTAATAAAGGACTACTTGCGTAATTTATTTAAATTAATAAAACAATAATTTTATCACCTTCATAAGCCTAGTTTATTTTGGAAGAAATTTTTTTTATGATATTCCTTAGAGTTTTAAAAAATTTTCAAATATATTTTCCAACGGAAGATTTCAAGTTGACTTCGGAAGAAATTTATGTCTTCAAATCAACTAACTACTTATAAAAAAAATTAACTTCGAAAGAAATTCTGAGAATATCTTCCGAAGCTTAAATATGCTTTTAAGTATTTACATGTATTTGAAGGACAAATATCTTCTGAAGCTTTTTCTTAAAAACTTCCGAAGCTAAATTACCTTCGGAAGATTTTCAACTTCCAAAATAACTACCTTTTTGGGCACTTTTTCAGAGATGAGACCTACTTTTGGATTTCAAAGTTTATCATTTTGCATTAACTTTGTTTCAAATCCATTTAATATATATTCTCAAATGGTTCCCCCTCTTCTCACTCTCCTCTTCATCTACATTGTTCTCTAACCTAATTTCACCTACAAACCGCCTTTGTTCTTATCTTTCTTCACCGAAAAGCTACTTCAAATGGCCAACCTTGACCGCAGAAATCAACACGATTTTTCCATGCATCTTCACATGCAATATAATCAAGTTGCTCTGTTAGACTCTGAGAAAGATTCAGGTTTCTCAAAGGTTTGTCATTACCTTTCTTTAACCAACTACTTCACCTCCCTCACCATTGATCCTCCTCTCTATGAGGATCATTTGTTGGAGTTCTGGCGGACCTGCGAAGAGGTCACCATGGACGGGGAGAAGGCACTGTCTGCCACAGTGTAGGGGAGGACAATCTTTATCACTCCGGCCATCATAAACACACATCTTTAGCTGGATGATGTAGAAGGTGACTTGTCCTTCCCCAAAGCTACAGTCAACCACTCCTTTGCGCAGATGGGTTATGAGGGTGACTTCTCAGTCAAAACCTTTAGGAAGGGGAAGGTCTCATCCCAATGGAAGTACCTCCTTCATGTTGTCATACACAGCTTGTCAAACAAGCATGGAGGATGGGATCAGATTCCAGAAGACCTCACCTTCATAGTCCATGGAATGGTTCAGGGGGTCAAGTTCAGGTATTCTCAATTTGTATATACCAATTTGCTTGCTAACTTGGACTCCCTAGAGTATTACATATTCCCTAGATATGTCCAGCACATTCTCAATTATGAACTGGGCACACAGTTGAGGGGAACAGGTAATATTCTTAAATTGGGACAAATGAAGCCCGGCATCTTCAAAATAATAAGGAAGCCAACTGTTGGCTTCTCTGGGGTAGAAACAGCCCTTGCCCCAAAAATGTTTGAGCTCATTGCTCAAGGTGGCAACCTAGCAGCACCAGCTATTGTTGAACCCACACCTTCTATCTCTCAACCACACATACAGCCCATAATAACCATCACCTACCAGAGAAAAACCAAACGAACCCTGCACATGCTATTCAGCTTGTGCAGGCCCCCATATCACCAACCTTACAGGAGGAAGTGGACACTCGAGCTCCCACTTCCCCTGAGGAGCAAACCACTTCTATCTCTCATATGATCATTGTTGAGGTTCCTTATGCTCAACCTGATGAGCTCACACCCCAAACAGCCTTAAGCCTTCACTCAGAGTCTCCATACTCTAGTGAACAAACTTCTGGGGAAAGTTACCATCCCCAGCCGCTGGATCTAAACCAACCAATTCCCAACCTTGACTTCTATGATGATGAAGACATGGCATTCAGCGAGTACCATGAGTCTTTCTTCTCCACACCTACTCAAGGATAGATGAGTACTCCAGTCTCACCCAGGTCTATCCCACATCATTCACCTATCACTGAGGCGGATCTCCCTGAACCTGTTCAGGAGATCCATATGGAAGAGGCACTCACTTCAGCAAGTGATTACATCTTTAAGACCTCAACCATGGCAACCAGGCCTTTTGACACTTCTCTTGAAGCTGTCATAAGGCAAGGGAAATCTAGCAGCCAAGAACATATGCTGGTGATGAGGAGGAGGATCTTGGTCCAATTCTCTCATCCCCCCGTGATTCTTCTGATGAAGATGAGAGGAGTCTGAAACTAAAGGTGCAAAAACTGACTCAAATATGCACCTATTTAGTCTTAAAGATAAGTCACCTGGAATCTCAGGTGACTGTCTTAGAAAGAAGGGTTAATGACCAGCAATTTGAGATCACCGATATCAAGGGCCAGCTAGCTGAGAGACCACCAACACGAACTCAACCAGGTCCACAAGAACCTATGAATGTGACAGACTCAACCCCCAGCTCACTTATGCAAGAAGGTGATGCTACCAAAAAGGGGGAGAAAGTCCAAACAGTCATAGAACCTGGGAGTTCCTCTTAGAGTATGGACATAGAGGATTCACCACCCTCTCTTGTAATAGTCCATACTCAGCAACCTCCTCAAGTCTACATGGATGTAGACTCTCTTATTCAAAGTCTATTTGAGGAGGTATACCCAGAGCCATGTCTACCCCATCTCCCCACTCTGAGAACCCAATCATAGGATGGAGGTATGACACAGAAAGAAGAGCTCTCATCATCTCTAGAACTCAGGGTCAACAAGAAACTTTCAACTTTTCAAACCTGAGTTTCTATGAGTGCATAAATCTGGTTGATCTTCCACTTGTCAACCCAAGCCAAAACAGTCAAGCTGGAAGACTAGCAGACTGGATACAAGAAAGGGTGCTAGAAGAGTTCAAGATAAGATCAAGATTATATAGACAGAGGATAGCAGGTGAGATCTTTGGTCAACTAGATGTTGAGGTGGACCCCAAGATTAGCTTTAAAGGGAAAACCTTGATTGAAGGCCCAGAGGTTAAGCCTATGTGTGACCTCTCGTGTATTTGTTAAGTAGTCATTATTAATCCCGTTATTTCTTATAAGGATTCGTTTTGTTATTAATACAATTCCAAGGTTTCGTTTGTAAATTCTTGATGTAATTTAATGCGTGGATAATTAATATTGTCAATAATAATAATAATAAACATAAAAGAAAATATCAATATTAGTAATAATAATAAAATGATAAATAATACTAAGAAGGTGTTTAATCTTGATAATAAATGAAAACAAACAAGTTTAAAATTTAGGCATAAAGTAATAATATGTAAACTACAGGGACTAAAACTGTAATTTAGTTTAAACTAGAAATAAAACTTTGGATTAAAAGGTGTAATATTAAAACCTCAGGGACCAAAGGTGTAAATTGTAAAACCCAACCCCAAACACCCCATTTTCCGGTGGGAGCTCCGGCCGAGCTCCGGCCACCCCCAATCGGTCGATATACCCGAATTTAACTCAATTAAACCACACCATTACAATCGCGCAACCGTTTCGAACTTGAACACGCACCTTAATTTCGTTTAGACGTCGGTTATGAACCCAATCGGTTTGAATAACCGAAGCTTTTAATCATAGAGTCGTTCGAACATTAAAACTCTATAATGATCAAATTAAATGTATCTTAATCGAATGTTTAACTAATCCTAAGCGACTATCGAACTCAATTCCACCTGAAACACACTGGAACCACTCGAAAAATTCCCTCTCTTCATCGCGACTACAACGCTAGTGTTCATCACCATTCTGTCGATATTAACTGAAATTGACAGAGGGCTTTCGTTCATCAAGATCCTTGGAAGCTTCCTGTGCAACGAATTTGGATAATATCAACGTTTGCATCACGAACACTACCCAACCTTGGTTGCGACTGTTCTTCGACTTGTAGCATCGATTTCTCACATCTTTCGGGTAATTAAACACACACACATACTCGGTTTTCTTTGAGGATCAAAAGCCCTATGTTTATTACAGGAATTATATTAGAATTCATGTTCAATTAGGTTGAAATCGAATCTAGGGTTTATGTGGAATTGGGGGTTTTCTTTGAATTTGTGTTTTTAAGAATTAAAACCCATCTTCTATCAGGCATAGGCGCCCTAGCCTAATGTAAACCACTCCCATGCCATCCTTGAGGTCCCGGGTTCGAACCCGGGCACCCTCAAACCTTTTTTTTAAGGCTTTTCAGCCTTTAAATAAATTATGAAATTTTTTTATAATTGTAAAAATTATTTTTGTAAACTTTAAATATTTTTAAAGACACCAAATTATTTTCTGTAAAATTTTAAACTTAAATAATTAAATATTCTTTAATAAAACATTTTTAACAAAGGTTATTCTTGGATTATTTCTTATAAAATGGATTTTAAATAATAGTTTAAATTAGTAAATTATTATTGGCCAACACGTTAATTATTGTTTAATCATGTTATTTTAAATAATTATAAAAATCTATTTACATCATATATTTAAACTTTACAAATTATTATAAAGGATTTAATTTCTTTTCCCCATATTAAATTACCTAAATGGGATATTTCTTTTCATTGGATTAAAATATATTTAATTTCATTAGCTAACCCTATTTATTTATAAAAACCCCAAATTCCCATTGAAACCCTAGTTCACGTTAATTCGTTAATATTACCTCCAAACTTATTCTTGAAATATATACGTTAGGTATCTTGTAAAAGGAATCGTTGGAGCACCGTTTAATTCCTTGTTATCATCTTATATATAATGTGAGTTTTCCATGCCCCTTTTTACTTTATTTCACACTTTTGGGGTGAAACATGTTAACTTTATGAACTTGCACTTGTAAACATCTTGATACTTGTAAATGCACGAGCAATTCATCTATAAACTTTGTCATGGTTATTTGTAATATTGTGAGCTTTATATGATGAATATTATATGTTGACAATCATTAACTATTGCTAGCCTGGCGACGTCATAGATCTATGGGCCTGACAAGCCTATTTGGTGCTAAAGCCGAGGTTATTGCCGGCTCCTAGTGTCGTATTCTTGAGCACTATGGGAACCAAGTACACTTAGCTAATCGTTAAACTTGTAAATGATATTATTGGTCAAGGTTTGATTGTAACTATATGTTATCTATAAACTTGCTTATTTCGTAACCATTGACATGAATTGCTACTTATAAACTTTTATATATATATATATATATATATATATATATATATATATATATATATGTATGCTTAACCCATGGAAACTCACCAACTTTTAAAGTTGACCATTTTATTTTTAACATGTTTCAGGAAATGCACAAGGTTGATGATTATCTTTTGAAGCATGCTTACACCTAGGATTTGGACCTAGGAAAAATAAATAAAATAACTTGAGACTTGAAAGTTGAACTTTGTTTATTTTTGTTTGTTGAGACATTTGGTTGTAATGTTTATTTCAACTTATGAATTTTTATATTTACAATTTATGGTAGTGTTATGTGGCTGTGAACAATCTTAACCCTCACATCTCGACGTTTCCGCCGTTAAGGTTGGGGTGTGACAGATTGGTATCAGAGCCTATAACTATAGGGATTTAGGTTATTAGAAATGGTGACCTAGACTATAGTTGATGCATGAACCTCATAAGAAAAATCTTTATGATCTTGTAATATACCTTGTTGCATGCTACATAATGCTACTTGTTAAGGATGGCCTCTTGATGTGCAACTTGATGCCTTTAGTTAGGATTGCCTTATAATTGAGAAACTTGGTTGCCTTGTCTCTCTAAAACTTAATCTTAATCCTTTATTCTCTCGATGATGAAATATCTTAAACTTATTCTCGACGACACGGGGGAACGTAAGCTTTATATCAAAAGGTTCAAATCCTTAGACTTTATGACTAATCTATGAAAATCTCATCAAGGTTTTAATTCCATGAACCTAAAGAAATATTGTGTGACACATAGACACCTGTATTCTGGATTTCCTGGCAAAAAGCCTTCGGGCTAAGGTAAGCATTTCGCATAAATCCCGTGGGACTAGTTATGCTTACCTGGGGATTTCTGGGATGAGTGATAAACTATGGTCAATATACACAAGTTTCTAAGGCAATTGGAGTTAACTCACCTTGACGTGTCAACGTTTCCAAATGGTAATGCGTACCAAATGGAATCATTCCATGTGTGTTTTACAAGTCTTGAAAAATCTTTGTTGATTTATTATCTTCTACCTCCAAATTTCTGTGACTAACTTATTTTATATCCAGCATGTCTCGTCATCATGGAAAGCGTGGTAGCTCCGACCGCAAATTAGCCGCCATGATTGCCCGTCAAATGGCTGCCGTCATTCCGACCATGGTTGCCGAACTAAGTAGCACCTTGATGACCAACGCTAGTAACAACACTAATGGCAATGGGCAAGGAGAGAATAGTGCAAATCAAGGAAGAAACAACCAACCCTGCATGTTTAAGCACTTCAACTCGTGCAAACCCACTAGCTTTAGTGGGAAGGAAGGAGCCATTGGACTTCTCGAGTGGTTTGAAAGCATGGAGAACACCTTCATCAACTGTGAGTGTCCCGAGGCACTCAAAGTCCGTTATGCCATAAGTGTTCTTCAACAAAGAGCACTTACGTGGTGGAATAGTGAGAAGAGGAATCGTGGTGCTGATGCTGTGTTGGCACTCACTTGGGAAGAATTCAAGAACATTGCCATCCAAAAGTTCTGCCCGAGAAGTGAGCTGCAAAAGCTGGAGGAGGAGTTTTGGAATCTCAAACAAGATGGTGGAGATCATTTGGCCTATTCAACTAGGCATCACGAGTTGAGCATCCTGTTGCCTCACATGGTTGACACTGTTCCTAGGAACATTGAGAAGTTCATCAAGGGGGTGCCACCTCAAATCCAAGATGCCGTGGTGGGAAGTAGACCCACAACTTTGGAAGATGCCATTACCATCACCGCTCAACTTACTGAAAACCATATTCGAGCGGGCACCTTGTCTGCCAAAGGGGCTAAAAAGACTGAAAAGACGGTCCCTGAAGCAGCTAAGGAGAATAAGAATGAACCGTCTTACAACAACAAGAAACGCAAGTTCACACCGGCGCGTAATTTCGCTGTGGCTACACCCAAGGTACCTCAAAGACAACCCGCTCCTGGTACACAAGCACCTGCTGCTAGAACCTATGCTAGTCCTCTACCATTGTGCAATGTCTGTAAGTATCATCATGCGGGTAATACCCCATGCCGTATCTGTACACTGTGTGGTAAGTATGGACACTTGGTGGCTACTTGTCACCGTGCACCAAATAATGCTACGTTAGTTGCTAATCGTGCTTGCTACAACTGTGGGGAACCTGGTCATTTTCGCCCACAATGCCCTCGTCTTGCGGGTAACGTACCACAAGCTCGAGGACGTGCCTTCAACATCAATGCAAACCAAGCACAAGCAAACAATGATGTGGTGAACGGTATGTCAAATCCAACCCCAACTTTATGATCCAAGTTCTTTTGTTGCTTTACCTGTATCGTTAACGTCTTTAAAACTGAACAGGTATGTTTCTTATTAATAATTCTTATGCCTACGTTCTATTTGACTCTGGAGCCGATAAGAGTTTTGTCTCGATAGAATTTGAGCCTATACTTGCTAAGCCACATACGAAACTAGAAAGACCTCTTACTGTCGAAGTCGCCGATGGAGAACCCATCACCGTTGATGTCGTTATTCGTGATTGCATTTTGAGCCTAAACGAGCATGATTTCTTTATCGACCTTATTCCTATGAAACTTGGAAGCTTTGACGTTATCATTGGCATGGATTGGCTAGCCAAACATCATGTTGAAATTATTTGTTTCGAGAAATGCATTCGAATTCCTTTGCCTTCGGGGGATACATTGAAAGTATTCGGCGAAAAATCATCCAAAGGACTCAAACTCATGTCATGTACTCAAGCCCGAAAATGTCTAAGCAAGAATTACATGGCTTTCTTGGCCTACGTGGTCAACACGAAAGTCAAAGAGAATGATCTTAAGGATGTCCCGATTGTACGAGACTTTCCTGAAGTGTTTCCCGATGACCTTAGCGGTTTACCTCCCGTGCGTGAAGTCGAGTTTAAGATCGATTTAATTCCGGGAGCAAACCCTGTGGCTAAATCACCATATCGACTTGCACCGTCAGAATTGCAAGAGCTGGCTAGTCAACTTCAAGAACTGTCCGACAAGGGCTTTATCCGACCTAGCTCATCGCCTTGGGGTGCACCTATTCTGTTCGTGAAGAAGAAAGATGGATCATTTCGTATGTGCATCGATTATCGTGAGCTTAACAAACTTACCATCAAGAACCGCTACCCTCTTCCTCGCATCGATGATCTTTTTGACCAACTTCAAGGAGCTGCTATTTTCTCAAAGATTGACTTACGTTCTGGCTATCATCAATTACGAGTTCACGATGATGATATCCCAAAAACTGCGTTCCGTACCCGATATGGACACTATGAGTTCATGGTGATGCCCTTTGGTTTAACGAATGCTCCTGCTGTCTTTATGGATCTCATGAATCGAGTATGCAAGCCGTATCTAGACAAGTTCGTGATTGTCTTTATTGACGACATACTTATCTACTCCAAGTCCAAAACCGATCACGAACATCACCTGCGACAAGTTCTTGAGCTATTGAAGAAAGAACAACTATACGCAAAGTTCTCAAAGTGCGAATTTTGGCTTGAGGAGGTCCAATTTCTAGGACACGTGGTGAATAGTCAAGGAATTCACGTTGACCCTGCAAAGGTGGAAGCTGTGAAAAATTGGTGTGTTCCCACAACTCCAACCGAGGTTCGTTCTTTCCTTGGTCTAACTGGGTATTATCGACGTTTCATTGCCAACTTCTCTCGAATCGCGAACCGCTTACTTCCTTGACCCAAAAGAATAAACCATTCGAATGGGGGTCTGAACAAGAGGGAGCCTTTGAATCCTTAAAGCACAAGTTGTGTAATGCTCCTATATTGACCCTTCCCGATGGGAACGATGATTTCACCGTATATTGTGATGCATCTAAACAAGGCCTTGGTTGTGTTCTCATGCAACGAGGAAAGGTCATAGCATATGCATCGAGACAATTGAAGGTCCATGAGGTGAATTATACGACACATGATCTTGAACTTGGTGCTGTGGTTTTTGCCTTAAAGATTTGGAGGCATTACCTTTATGGGACGCAATGTATAGTCTACACCGATCACAAAAGCCTACAACACGTCTTCAATCAAAAGGATCTCAACATGAGACAACGACGTTGGGTTGAGTTGATTAGTGATTATGATTGTGACATTCGTTACCATCCTGGAAAGGCAAATGTCGTAGCCGATGCACTAAGTCGTAAGATTCATAATAAGATGATCTCGTTTCAAGAAATTCGCGATCGACGACAATGGTTTGATATCTTGGGAGAATTTGATACTGAGATTCGTCTGGATGTTAATGAGACTACGGTGCTGCTACAAAATTTGAGGATTGAGAATGACATCGAGACTTGTATCATGGAGGCTCAACAAGCGGTTCAAGAAGGAGGAAAAATGGGAGAGGAATTGGAGTACAATCTTCGAGCTCAACTAGAAACGAAACCCAATGGGTTGATGTATTTCTTGAATCGAATTTGGGTTCCAAACCGTGATAATCTTCGTACCTTTATCATGAATGAAGCTCATCAAACTCGTTACTCAATTCATCCTGGTTCCGATAAGATGTATATGGATCTGCGTGGTCAATACTGGTGGCCTGGAATGAAGAAAGACATAGCAACTTACGTAGCTAAGTGTCTTACGTGTACAAAGGTTAAAGCTGAACATCAACGTCCTAGTGGATTGCTTGAACAACCCGAGATTCCCATGTGGAAATGGGAACACATATCCATGGACTTCATAACCAAACTACCTCGCACCTCTCGTGGTCATGATAGCATATGGGTGATTGTTGACCGATTGACCAAGTCGGCACATTTCATACCCATACGTGACACTTACAAAACGTCAAGGTTAGCTCGTATATACATTGATGAGATTGTGAGTCGTCATGGCGTACCTTTGCATATCATATCCGACCGCGACGCTCGTTTCACTTCGCACTTTTGGTCGTCTATGCAAGAACTTTTGGGTACACAACTGGATTTAAGCACGGCTTACCATCCTCAAACGGACGGTCAAACCGAGCGAACTATTCAAACCCTAGAGGATTTGCTACGTCTTTGTGTCCTTGACTTTGGTGGTGACTGGGATACGCATTTACCTCTCGCGGAATTTTCATATAATAATAGTTACCACTCGAGTATCAAAATGGCACCTTTTGAAGCACTCTATGGTCGTAAATGTCGTTCCCCGATCTGCTGGACTGACATTGGTGAAAATTTCATCACTGGTCCTGAGCTCATACAAGAAACAACCGATAAAGTTTCCATGATTCGTAAGAACCTTGAAGTGGCTAGAAGTCGACAAAAAAGTTATGCCGATAAACGACGCAAGCCGTTGGAATTTCAAGTTGGGGACATGGTTCTTCTTAAAGTCTCACCATGGAAGGGAGTCGTTCGTTTTGGGAAGAAGGGTAAATTAGCTCCACGATTTGTAGGACCTTTCAAGATCCTGAAAAGGATTGGGAAAGTGGCTTATAAACTGGAACTACCTTCCGATCTTAGCGGGGTACATCCTGTTTTCCATGTCTCAAATTTGAGAAAATGTTTGGCTGATGAAAGTCTGTATGTCCCATTAGATGACATCCAGATCGACGAGTCATTACATTTTGTTGAGAAACCCGTTGAAGTCATGGACCGTATTATGAAGAAGACTAGGACCACTACTACCCCAATCGTCAAGGTTCGTTGGGAGAATAAGCGTGGACCTGAGTTTACTTGGGAGCGTGAGGAGCATATGAAGAAGAAATACCCGTATTTGTTCGTTTAGTTCATTCTTAATTTCGGGACGAAATTTCTTAAAGTTGGGAGACTGTGACCTCTCGTGTATTTGTTAAGTAGTCATTATTAATCCCGTTATTTCTTATAAGGATTCGTTTTGTTATTAATACAATTCCAAGGTTTCGTTTGTAAATTCTTGATGTAATTTAATGCGTGGATAATTAATATTGTCAATAATAATAATAATAAACATAAAAGAAAATATCAATATTAGTAATAATAATAAAATGATAAATAATACTAAGAAGGTGTTTAATCTTGATAATAAATGAAAACAAACAAGTTTAAAATTTGGGCATAAAGTAACAATATGTAAACTACAGGGACTAAAACTGTAATTTAGTTTAAACTAGAAATAAAACTTTGGATTAAAAGGTGTAATATTAAAACCTCAGGGACCAAAGGTGTAAATTGTAAAACCCAACCCCAAACACCCGATTTTCCGGTGGGAGCTCCGGCCGAGCTCCGGCCACCCCCAATCGGTCGATATACCCGAATTTAACTCAATTAAACCACACCATTACAATCGCGCAACCGTTTCGAACTTGAACACGCACCTTAATTTCGTTTAGACGTCGGTTATGAACCCAATCGGTTTGAATAACCGAAGCTTTTAATCATAGAGTCGTTCGAACATTAAAACTCTATAATATCAAATTAAATGTATCTTAATCGAATGTTTAACTAATCCTAAGCGACTATCGAACTCAATTCCACCTGAAACACACTGGAACCACTCGAAAAATTCCCTCTCTTCATCGCGACTACAACGCTAGTGTTCATCACCATTCTGTCGATATTAACTGAAATTGACAGAGGGCTTTCGTTCATCAAGATCCTTGGAAGCTTCCTGTGCAACGAATTTGGATAATATCAACGTTTGCATCACGAACACTACCCAACCTTGGTTGCGACTGTTCTTCGACTTGTAGCATCGATTTCTCACATCTTTCGGGTAATTAAACACACACACATACTCGGTTTTCTTTGAGGATCAAAAGCCCTATGTTTATTACAGGAATTATATTAGAATTCATGTTCAATTAGGTTGAAATCGAATCTAGGGTTTATGTGGAATTGGGGGTTTTCTTTGAATTTGTGTTTTTAAGAATTAAAACCCATCTTCTATCAGGCATAGGCGCCCTAGCCTAATGGTAAACCACTCCCATGCCATCCTTGAGGTCCCGGGTTCGAACCCGGGCACCCTCAAACCTTTTTTTAAGGCTTTTCAGCCTTTAAATAAATTATGAAATTTTTTTATAATTGTAAAAATTATTTTTGTAAACTTTAAATATTTTTAAAGACACCAAATTATTTTCTGTAAAATTTTAAACTTAAATAATTAAATATTCTTTAATAAAACATTTTTAACAAAGGTTATTCTTGGATTATTTCTTATAAAATGGATTTTAAATAATAGTTTAAATTAGTAAATTATTATTGGCCAACACGTTAATTATTGTTTAATCATGTTATTTTAAATAATTATAAAAATCTATTTACATCATATATTTAAACTTTATAAATTATTATAAAGGATTTAATTTCTTTTCCCCATATTAAATTACCTAAATGGGATATTTCTTTTCATTGGATTAAAATATATTTAATTTCATTAGCTAACCCTATTTATTTATAAAAACCCCAAATTCTCATTGAAACCCTAGTTCACGTTAATTCGTTAATATTACCTCCAACTTATTCTTGAAATATATACGTTAGGTATCTTGTAAAAGGAATCGTTGGAGCACCGTTTAATTCCTTGTTATCATCTTATATATAATGTGAGTTTTCCATGCCCCTTTTTACTTTATTTCACACTTTTGGGGTGAAACATGTTAACTTTATGAACTTGCACTTGTAAACATCTTGATACTTGTAAATGCACGAGCAATTCATCTATAAACTTTGTCATGGTTATTTGTAATATTGTGAGCTTTATATGATGAATATTATATGTTGACAATCATTAACTATTGCTAGCCTGGCGACGTCATAGATCTATGGGCCTGACAAGCCTATTTGGTGCTAAAGCCGAGGTTATTGCCGGCTCCTAGTGTCGTATTCTTGAGCACTATGGGAACCAAGTACACTTAGCTAATCGTTAAACTTGTAAATGATATTATTGGTCAAGGTTTGATTGTAGCTATATGTTATCTATAAACTTGCTTATTTCGTAACCATTGACATGAATTGCTACTTATAAACTTTTATATATATATATATATATATATATATATATATATATATATATATATATATATATATGTATGCTTAACCCATGGAAACTCACCAACTTTTAAAGTTGACCATTTTATTTTTAACATGTTTCAGGAAATGCACAAGGTTGATGATTATCTTTTGAAGCATGCTTACACCTAGGATTTGGACCTAGGAAAAATAAATAAAATAACTTGAGACTTGAAAGTTGAACTTTGTTTATTTTTGTTTGTTGAGACATTTGGTTGTAATGTTTATTTCAACTTATGAATTTTTATATTTACAATTTATGGTAGTGTTATGTGGCTGTGAACAATCTTAACCCTCACATCTCGACGTTTCTGCCGTTAAGGTTGGGGTGTGACACTATGAACCTTAAGATAGGATCTCCTTATGCACCCAGTACCCTCAGTAAAGCACCAGCTGGTGATGGTGCTCCACAACCTCTCTCTAGCTAGAGCTTAACTGCTGAACCAAGCAATGAAGGCCAAAGCTCTCTCCACCCTGAGTCACCAAGGCCTGTGCGTGACAAAGGGAAGAGGAAAATGACCTCCGAGGAGTTAGAGGAGGAGAAGAGAAAGAGAGAGAGAGAGGAAGAGGAAGCTAAGGGGAGAGAGTTCAGGAGGGTCCTCAAGCTTCATGCAAGCTGCTATCTGAGCTGCTCCCAGGCCAACACTCAAGATGATGAGTTGAGGGTAGCTAGGCTAAACTACCTGGGGACCAGAAACTATAATATTGATGAACTCATATCTCTCCCCTTAAAAGAGTTGAATGAGCTGGCTGACACTGAGCTATCAAAGGAGAGGGGAGGCAGAGGATGCAGCATTGCTCCTCGAGATTAAAGAAGAAAGAGACTGAAAAGGCTCTACAAACATGCTCCTGTCCTCCCACAGTTCAAGAAAGTCCTAAGACAAAGACTGTGGCACATGCACAACCTCAGGTAGATAGGGAAGCTGAAAGAATGAATATGATCAATTACCTGAGTACTACAGGAATCTATCAGGCAACTGCACTTCTTCCCTTATCCTTTGAGTACATAGAGTTTGAATATCTCAAGCAGCTGGAGGAACAAGCCACAAAATAAAGAAAAGCTGCTAAGAGAAAGTTAAAGGAAGAAGCTGCAAGATCAAGGGTCATCATTCACAAAATCCAAAAGAAGTCTGAATATAGACAAAAGATGATGAGCTTCTTGAAGCTGTACGGATTCTTCGGAAGGAGGCTTGGTCCTATTTCTCTATCCACCATGGATGAGCATATAAGAGTGATCAAGCATAAGATTAAAAGGGGAGAGCTTGTAGATTTGCATTCTCTACCAAGTCCAGCTCAACCTGAAGTTGAGGTGAAGGTTGAACCCCCTGAGACAACACAACCTGATCCTAGAGCTGCATCTTAGCTAACTTCATCTTTTGATCCGCAGCAGGGTTCTCATCTCTCTCCATCTGAACCTGTGAGAGAAGAAATCCCAACTGAGAGGGACATAACAGAACAATCTGATGCTGAAGACCAGTTATCTCAGTTGAAAACTTTAAAGAAGAGCAAAAGGATGGCCAAAAAAGTGTTTCAAAGGAGAAGAAAACCAAGGGATCCACCTCCACACCTCAGGATGAGTCAGAGCATTCTGAGGAAGTGCATGAAGAGGCTGCTCAACCAACTCCTATTTAAGTAGAGCCTCTTGCCATTAGAAGAACCATCTTGTCCTGGAGTTTTGCTGCCAATCCGGACAGATGGTATGTCATCAGAGATCAAGGAGGTCAAGATGTCTACTTCTGGCAAGACATGCTTGATCTTCCTCTACATGATCTCTAAGACATGAGAAGATACTATGAAAGTCTGAAGGATCCTGACCAGATGATGAAAAGAGGCTTGGTCTTGATTCTAATGAGGACTATCAACATCTGAAGTACTTCTCTATTTTGGTAGCATCAGCCTAGGGGGAGTTTGTAAGGTAATATCAGAAGATTATAAGGCTGATGCAACTAAAGAAGCCAAAACAACCAAAGGTCTTCCTGCATACATGCATTGGACGTACAAAGGTAGAAGTGCTTCGGAAGTTTTACACACTACATCAGAAAATACTCCAAGTGTAAAATCTTCCGAAGCCAAAGTCCAAATCTTCCGAAGCCAAAGATGAAGTCTTCCGAAGCTTCAGAGACAAAGTCTTCCGAAGCACTTTTGCTATGAAGACTGATTTCTTCCGTAGACAGAGAAAGACATGTTTTCTCTGATCTAATTTACATAAAGCTGACATACTTTTCGCTGCAACTCTGAAGACTCACCAACTTGTATGAGTTGGTGAAAAGTTTATGCTTTTGTAAACTGTAGATAAAGGTCTTTGTCTGTAACTTCCTACTTTTATACCTGTAAACCTTTTTTGTAATAAAAAAGGATGTGAGCTATGGCATGTCATAGTCACTAGTCAAAAGGCAATCTGCCTTTTGACTTTAGATTGATCTTGTTGTCTAGATTAGTCAATTCCAACTGTCCTTCTAAGTATTGACAGTTGCAGGATGTAGTATAAAGAGTCTCAGGTTCTTTTAATTTAGATATGCTTTGTAACACTTGTAATAGAACTTGAGAGCAATATACAACACTCATTGAAAACCATATTTCTGTCTTATTGTTGCTTGTTCTGTCTCATTACTTACTTGTGTTCGTAGTATCCTCATAATCAAACCCGGTTCCCTATTTGAACTGTTAAGTGTTCCAAGTCTCTCCTCATTGTGAAACTGATTGTGTTAGGTACCCTTACCCGGTCCCGCAGTTATGATTTTGCAGGTGGTGGGTGGTGGGTGTGGTGTGTGGTGGTTATGGTGGGTGGCGGTGGTAGATTCTGTGAAATATTTGGGTACAAGATGATGACGAGGATGATGATAATTTGATCATGTGACACATACTTTTAACTATTTACAGGATTAGACCCTTTATATAAAAAGACCAAAATGCCTTTCTTTTTAACATAAATATTTAATGGGTGTTAGTTGGTTGGCGTAAACCAAGACAAAAAGAAAACCACGGGGAGTAAATTTGCAAATTTGAAACCTTTGGAGGCAAACCGTTATTTGCATCAAACCACAGAGAGCAAAAACAAAGTTTACTCTATAATTTTATATTTGTATATAGTAGGTCAAATTTATTAGAATGCTATGTATAAACAATATATACATCTATAATAAAAAATAATTCGAGTCGAACCAAGCCGAGCGGTCCTTTGCTCATGCTTGGCTCGTTTACAAACCGATTCGAGCCTATCGGCTTGTTTAAAACTGAGAGAGCGCTTCCATTTAAGTTTAAAAAAAAAACAAATATCCATTTAAATACCAATATATAATTGAAGATTGAGGATTCAAAATTTTAAGTTATTCTAAATTATTAAGTTACTTATTAGTCCAAACATGATAAAAAAACAAACTTATCTTTAGTTACTCACAGGCATAAAAAAAAATCTCAGTTATCAGATTCAATATCAATCTTGTACACACGTATTACTATATTTTTCACAACTCACTTTCCTGTTTAATAAATGCACATGTGAACCTGTACTTAATACTTGTAGTTGTTGGCTTGAAGCTATAGATCGTATTTATTCCAACAACCACTTATATTCTATTTAAAGCAGGCATCTTTAATATTTGATACATGTAGCAGTTGGCTGTTGCAGCGAGAAGCCATGAACGACGACCAGGAGATGAGGCGGAGCGTGGAGGAGCTCCGAAGGACGTTTAAGAGCGGTAAAACTAGAAGCGTTGATTGGAGAAAAGCGCAGCTTCGAGCACTTTTAAAACTGATACATGAAAACGAAGATACCCTTTTCGGGTTACTTCAATCTGAGCTTGGCAAACATCCCGTTGAATCTTATCGTGATGAAGTACGTTGTCGTTGATCTCTTTCTCTCTGTGGTGATAATTTTGAAGTTAATCTGCGTGAAACCATATTGGAAGGAAACGATTTTCTCATCTCATCTACTTTTAGTTATTATCTTAGTCAATTGTTTCTTTTTTTTTTTTATTTAATTGCCTTCTGTCAAGGCTCCTTTCTAGGCAGAATGTTTGCCTTCTTTGTAGTATATATATCGATCCATGTTGGAGATAATGGAATAATAGGAGAAGAAATTACCATACTTCAATTTTTTATGGTATCAGAGCATGGTTCTTTAACACGCTCAACTAAAACCTCAAAACCCTAAACAACCGACCATCACCTACATGGCCGGCGACAAAGAAAAGGAACCGAACAGATTATCCAAGGCAGTTACATGTGAACGAGGCCTTGAATGATAGCAACTATCTCGACTGGGCTCAGTTACATGAGTTCTTACTTGGACTCGATAACGAATACTCGACCATCAGAACACAAATCCTAGGAGAAGGGTGATTCCTAACGGTGATTCTATACCTGTCAAGGGTAGGGGGACATGCACTTTGCCAAATGGGTCAAAGATTCAAAATGTCTTATATGTGCCTGAATTCACTTGTAACTTATTATCCGTTAGCCGACTAACAAAAGACCTCCGTTATGCTGTAATTTTCTTTCCGGATTTCTTTGTCATGCAGGATTTGAATTCGAGAAAATTGATTGGAACGGGTAGATGCGAACGAGGTCTATATCGGATGAGGATGATGGGAAGCGAGAGAATGGTAATGGCTGTTGAAAGTGGACTTTGGCATAAACGTTTGGGGCATGCCTCTCATAGTAAACTATCTTGTTTTGATTTTATTTCTTTAAAAACAAATGACATATGGGGAAGACACCATTTCTTACTAGTTTTATCAAATCAAATGAGTGCTTTGAACTGTTACACTGTGACATATGGGGAAGACACCGGACGCCCACTTTGACCGGAGCAAATTATTTTATAACTATTTTCGACGACTTTAGTCGGTCTGCTTGGGTGTATCTTTTGAAACGAAAATCGGATGCTAGTGATTATCTAATTAGTTTTCATAAAATGGTCAAAACTCAATTCAATAAAAATGTGAAGAGGGACAATGGAGGCAAGTTCACGTCAACACGACTGATGACCTTCTATAGTGAAGAAGGGGTGTTACTTGAAACGACATGTCCACATACACCGCAACAGAACGGAGTTGTTGAGCGGAAGCACCGACATCTGCTTGAAACAGCACAAGCACTAAAATTTGAGGCAAAGTTGCCATCAACCTTTTGGGGAGAGTGCGTCTTTACCGCAGCCTATATTATAAATAGGTTACCATCCACGGCCATTAACAACAAGACCCGTTATGAGATAGTTTACAATCGAAAACCCGGTTATGACCACATGAGAGTCTTTGGCTGTCTAGCATACTATCGAAACACCGAAATGAGAGGCGACAAGTTTGAAGAAAAAGGGAGACCTGGGATATTTCTAGGATATCCTCATGGGACAAAGGGGTATAAAGTTTTCGATATTAAAGGTCACAAGATGGTAGTTTCAAGGGATGTAAGATTTATTGAGAACACCTTCCCATATGACACTCGAAGAAGAACCTGAGATATTTAAATTACCACCTTGGTATTACCATACCTATGCTGAACCAATCACAAATGAAGGCAATGACTCGGCAGGAGATTATTTTCCCCAACATGAGGCAAACATGCCCACACAAGACCACATGGACAATGAACCTGCCCATGAAGCAAGATCACGACCAACACATATCAATGACTACGTTGTTCATCTCCCATCATCCATAGTCTCTGATCAAAATTCCTCTACGATACATCCAATTGCCAATTCATTTCTTATAATAAGTTCACTGGTTCTCATAAAGCCTTTTTAGCGGCCATTAGTTCTAATAATGAGCCGAAGACTTTTAAACAAGCTGTGCAGAACCCTAATCGGAAAGAAGCTGTGAAACGGGAAATCCAAGCACTTGTGCAAAATGGTACATGGACCCTTGAAGATTTACCCAAAGGGAAACATGCCATAGGATCGAAATGGGTGTACAAGTTGAAGTACAAGCCGAATGGGCAAATAGAAAGATATAAGGCAAGATTAGTCGCAAAGGGGTTCACACAAATGGAAGGAATAGATTTTCACACCATTTGAACTCTGCTTGTTGTGGCTACCAAAAGGAATTGGGTTATTAACCAACTTGACGTGAACAACACGTTCTTGCATGGAGAATTAGATGAAGAAATATACATGAGGATACCACAAGGGTGTTTGAGAAGGGAAATGAAAACAAGCAATGAGGGTATTGAGGGCATACTACTCCCCAAAGAATGAGGAACAAACCTTGTTGGGTATACGGACTCGGACTGGCTTGGTTGCCCCGATACGAGAAGATCAAGAAGTGGCTATTTGCTACTGTTAGGCGGGGAACCGATATCATGGAAATCAAAGAAGCAATCGGTTGTGTCTCGCTCATCGGCAGAAGCCGAATACCGATCCATGGCGACAACAGTTAGTGGGATCATTTGGTTGCGATGGCTTCTGAAGGAGCTAGACATTGAACAAAACAATGCAACACAATTGTTTTGTGACAACTTGGCTGTTAAACACATAGCGAATAATCTCGTGTTTCATGAACGAACGAAACACGTTGAAATGGATTGCTACTTCATTAGAGAACGAGTCGAATCAAATGACGTGGAGCCGCTGCACGTTGACACGAAATCACAAATTGCAGACTTGTTCACGAAGCCCCTGGGATCCCGGCAATTACAATTATTACTTGGCAAGTTGGGCATTTGCGATCCACATGCTCCAACTTGAGAGGGAGTATTGGAAGGAAATGATTTTCTCATCTCATCTATTTTTAGTTATTATCTTATTCAATTGTTTCTTTTTTTGTTGATTTAATTGCCTTCTGTCAAGGCTCCTTTCTAGGCAGAATGTTTTTTTGTAGTATATATATCGATCCATCTTGGAGATAATGGAATAATATGAGAAGAAATTACCATACTTCAATTTCTTTAAACCAAAGGTCTGTGGTCTAGCAGTATTAAAGTACTAAAAAAGTCATGTAGTTAATAGAACTGTAGATTATGAAGTAGGAGCGTTTTTCAAAGCATTTCGAATTATAACAAGAGTACCAACTAAAGTCACTCTTGATTTCAAGGTTCATGTTTCTTTTAGGATAATAGTTTAAACGGTATAAGAGCATCCAAATGGCGATGTTTGTGGTTGTTTTTAAGATATGACATCAACGTAGGGAGACAGGGTAGAGGCATCCGTAGCTAAGGATGTGGTCGGACGGATTTTGTGAGAGGGGGAAGCGGGGGTCCTTTTTTTGAATTTTTTTTTCTTTCTATTTTTATTTTTCTTTTAGAGGGGCAACCTAGACAGGTTGTAACGCAACTAATGTATTTTAGGCTCTCCGGTTGGAGTAGCTCTAAAAGGGTTAGTGCATGTTTGAGATTGCTTATTTTCCCTCAACTTTTGACTTATTAACTTCTCAGAAGTTAATAAGTAAAAAAAAATATTTGGCAAGCCTAAAAAGACTTTTCAAACTGACTTTTCATATAGGGTAAAATGTTTGAAAACTCCTTTTGATTCAATTTTCTATTATACCCATTTACTACCTCCTATTAACTCCTAACGTTTTTAAAAGCATGTATTTTTTGGTCATTTTATAACATTTTAGTTTATAAGCTAATCCAAACACTTTTTTAAAAACTCCTTCTGAAAAGTCATAAGTTAATAAGTATTTTTTGTCAAAAGTCATTTTCAATCAAAATAAACAATCCTAAACATAGCCTTAGTAGTTAATTATTCTTATGCTGATGAGATAGTTTCTCATATATACTAGAGTAATGTATATTATAAAGTGATCAATTTGACCATTAAGTTAAAGGTCAAAACAGACATAAATTTGGGATGTAGCAAGTAAGTTTCTAAATAGGGGCTTATGTAGATTAAATGGTAGATATATAGGCAATTTTTGTCTGAATTGACTTATATTTTGATGTTACAGATTGGGGTGGTGAAGAAATCAGCTGATCATGCATTGAACTGCATTCACCAATGGATATCCCCAAAGAAGGTTTGTGAGTTTCTTTCTTGTTTTATCTATCACATAGATTTTCATAGAATATATTAGTCTTAGAGGTTGTGACTTCTCTGTCCCTTTCCATCCTTGTTAGACGCTACCAGCGTCGGCCTGTCCCCCGTCGTTAGATCCAGTCGTCCCCTTATGTAATGACTTTCTTTTCTTTATCTCCATCTCGCCGTGCCACGAGGAAACATTCTAGAGCTGTCTCTGTCGTTTGCCCCCCTTCAAGTTTAAGTCTTAATGTATTTTTCTCGAGATAGTCCACCCTTGTGTCAAGTGTTAGATCAAGCCCCAAAACATACAATATCAGGAAAAATTATTTATTGATTTAACTTTCATACTTTGATTTATTCTTAAAAGCTTACATAAATAATGAAAGCAACCCTTTCACCTTAAGAAAATGAAAATAACTTACCCACTAACCCACCACTTTCACTCAATTATTAAAAACCTACCCATGGTCCATCAAAACTGTAAAACATGTGGCAAAAATTTAGAGAGAATATATTAGTTACTATTTGAATTTATGGATTAAATAATATTACTTTCCTTTATGATAAATTGCAATTATATTTTGATTCGGTTTTTTTTTTGGGTATTTATTCATATTATAATTCTATAAATAGTAGATCAATAATACAAAATACTTTACAGATCTTCACAATTCTAGTGATCATGAGTTTAAGTCAGTGATGTTGCGTATATGAGATGATTTTATTCTATACATTGCTTTATTACGTTACTAACAATCAATTGACAATATCATTTATGCGCAGGGTCGTCTACCTCTAGTTTTTTTTCCAGCAAGTCAAAAAGTGTTGCCCGAGCCACTCGGTCTAGTCCTCATCATTGGCTCCTGGAACTTCCCAATCTGTAAGCAAGTTTTAGAGCCGTTTCATTAGCTTGTTAGCACTGTCACAAGCCTGATGAACAACAAGCATTTTCTTTGCAGCATTGACACTAGACCCACTGATCGGAGCAATATCCGCTGGCAACACAGTGGTGCTAAAGCCATCAGAGTTATCCCCAAAGTGCGCCTCGTTTCTTGCCCATACATTGCCATCTTACTTGGACCCTGAAGCCGTTAAGGTCATAGAAGGCGGACGAGATGTAGCTGACCAACTACTACAATATAAATGGGATAAAATATTCTTTACGGGTAACTTCTTAATCAGATTACTTTAAGAGTTTATTAAATGCTTATTCATTAGCACAAATTTTTAGGGAGTACAAAAGTCGGAAGGATTGTCATGGCTGCAGCTGCAAAGAACTTAACTCCTGTCACATTAGAGCTTGGAGGAAAATGTCCTGCAATCTTTGATTTTCTACCAAACTCGGATTTAAAGGTTTGCGAGTTCCCATTTACTCTATGTGCGTGTGCACACGCGCTTTAACATATGATTGAAGGTTGAATACGGTGGTTCAAGGTGGCTGCTAAAAGAGTTGCTAGCGGAAAGTGGGGCGCTTGTGCTGGGCAAGCTTGCATAGGAATTGATTATATGCTTGTGGAACAAAAGTTTGCTTCAAATCTGGTATCTGATAGTTATGATCATTCTCTTGCTAATGATGGATATGGAAAGCATAAGTTTTATTTTTATCTTGTCATTACAGATTGAACAACTGAAGAAGACCATCAAAAAATTTTACGGGGATGATGTGAGAAACTTGAAAAACTTCTCGAAAATCATCAACAAGGGCCATTTCGAGCGATTGAGAAGTTTTCTTGAAGATCCTGTTGTTGCAAAGTCTATAGTTTATGGTGGTTCGTTTGACGACACGCGTTTGTAATGATCTTTTCTTTGCCCTTTTAAGTTTTAACTTACATATGGTAATGTTGATTATAGTAACATATCTATTTGCAGGACTATTGAACCGACGATCTTGTTAGATCCACCACTAGATGCTGAGATCATGAACGAAGAGATATTCGGCCCTTTGCTTCCGATTATCACTGTAAGAAAGAATGAATAATATTCATTATGATATGTGGTTTAAGTTGAGTCATTGTTACAACAGGTGGATAACATTGAAGAAAGTATTGACTTCATCAACTCTAAGCCAAAGCCTCTTGCTCTCTATGCATTCACCAAAAATGAAAATTTCAAGAAACAGATTTTGGCTGAAACATCATCTGGGAGTGTGACTTTCAATGACACTATGGTTCAGGTACCTGCCACATATGTTAAGATGATCAATTTCATACTAGGTTACATTCCCTACACTTCATTGAATTTTTCCCTTTTTTCTTATTTTTTCTTTTATATTTTCCTTTTATCTATATTTAATTCTCTTTCAAATTTATATATCCACACACATATATATATATATATATATATATATATATATATATATATATATATATATATATATATGTTTATAATTGAACCCAACTTTATATTTAAACGTGTTTACTTAACATTACACTTTTCTTATTTTTTATCATTATTTTAACATTAGCTTTCTTTGTGCGGTGAATGCTAATGTATAAGTGATAAAAAAATGAACCTCACATATATTTTTTTTTTTTTTGCAATTATGCTCCCGGCAACGTGAGGGTGCGCCCACTATTTTTTACACAAAAATCGTTCAAATCGACAATGCAATTAAGTTTAGTATTGTTACAAACATGTTAGAAGTACATGCTAAGTTCTGACTAGATGCACTTTGTTACAATCACAGTTTGTGTGTGACGATTTACCGTTTGGAGGGGTTGGGCAAAGCGGGTTCGGTAGGTATCACGGGAAGTATTCTTTCGACACGTTTAGCCATGAAAAAGCGGTTTTAGAGCGAAGTTTTTATTTTGAGCTCGAGCCGAGGCATCCGCCATGGAATAATTTCAAGTTGGAGTTCTTAAGGTTTGCATACGACTATGACTATGTGGGAATGCTGCTACTTCTGTTGGGATTGAAGAGGCCATCAAGGTCATGAGGCAAAAAGGGTGAGTTGAACTTGTCAACGAAGGTGTCTTAATGCCATTTTAATTTTTAATGTATGTTTTATTGAGATATATCGTTTTATATAACTCTTAATGCATGTTTTATCTATATCTATCGTTTTAACCATTGGCAATCTGGTTCAATAGTATGGGATGATGGTTAGAGCTTGGGATCTTTTAGGTCTAAGTTTAAAATCTGACTCAAGGGTATTCCTACAATAATAAGTTTTTTTTTTATGGTATTTTTGGGTGAGTCGGGCCTGAAGTATCAAAATCAGTATGAACTGTTGAAATCCCGTCTCAGAAAGACTCGCTCGAGTACTGGGGATAGTTCCAAACACAATTGAAAAAAATTAATAATAAAAAATAACTTTTTAAGGCATATATTAGTCACCTCGGTTTGTTATATCGGTATGTAATGTAATCCAAAGGTAAGGAGCTATTTATAGTTAATTAAAGGCATTAAAGAAGGTTGGGGTGGTGGTAGTAGTAGTGTAAATAAGTTAAGCTGTTCGTGAGGTACTTAAGACCGACTCACTAAAAACAAGAATCAAGTGAAGCTTAAATGATCTTAAGCTCATATTGGAGCTCGATATATAAACCCTCGAGCCAAAGCTCTATAGTGTAAGCGAGTTTATTATTTATATAATTTTGTTTGATATTGAAATATATATTTACATAGCAGTGGTTATAAATAGAATTATATTTGATAAAACTAATTACATAATATATATAGTCTGTTATATATAGAATTTTATATATATATATATATATATATATATAGGGTCAGGATCATTACAAAACTACTTTTTATTTTCAAAACCAAAAGAATCATTGATTTACATAAATATAAATTACGAATCATTGATTTACATAAATGTAAGTTAAAGCTGATGATATTTAATTGTTTTACATAGTTTATTGTTCATATCTGATATACACATATGTAAAACAGTTCAAGTATCACCAGATTTAATTCACATTTATGTAAATCAATGGTTCTGTGGTTCTGAAAATATAAAAATGGTTCTGTAATGATCCTAACCCTATATATATATATATATATATATATATATATATATATATATATATATATATATATATATATATATATATATATATATATATATATATATATATATATATATATATATATAATCAGATAATTAATAAATAATAAACAACCCAAGCTCAATGTTAAACAACTAGTCACGAATCAAAATCGAGTTATAGAAACGAAGCTATAAACAAAACTAAACTCTAGCTTGACTTGTTTTATTTACGTCGTATTTCTTAGCTCTGTTAAATAATAAAAATAAGAAGACATGATTATAATTATAGATATAGTTATACACAAAAGGGATGTTTAATGGACATGCATTTCAATTAGAAAAGAATTAAAATAAGACAAAAGAAATTGAAAAATTGCTTTAAGCTTGATATACAAGACGGTCATCTAATACTTATTCTATTTTGTTTACTCTCTTAAAATGATAAAGGTATATACAATAAGGAGAGGGTAAATTTTGTAAATACGCCAATCATGCTTACTTTTGACGCAACCAATTGTAAATATTCAACCACATGGAATCATCCTCTATCTACCCTCAATTCCACCATAACTCGTACGGATCGCCGCCGTCGCACCACCGTAACCTCCGGCGTCATGGTGGCGTTTGCCGTCGATCGTCAATGAGAATATTCCCCAATCTTCAACGAATCACCACCGTCGTCAACCAATCTCATCGCAACCCGATTCAACATCCTCTCACAACCACAAGTCAATCTGATCTAACTTTCGATTCAAACTTCAACAGCACCATGGATGATTCCAACGCTAAGGAAATGAAATCCGGTGACGATTCGATCGTTGTTAAGGAAGCGAAGGAATCGCAGAAGCCACCGGAGAAGGAGGTCCCTCCGCCACCGGAGAAACCGTTGGCCGGCGATTGCTGTGGTAGTGGTTGTGTACGGTGCGTGTGGGACGTGTATTATGAAGAGCTTGAAGAGTATAACAAGCTTTGTAAGGGTGGATCTGATTCTACAGTCGGATCGAAGGTTTCGTAAACGTTTTTATAGAAGTTGTTTGAGTTTTGGTGTTTACTGATTTATCTGATGTTTATATAAACGAATTGATTCTATATTTATGTTGTAATGTTTACCAATCCATTGAAGATGATTATTGAAATTGTATGAAATTGCATGGTGGTGCTTCTCTATTTGCACCTGTGTTATGAATTGATTCATTGAAGATGATTATTGAAATTGTTTGAATGATACATTTAGAATTCTTAATATTGATTGTCAGACTGTTAGGTCATTGAATCTTACAAGCTTGTATACAAGGTCCATTGCAGTAGACTTTAAGTCTTGTTGAAAATCCCTCTGTAGCAATCTTATTTGGTTATTGGTGAGTCCTTTTGTTCTTTTACCAACGAACACACTTTCTGCTCTACACGTGCTTTACTCTTAAAATGTGGAACCGGTGATTCATTATGTGACATAAAACTGTAGTCTGTACTTCATGTTTTAGCTAAAATTTTGCCTCTATGAACACAAATTTGGGTGGATTGATTACATAATTACATGTTTATTGAATTCACAATCCTTTTGTGTCTTTTGATGTATGCAGATATTATAACTGAAGAGACATTCTGGCTCTTAGCTTCTACTTATTACAAGAAGAAATAATTACTAACTATAACGCCATTTCTTGCAAAGTCTTTTGAATCAAGTTCTGGTCTAAGGTGTGTGGATGTTACAGATTGTAGAAGAACATCGTTCGATAGCTTGACTAGCAAAGACAGGTATGCAACATATATAACTCTTGTTCTTTAGTTGGTTTGTTTTGTGGGTGATGAATGGTGATTGGCCATTTGGAGAGGTCGGGCAGGGTGGGTTTGGGTGCATTCACTTGTTGGAAAAGCAGGGTTGGACTTTGAGTTTGACCTGATATCTGCCATGAAAAGATCTCCAGTTGGATTTCTTGTGGTTAGCATACCAACACTAGTTATGTAGGATTGCCACCATAAGAAACAAGATACAAAAGGTCTTTGATCATATCAACTACTACTAAATGGGCTAAGCAACCTAGGTTTGAGCTATCAACCGACTCTATGCTACGCAGATTTAGTTCTCATCCATACCTTTGATGTCACACTCTATGCCGCGACAACTAAAACTGAATTCAAGCAATACACTCTACACTTAGTTTCCACATTTAAAAAACATAAACTTAATTCAAATTAATCAGTTCATATCAGCAAAACTGGAATCCTAAATCATATTAATTTATCGTATGAATAAAACCACAATCCCAAATCTTATCAACCAATTGTATCAACTAAAAAGAAAATGCAAAATAGCAACTTAATTTTGCAAACCAAAACGTATAAATAAAGAGACAATAAAATAAATTTCTTAACGGTCTTCACATTGTTACTTTTACGTCCGCTTATCCGTTCGCAATCCTATATAAAAAAGTCAAAAAATTTAAAATGATTAGATAAAACATAAACAAACTTTACGAAAATGATTAATGATATACTTATCAATTTCTTGAATTGTCTTTCAGTATTCTTCACCCACGAGTCTGTTGCTTGAAGTTAAACCATCCCGAAGTAGTCTTAATTGTAGATTAAACTCTCAACAATCTTAGGAATCGAAGAATTCCTAACCGGGTCTAAAACCCTTCTACTAGTGTTAAAAACTAAATTCGAAACCACCTTTGACATGAAATTTACAAATAAATCTCTTGCCCTTAAGGATAGTAATACTAGATGAATTCTATATATGAATTATATAATAATTAAATTTTTATTTAAATATTTTGTAACTCATTTTTTCATCTAGTTTATTTCTCAATGATGGTTTTGATGCCATATCATTTGAATATTGGTGTTTTCTTAATTCCGATGAAGTTGAAGGTTTGGTAATACTAGATATTGGGGAATGAATTCAAATATAATTATTATATAATCCATATATAGAATTCATATGGAAGTTTGTTTTCTTTCTTGTCATGTTTTTTTTTCATAACAATATTTAAATAGTGTATCTAAATACTTTACTTTGTTTCTTGGGTCTAGAATCAAAGCAAAATATAAAAATAAATACATTTTCTCTAAGTTGCCATTTAATACGCATCAAATTTTGCCTTCACTTCCATTGCAATTTAACAAAGACTAGCATCGGAAAGAACATCATGGAAGATGGTATGGATGGAATAAATATCTTCAATGCATTAGCTTGATGTCACATAAACTGTCTTGAAAAGCTTTCATAGTAACATCATAAAAGCTTTCATAGTAACATAATATTTTGTCAACTGGTCGATGTCGATATCTCAAAATTTGCATTTTCATTGTCAAATCTAAAATTAAATTCTCTTAAAGATCAAATCTCTTAAAGGTTTTTTTATAAGCGTAGACAAGTTTCAACATACGGTAAGTAGAATTTCATCTAACTGGTACTTGTCTAATCAAGTGGTTTTTTTCTAGTTTTATTACCAATCATAGCAAAGTTGATGAATTTGTCAAACCTAGATAATGATTGTCAAATTTATCTAACAACTTTTTAAAATTTTTCAACGGACTTATCAACTTTTCTAATCCATTCTTGCATCATAAAGTATAAATTGTAGGTAACACGTCTAATGCGAATTCATTTATCATCTAAAAGATACTTGTTGAAACTTTGAAATATTTTTTTCAAGACATGGATTGTTGCTAACTGAAATATGTTAAAATGCTATTAGAGCATTCACAACTCATTTCTCATTCTTATTCATATAATTACACTAAAAATCACTATCTTTTTCAATTAAATAATATTTTTTATATCTTTATCATTACTTTTTCTCTCTCCTCCATTTACAACCACTTAAAATATATTAAAAACATTATAGGGTTTTGAACAGTATTTCCCAAAAATACAGATTGAATAGTAAATTCTCTATATCATTCACTCACAACCACTTATAACCATACTATATAATATAAGGAATACACTCACATAAATTTAGGGAACGGGCTGTGAATGCTCTTAGTTCTTTATTTTGTTAACCAATTTTCAACCGTTTTCTAATGTCTTGCCAACAATAATTTTTTAGAGGCCAAATTGTAATACTTTTTTTCTTCATTTTTTTTATAACAAAATGGACGGTGAGACATATGTAATTGGATTGTTGATTAGAAGTCTAAATGTTGATGGTCAAACAAATCCCACCAATATCTTTTTAACAAATCATATCAATTTCTTTGACCATCGTCATTTTGACTTCTAGTCAATGATTCAATTACATGTATCTCACCGTCCACTATGTAAATAACATTGGAATTCTAGAAAAAAAGTCTTGAACTTTTGTCTTCAAGAGAATCTTCGTGTGGTAGACATCAGAAGCAGTTGAGAAATTTTTGCTAGAATGAGGTATTGAAAACGTTTATCAATAGCAGTTGATCAGGCAAGTCTTAATGACGTGGCATCGAGTTCTTGAAAAGGATATCTTAAAATATTAACAAGTGGCTTTTAAATGGTAAATGGACGTACATTTGTGTGTTGTCCACGTTTTAAACTTGGTGTACAAGATGGAATTGATAAAGTCGATACGTTGGTTGAATAAGTTTGATGAGTGATTAGATAGATTAGACAATACCTTCTAGGCTTGACAAGTTTAATAACTTTGCTAAGGTTGTTAATGCCAGTATAAAGAAACACTTAATTAGATATGTATCAATTCTACCATAAGTTGAATATTGCCCAAGCTTATGGAAAAATCATTCAGAGATATGATCTTAATGAATTTGATTTTAGGCCCGACTTTAAATATACGGGTTTTGAGGTACTTACACCAATTAGCTAGCAAAAGATTAGAGATTTATGCCATTACATGATGTTAATTTGAAGATTTTTGAGACAATTTATATGATATTATTGAAGATGATTATTTTATTTGTACCATTTTGTATGATTTTGTTTTCCATTCTAGTCTCTGTCTGATTACAATGAAAAGGAAGATATAGTTTGTTAAGTTTTTTGGCAACTTAGAGAAAATAAAATAAATGTTGTATATTATTTTGATTCTAGACCTAAAAAACAATGTAAAGTATTTGGATGTACTAGTAGAAGATCGTTGTGAGAAAAATGCGACGCCGGAGAAAACAAAATTCACTATGGATTTCATGTATAAATTATATAATACTTATGTTAGAGTAAATTCATTCTTGAAGTTCTAGTACTACTAGTCTTCGACCTCATCAATATTAGGGAAACGTCAAACTTTAAATGATATGAGATCAAAACCGTTATTGAAAAGTAAGCTCTAAAAAAAGATGAAAAAACACACAATTAAATCTATTGGTGAGGAAGAGAATTCGATAAAAAAATTTGGAGATCTTTGATATTATAGAATGATAGAATGTTAACAACTTGAGATTCTAGAACACATTCTTAATGATTAGAGATTTATTTATTATTCTCGTGTGAACAATAGCTTTGGATTTAGTCATCACTACTGGGAGGATTTTGGGTCTGTTTAGGAGTTTTTTTTTACTCCTATGATTGTTGAAAGTTTAAACCTTGATTGATAAGCTGTTTTGATTATCAATCATGTTCTAATGTTTGTTAATGTTATTTCTAACCATTTAAATGTTTATTTTTTTTAACTTTTTTAGTATAGATTTGGAAGCGAACATGAATACAGCAATATGAAGATTGCTAAAAAATTATTTTATGTCTTTTTTTATTGATACGTATTGATTTTTTTAGCTGATGTGACTTGGGATTGGGGTTTTATTGATATGATTACTAGGAATTGTGGTTTTGTTTATAGATTAGTTTTATTCGAGTTAAGTTTATATATGAAAACCAACTACAGAAATTCAGTGTTAGTATAGCAAATGTTACAGCATGGAGCTTATGATATATGAAGTTAAGAATCAAAATTAACTTCTCAAAATGTTTAGGACGTAGCATAGAGTCAATTGATAGCTCATACTTAGTTTGCTAACAGCCCATTTAGTAGTCGAAAATCAAATATAATAAACCATTGTTGCAGCCTGTTTAGTAGCTTGATACTGAAACTCAATTAAGCAGCTTCGAATACTGATTAAACTGAACCTACCTAGGCTTAATATTTGGTTAGAAAATATACATCATGAGGTTCCATATCCTCGGTGATTTAAGAACTTTGTATGTGTGATCTTTTTAGGTCTCTGTATCATAAGATCTTCCTGATTTATGAAATCAATTACATAAGAATAATCAAATGGTAGGAGATGGGTGTAGTGATGATAACAATAAACATAGATTTGATAGGAAGATAATATAGATGGTCATTCATCATCGTAGCTTTCATCTCAACCCCATGGATGATCATTCTATGAGGAAGTACAACTCAAAACTCCATGAAAAATGCACACACTCACCCCAACCTTGGCTTGTTGTATTACTAACTTTTAACAACTAACCAGCTGTTCAAAAAAAAAAAAAAGAGAGCCGAGTATTTAATTTGATTTGGTTCCGATAAGGTTGAGCCTCTTATTCAAAATAAATGTAATATTTAATAGTATAGTTTTATTTTATAATGACTGACTCACACATTATTTAATCGATTTTAGATTTATATTTTTATTCACCATATAACTTGAACCGAAATACATCCACCAAGTGTTTGATTATTAGTCATTTTAAAATACCCTTCACCAATGACAATTAAGGATCTTTGAAGTTAAAAGATAAGTAATTAATTCTTTCAACTTTAATGAGGTCTGGAATTTTAAGAGTTCAAGGAACTCACATAAAGAATCAAGAACCAATAATAATATTAAGTTTTCAACGATCCCAAACTAAGTATACCATGATTTTTTTTTAATCGCCAGCAAAGAATGTATATTAAATAGCCAAGAGCATTGACATCCCATTTCATATTCTTATTTTTATAATTTAATTAAAATTCATCATTTCCTTGTATTTATGTATCATTTTCTAAAAACTTCTCACATCTCATTTTCTATCTCTAACTTTATATTCTTTTTTTATTATTTGTTTCTCTTTCTTTTCTTTACAATTTTAACCATCAACTATATTATCTTATTATTGTTTTCTTCTAAAGTTTATTTGCAACAAGGCAAAATGAAAGTAAAAAGATAATTGATATTTCCAACATAATTTGATCATTAGGGAGGTCTATTTACAACTTGCATAATACTAATGAACTCAATTTTAAAACAAGTTTATGCCCCAATTAAACCATACCAAATGCCATGTTGTACCTGATGGCTTTCACAACACAATGTGGATGTATACAAGTAGACCAAACAAGGGGATCTTCAAGATCATCATGATTATATGCCCTGTTGTGATTCCCACACCTGCAATGGAAAGAAAAAGTCAATGAAGTGCACAAGTGCAGCCTATAAAGAATACAAAAAACCACATATGAATGAACATGCACATCAATAGAAGTGTTGTTAATTCAAATAGAATTTTGGCAGTCGCTTTGGAAGGGCCTGTAGCATATCAATGAACAAGTGATTTTAGTTAGTACAACAGCAAATTAATCTTACTTAAATCAAAACAGGGGGATCATTTGAAAATAAAGAAACTAAGTTGCATACAGATATGAAAACAAGACTTGGATGCAATCCCTAATCTGTTGCAAATTAAAGATGGTGTAAAACCTATTTTGACAAGTCTACATACAAAACTCAAACTTCATATTGGTAAAAGTCATGGTAAGATTTTACTAGCAATATATGAATCATTTATAAAACAGAAGTTTTTGAACTTCCATTTGAGCTTGCTTCTTAATCAATGTTAATATCCTGTTGGAATCTTTGAAACAAGTGAAGAAGATTAGAAGATTGTTGAGTTTTCCATATGAAATCAAAGCAACTATGCAGCGATCGAACTCAAAATAAAGTGGAGATCAAATTGAAACCCCAAATAAAAGGACACCAGCGAGTGATGAAGAGACGAGGAAGATGAAGGTTGCTAGTAGTTGTTGTCATCAATGGATGACCTTCTTTTCAAATGCTCCACGTAGCCGTTGGAATTACTAAATGGATGACCTTCTTTCTTGATTTGGAATCTGAAGAGTGCTAATGAAGATTAATGCAGGGACATCACACCACTGGGAGATGTTATTCCAACAAGATTGGACAAAGTTTTAACCTATGAAAAGATGATCCGGAGTTTTTGGACAATCCCCACAGAATAACGTGGGTACCCTTCCAGACAAAGATTGATCCAATAATCGATCCAGAGTAATATTCCAATCTAGATTTTATAACTAGACTTTGCATCACTTGACCCGAGTGCTGATAGCATGGGTACCCTTCCTGTGTATCGTATCGTAGAAACAAAAGGGAGACGGTAGTTTATTCTTGATTAATGCAACCGGTTGCATTATCTAATATTTTTGATTAATAAGACCAGTTGTATTATCTAATAATTGAAACAAAAGATGAGAACATTATGTTTCTCTCATAGAAGAAAAATATGTCAAAGAAAAACATCAAGTTGGTGAGAGGCGGAGCCAAGATTTTTTTCCTTAGATGTCAGTACTCTTGGTGCTCGGATTTTTAAGAACGTGTTGTTATAAATTCTGGACTGGGTTGGGAGAGGTCATCTGGGTTTGAGTCATATAATTAAAACTTTGTTGAATTGCGTTTTAAAAAATCTTTACTAACCCTTAAAATTATAGTTTTAACAAAAACAACTCTAGTTGATAGCTAAATCAATAAAAGCTTCAAGTGTCACTGAACTTTTAAAACGAAGTCACTAAACATTTAAGTTCAATTTTCAACCAAAAAAGAAAATCAACAATGCTAATCAAGTCTAAACACAAATTTTACATAGACATGTTATTTAGAAAAGGTCTTGGGTTGGCATAATAAAGGAAAATTTGTGTTGAATTCGTAATAGATTGTTGGTTAAAACATAATTATAAAAAAATCATATAAAATCAACCGTCAATCCATTTTAAGGTGACCAATTCAAGTTGTATAGGCCCTAATCAACCGAAACTATACGTGTTGCATTAAAATGGTGTTTTGTAAAACTAAGTAAAGATGAATGTTTGAGACCCATGTGTACTAGACATTAATATTGGTTCTAATGGATATATTACGCCTAATTAGGTGTGTTGAAAGTGTTTAAGAATACTTGTATAAGCCGCATGCAAGTATTTGCACAAACGGGACGATACAAGTTAAATAGTGAATGATGAGTTATGTTGGGATTGTTATGAAACGATACTAACGCTTGGGTGGAAATGATTGATACATCATGTATCCCAATTTTTTGTATGTTGAGTTAATGAGTTGCAAAATAAGCTACGTTCGCTAAAGCTTGGAAGTTAACGGGACAACTGCAAGTTTATCTTACAAATCACCACGTTTTATTAATTCAAAATAGTTGTATGATATTCAATTAGTTGAGTATTTGTATTTATTGTCGACAATGAGAAGTAACTCTCATGATTTGAAGACTATAATGTCATAGAAAATCAAGTTGTGTCATGCTTATATAAATGATGTAAGTATATCTTACACACGTATACATGATTTTGTGTTTGATGTACTTTTTGCTTATAAGTTATATAGAAGCTTCAAAACTTATGGTCTATTATGAAGACGACCTTACGATTGTACATTATGTATGAAGCTTACATTATTGATTATGTTGGGACAAGATAATAAGATTTATGAAGGTGATAATATTGACTATGTTGAGACAAGATTCTAACGGTTGGAAGTACGATCTTGTAAGTTATTCTTGTTTTCACTAGTGAATTGCATTTAGCATATACGTTGTTAAAGTATATGTTCACAGGTATGAACTGTATGTTTCCAAGGTGACTTCTAAATTCTGATATGATGATATCTTGACCTATTTAAATTTACAAGAGTGATATTATTGTGCAATTTCTTCCAAAAATTAAAAGATTATGAAAAAAATAAAATTTAAAAAAATTAAAATCAATTTTAAGAAATTCAAATAAGTGTTAATAATAAAATGTAATAACTCTTTGGAAAAAATAAAGGTTAAAGAAATAAATCAAGTTTAAAGCAAATAAAAGTAAAAAGTATATAAATTAAAAAAAACAGAAAAAGAGAAGTATGCTTACTTATTTTTAATGAAGCTTATATGTGCCTAAACCAAGAAATCAAAAGACCTTGTGAAAGTCAAAATCCAAAAAAAAGAGTCACGAAATCGAACGATTTTAGTTTTAACTTTACTTTTTTTAATATTTATTTTAAATTACATGTATTAAATTTAATTTTAAATTATTTGTTTTCTTATTGTTTTATTTTTTACTTTAATTAGCATACTTCATTTTTTGTTATAATCCTACTCATTTTAAATTCCAAACTATCATATAAAAAAAGTATTTTTTTATAAAGCTTATAAATTTCAAAAATCTTGTGTATAAAACCCATTTAGCTTTGTAAAATGTAAAATTATTCATATTTATAGTTTCTTTTCTTAGCTTGATAACCAATAAATTTATTTTCTAAGAAATAGCCAATTATATTTAATAGAACTAAATGAGTGTGTTACGATTTATGGCTAACCGCCTATCATAAATTACATATTACATAATATGAATAAAGGAAGTGGTGATGAATAGTGATATAATGGGTCTATGAATTTGACCACTTAACTTTTCGTGTTTGCATTATTGTCCCTGTATATGAGCTTGTATATAAGTTATATCCTTTGTTTAGAGAGAAAGAAAGGGGGTTTTAAGGAGAGAGAGGGAGACGACGACTGCCTACCAACTTTTGGTGGCCGATCTTCGCGATGTTGTTGCCGGTAGCAACGACGGTAACGGTTAATGTAGATCTGACCTAGTTACTTATGTCTCTCACTGATTATCTGAGTTGAGTTGATTAAGAATGAAAGTACGTTTATAAGAGGCACTCTTTGTTAACGATTAAAATGCCTCTGTTTTAAATCGAATCAAACAATAATGTTTGAGGTCTTTTAAGTTATTTTTTGGTTGTTTTACGTTTACCCCGGTTTGGTGCAACTTTAATACTGTTTTAGATGTCATATGCTGCGATGACCTTGCCTATTAACTGTTTATGGTGCTCTTTTTGTGGATTTAAGTTTGATTTTGTCATGCACTGTTTGCTATTTATCATGATCACTTAGCTGCTGAACGTTGATATTCATTATCACTATGTCTCTGATTTTGTTACCTAACATTAGTTCTTTTGGTGTTATGTAAGTTTGGTGTTGATGGTCGTAGTGGCGTAGGTGATGATTGTGGTTAGGTCGATCAGTGTTGTGTCGATGATTATGAGGTTTGTCTCATCTGAGACTGATTCTATTTGCTATTTGTTTGTGTAACGGCAGAGATGTCGATGAAGACGAGTTGTCGCTCATTTGAGGCTAGCTGTCGTGTCCTATGGTTGGAATGCAAGGCCTGTTAGTTGTCATGGCTTGGCAGCCATTTATGGCATGCAGTCACAATCGGACAACACTTTGGAGCTCAGTTACTACCAGAGTTTTATTATTGTTGTAAAGTGTTTGTTGTTTTGGTGTCTGTTTGGCCATGATTGTATTCGGAAGATTTTTTATGTTACTATGGCATGGCAACTCACTATGGCATGGCAACTCACTATGGTTTGCAGTTGTATTCGGAAAAATTTTTGAGCCACTTGTTTAGTCTGTGATGCATATACGGTTATGATGAATTATCTAAGCCATGGTTGACGGTCTGTTTATCACACGCGCAACGCATGTGCGAGAACTTACCTAGTTTATAAGTAATATATTGATTATAAATGGCTAACATGAAAGCTATATTAAATAAAAAGACACAACAAACGACCTTAAAGACACAACAACCACCTACATGATCCGGATGGGTTCAATGATACATCATGTATATAGGTGAAATTATGTAGATGGTTATAAACCATCTATTTTTATGTTTTTCAGCTCATACAAAGTCTGTCCCTTATTGTGTCTTTGGGGCAGTTTATTGTGTATTTTTGTTATTTACTTTGCTTTTCTTAACACTATTGTGTGTTTCTAAAATGAAAAATTTTAAAAAAACATGATGGTGAAATAACATCGTTGAGTAATTCTAGTATGTAAAACATAATAATACCTTAACAATTAATTAATCTAAAATGACACAAAGTGATATAAAATGTAAAACACAATGATAAAATATTTCATTGTATTTTTTTGCTAGTCATTATGTTATCATGGGCATAATAAGTTTTAAAAAACATATTGGTTAAATAACGTTATTGTCGACCTCTAATTATAATACACAATGATAAGATAACAAGAAGTTTATATAATATATAAAAAACGACGACAAAAATAACAAGAAACAATCTAAAACGTAAAACACAATGATTAATTCATATCATAAATGATGAAAAATATTTGACAAAATAAACTGATATTTGACAAAATGACATAATAAACTGATATTTAACATAATTTGACGTATTTAATACAATAACTAAAATACCATTCTTTTTAAATAACAGAAGGAAGCATGGCAAAACCAAAATTCAACTTAGCCTTTTCAGATTAATATGTTTTCTACTATAACGATACCCATCATATAAATATAAGCAAAACTTTTGTGGAATAAAATCAAAATAAATCAAAAAAAAAAGTTTATAAAAATTTACATATATTACACATTCATGCTTGACTATTTTCATAAGAATTATGAAACCCACATATGTTCTATTTATTTACTATTGATACTATATATTGTAATATGCAATTGAATAAAAATATTTATTAAAGGGCATGTGACTTGTCGGTATCAATGTATCTTAAAAATATGTTTCTCCTCGAGTGGTTGAAGGTTCGATTCCCACCAAGAACAAAGATATACATTTAAAAGTAGAATTTGTATTAAATGGTGTGTGAGTTAAGTTTTTTTCTCATAAAATATTTTTCTAAAACATAAGATTAGTGAAAATTTAGCATGTCACCCTTTTATCATGTTTTATATTTTTTTATAGCCGACTCACCCATAAAATATTTTTACAAATGTACAATATTGTGGTAACTAATAATAATTAGATATTTCAATAGGGATTGCATCGAAAGAAAAAGTTAATTAGGTCAAGTGAAATTGTGATTTAAGGAATGACTGAGATGATAGAGCTTATACCAATTATAGTTGTCAAACCCCTCAGGGTCAGAGTAGGATACGTTAGATGGCATAACATACGTCATGTCTGAAGTAGTTTGGGTCATCACGATGTTTCTTGTTTGGTTTTGACGTGTTAAACTAATATATGATGTTATGTTATATCTATATAACCAAGTTATATTGTTTCGCCTTTGTCAAAGTTAAACATTTGCAAAAGTATAAAGAAGAAATAATAAATTTTATTTATGAAAAGCCAAAAAATTGTCAGTAATTAACATTATTATTATAAATTAGTTTATGCTTGTTCTTTATTAAATTATGTGGATAACTTTCTTTATTTCAATAACTAGCGAGTATGTCCTTACGCGCATTGCGCGTCTTAAAAACGGAGTAAACTGGGGCTCAGACAAACGCGTATATTCGTAGGATTATGTTTAGATCATCATAGCTAAAACACATAACGGTTACAAGTTGGCTCAGAACCGATGTCGGGTTGCGGCTGCACACTGAGAGCGCTCAAGCCAAGACAAACGACATCGCTTTTTGTCTCATCACAGCCATAGATGAACCAAAACATCGTCAAATCATTGACATAATTAAAACGACAATGTCTATATCGACAACATGAAGTGCCGGTACTAATCACTCAATGGTGACCACAGGTCATCGCTATAGGCTTCCTAGAATTTTGACTGGTGAGACCCTACGCATTATGCCGCTTCAAAGGTGGCAGGGTGGAGGGAAATAAGGGCATCATACCCAAAATCTGTCCCAGCGACATGTCATCGGTATAAATAAATATATTTTTTTTGTTTTTTTATACTACTAAAGATGAAAAAAACACCATATAACCTCACTTATTCAGATGACATGTTGTCGGTATAGGTTGTGATCGATTTTAATTGTTTTAATTATTTATTTGGCCAATGTAAGATTTTTGAAAACCTAATGTCGAGAACATGTCGTCGATATTGGTCCCAGATCTAATAAAAGATTATCAATATTCTTTTTATTCATTTGTTTCCCAACTCCCCTAAAAACCTCCTTGGCAATTTCTCTTAGGTTTCTTATCTATTTTAACATGTTTTCCACTAAAATCATTAAATTGAAGGTAAGAATCAATGGTTTCTAGCGTTTTTCACCAAAATCAATTTTTTGGCTTTAATTTTCAAGAGTTTTTCACCAGATTTGTGTTTTTTTAGCTAAAACTCAATGATTTGAAGTGTTCAATCTTCTCCAATCATTTCACTAGGCTATCAAGGTATGAAATTTGATTAACGGGTTAAAATTTTGAGCTCGGGCTTGACTCGTTTATATACGAACCGAGCCAGCTCACTAGCCAATTTGTTTTTATTTAAGAAAATAATGTGTTAATCTGTTTACACATTCTCATATATATATAAACAAAATATATAATTTTTTACATTCATTTATTTTAACTCGTTAAAATGAAATTGTTATTTATTGAACTATGATCATGCTTTACATTTTTATACTTAAATTTTTTAGAAAATATCAAATTGACTATATGTCTATTATCTATTTAAAAAATATTACATAAATGCGGTTTATAATCTATAAAAATTATAAGTTAGCTTTTAATTTAAATGAGCCAACGAGCGAGCTACGAGCCGAGCTGACCTTGGCTCGGGCTCAGCTTGTTTATAAGTAGAGATGAACCGGGCTCGGCACGTTTACGAACTGAACAAATTCCTAGCGAGCCCCAAACCACAAGTTTTTTAAACAACCCTAGTATTCCCTCATAGGCAATTTAACTGTCATATTACCCCGAATAAATGGTAAATTAAAATTTATCACCAAAAACATTTACAAAATGTACATTTAACTATTTAAGCACAAAAAAATGAAAGAAAAAATGTGCTCCCTCATTCTTATACCATAGTTGACTAAATGGTTAATCTTGATTCTTGAAATCCAACTCCAGTTTGAAGAACCTTTATGTAATTCACTTCCTTCATTGTTTTCATCTTTCTCCCACTGTAAATATATGTGAGAGAGAATCTTGTGTGTGTGTGTGTGTTTGATGAAATTCCCAAAACAAGCAGCACCTAACAATTAAAGAATTAAAGATCGAAGCAGAAGCAGTAGCAGCTGCAGCACAGAGAAACAATTTTAATGGCTATGGCGGCTTGGCAGACCTGTAATTTTTGGCATCTTTAAACCTCACGTACCATACACTAGAGTCATAAAGCTTCAATCTTTTTTAAAAATGTCACAACTTATATCACTCACTCTTAACCACGGGATAAAAACCAACGATTCTAAATTCATACACAACTGATTAGTTATCCTACAACACCCACACACCGTAAACAATCGTTTACGTTAAGTAACAAACTATAATTTACTTAGTGTAAACAGTAATTTACAGTGCAAATGGTGTATGTAACTTAGATATTTAAAACCATAGTATCTATTATCCAATTATACATCTGGTTTTTGTAATTTTTATTTTTTAATAATAATAATCAAGATATATATATATATATATATATATAGAATTAGGGTTAGAAAAAAGATTCTTTTGTTATGGATTATTATTGTGAGTCACAACTTGAGTGTTGTTACAGAAGCTATGTCTTTCTTTTCTTTATCATCTGCAACTCACCATACCCAACAAGATCTCATCACTAACACCAACACATATCCCACTTCATGCTCCAGTTACCCTACGGACTCCGGCAGCTGGTTGTTGTACGGTACAACCGGAACCACCCATCACCACCGCACCACCACTGCCACAGAGCTTGATCTTCGTCAACAACCACCTCATGCCCATAGTTTGTTTACAGGTGGTTCAATGGATGGTGATGGTAGATTGATTGATTTTGCAGATGAATATTCCACATGGGGATCTGTTGGTTGTGTGATGGTTGACCATGGTGGTGCTGGTGGTGGTGGTGTTACTGGTGGTGGTGGTGTTAGTTGTCAAGACTGTGGGAATCAGGCTAAGAAAGATTGTAGTCATATGAGGTGTAGATCTTGTTGTAAGAGCAGAGGGTTTGAGTGTCAAACGCACGTGAGAAGCACGTGGGTTCCGGCCGCCCGACGCCGGGAGAGACAGCGGTGGATCTCCGCCGGAGAAGACGATCACCACCGCCGTGGTGTTGATCAACCTTACACCAGAAGAATAAGATCAGTTGTTCATGATGCTGAAAACCCTAATTTGGATAAACCAATTGCTGCAACTTACAGTTCATCAGGTACATAGATTCTTTAAGCAAGATTCTTTAGATTTAGATATATATTATGTTAGCTAGATTAAGTATAATTTTGTTTTCAAATGGTTGCATTTTAAAGAATTGAGTAGTGAAGAACCCTAAGTGATTCCTTTGGAAAACCTACATATATTACATATCTTTGTTCCTGTGGGTGCATTGTGTTTTTAGTCCTACCAATTATATTTTTTAATAAGAGAAGATTAATTAAAGATGCATAGAATACTCATTTATGATATTTAATCACTATACCCTAATTGTTAATGTTAATGAAAAAGTAGATTTGTATTAAAATAATTGCTAAAGTTGTATGTTTTCTAGATTTTCTTTCCTTTTTTATTGATATGGATTATGGTATAGTATGCATGTGAAACCCTATTGGTATGCTATATAGGATGCATATGAAACATAGTCACATGGATCGCGGTGCGGTACGAAAACGGGTACGCGGTTCGTCAATTTATAAAATTCGGTACGTTGGGGGTAGGTTCATTCGGAACGCCAATTCGGTACGAGGTACGGTGTACCATATAGTGCGGTACGCCGTATCCTATAAAAACAATCTATATTATATTTTTAAAGATAATTAGTGGATTATTAGGTGTCGATTTATAATAGATGCAATGATATTGACACCAATATCAAATAGCGGAAAAAAGTTATTAACGAAGAGTAAGCAATTAACCATTAGTTAATAAGATTGAAAGTCTAAACGTGCCTTTTTTATTCCCAATCGCGTTTCTAATTGATCATATTCGCGAATCGCTGCGATCCGGTTCACGAATCGGAGTAGACTGGTTCAGTTTCCATTGAAATCAAAATTCGCCTATTTTAGCGAACTTGATGGCGAATCATAGGGTGATTGGTACGTGAATGAACCCGAATCCGTTACGGGCGATCTGGTTCGCGATTCGTGGGGTGGGGGAACAAATCATGTGACTATGATATGAAACCCTTAATACAGTTATTAAATTCTTTTTCGATTATGTGTTTACTAATGATTGTATTTTTTATAATTTCATTTGCAGATAGAAAAAAAAAAGATATTAGCATACGTACATACAAACTTAACTAAACAAACTTATTTAGTAAAATCACATGTATAACAAGAAACCTATTTATAGGATTTAGGAAGAGTAGGAGGAAAAAAATAATATTTATATTCAAGTAATTGCTAGAGTGGTATAGACTATAGTATATTATCTGTAGGACACATAGAAACGTACAAAACCATTTCATTATGTTTATTAGGTATGCTAGAGTTATAGGTTTGTTATATGTTTATTGATTATTGTATATCTATCTAGACAGACATACAAAGAACTATAATATTAATGACTGTTTGTGTTGTGAAACTAGTGTTAGAGGAAGGTAACTTCCCATCAGAAGTAACAACATCTGCGGACTTCAGATGCATAAAAGTTAGCGCAATCGATGAACCCGACGACCAATTCGCGTATCAAGCCGCAGTGAACATCGGTGGGCATTTGTTTAAAGGTATCCTCTATGATCAAGGTCCTGAAGGTCAGTACATGGGTGGTGATCACACCTCGTCCGGTGGCAGTGCTGGTATCCCACAGCTAAATCTCAGCCCCGATGGTTCCACGATAGGGCATTCTCTATACACATCGCTTGGTGGCAACGATTACATGATGAGTACGCAATTCTTCCATCAAATTTTAAGAGATTAACAATTTGCCAATTGATCACATACGTATACTATTTATACACACAGGTTGGACTTGCTATTTAGTGTTGTTTTCGGGCTATTTGTGTCACGTGTTGCATTTAACTTGAAACATAAAGGTTCTGATTATGTTTCAGGTACATAACTTGAATGCAAAGTTGGATCCTAAACTTTTTTTTTATCATGAGAACTCGTATTTGGGAAACGTATGTAACGTGTAAAAGCCTTTCTAACAAATGGGTCTTATGTCCTTAAGATGACATTTTGATGGTAAAATGCATTACCTCTATATAAAAAATCGAGGGTTCAAATATCATATGTTGCTAATATAGATAGCTAACAAAAGTATATAAGAGTTATTTAAAGAAAACACAAAAAGTCATATAGAGATCTATTACTTGCACAACCTTTTAATTAAGAGTTATTTAAAGAAAACACAAAAGGTGATATAGAGATCTATTACTTGCACGGCCATTTACATTAATTAAACTGTAGCTTGCATCAGTTTACTTAATATAAATAAAAAGACCGTTTACAATGTGCCACTAGTATAAAAATGTTAATTAAACGTTAATTAGTAATGTATGAATTCAAATATTTATTTGAATTCATATATTATCTTATAAATCAGTTCATGTGATATCTTGTCACAAAACTTTCTTAATTAGGATAGGGTAATGGGCATTGAAGTAGCAGACAATGCCTAAGAGTTATGTCCATAATATTCTTTTGGTATTGTTTTCGTTTGTTTGTTTTCTAATAAAATAATAATTCGGTTTATTAATATTATAATTTGTGTGTCTCGTAGTTCGAATTAGCTCCAACATTCTCTTCTTTTCCTTCATTTATGCCTTAAAGCTGGGCTCGCTGCTTATATTTTTAAGTTCTTTTATTCTATATCTTTGAGCCCTCCAGCCATGCAAGAAAAGTATTACTGATTACACTGTGCATACACAGTATCTTTCTCTCTCTCTATATATATATATGTATGTATATTATATAACCTAAAGGTTGACCTTTTATCTTGATTAATGCATCGAGCCACAAAATCTAATGCCAAAATCTCTTTGATAGATATCTTTTTGAAAGGTTCTACAGTTGAAATAATGAAGTTACAACTTACAAGGATTTTAATGACTTGTATCATAAGAGTATGATTTGTTTTTGTAATGGTTCTTTTTCGCCGGACATTAAAAAAAGTAAAAGAATACAGATATATGATTGATTCGGATTGGTTCTCATTCGTTCTCGTAATAAACTTTATAGTAAAAGACTACTTGTAAATAATATACATATTTTTAGAATGGCTAACTCACCTTCTGTAAACCTACTCTTATATTTATACTAATGTTCATCATAAACTAAATTTTTTAACCACTTAATAAGAAAAACCTGTAGTACACGGTATGAAAATAACCCATATGTCATTTCTTGTTAAATGTAATTTTGGATTATTGATGAATATAAATATTTGTACCTAGGAACATATGTGTACATATATATATATATATATGATTTGTTGACTTTATTATACATCTCTATATTAAGACTTAATTACACGGGTGGACTTAATTACACGGGTGGTTCCTGTGGTTAGGTCTGATTTTACTTTTGGTCTTTAACTCTTTGAAATTACAAGGTTGGTCCAATACTTTGCACAAACGTAACAACGATGGTCCCTGATGCGAATAAACATTAAATTTAACTCTTAAACTTTTTTTAATGACTAAAATACCCCTACACTCAAAACCCTTCAGCTACCACCACCAAGAACAACGATGGATCCGATTGGTGATGGTGGTCGGCGGTTTTTAAAGGTTGTGGTTGGTGATGGTGGTGATTGAAGGTTGAAGGTGGTGCTAGTAGTGGTGGTTTTAGGTGGTGTTGGTGGTGGTTGAAGGTTGAAGGTGGTTTTGGAGGTTGAAGGTGGTGGTGGTGGTGGTGGTGACGGAGGTTGACAGTAGTGGTGGTGGTGACGGAGATTGACAGTGGTGGTGGTTGAAGGTGGTGTTGGTGGTGGTTGAAGGTGGTGCTGGTACGTGGTTGAAGGAGGTGCTGGTGGTGGCGGTGGTTGAAGGTGGTGGTGGTGGTGGTAGGAGATGATAGTGGAGATGGTAAAGAAGAAAGGGTGAAGGGGGGTTTCGGTGTGGTGGGCAAGGGTATTTTTGTCATGTCACATGCACTTAACAGCAAAAGTTAACGTCCATCCGTTTCAAAAACTATCGTTATTACGTTTGTGCAAAGTATTGGACCAACCTTGTAATTTCAAAGAGTTAATGACCAAAAGTAAAATCAGATCTAATCACATGAACCACCAATTAAGTCATATATTAATTTTTAGGTTGTTTAGTTTAGTTGCTGCTGTTGTTGTTCTATGCCAATAAGCATCTACAATGTCACTTAACTGAACATTTTACCCTATGACTCGTTAATGCATTAGGGTTTTCTAGTGTGGCAGCTGATTGTTAAGGCTATTATATTATGTTGATCCTTTTTTAGTTATGTTTTTATTATAAGTGTAAACAAATTATCTAACCCTATATACGCTACAAGAAATGTCCTCAATAGCTGCGACTTAAAACAACATCGACGATACCAATAGCCGCGATATGTCGCCGCTATTGATACCCGATCCATTTCTCACAGCTGGATATTCATTGAACAGTCCACGTTCGTATTTATATATGTTTGTTTACTAACATACATGAACAATTATTTTCATTTAATTAGATAAATTAAAACTAGTTGTTCAAAAAAAAGATAAATAAAAATGAACACATGTATCATGCCATCATAAACATTTGTTTATGTTTATTTATGTACAGTTTAAAATATTTTTTAAGCTATTAGTGATACTAACTAAACCATCATGCATTAGCTAGCCCATCAACTCAGAGCTTTAGAACCAAACTTTGGGCAATCAGTTAAGTTAATAGTTTGTGTTTGTTTGTTTTACTAACAACTAGTTGATCGAGTCGAACATTAATATGGCTTATAAACCATGGTTAACCCCGATGTCCGAGACCTTAACTTCATCATTATAAATTGCCAACACGATTTAAGAATTCAGAAAGGTTTTTTTTTTCAAACTTATAATAATACTCTTAAAATCTTAAATCATCATACACGATCGAATCTCTACCAGATTTAAACAAAAATTTACTTCAAATAAATTGTCTGAAAAAGTTTTTTTTCAGAAAGCTAGTTTAACACATCATTAATATGTCATCTTTATCAGACATGAAAATTAGCATGATTGATTGACAAGATATGTTGTTGTCCAGCCTTCATTGCAATCTACAGTTTTGCACTGTACTTTGGACATGAAATTTCATCTTTTACATATATTTTCTCCTGATCATATCCATCTTTACGTTGCCAATCAATATTCGACCATTTCTTTGGTGATGCAACGTTAGACGAAAGTTATGCCTAAATTAACAGCTGACAAGAATATATACAAAAATATGTGTTGTGTGTGTATTATTCGTTTTTTATATTTTTGTGGTGTATTTATTATAGTATATGAAATGATTGTTAGTTGTTGTGTGTAGAGAAAATAAAAAATTTTAATGTTCATTTCTAAATTTCGTAATACACTGTTCAACCTTTATAAATTTTTTAATATTTTTAAAAGTGGTTTTGAGTGAAGAAAAAAAAAATAATGACAATGGTATAAAAAACAAATATTATGTAATTAAAAAAGAAATAGAAAAAATAATAATATTAAAAATGTAATTATAATGATAAGAATAAGAATTAAGATGTGAATGCTCTAAACGATAAAAACTAACTAAAATGTTAAATTTTAGATGCATATAAACATAGATATAAATAAAAGTTAAAAAACCTGCAATTTTATTCATAACTGAATGGTACGATAGTTTTTAAGCATTTGTTTGATGCAATTTATGCATATTTAAAGTTCGTGATGGCATAATGTGAATTTATGTATATCTAAAATAAACCTTATATCTTTGTTTTTATGTTTTTCTTGCATTGCATATAATCGCCTCTTGATCACGTCGAAGTTTACCTTGTTCTTCTTCTTCCTCTATTCGCAAACTCTTTGCTCGATGCATTTTTATCCGCAATGTTTTCTTGTTGTAACAACTAAATTCAGAGATGATTTTGAGGAGTCCTCATTCCACCGATGATATTGTCATCGGGGTCTTTGATCTTTTCTACAATCTTTGCAGCTCTTTGTTTTCTAGTCGTTAGCGTTGAGATCAAATAAAAATGCATCCCCTTCTGAAGACCTCGGATTGAGCTGTCGGTCCTCGCTCGTTTTGAAAATGATTCAACAAATATTTTCATTTTCAACAGGTATGTCATATGTGCCATGATTTGGTCCATTGTATCATGTCCCAAGACCCATGCCATATATATGTGGGATACTACCAGCTAGCTTACGGTTCTATAGAGTAATGGGTGGGTTTATCTTTAGCAGTCAATAGTTAGCGGTGTTTGTGATTTATTTCTAGTAAGGCTATAAACGGCCGAGGACGGTTTAATGTTTTTGGTTAAGAAAGAAATTATTGAGAAAACTGTCTCAATCTTATCTCTTCTGTAATTCTGTTCTTAAAAGATTAACCATCTAAAAATCTAAAATCAGTCCAACAAACGAAATCTAGCTCGACTCGTTTAGAACATAATGTAAAATTAATAAGTTTGCCATTTGTAAAAAGGTTTGAATAACAAGTAAGAGCATACCATGAGGTCAACGTCATGTAGTGGATTCAAACACCATTTGGCTAACTAAAAGTTCTCAAACCTATAAAAATCAATTTAAAAGTGAATGTCATAACATTTAGGTATCATAACACATGTTTCATTACATTTTTCGTCAAGTTCTTTTCACCTTCGATCATTTCTAAGTAGATATTATGTGACATCAATTCGCAGGTTTTAATCGTCACATGACATGTTTAAGCATCTCATAATTCTTTGATTCCTAAAACCCGAATTAGCACGAACAAAAATATCTAATATAGTCAAATTGAGCACTGTTTCTGTGCGCCTGCTAACATGATAACCTTTCTTTTAGACATTCATTGGTGCAACAAAAAGGTAAAAACTAAACACTAAAAAGCTAACTAATTAACCAAATTTCCTGTTTGATCACCAGTAGACAAGATGAGAAGAAAGGAGAACCGTTAATGTGTCTTATCTAATAAATTTCTGCCTTCTTAGCATCTCGAGACGTGAAGAAAGTTCAGCACATTTTCTTTTGGTGTCTGCAACTTGTTTCTCTAAGTCGTCCACCTGATCAAAATTGAAATATTCAACTTCCTTACTCATAGAGTGTTGATTTGAGTTATCTTTATCTCAATCAGGTCAAACAGAGTCAACAAGTTTAGCTAAAAGTGGAACGCATCAAATGGGCTAAACTGGTTGAAAGTCACCCAAATACGCATACCACCCACTATATTGTTTTATTCAAAGGTTCAGATTATATTTGTTGCGTAATCACAAGTAACGCATTAATTATTTGGAAATGTTAACGGCAGTGGGCCACGATTAATGACCAACTCATAACACCTGGTGATGAAGAAATCACCAATGAGTAACATTTCCAAATAATTAATCTGAACCGACTTTAGCAGTTGGTGATCATGCTTAAAAGCCTTAAATTAGTTTTAATTATAGGAGTTGGTTGTTAACCACAGCCTAAGCTTATGGTAAGCATTTCTAGGTCATCCTGACCGACCCATCTAGCGACCTCTAGCATTGATATTACCATTGAAAGAAACCAATATTAAGCATTGACACCTACCGTAGTTTTCAACTCAGCCTCCCTTTGCATATACTGCTCACACCTGCAAATATCGAATCGTTAGGATAAATGGTTAAACCAGATATAATCCACTAAGTAAATTCAGCATAGTTGATCACCATAAAGATATTGATTTTGCTCGATTTTATAAAGGAGTTTCAATTCCTACTGTGTAAATGGAAGATTTAAAAAAGGGTAAACTACTTATGCCAGATTTCCATTCAGAGTTCAAGTATTTTTAAGGGAAGGTTGTCGCTTAAAAGTCTGATTTTTTATTTAGTTAAAAGGCTAATTAAACTAAGAGTTTTGCTTGACATATTTTAAGAGCTAAGGACATGCACAATTGTTAGGTGGTTATTTCCAAAATAAATAAATAAAGCTCTTCCCCTTGATCACAATCCTTCCCTTCATATTTTTTTATAATGCCACATGGCAGTCTATATCATCTTTCACTATACATGACACTATACATAAGCAGCCCACCGAATGACCAAGTAAAAATCCAGGTTTTTAACCAAGATTACCCTATTTAAAAGTAAGTTGCTCTTAAACGTCATACAAAAAGTACGATACCAAATGGAAGTCTAACAATAGAAGGCTACCATTCTATGAAACTCTCTATATAAATTATGGACATTATTATATTCCAGTTTAAGATTGAAATAATGCTGTTTACAATCGGCATTTCACGCGAAATCAAGGAAAATACACCCTTTTGGCACACAGAAAGAGTGATATACTGACATAAAACAAGAAAAAAAATTGCATATAAAAAGCTACCGGCTACAAAATTTAGAGCAAACGCAGGGGGCAAAACTTGTAACTTCTACCTCATGAATAATTCGATGTTTTCATCGCATATTTCATCGATAGCCCTAGAACTATCCCTGCATGCCACTTCTTGATCCAAACCCTGTGATTAGTTTCATATAGTATATAAGCAAGGTACGTTTCTGTATTTCACCAACCAAAAGTTTATTGACATATTCTGATAGAACGAGAATCCCAAGTAATTGCTTAATATCACATAGCAGGTTTATATCAAATTATCAAGTAGAAAAAGGCAGAGAAGACTCACTGTTTGAAAACCAGGAGGTGATCGAACCATTGGCATTTCATTGTTGTCAATGGTTCTGCCATGGACCGCCATCTGTGAACCACTCAAATCAGGTCTTGGGTTAATCACATGACCAGGAATGGTTTGATCAAACGGTTCACCTTGTGTTTGAAGTGGCACAGAAGAAGTCTTTTGCAATTTACGCAAGTAACTTGGATCAGGCTGGTGTCCAATTAAGTGACAGTGCCCTCTCCTGTGTTGTTGGCAATAAATTACTAAAAAAACTCATAAGTAAATTACTAAAATGTGATAAAGTGTTTACCAAGAACGAACCAATATTCCATTTGCATCTGTTTTAGCTTTGATTCCAGCCTTGAAAACACTGATGATCTTTCAAAATCCTGCTTGTCGTGTGCAGGTTCTATGAAATTTGCTTCAAGAACTCCAACAATGCCATACCCTTTAGAATGTCCCTCACCCGTTACCTTCCAATATGGCTGAAACATTTTGACAATGATATATTGACTGACAGTCCTAAAAAAACCTAAAACAGATCAAAGTCTCATTTGATGTTTCCAGAAATGCATACACGAATTAGACGGTTTTTATGATACACGTTGAATCCAGTAATTCCAATAGCTGGTGCTTCTTTGATAAATCCAAGGGTTGTCTCCGCAACAGCCTACATCAGATTGATTACTAAAACAAATCAAAATAAATATAAATATATATAGTTTCCAGCCAAATTCTGTAAAAAGGTACCTAAACACATCATACAATGCAGCGGTACCTGATTCGTAGAGGAAACATGTGGCTTGTAGATGACTACTTCGCGATATCTCAGATCATCTGCTATTATGTACTGCTCTACAGGTTTCCCCCTTAGGATGATTTTGAAGTTTTTGAACTTTCTGAGGTACAACACAGAAGCATATGCCTAAAATGAAGCACTATACATTATGATAACATCAAATTATAAAATCAAAGACGCCATATATAATGTTTAATAGTTTGAGATTAAAAAAAATCACCCTTAATGAATGAAGAAGGCGGTAAGAAATGTGTGCTTGCGTATCAGCCGCTCTCTTGCTCAATTTAGACAAACGAGCTGCTTCATCCCTTAATTTAATATCCTATATCAACAGGAAAAGAACATATTTAGTACTCGTATATTATAACTAAAAAATGGTCACCCAAAATAGTCTTCAAAAGATAACCTCATCATCTTCATCGAAGTTCAATTCGTAGATGCCTTCATCATTGAGCCATAAGTTAAATATGATTATCTTTGTCCCATGTGACCCAATATCTTCAAACTGACAAAAAGTGTTATTAACAAAAGTTGATATACCATCATCAAATAAATACAGTATACAACGCAAACAAACCTGTTGAATTAGGTCATCTTTTGAAGTAAACGGGGACCATTCAAGAATTGTCTTTAAGTTAGTAGACCAGTCCTCCTGAGTGCCATATAATATTGCTTCTGGCCAATGCTTCGAGATATCAAAATCAATCTGCAATAAAGATCCTACATAACATAAGAATAAAAAACATATATATATATTAATTTAAAACAATCATAAGAAGTTAACATATCTACCATTGGAACAATAACATCATCTTGTCCAGTTCTACGTAGAAACGTATAGGATAAAAGACCAACGCTTTGGGTTGCTCGTCTATAATACAAAATATCAAACAACAGTTTAAGAGCATAATCGTCAATTCCAACACTCAATTAAAGAATCAAACAACAATAAAACAGTACCCGTTTCGATATGCACGGCTGAAAACAATCACATCGGCTCCTAACCGCATAGTGCTTGTTTTGAACCCATTACCATCTGAAATAGATAATTGTCATTCAATGGTCAAGATTAAAAAGCATTGAATTAAAAGTCAAAAACTTTTATACAGCAAACAAAAAGTGGAAGCTATTAACAAAAAGGAGTTACATTGCCCGATTGTGTTGTTTGTTGTCTTTGTTGAGTATCCCAAGCTCATGCACTTCCTCATGCCATCTGGATCCATTCCCCCTCCATCATCTGACAGTATTTTAGGTTACTGAATTAACCTTTAGTAACATAATCACTACATTCTGGAAATATAAAACTGTGAACACATCAAGGTTGGTACCAAGAAAAAGTAAAGCAGGAGAATTATCATTTTTGTTGTAAATTCTGTCAATCTTCACAAAAGTTGCCCCATTATTGATCTGTTACACAAGGTTGACAACAATAGTGTCATACATACAGAATGTCTCAAATAGCAATGTAATGTTTCACCCTCACATTTCTGCGTATAAACTTGTCAACCACTTAAATTTGATGTGTTTATTACACAACGGCTACTCACAAAACTCTTGTGATGTCGAAAATAATAGGTACCTCATCAACAGCATTATCCAAAAGTTCAGCAATTGCTGCAATAAGATACAAGTACATCATGAGTAATATTTCTGGACAATAACACTTAAATTTCATTTAATAACTTAGGTTTTAAGGGACTAGAAGAGTATTATCCATCTTAACATTGTGAGCATTATTCATCTTAACCTGCCAACGTACAAGAAAGGCGAGTGTGTGTGTGGCTATGGTTTTCAAATTTTAAGCAAGCTATTGGGACTTCATGGATTAAATGCCATATAAGTTGTATCACACTGTCAATTACCCAAGCTACTCACATTTAAATCTCTAGTGTGATAACTCAACAGACCTTTTATCAGACCATTTTATACTATAGAACATAATACAATAAAATGAATGATTGCTCAACTTAAATGCCTATTAACTTCAGTTTGCTTCTTGCTAATAATAAAAAAAGATTAGTTTCTTCTACATGTTCCACAGTATTATATCTACATTTCTCCGTTTATTAGTTAAAGCGTCACATTCAAAACTTTAATGCCCGAACATTGCGAATACGTTAAATTTGCATGGTGCACCTTGAGTCTCTTTAAACTTGCTACTCCATGGATATAATGAAGCATGAGAAAACTTAATAAAAGATTGCAATTCTATATAGAAAACTATTCATTGTCCTCATTTTCTCAAATCCCAAAAAGAAAAGAAAAAAAAAGGTCACACCTCCAAAAGCCCATTTGTGTGAAGTTGCATTGGAATGAAGAAACTTCGGGTGCACACGAGCATGTTCTAATTCACCTGCAGCAAACCAAAACCTAATTCAGTAACCATGCAAGTCAATTATGCAACTATGTGACTATGTCCCATCCACTTTCATAAATATACTTTCCATAACAAGTAAATTGCAACAATCTTTTGTAACGAAATTCCAATACATTAACTTATTATTGTAATCATAACCAATTGCTGGTGTTGTTCAGTCCAGAAAAATTCCCCATTTGATATTTATTCATCAATCAAACGAAGGCAACAACAACACTGTCACAAAACCTCCTGATTAACGTGCAATACGAACACTTGCTTTCGAAAAACTGCATTAGTGTCAATTGTTACAAACTTACAATGTAAACTTTTGGTGAAACCCTATAATGGACTCTAGTTGAACATAAATCTTTCAAATAATGCACAAATCAGACCTTGAGAAGGAGTCCATTTTGTTGGACCAATATCAAACGCTCCGGCTTTCCAAAAACTCCGGTTCTCCAATCTCCGGTCATCGGCTGCATTATTCTGAACTTCCGGTCTACTTTGTCGATTGTCACCTTCATCATCGTTATCTAAAATGTCTAGAACATTCGTCGGTTTCTCTGCAAATTTCGACATTGTAAACGAGCAATTGAACAAAAGTCAGAGACGAAGTTTTGATCGGGAGAACAAATTGAAGAATTTTGATGGTTAAATTTTGTAATTAGGGTTTTGAATGTCTGATGACAGAAGAGGGTTTTTTTCTTCTTTTGTTTGCAGGGATGGATATTTCACAGTAATTTTCTCATCCTATTCACATATTTATATTAAAAACATTATTTTTTTAATTTGTTTTTTAATTAAATAATATTTTTTATATAATTTTTTTTACATTTTATCGCCCGTCTCTTACAATCACTTTTAAAATATTAAAAAATTTATAATGATTGTATCGTGTTTTTTTAAATATGTTAAATCATAATATAATACTTGTAAATTTTTTTTTTTATTCACTCATATACTTACATCAAAATAAAGGCTCTAAAAGATAATAATCAACTCAACAAGCACTTGGGATGTTGTCTTTTAGTCCTTTGTTTATATTTGTTTTCCATCACTAGTCATTTACTATTATTATTTTATGATACCTCGTGTTCTCAGGTTAGTGTCACAACTTAAATTTCCCGTATTTAATTCGTTTCCATCATTATATATTATTAAATATTTTCTAGCAAACAAGAATAATAATGATTTTATTAATTTTATTTTAACCTACGATTACTTTAACTAATTATTAACTTTAATTAAATCTTAACTAACTAATTACCTTAATCAATTAATTATATAAACTAATATTCTCAAAATCTCAAATCCTAACAAGCACACCCCCTCTCCACCGACTTCTCCTCTTATCTCTGTTATATCTGTATCTTCTCTCGAAAGCAATCAACCACCTCTCTCCTCGACCCGACAGCCGACGACATCAACTCCCTCCATCGTCACCGACAACTTCCTTCGACAAACCGCAACGATCGTAACAGCCCCGTTCAGTACGATCCTTCTATTTCTTTACTCATGTTAGTTATGATACGGTTTCGATAATTCGGGTTACGGTCTCTGCGTATGATTGCGTTCGGGAATAAGGGTTGTGGTAATCGAGTTGTGTGTGTGTGATACGTTCGATCATATGCGTGTAGTTATATGTATACGTTTTGTATTTATGCATGTTTTCCTTGTACGCGGTTGCGGTCGGGTTCTGCAAGGTGGCACATTGAATTTTATGTGTGTGTGCATCGATGTGGAGCATAAAACTATATTGGGTTTAAGTATAAGTTTCACAGGTTGATTCCATGGTGATGTCTAACATGTGTGTGTGTATATATATACACACACATTCACGGGGGGGGGGGGGGGGGGGGGGAGGGGTTGGTATGATGACAGTGGGATAGGAAGAATGTGTATATATTTTTTATATTAAGCATGTGTGTGCTAAGTATAGATATAAAGTAGATTGTGTGCATTATGGGTGTAAGAATCTTATGTCATGGGTGTATATATATATGTATTAATATGTTGGGTTTGGGGGCATGATGAATCATATATATATATATATATATATATATATATATATATATATATATATATATATATATATATATATATATTATAGTATTATGTGTGTATAAATTTGTATATGTATATTATCGTAAGTGTGTTACGTATGGTCATTATGCATTATGATAAATGGGTTAGGCATATAACATATAAGGCTTTATTATATGAAGTCTTAAATTAAAACGTATTGACGAGTACCTTTATACATGATCTAGTATAAGCGAGGGTGATCGGGTATTGTGCATTAAAGGTGATCGGTATATACTTGTGCTTGATTGGGAAAAGGAAAAATGTCGATGACTTATACGGTAACCGAGCTGTATTTGCGAAACCGCACAGTTTCATATTAATAACTAATGTTAATAGACATTTAATAATATTCAGGTGTTCCGGAAATCTAATTGTTGCACTCTTCATAACTTTATTTGATGTGCTATTTGAGGTGAGTTTATAGCCCCACTTTTCATACTATATTCTCTTTTGGGGGAGAGAAACATGCTGATTTTTATAAACTGTACGTTACATTAGATTTTTAATACTGCATATACTGGTATACTATTGTGATACCACTACGCCTCATTCGGATCGTTAATATAGTATTAACTAGGTAATTGTTAGTAGATCTACTGGGTTTGACAAACCCCGCCCGGGCTAGTCGTGCTAGCTTGACTGGAGGTCAAACGGGTGAATGGTTAGCCTGTTTTACTGTGTTGTGGTTTGGTACCCATAGCCGGGGCATACATTACATTATTACTGTCAGCTCAGTCGTGAAATTCATTCACATAGTGACTTGTTGGGGGCTAGCTATCTATTATATGTTTTGATTACTAAATCTGGATTTCATTACTGATTCTTACTGTTTTTTGTTAAACCTGTGAACTCACCAACTTTGTGTTGACACTTTAGCATGTTTCTTTCAGGTTCTCAGGATGCGCACGATTAGGAACATATCATTCATGCATTTATCGTCACATGTGATACATTACATTTTTCCATTAACTTTATTTAATTGGTTTGCGCGTGTTGCGCCATTTAAGAATTAAGATTTATTATGCTTCCGCTACAGTTATTATGTTTACATTAATAACTCTGTCTTTGGAAATTTCAAACGTTAACAAATAATTATGTTTTGTAATTGACGTGTCGTTTGGTGTAACTAGTGGCTGAGATCCGGGTATGTCACACGCCTAATGGTAATGCCCCGTTTGTGGAAATTGAGGGTGTGACATACTTGGAGTTAATCATATGATGATTCGATGATAGATAGCATTTTGATGCTTATTTATAAATTAAATTATATGATAGTTGGTGTTAAAAATAAGATACTTAATTCAAGTAACAAATAATTGATTTTATTCCTTCCTTCTTTTCTGTTCTAATTTTCCATCTTTTCCTTTTTCGTGCAAGGGGCTGATTTGTCATAGTGAAAAAGCTCAAGGTTTAAAATAGAAAGATTGGTGGCTATATAAGGAGCTTTTGGGTCTAAGGATGAACACACAACAAGAAAAAAGTCATCTTCTTCCTCTCTGTATAAGTGACTTGTTCATCCTCACATTTTTTTAGTCTTAGTCTGGTAGTATTGTTGAAGCCCTCGAGTCACAGCAAATCGGGTCGACGGGTGTTCTTATGTTTGGTTTTTGTCTCGGTTACATCTGATTTCTTTGTAAACAACGGGTGTTCTTATAATTCCCTCGGTACTGTGTAAATTTACATGGTATCAGAGCTCAAGGTTTTCGCGGGGCTCTTCGTGACTGCTACTTCAGATTCATCGCGGTCTAGGGTTCATCATCTTGAAACCCCTAAAAGTCTTCCGTTGTTCGCGCTCTGTACACAAAGCGAAGGTTCAGGAGACTTGAGTCTATTTCTCTATTTTCCTTCTTTTTCTGATCTTAAAGCCTAGTGCACTGTAAGTCTTCTAATTTTTTCTTCTCTCACCGCCCTTGAAGTACTGTAAGAATTGTTCTCTTCCTTTTTTATTATTATTTAGTTCAACTAGATCACCATTTTACTGTTTGTTAGGCATAATTTGGGCCGGGCTAGAAGGACCGGCATTGGATATTTACCTGTGACCGACCACTGGTGTTTTTTTTTGTGCATTAATCTTGTTGCATCTTTTGTGATTTTTTTGTCTGATGCATTTGTTCTATTTATTGACTCATTGTTGAGGAGCTTTAGTGTCCCTTTCTATTTGTGTGTTTTCTAATTAGTATTACTATTGTTTAATTTTTGGTTCAACTGTTACATTCTCGTTGTCTGCTTAAGTGTTATATATCAAATTTTGTTCCTGGTTGTTTATTGAGATGTTTGTGAGATTATTTTTTTTTAACAGCATGACTGAGTCTGGTACCTTGGTTAATAAGGAGACACAAATTAGTAATTTGGATTTTGGTAATCCTCTCTATCTTCATCCTAGTGATACAACAAATATATCAATCGTTGGTATAAAATTAACTGGGACTGAAAATTACTGTGTATGATCAAATGCAATGACTCTTGCTTTACAGATTAAAAATAAAGTAGGATTTATTGATGGAACATGTGTAAGGCCTAATAATGATGATGTATTAGCTAAACAATGGGATAGATGTAACTCTATTGTGCTTTCATGGATTTTAAATTCAATTTCCGAAGAGTTATATCAGGGTCAAATTTTTTCAAAGAATCCTGTTGATGTATGGGAAGAGTTAAAGGAAACGTATAGTAAGATCGATGGATCTGTTATTTTTAATCTTCACCGTAAAATCAATTCTATGTCTCAAAATGGTTTATCTTCTGAATATTATCATAAATTGAACTCAATGTGGCGCCAGTTTGATGCTTTAGTCAAGCTACCTACTTGTACCTGTGCTGCTTCTAAAAATCTCACATAGTTTTTAGATTTAATAAAATTAATGCAATTCTTAATGGGTTTAGACGATAGTTATCAATCTTTAAGGTCCAATCTGTTAATGAGGGATCCACTACCCACAGTTAAAACTGCTTTTGCAACAATCTCACGTGAGGAATCACATAGGTGTGGTTCCTCGTCTACTTCTTCTAGTAAAACATCTAATGTTGCTTTTAACTCAAAATTTTTAGATAATAAAAAGAAATTTGGAAGAAATTCAAATCCAAATTTGAAATGTACTCATTGCGACATGATTGGACATACTATTGATCGTTGTTATGAACTCGTTGGATACCCTCCAGGTTTTAAAAAGAAATAAACTGGACAAAGCAGTTTCAAAACCAATTCAAATACTGGTCAAGGATTTCAAAAATCAAATATAAATTTTAGAAAGTCTAATAATGTAAACTCAGATTTTCAACTATCCGGTGAACAAATCAACAACTTAATGGCTTTATTAGGAGATAGACCGACAGAGGAACCAATGCAGTCGAATATGGCAGGTGCGTTTGAAATGAGTTGGGTTTCATGTTCTAGTGTTTCTAGTATGGTTGAGGGTCATGGTTGGATAGTGGACTCAGGGGCTAACCAACACATGATGATGTCCGATAAAAATTTAATTAACACCGTTGATATGTCTGACTTTAACATGAGAGTTAAACATCCAAATGGAACCTCTGCAAAGGTTACTAAAATAGGTGATATCAAAATAAATGAAAATATCACTTTATTTGATGTCTTGGTTATCCCTGAGTACAGTGTCAACCTACTTTCTGTGCACAAACTGCTTAAAGATCTTGTTTGATGAATTTAAATGCTATGTTCAGGATTTGAATCTAAAGAATGTGCTAATGACTGGTAGAGAAGTTGACGGTTTATACTTGATACAAGATGAGTCTAGACCTTTTAAGGTGTGTAATGGTAGTAGTCATACCGATACATGTGCTAGGAATCTATGGCATTCTAGATTAGGTCATCCATCTGATCAAGTTTTAAATATTTTAAAAACCGATTTAAAGATTAATGTTTCAAACCCACCTACTGTTCCTTGTGAGGTATGTCATAGAGCAAAACAAACCAGGATTCCTTTTCCGTTGAGCGATCATAATTCCAAGGAAATAGGTGAATTGGTTCATTTGGATCTATGGGGACCATACAAGGTAACTAGTAGAGAAGGCTATAAGTATTTTTTAACAGTGGTGGACGACTTTTCTAGATGTATGTGGGTGTTTATGTTGAAATCCAAAGATGAAGTTATGAGTAACATTAAATATTTCTATAACCTAATAAAAAACCAATTTAATAAAACTATTAAAATATTTAGAAGCGATAATGGGACCGAATTTGTCAATAACAGTTTTAGTACATTTTTAAATGAAAATGGAATTCTTCATCAAACGTCTTGTTCATATACTCCACAACAAAATAGAGTTGTTGAACGTAAACATAGACACCTATTAAATGTTTATAGATCTTTTGTTATCTGAATGTGTATTAACCGCTACTTATTTGATTAACAGGACTCCTTCATCCATGTTATTAGGAAAGTCACCATTTGAGATCATGTTTGGATTTAAACCTTCTCTTAACCATCTTAGAAATTTTGGTTGTCTCTGTTTTGCGAACTGTTTTGAACAATCATAACAAATTTGAAAGTAGAGCTGAAAAATGTGTTCTCTTTGGGTACTCAAATCAAAAAAAGGGTTATAAACTATGGAGCTTAGATAATAAAGTAATGTTTTTCTCAAGAGATGTAAAATTTTATGAAAATATTTACCCTTTTAAATCTAGTTCAACTCATAAAATTGTTCACACTTCTTTTGAAATTGACCACCTAAATTTTTTTGATCCGGATATCGAACTTGTCACCGAAATTTCTAAAAATGGTTTAAATACGCCCAATGATGATGAGAAGGAGGCTAAAAATAGTTATTCTCATGAAAATGTTAGTAGTAGCGAGCTGCCCGATTGTACCATTGACAACCTGGTAAGAACACATCCTACAACAGATGCTATGCCTGGTATTTCTGTTGGTGGTACAAAAGAAAATGGAAGTGGTAGTAGCACTACCGCAAACTCTGAGAATGTTTATGATAAAGCAAATACTCGTTCTGAGGGTAAATCTCAACATCCTAATAACACAAATGATGCAAGGAAATCTAATAGACAAACTAGTTTTCCTAAGAAATTATCTGATTATGTGGTAGAAGGAAAGGTAAAATACGAGGTTGAAAAAGTCGTAAATTATTCAAAACTATCATCAGAAAATTTTTGCTTTATAAGTAATTTGGATAAAAGTATTGAACCAAGGAATTTTAAAGAAGCCATAAAAGATCAAAATTAGGTCCAAGCCATGAATGAAGAAATGGAAGCACTTAATAGAAATGGCACATGGGTATTAACTGAACTTCCTGTTGGAAGAAAACCAATTGGGTGCAAATGGATTTATAAGGTTAAATATAAGTCAAACGGTCAGATTGATAGATACAAAGCTAGACTTGTTGCTAAAGGATATAATCAATGTGAGGGAATTGATTTTGATGAAACTTTTTCACCGGTTGTTAAAATTGTAACGGTTCGTTGCTTAATTAGTTTAGCTGTTAATAATGGTTGGGATTTATATAAATTAGATGTTAATAATGCTTTTTTGTATGGCAATTTAACTGAAGAAATCTACATGAACCTACCCGAAGGGTATTTTTCTAAAAACGAAACTAAGGTATGTAAACTAGTAAAGTCGTTATATGGCTTGAAACAAGCATCAAGGAAATTGAATGAAAAATTAACTAGTACTCTTCTTGAAATCGGCTTCGTACAAAGTGTTAGTGATTATTCGTTATTTATAAAATCTGAATCTAATGTGTTTATTGCATTGTTAGTGTATGTTGATGACATTGTGATAACGGGTAATAATAAAAAAGAAATTGATAGAATTAAATCATTTTTGAATTCAAAATTTCAAATCAAGGATCTTGGTGTACTAAAGTTTTTTTTTGGGAATTGAAGTTGTTCGAGAAAATGAAAAATTGTATTTGTCTCAAAGAAAATATTGTTTAGACTTGTTGTCTGAGTTTGGGTTGTTAGGATCTAAACCCGTTTCCACCCCTATAGAACAAAATGCTATTATATATAACAAGGACAATGCTCTACCGGGTGATAACTTGTTGGAAAACATAAATGAATATCAAAGGTTAGTCGGAAAATTAATTTACATTACCCTAACCAGACCGGATATTTCTTATGTCGTTCACGTTTTAAGTCAATACATGCATAATCCTTTGAAGTTTCATTTACAACTCGCTTTTCGTGTTTAAGATATCTAAAACAGTCTCCCGGTCTTGGGTTGTCTTTTTTGAAAGGTAATATATCTGATTTAAAGTGTTATGTTGATTCTGATTGGGCTAAGTGCAAACTTAATCGTAGATCTGTTTCCGGCTTTTCTATTTTTTGGGGTGGAAACTTAATTTGTTGGAAAAGCAAAAAACAATCTGTTGTTTCTAGATCTACAGCTGAAGCTGAGTATCGTGCCTTATGTGAATCAACATGCGAGGTAATGTGGCTTCTAAACGTGTTAAAAGAACTACATATTGAGGTCAATTTACCAGTAGAATTATTTTGCGATAATTCTGCTGCTAGATCCATTGCCGCCAATCCTGTTTTTCACGATAGAACCAAACACTTTGAAATAGACCTACATTTTATTCGTGAAAAAATCACTTCAGAAATTGTTAAAATAGAAAAAATTGACACTACTAAACAAATTGCAGATGTATTCACCATTGTTTTAAAAAACACTCGAGGCGTACGCGCCTCGAGGCGAAACGGGCGAAAATCGAGTTTGAGGCGGCGCCTCATAGGGTATTACAGACACGTACGCCTCGGCACATGAGGCGGATCGTGAATCGGTGAGGCGGTTCGAAAGGGGTGAGGCGTACGTGTGGGCGGGAAATTAAAATTTGTAAATTAAACCACAGAAGCATCATCACACCTAAAATAAAACCCTAATCACACACCCCACACCCCTATCGCGACTTTCAGAGGTTTTGAGGGAACATCCGACACCCCAACGCACCCCCAATCGCACCCCCCATCGCACCCCACATCGGCACATCGACCCCATCGCACAACGGACACCTGGTTTTCTGATTTTCTTCTGATTTCCGCGACTTTCAGAGGTTCTACACTTCTACTTTCTGATTTTCTGATATTTTTGATGTTAGTTTTCTATATTTGATTCAAGAGTTGTTTTGTTGATTTGGGAATTGGGAATGGTTTGTGAATCAGTGAGTGATTTGTGAACAGTGAATGGTTTGTGAATAGTGAATGGTTGATGTTTGTGGTTTGTGAATGTTTTGTGAAATTGGTTGATGTTTGTGGTTTGTGAATGGTTGATGTTTGTGCTTTTTATCATGTTTAAGGTTTATTATTTTAAACACTAGATTTGTGAATTGTGAATGGAGCAAAAGTAATCTGATTTGAATGTAAGTAGTGTGTTATGTGTATGGGTTTAAGGTTTATACACTAAATTTATGAATTGTGTGTGAATGTAGCAAAATGGATTTGATTTGTGAATGTTTATACACTTGAGTCTCATGTTACTTTAGAATTAAATGTAATCTTGTATGAATTATGATTTTGATTTTAAAAGATTGAAGATTGTATCAGTATGCTACTTTAGAATTAGTGTGTATGGGTTTAAACTTTAAGGTTTATATACTAGATTTTGAATTGTCAAATATACAATATACTAGATTCTCATGTTGAACATTTGTTTTTTTATGTACATAGTTTTCTTACGATGGCTAGTAAAGGTGCAAGGAAAGATCCGGCTTGGAAGTACGGGGATGAATTTGAGGTACTCCGCAAGGTGGCAAAAAGCGTTACAAGTACCTAAAGTGCAAGTTTTGTAGTAAAGTTATTAGAGGAGGAGTGAAAAGAATGAAGGAACATCTTGCTGGCACACATAAAGATGTCATGCCTTGTGCCAATATGCCATCTGAAGTAAAAGATGAAATAAAGCAATATTTGAAGCAGTTTCAGAATGCAAAGTTTGCTGCCCAACAGAACTTTGAAGAAAATGTAGGAAGTGGGGGCATATTATAGCAGTGTGGGAAGTGTTGATCCATGTGCTACCTCTAGGGGTGTTAGAGGGCCAATGGATCGGTTTGTAGGGGGTGCGAAAGATAGCGAAGAAAGATCACTCCCGACCGAAAAAATGACACCAGCGAGTGCAAAAGAGCATCGAAACAGAGTTTGTTTGGATATTGGAAGATTTTTTTTTGAGAATGGAATACCGTTTAACGTAGCATCTAGTCCATCGTTTACTAGTATGCTACGTTCAGTTGGGAACTTCGGCCGTGGATTGAAGCCCCCTACCATGCATGAGTTAAGGGCTTGAATCCTTAAGGAAGAGGTTAACACGACCACTACAATGGTGGAGGACATAAAAGCTACATGGAAGACCACCGGGGTTTTTTTGTTATCAGATGGTTGGTCAGACATGAGAAATAGAAGTTTGATTAATTTTTTGGTCAACAATCAATATGGTACTGTTTTTTTGAGAACGGTTGATGCATCAGATTGTATAAAAAATGCTGAAAATTTTTTCGAGTTGCTTGACGATGTTGTTGAAGAGATCGGTGAAGATATTGTAGTTCAAGTGGTGACCGACAATGCTAGTGCATACAAAGCTGCTGGAGCGTTGTTAATGGAGAAGAGAAAAAGCTTGTATTGGACCCCGTGTGCCGCTCATTGCATTGATTTGATGCTTGAAGATATCGGTAATTTGATGCAACATAAAAGTGCTTTGCTTAAAGCAAAAAAGGTTTGCAATTTTATCTATAACCATCAGTGGGTGTTGAGTTTAGCCCGAAAGATTCTAAAGAAAGATCTTCTTCGACCAGCTACCACAAGATTCGCCACGACATTTTTGACTATACAAAGTATTTATGAATCGAAAGAAGCTTTACAACAAATGTTTGTTTCAACCGAATGGGGGACATGTGCTTGGGCTAAGAAAGCTGATGGAAAAGAGGTTAAAAAAATAATTATGGATGAGAGAAGTTTTTGGCCTAGTGTGGTTTATTCCATTAAAACCATAATGCCACTTGTTGAAGTTTTAAGAATTGTTGATGGGGAGCAGACACCAGCCATGGGATTTATTTATGGAGCGATGGATAGTTGTAAAGAAAAAATAGCAAACAACTTGGATAACAAACTCTCTTCTTATAAAGAGATATGGGACATCATTGATAAAAGATGGGAGTTCCAAATGCATCGTGATTTACATACGGCTGCCTACTACTTAAATCCACAATATCGATGGAGTCCCAATGTTTCTAAGCATCCGGAGATTAAGCGAGGATTATATGATGTTATGGATAGACTCATTAAAGATAATAGTGTTTATTTGAAGATTGAAGATCAACTAATTGCGTATACAGAAAAAAGGGGATTGTTTGGATATAGAGGTTCTTTGGCGACATATCAGACACGTCTACCGGGTAAATTATTTGTTGATATTTTTTATTATAGTTTATATTTTATATAAATTAAATTATTCACTAATTTTTTTATAAACATATATAGTTAAATGGTGGGGCGAATATGGAGATGAGACTCCCGAACTCAAGGCTTTTGCAATAAAAGTTTTGGGTCTTACATGTTCCGCTTCGGCTTGTGAACGTAATTGGAGTACTTTTAATCAAGTCCATACAAAGAGACGAAAACGGTTGACAACCGAAAGAATGAACAACTTGGTCTACATTATGTACAATAAAAAGCTGAGGCAGAAATTCTTGAAGAAGACTACTTTAAAAGAAGAAGATGATCTGTTTATTGTTGAAGATGTGTTGTCTGATGATGAGTGGTTAGCTGACCCAATTGATGCCGATGAAAATGAAATTGGAGGTGGCGATGCAGGTGTGTACGGAGGTGGCGGAGCAGGGGGGAGGAAAGTAGCGGTGCAGGTGGAAGTTCGTCATCTAGGAAAAGAAAAAGCGTTCAAATAAATTTGATTGACGAGGATGAGGATGATGATGGTAAAACGAATTGGGTAGAAGAAGATGCTTGTAAGGATGACGAGTTAGAAAGTGATGCGTTTTATGTTGTTTGAAGTTGAATTAGATTACAAACTTTTAATGTGTGCTTAATTTCGTATCTATTTTATGTTTTAGACTTTGTGATACGTTATGGGTGATGACTTTTAAATTTGATAATGAATTTGCTTAGGAATATGCTTTGTTTGATGTTTTAGTATTTTATTTTTATAAGATATATAATTTTCCTATTTATTTATTATTTCCGCCTCGGGTGTACGCCTCGTTTCGCCTCGAGGCTTACGCCTCGTGAGGCGTGGGGAAAACGCCTCGAGGTTCGTTTCCGTTCTTTTAAACCTTGGTATTCACAAAGGTCTTGGCAGTGAACAACATGCTTTCCTATGTAAACAACTTGGGCTGATGAATATATTTGCCACTTGAATTATGAGGGGTGTTAAAAATAAGATACTTAATTCAAATAACAAATAATTGATTTTATTCCTTCCATCTTTTCTGTTCTAATTTTCTATCTTTTCCTTTTTCGTGCAAGGGGTTGATTTGTCATAGTGAAAAAGCTCAAGGTTTAAAAGGGAAAGATTGGTGGCTATATAAGGAGCTCTTGGGTCTTTCCTCTCTGTATAAGTTGACCTGTTCATCCTCACATTTTCTTTTAGTCTTAGTCTGGTAGTATTGTTGAAGCCCTCAAGTCACAGCAAATCGGGCCGACGGATGTTCTTATGTTTGATTTTTGTCTCGGTTACATCTGATTTCTTTGTAAACACTGGTTGTACTCTGATTTGATTCAAGAAGTGAGTTACATCCTTGTTTATAATTCCCTCGGTATTGTGTAAATTTACAGTTGGGTTGTTAGAAAAACTCTTGACTTGTGGCTCCCTCGAAGCTCATCTGGTTATTTATTCTTATTAGCAAAATGAACTGCTATAAATAGCATTACAGACTCCTCCAACGATCACCATAAACTCGGGTAACAAACATGAAATTAAGCTAACTGACTAATGACCCATTCTACACAAACCCAACGACCAAATCAAATTCAAAGGGACAAAAACTTGGGCCTGACCCATTTATACATGACATGAACAAGCTAAGCTAACTGACTAGTAATTTTGTAGACCTATCAACCAGTTTTGGTTGTTTCATATACTGGTTTCTATAACTTCAGTAATTAAATGACTATACCATGTTCGTGAAAGTTATCTGTATTTTTGTATTTTGCAGGCATTATAGTTGTTTCTTGATTTAAGTTCTTGATCCCACCCAGAAGAGACCGTCATCAAGGTTAGTTTGTTTTTTTTTATACATATATGATTTGATTTGGAGTTGTGGTTGATTATTTTGTCTGTTTGTTCATGTGTAATTGTTATTATTGTAGTTATTGATGAAGAATTGATAAGTTAGAAACTGTGAACTTTGTAATGAAACACAACACATTGATTTACCAATTAAAATATCATTCTAATGCTTATAGTTTTTGGTTTACAACATTTAAAGCATGATGTACATATCTATCGCTTCTTCATCTCTTTTCTTATTGATTTGGAATTTTTGGATTGAACTTAATACTATGTTTTTGTTTATAAAAATTTAATGTGCCTGCAATCAAATTATTTTATTAAGTGAATAAAGAAATATATGAAAACTTGATGATGTTACTTTGAAATGTTGATCACTGCATTTAGCTATTGTATTTTGAGTACTATAATAGTGATTGGAAGCATTTGAATATAATATAATGTTTTCTATTAAACTGATGTGTTTTCTTTGTTTTAAATGGTCTTTAATGCATCATATATGTTATATTCTTGGAACTACATTTCAAGACAAAAAACAAAAGAGGGTAAGGTTGTCTATGCCCCTAGGGGGAGCTATAGCATTTGTATTGGGTCAATTAACCGCAACATTCTTTAACTGTTACATGCAGTTCAACTTATATGAGAGTAGGTGACGTAAAAGGTTTTATGTGGTGAAACCTCTTTCGTAGACTTCATTGTTGTTGTTTTGTTGTTTGCTTGACATAAGTGGTGTTTCATTGACTACTTTTGCAGCTAGAAGGTTCTTCTGTTTGTTGCTAGATTGGTGTGTGTTAATACTGTGAGTAGGTTGCTCATCGTATTCTTTCTTTGGTATTTTGGTGCTTGACTAAATCTGGAAGTTGTGTTTTTGTGGCTATGTTGTGCTCATCATATTCTTTCTTTAGTCATTTTTTATTACTTGTCTCCTCTTTATGCTTCCTTTTGCATTAAAGAGCAAGTATTATTATGTGTCCGCTATATGTAATTCGCGATATAACAAGTTAACTTTGACATTAGTTTAACCTTGATATCAGTTGTGTATTGGTTGCAGGTTCAATTCATTATAAGTTCCGCATCAGTCCTTGCATAACAGTATCTTTTGACATGACTTGCAAGTACATGTCATCATTAGTTGGAAACTTTTAATATGCGATCGATGGGTTAATTTAGCTTTGGCATTGGTCACAATCTTCTTAACATAGTGTTTACATATGAAGATTTTCATTTAGATGTCTTTGGTTTGCCTTGATTATTCTTTTGAATTGTAAAATTAGATTTGGACTGAACTAGACAATAACTCCCCCAACAATACGTGGGGTTAAACTCCTATTAACTCTAACCACCAAACGAATCCCGCCGCAACGAGGCGTTGGGAATAAACCTAGTTCAAAATTATAACATATCATCAAGGCTTAAATTTTATTATCAGTACAATATTCAAAGAGACCATCATTTTGATATTTAAAAAAAGAATCACTAAAATACATAAAATCATAAGCCATGAATGCAATTCTCGTATCATTATTTCATCGATTTAACATAAAAAAATATAGAAAACTTTTACCTTTTTGTTTTTATATGAGTAAAAAATAAAAAATAAAAATATTTTTTTAGATAAACAATTAAATTGGCTCGCAAGCCGGATTGGCTCAGCTCACTTGTAAATGAGGCAAGTCCAAGCCCGCAATTTCAACCTAATTAAGATAAACGAACTTGCTCGGTTCATCAGATCGGATAATAGTTTATTTGGTTTATATGATACTCGTTTAATTTTTTCACCTAACTGCCATTGAGATTTCGAATTTACATGATATCCGATTCGAATATCCGAATAAGGATCTGTAACGGTTTTTCGGTTTTGGATTACGTTTTCCTTTTTCGTTTTCAGTTTTTTAAACTCTCCTACCTAAAGCCATTTTGTCATGGTTCTTCTCCTTCATCGCACACCAGAAATTCATGTCACAACACTTGCTCCTTTTCGTTGCTCCTCTCATGTTAACATCTACATACACCATGCAACTAAATGCCCTTGTTACAAGTAATACATTCACGTTTCCTAGAACCTAACTAATAAGTCATGTTCAATCATAATATTTTTCTAGTTTGTCAACTGATATGTCGTGTTCAATCATATATAGCATTTTTGTAATCCAATAGAACTCACTCCATATATTCCAAGATAATAAGCGTTAATTTTTCATCTTTAAACCATTTTCAATTGGCTATTCACTATCAGAGATAGTCAACCTCATAAGACAATATGATTTGCAGTGATTTAGATGATTCAATTTTATTGTCATGTTACCACATTTTTACATAGCTTATCAAAAACAAAAACAAAACAAAAAAAGAAAAAAAGAAAAATCACGTTGTCCTTCTTCAGATGTATCTTTCACTTTTAGAGTCCCTCTAAATTTTCTTAAATTTAAAAGTCAAATCATTGGAATTAGAATGACCACTATTACATATGATTTTTTTTTTCGTTTGTTTGTTATCTGATGATTATTTTGATTATGGTTCTGATATTCGAGGGGGCGAAAAGAAGAAGGGTCATATGTGATCATTACAGACATCTTCAAAACTGTTTGATCATCAGGCATCACCATAACATCCTCGACGATGACAAAATAAGGGACAATGTTAGGTTTCCTTAAGTTGACTTCTACATCCTTTTGATTTCTTCCATCCCTCAACTTAATTAATAACTAAACCTAGAGACAAAGTCACGCTAATCTTAGAGTTCAAATCATGTTAGATGGTGTGAGAAGCAATGTAAACAAAGATTTGTTGGATGTGAGAGTAAGGAGTTCCTTTAATGTAAAGCAACTAAAATTAACAATAAAGATAATAAAAAAAATGATAACTAGAATGAAATACGATGGATGATCACCCCATGTGTCACAAAGAATAACTAATAATGGTAACGCACTACGAGTCAAAGGTGAAAAGATGTTAATTTAGTAGATTTAGAAACAATACAAGCATTTCAATTATTATCATTTGACATAAATTTGTTAGAAACAAAAGAGTAATAAAATAATGTATTAATATTGTTTGACAAAAATTTGTTGGAAACGAAAGAGAAAAAAAAGGGTGACAAAACATAATTTGTAGAATGATCAAGTCTTGAGCGTCACAACTTACGGAAGGATGATGTAGCAGCGGTGGACAGCTTATCAAAGGAAAACACAAAACACTTGGGACATATATTCTGGTATTAGGCATGATGATAAAAAAAATTCACATATATGGGTACAAGTATGGTATTAGGAGATACTCGGTTTGATTACTCGTAACCATATACGTGACACGAAACTTACATCCTAAAAAAATTATATTTTTTTTGTATTTTCAATTGACCATTGTCTGGTAATAATTTATTTTGGCTACATTATGTGAGAAATAAACTGTTTTTTATGTATTTGATGATATTATTTATATTTCATATAATACAGTATGGATTTATCTTTTTAATTTATCATGATTTTATTTGTTGTGCTTGTTAAAAACATAAATCCATATAAATATAAATATACTTGAAAGTCCATTAAACTTTTTTTTTTTTTCTGAAAAGCTATGAGGGATACGTGTGATGAGTATGCGTGATGCTCAAGGGGATTGGTTTGGATATGAGATATATAACATCCCAATCCATCCCATTAGCATTCTTATGAAGGCGATGTTGGAGATTGACCTTTTGTTTTCGTTTATTTTTATTATTTTTGAACAAGTTACATAAATAGTCGTTATACTTCATATTTATTTAGCCTACATTAAGAGCTCATACCTTCTACACGTTAACTTGTATGCAAGGTAAGATGACGGTTATCCCCATCATTTTACAACAAAATATAATGAGGTTAGTGTTAAATCAAAATAATAAATATGAAAACCACCAATATCCAATACGATAAACAAAAGTTAAAAGGCTGAAACCAAGTTTTCGACAAATCACGTGCGCAAGATCACTAATGTACTCCTTAGAAACACATAACAAGTAATTGCAATATAACATATTACGTTATTGGCACTCATCGAAGTTTAAATATATAGTACCAAACTATAGATGGCTTGAATTGCAAAAATTACATATTACATACATATATCATCAAATACCTTAGGATTTTCTAAAAAATCTAACTAAATATATTTGGATCACACGAGTTAGTTTGTTTTGTTTGAATATAAATAGCAAGTTAATATATATTGTCTAATTTTTCATGTTTCACCTACATTATAAACCTACAACACATATGAGATAAAAGCAAACTTGCAAGTACCTAACCACATTTCATTTATTATGGTCTAATAAATGCCACTGTCAATTTACCAACTATTCAAGCTCAACATTAATGTATGGTATCCAAATTTCTTGTAACAAATTATATGAATTAGAAGCATATTTACCGTTCAAAAAAATTATATGTATATTAATTCAGGTTGGAATACATAGTAATAAAAATATAATAATAACATTTAAATAATATATACAATCTCTTGCCATGACGTATAAACGGCCAACGAAGGAGGAGGAGGTGGCCGGTGTTAAGGAAAACTATGGCGGTGTTGATAACGGCATCCATGACGATGAAGAAGGGAGTAAGAGGTTGATAGTGTCGGTGACATCGATTCTTAGGAGGTCAAGAAGCGAAATTACGATAGAGAGAGTCACATTAGGGTTTAGGGTTTGTGAGATGATATTAAGTTTGACTGTTTTCTGTGTTATGGCTTCTGAAAGAACTCAAGGATGGAGTGGTGATTCATTCTATCGATACAAGGAGTATGGGGTATTGTAACGTGTATAATCCGATATTTCGATTGCAATTTAGATTAGATTAATTTTGACTATTGGTTATATCAGCTAGTTGATTTTGTCTTTGAGATGTTTGAGTATGTAGGTATTTGATGGCGATGAATGTTATTGCTTTCACATATGCAACATTTCAAGTCATTGATCACACAATTAGTTTATGAAATACTCATCTTTGGGTATTCTCTTACCAATACTACAACCCTTGGTGACACACATATTTCTTTAAAGAAAAAATTAAATTTTAACAATTCAAATCGTTACATCTGGGCATATAATAATCAATATTATTCATTTGGCCAGCGTCTCTCCTAACTTTCACTTCTATTATCACAACAATTCTAGTCACATATTCATAAAATATTCACCTTTAATTTGCAATTGATGTCATTCACAATAAAGACTACAGACAAAATGAAAAGATACACACGAGAAATTAAGCAAAAGATAAATTCAAATCGAATATGAATCTATGATAATTATGCTATTGAAGTTGTCACTGGTAATAAAATGGACGTTAAGAATATTACCGACCAAGTTAACAGTATAAATTATTATCAGTCAATGATGTATTTGAAAGTCGTTGTATATATAAAATAAAATTCAATTTTTATTTATTTAAACAACAATAATCCATATCTATATTTTTATATATAAAATTATACATATATATACACTAGTGGAAATGTCCGCGCGTTGCGGCGGTATGGCTGTTACGCGATTTTTTGGGAATTCAATTTTAATCAATATCGGTTTGGTGCGTTATGATGTAAATTAAAAAAATCAAAATGTAATTATTGAAACAATTGAATGAAAGAAAACAATTACGTATATTACAAAAATCTGTAAGACAACTGTATTATCCTAACAAGATTAGTGAAAGCATGGATGGTATTTGTGATCTGAAACCACTTATTACCTAGATTTTAGGGGGGGTCGTTTTATGAATGTAGGTTAGAGTTTATGATCATTGGAGGCAGCTTTCGAAGGTGATTTGAATAGACCGGAGAAAGTTAATGAAGAAATTGTCATCACAAATTACCATCTTGATTGTTATTGAGCTGTTAACAACTAACAAGAGAAAGAGAAAGAGAGATTAGTGCTCAATCGCAATAAATGAACGACAGTAAAAGTAAATAGCGGTTTTGTTTGGCCACGTGTATATGCTTTAGCATTTGTATTATAAGTATTATATGTTATACTTTATTGTAAGGGCATAAATGGAATAAAATGGTTAATTTTTTAAAATTTAAACACGACTTTTCATATGTGTGTCTTAATTCATATGTAAAATTATTATTCTATCATCATTTCACTTTTATTATATAAGATATAAATAAATATTAAAATTATTAAACTCATAATATGTCCCTGAAAAAAATATTAGTATTATAGTTATTATAAATATGAAGATATCTATAAGTTATATACTTAAATATTTAAATAAAATACGGGTTGAATAAATAAAATATTAATATAATAAAATTTATTAGTTATAAAATGATATTTTAAGATATGATATGACTGAAATTACGTATAAGTAAAGACTATTATTAATTAAACAATGATATCAACCTTTTAAAAATTGGTGTTTAAAATTTTTTTCGAAAACAAAAAAAAAATTATTCCAAAACAAACCATATAGAAATGTCATTTTTAAAAATTTATTTATTATAACTCCCAAATTAATTATTTTTGGCTTTTAGAATATTGACATTATAAAAATATCAATTCTAAAATATTTCATATTTTTATAAAATTTATGCTTTAGAAAAATTTATTATTTTATAAAAAATTGTTTATTTAGAAATGATATTAATAAAAAAATCTTTTTCTTAATTTATTATATCTAAAAAAATATTAAATAATATTATTAGTATTTAAAATGATTATTTAATAGAAAAAAGATGGAAATTTTGATAAGAACGATTATGGTACTGATATATGTTATAGTTAGTATTTTGTTAGAGCATAAAGAGATAATAATAACATAATAATAATAATATAAAAGAAAAAAAAAAAAGAAAAGAAAAGCATGTAGCAACCCCTCCTGCCTTCAATCTTCGATCTCTCCGGTCTCCACCTACAAACCGACGCCACCGTTCCTCCGCCACGATGACCGCCTCCTCCGTCTCATCTCGCAAGGTCCCCTCTTTCCCCTCTATCTATACATACACATCTCTATATCTATCTATCTATCTATCTATACACAATTACTTTTGTGCATACGCATCGGTTAATTCCATCGAACACTTCGATTTCGGTTGATTTTGTTTGTATGTGTTGATTAATTGTATTTATGATCGCTCTGATGCCGTTAAATTAGGTTTTAAGCAAAATTGCTACCAATAGACTTCAGAAGGAGCTCACGGAGTGGCAGATCAATCCTCCGTCGGGATTTACGCATAAAGTCACCGATAATCTTCAGCGGTTTGTTGATCTTTTGGTTTTTGGTTGAATCGTTGAATGTTTTCATCTTCTAGGGTTAATTTCGTAATTCGTTCTTTGTATTCCGATATTACCTGATCAAAGGGAATGTTCAGTAGTTACTTCAGAAATCCCCTTTCGAATCTAGGGTTTTTTGAGATTTGATGTTTGAGTATGTGTTGTGATGTGGAGTTTATGAAAATTTTGTGAATTTGGTTGTGAATCATGGTGTTTTCTGTTTGCAAAGGTGGGTGATTGAAGTGAATGGAGCTCAGGGGACTATTTATGCTAATGAGAAATACCAGCTTCAGGTTGATTTTCCTGAGAATTATCCTATGGAAGCACCTCAGGTGAATGGATATTGATTTGAGTTAGGGTTTGAATGTTGAATTGATGATTGTGGTTGTGCGTTTTGGCGTCTTGTGTATAACTTGTTTGATGGAATGATACAGGTGATATTTTTGCATCCTGCTCCTCTTCACCCTCATATCTATAGCAATGGCCATATTTGTTTAGGTACTACATCGTAATGTCTCGAATTCTTGATGTATAATTAGTATGTATTGCTGTATCTTTGCATATTCTTTTAGTTTTTTATTTTTGTGCTATAATCGTGTATTATGCTTTGGCTTTCATAAGCCCGTCTTTTCAATGTTATTGGGCCGTGTTTTCATTTTGAATCATGAAAATTTAATAGGCTTTTTTTTTTTTTTTTTTTTTTTTTTTTTGTAGATATTCTATACGATTCATGGTCACCAGCCATGACTGTTGGTTCCATCTGCATCAGCATTCTGTCCATGCTATCAAGTTCTACAGTGAAGGTTTTATTCTATCTTGGGACTTAATGAATCCAATTTCTTAAGTCAGATTTTCTTAATAAGCAATCAGTTTTCATGAATATTTTCTAAACATCCTTGTGATGTTAGATACTCCTACTACCTGTGTCCTGTGAAAGTTTCAATATAACTGCTGCTCAAAGAGATTAATGAACTATTAGTCAAATGTGTTAACTACCCTTTATTTGTGACAACATATTGAAATATTTAATACTCAAATAAATTCCTTCAGTTCTTTGTAAAAACAAGTGAAAAGTTATCTTTAAAGATTGTCAAAAAAGAAACTTTTTTCTTTCTGGTCTGTGTTCTATAACCCTGTTTGACTACTATTGCAGGAACGCCCAGAAGATAATGATCGCTATGTCAAGAACTGCAGAAATGGTAGATCTCCTAAGGAGACTAGATGGTGGTTCCATGACGATAAGGTCTGATGAAATGAAGAACGAATGAGGTGCTGCTTCGTGTCATATTCGTGTAAATGAAGAGCAAATTTTCTTGTTTGTTTGCTCAAAAAGTAAGGCTTGATTGTGATATTAATTTAAATCTACTTGTGTTTCTGAAGCAATTTGATACATTCCACTCTTTAATACAATCTTTAACTTCATACAATATACTGTGATTACAATCCAATCTTTACCTTCATGAAAAAGATAACTTTACAAACACACATACAAATTACAAAGATTTAGTTTTTCAATTGTTGATCCTCCTGCAAATCCTTCTGATCTCTCCATGGTTACCAGTCAATGGAGTTATATTCCCCATCTTAATCATAGACTTCGCGAACTGCTTGAAAAAATCATCTTGGTTCTCGGCGTAATGTTTTACCAAATCATATGTTTCTTGGTTTTGTGTATAGAGGATTTCATCCGAGCTTAACAGGCCCCTTAAAGCCATCAAGTTCTTATAGTACCCGTTATCAAACTTTGTTGGTGAACCGGGGTCCATTGGAAACAGGTTTTGATCACCACCTGTTCTCGGGCACTTGGCACGCAATTGGGTAGCATATGATTTTTCTAATTTAAAGTCGGGTTGTCCGTTGCCTGTGTCGTTGTACAGCCTTTGCCTGAAGCTGGTGCACCTTGCATTTCCTATGGTATGGCTTCCTGCAACACAAGTAAGCTATTTATCTTGAAAATCATTTTTGTGTTTATTAATCGACTTTGAAAATTACCCGAGAGAGCTACAAAATCAACAATGTCGAGACCCTTTAGCTTGAATTTGGTGAGGATGGTCTGGAAGGTGTTGTTTGGGGCTGGTATGTTCTGGTTCGAGCCACTCAAACTCGCACCTAACGAGTCCCTTCTTCCTAAAGGGACATCCCAACTAGGTCCACCAGTCTGCATAAACCAAACATAGAAAAATAAGCCACTCTAGATGGATTCACATCGAATGAGGTCAGGTTAGGTTGACTCAACATGCGCTATTTGACCCGTTACTAATTTTTGTTTAAAAGCGTTGAGAAATGGTCTCCAAGTTATGGTACCAAAACAGTTGAGTCTCTAGCTGCCATAGCCAAGATATCAGCACAAGAGACAGTTTGGGGACACGCTTTCTCGATCGCGTATTTGATCTCGTCAATGACTTCAAACCCACGAGCTGAATCACGGTTAGGGACTGATCTCTTCTCACTGGTTATGGTTCCACTGCTGTCTAGAAGTATTGACCCATCACAACCCTGCATTGTTAGTGGCAAACATAAGCAACACTTGCATCTATATGATAATATCTTTTGTTAGTTATATGTATAAACCTTGACAAAACAATCATGGAAATGGAGGCGGAGCAAAGAAGCCGCCATTCGGGGATCTTTTGCTACCGCCTTTGAAACAACGGATTTAACAATATCACTAGCTTGCGGGCAAGAGAAGTCGTAGAATTGCGGGTAGAGAACGCTAGCGGCGGTCGCCGAAGAAAAGCAAAGTACAAGAGATAAAGCCAGTGGTACAAGGACTGCATTGCTGTTGAAGTGAGCCATTAGTTGTTTGTTATGGAGAAGGGGGAGGGGTTTTGTGTATTTATAGAGTAACTGTGAATGGTGATTTGGTGAAGGATGCTACAGGAGTAGAAGCAACTACTCTGCTCTCATTTTAAATTGGATTCTCATCTCAATAAAAAATAAGAAAATATGATAGTCAATATGTTGGATTTGTTGAAGTTAAAAAAAGCTTTCATTTATTAAAAATATGAAAAATTATTCTTGAATGTTTTGATATTTCAAGTCAGTTTTTAGGAATAATTCGAGTAAATTTTAACCACTTAAGATGATTAACAGATCATTAATACGTTTGAGTATCTCATGAACCTATTGAGTAATAAGCTATCGGGTGTGTCATAGTGATGACATTGAGTATGTGATAGTGCTATATGGCTTTACAATGAGGTATGAAACTAAGAATACCCAACGCCCTAGGGGGCTTTCCCAGCAGCCTCAGCCTACCTCACCCGTAGCCATCGAATGACCCTTCAGGACTTCAAGTCGCCACCAAAACTCTATAAAATGAAGGTTGATCCGGAAATCTAATTCTTAAGTTCCTATTCTCCAATCATATCACCTTAATACGAACCTCGAATTGCTGGCTACTGTGTAGTGTGACTTGTGGCTATTACTACTATTAGTACTCTTTGTTTTTGTTTCATTTTACTTATCTACATTGCATTGTTGTATGTTATCTTTAATTGTACATCTAGCTTAAGAAATAGTTTTTTGGGGTTGGGGACGGGGTCCTATTAGAAGCAACATCTATATCATTCAATAATAAAAAAAATGTTTGTCCTCATCTCACTCTTTATAGATTCTACCAATAACCTTTTGCTATGTGTGTGAATTTACTAGGTAAGTTTGTTGATACAAACCATAACCCTCTTCCAAATTCATTAATTTGAAGTTAACTATTTTAACGCCATCATTAAAAGTATCAATACACAAGAAAAATCAAAGGATGGAAATTGGTCATGTCAACTAGTGAGCTACTTTAAGAGCAAGTGTTCATAAGAACCAACTAGCTTAAGCTAAATTACAAGCAAATTTTTTCGTATGTGGATTTAACCCAACCACTTAAGAAAAGGTTCAAACGAGAATGTTTATTGTGATAATTTACGAAAACACGTACATCAATAAAAACATTATTTTTTTGTGGGGATAACATTATCATACATATAGAAGATTAGGGTGTTTTATTTATATGTGTAAATTGACAAATATAAAAAAGTTAACACTGGTGTAAGTTTAACATAGACATGCACATATATATGTTTTTTTTTTTGTTTTTGCAAAACTTACACGGTTACACCAATGTTACCTATTTTATATTTACGAATTTACATATAAACATAAAAGACTATGATCTTCTATATGTGTAATAATATTATTCTAATAAAAAAATAATGATTTTTATTGATTTAGACAGATTTTTACAAATCCTCGTAATAACACAAGGTTCTCATTTAATATTACCCTTAATACGTGAAAATTACTTGCAATTACAAAAGTGCCCATGATTTTAAGATAATTTATATTGTTCATGAGTTTACCCGTGATTTTTAGGTAACTTGACGACAACCCATATATTCGGCATAATCTTAGGCCCAATCGAACTCAACCCATTAGGATGGTACACTACAGCCCTTCTATAGAAAGAAACTTTTGGCAGATATTTGTAACCACATTTATAGCAACTAGTGAATTAACATGCGGGATTTTAGTAAATATTGACACGAATCGGTTTTGAATAAAATTTATTTCGAATCATAGTTAAAATAAGAATGTCGAAACTCTATATTGATAATTTAACATTATGCCCAAAATAAAAAAGAAAATTAAATATTGACTCATCTTGATTTTAGATAAAATTATAACGTTTTATAGAATAAAAAATAAGAATATCACAACGAAATATTTAGAATTTTATAAAATCAAATTTTGATATAGCTCGATTTAGTTGAAAATTTATAAATTGTTATTTTTTTTAAAAGCTAAACAAAATAGCTTAAAACTAATTATAATACTAAATTATTAATTAAAATTAGAAACTTGTTTTAAAAACTTATACCTTTATGCTTTCACATGTACCATTCACTTGTTCACTTTCTAATAAGTACATAAATATCCCATGGATTTGCCTAGCCGTACACACAGAGTTGTAAATGAGCCGAGCCAAACCATAGTGGACTATAGCTAGACTCGTTTACAAACCAAGCTGAGTTGTGCAGGCTTGATATCTTAATGAGCTCAAATGGTGAGCTCAGGCCCGACTCGTTTATAAATAAGAGAAGCCGAGCCAACTCACGAGTCAATTTGTTTACTTAAAAAAGTTAAGATTATAAAATTTTCATTAATACGTTTGAGTAACTCATAAACCTAATGATTGATAAGCAATCGGGTACCACACAGTGATGACATCGAGTGTGCGTTACAGTTTTGCAATAAGGTATGAAACTACGGATACCCAACCTCTACTCGTAGCCAACGGATGACCCTTCAGTTTGTCATCCTGCCACCAAACACCCCAGAAACCAGAGGTTCAACCGGGAATGTAATTCTTACGTCCTTGTTCTCCAACTAAATCACCTTAATACAAACCTCGAAGTATTGGCTACTTTTGTTTTTGCTTTTATGTAGATGTTAGTTACTTTGTGTGAGCTATTCTATGCTACTACTATCATTAGTGCTTCTTGTTTTTGCTTTCTTTTGCTTATCTACGTTCCATTGTTGTATGTTATCAATAATTTGTACCTCGAGCTTAAGAAATATTTTTTTGGGCCAGGTGTCCCACCGGGACCAACATCTCTATCATCGAAATTTTTTTTATCGTCATCTCACCCTCCCTAATTTCTACCATAATCTTTTGATAAATATGAGATTTTAATAGGTAAGTTTTTCTATATGAACCCCAAACCCTCTTCCCAATCCATCAATTTGAAGGTTATTATTTGTTGGTCGTACTATACAACTCCAATCATTCCAAATTACCAATACACAAGAAACATCAACGATGGAAAATTGATTAAACAAACTAGTGAGCTACTTCAAGTGCAAATGTTTATAAGTGCCAACTAGCTCGAGATAAATTAAATTAATAGCAAATATTTAGATTCGTGGGTTTAACCGCTTGATATGTTAAAAAAAATAAAGTTACATAAGTGCCCGTGATTTTAAGGTACTCCATATGGTATTATTGTTCATTTGTTCATGAATTTACCTGTGATTTTTTTGTACTTTATCACAACCCATAGATTCGGCATAATCACAGGCCCGATCCAACTCAAACCATAAGGGATGGTCCCCCTTCTTTAGATGGAAACCTTTAGCGGATATTTGTAACCACATTTATAGCAATGTCCCATAAATCTACGTAACAGGTATGTGTAGGGCTGTAAACGAGTTGAGCTGAGCCAGGGTGGAATCGGGTTTGGCTTATTTACAAACCAAGCCGAGCTAAGCTGTCGTTTATTTTAAGTAGCTCGAATCACGGGCTTGAGCCGCCTTGTGAGCTAACTTGTGAGCCTGGGATTTTTTTTTTTTTTGTCATTTTTAACATACATTAGTGTTATACAAACAAAAAGTAATATTGTTTATATTTTTTCATCTTAAATTATTGAAACAATGATATAAGAATGGTATTTTATGAAGTGTAATCATCTTCTGTATTTTCATATTTCGCTTTTTTATTAAAAAATGTTAAAATAAATATATGATTTATTTGTTTATTATGCTGACACTGATTTAACCTGAAACAATTTTTTTATAATTAATATAAATTAACATTTAGGCTTCAATTTAAACTAAACTGTTGTGATCTTGAGTTGTATATTACGTGGATCGGCTTTGTGGTATGCCGTAAAAAAATGGCAGGGAGGTGCACTTTCATTATAGATGTTGCTCTATTAAACAAGAATAAATAGGTTATTAATTGTTATTTAAAAAAAAAGGTTATTGGATTTTAATAATCCTAACTTTCATATATTGGCCGAGATTAATCCCAACTTAGGAAATATTTCCAGAAACTCCTTGCTTTGATCTTATTTTTCTTCAACGGTCCCTTACTGACTGAGAATAAAACCTAGTTAGATTTTTTGATGAAACAGAGCAACCTTTGAGCCATTTTTAACCCCGTCGCCTCCTAGCCTCTATCAGGTCCTTTTTTGGGTGTCTAGCCTCCATCGTCACTTGAAATCTACCTCCAACGAATCAAGTGGTTCAGATTAGGAGGTGGAGATTGATAGGTTTCAGGGTGCAAAAGTTTCAGATTGACAGATCTGATGGTTGGTTTCAACCTTCCGCTTAGTGTTTTGGCCATATAAGTAGTTTACGTCATCAAAAAACTAACGATGTTAACTCTCGGTTAGTAAGAGATCGTTGGAGGAAAATAAGCTTAAAGTTGGGAGTGTCTGTAAATATTTTTTGAGTTGGGATTAATTCCAGCAAATAAATAAAAGTTGGGTTTATTAAAATCCAATAACCCAAAAAAAAAAAATCATGTTTGGGTTCATCTATTTAATCAAGTTGGAGTTGAGCTGTTTAACTCGTTTAATTAAACAAGCTGACTTAGCTAATACATGTTAGTTACAATCAGAATAAATAAAACAAAAAATTGTATTCTATGTAGTCAACATGTTTACGACCTGTTAACCCGTTCAAGACAACATGCGACACCCCGTTTGACCTTTCAGATAAATGCATGACATTGGTAGAGTTCATGTTATACGATTTTAAACATGAATAAGTTAGTGTTGATAACTTTGACACAAATAAATATCACTATCATGTTCAGATTTATCAACTCAAACTATCATCCAGACTCGATTGCCAAGCTGAATACTAAGAGAACAACTAAACAAGTCTCTAGAGTTCCGTTGAGCCCAAATTCATAGTTCTCCTACCAATTCCCAATATCAGTTTTTGTTCACAAGAACCTTAACTGTAAATTCATGAGAACAATCCATACTTTGCTAACAACGTAATCTGATAAATTACAGTTTACGCTGGACAGATAACCTTTAAAAAGTTATAGTGGACATATGATTAGAACATGAGACCTTTGCTAGAAATGAATCTGATCATCTTTCTTTCCTGTGTATCTGTGAAGAAGCTGGAGGTTTGACAAAATCTTGTGGATTTTATGCCTTTTCAGCTTTTCATAAAGTTTTAAAAAGTCAATGGATTGATTAAAGATTTGATCTATGCTCTCCCTTTTGTGTGTTCATGTGGCATAGTCCTAGCCACTATGGGCCGGGCCCAACTTATAAGTATCTATCAATCATCTTATGCTATAGTGCTATACTAATTTACCGCAAAGGAGTATTATCAAATTATATCTGGTATTTGCTTAATCACAGTTGATCCTGAATTCAGGTTGGGCCTCTGATGGACTTATAGGTTGTGATGATACAAGGGGTGTTAATAGTGTCGGATTGGTGGGTTGAAATTTAAATTGATAAACCCGAACATGGCTTACATATTGTAAATACATCGACCCAAAAATCATGTAAACCGAACTCGCTTGGTGTAACCCATTTATCTAAACGAGTTAATGGGTTGACATGTTTTAATAAGTGAGTTGAATATGTCGTAAATGGGTTGAGTATGTCGTAAACGAGTTGACATATTGACCTTAAAAATGAGTTTTTTTTTTAATAATTTTTTTAGTTTAGTTTAAATATGCCAACATATTTGATTGAACGTGTTAGATATGTCAACACCAATAGGACTTGATTATGTTATACATATCAACCTGAACACAACATCTTTACTAAATGAGTTACAAATATAATTACCCAAGACTTGATTATTTTCGTGTTGTGCTTTGTTTATGTTAGGAAATGCACTGCATTTTGAAAGTGATTATTTAGTAATTGTGGGTCAAAGAAAATACTTTATGGTGTTAGTGTATAGTGAATCTGGTTCTAACTATCTAAATTTTAGGGTCTAAATAATCAATTTAGTATAATCAGCGTAAGGAGGTAGTTGCAACAAAACTAATCATATTATTTTAGGGGCCATTTACATGTAAATCCTTAAATAATCAGTATTTGTGAAGCGCTTAAACAACTAATAATCACAACTTCAAATGACAGGAGAATATCCAAATACTATTTTGGATATGGTTCTTATCATTCATATCACATAATCGTTATTGAAACACATGCAATGCCAAACGTCCCCTAAGTTGCATATAACTAGATTTAACCAAGTCATATTTGCCTATGGCCTTGTGGCATTAGTGATTGTCCCCTCACATATGTGGGTAATGTGTGTTTAAATCTCTGCAAATGTATGTTTAGGTGGTATTTAAAGTAAGAAAATGTTGTTACAAAAACTAGATTGCATTCAATGCCGCAAGCAGGATTAGTCTATTAGGGCACATGTAAAAGCCAATAGCAAGTCTAGATTTCAATCATCTTGTAAAAGCTCAATTGATATTCCTACTAAATCTCTCTTGATTAGAATATATTCTATAATTCCATGTTCTTCACATACTTGAGTTGAAATCTATCAGCGGTCCACACGCACGCGCCCTTGGGACAACGCTTACATGATACCACTTGACTTGAGGAAATGCTTGAATAAAGTTGATTCTTTTTGTGCTATAAATATGGTCTTGGCAAACCATAAGAGCATGCCATCTTAAGTTGTCAACAAGAAATTAAATGGCAACAAGAGAGAGTTTGTTTGGTAGCCAAGGATGACTTGCCTGTTTCTTCTAGTCAAAGAGTTTGGTCTTTTTAGATCGATGATGGTTATAGACTCTTTGTGTAGTTGGTTAGCAGGCAGTCTCCTTGGCTAGTCTGACAATCTCTCTCTATCTCTCTCATGCCACCTTTGTGATCTTGTTTTATGAGAAAATGACACACATAAAGATGAGAGTTTTGGTATTTTTATTGGTATAATGTGGTATATATTGTATTATGTTTGCATGATAACTTAATTTCAAGGGAGTATGAAGAGTAATATGTTTCACTATGCTTCCTTCATTAGGGAATTATATGGATTTGCATGTGTTTGTATTAGATAATATTTTGTCGATTAGATACGAGACAACTTGTCTCCTTTAATTGGAACTTGATAGCTAATGCATTAACATGTGAAAAAAAAAAACTTAATATTTATTTTTTTATTACAATTTTATACTTTTAGTTCTGTGGGATGTGACGATTTTATTTTAAAGAAATATAAATGTCGCTATTAAAAAATACGATGCTAATTACATATTAATGAAAGATATTTACAATTGTATAATTAAATCAGATATTATTTTGTTACCTGATTAAAAATATCTAAAACGAGAATAACACATGTGTATAAAATTTGATTAACTTTGTTAATTATCAAAATGCAAGGGGATAATATATGAACAATATACAATCAAAGCTAATAAATATAATATCTTCTAACTCGAAACTATCACCATTTGCATCCGCAACAGGGAATTGTGAAAGAAGAAAACAACTTTTGTGAGATAGGAAGGAGAGCAGAAATATGTTATGATCCGTAGAGGATAAGAGATGATAGGATGGTTCGTGAAGTGATAACGTAAGTAGGTTTATTATCTATAACAAGTCGTCTCATGCAATGGCGGAACTAGAATTTTTTTAATTAGAGAGTCCAAATTGAATTATTTACAAAAACTTAGGTTAATTTTTTTTAATCAATGTACGACCATACAAACACAAGAACAATTGTTAAATTTCTTCAATATTACTTGAATTTGTATTTATTGGATTTCACAAATAACTCTCTAGATTTTATAAAAACATGAATCTTTATAATGAAAAATGCTATTAAAAAAGCGTAAACTTATTACAAAATTAAGTTAAATACATTAATAAATAACAAATGTATGCCGTTCATAAAGATATAATAATAACAATTAAATAAATATATAACAAACGTATGATTACAGTTATCTCTTGAAATTAAATATATTACGACACTAATATAATATTTGCTTTTTAGACTTATTTTCCTTTTACTTTACTCATTTAGTTTACTTTGAAAAACTAGTATAGTAAGTTTTTATTAATTATTGGGCCGTGTCATAACTTTTAAAAAAACCCAATACATCAAATACACTACTGTTAAGCAAAGTTGCAGAGCGCCGAACTGGAAAAGAATCCGATTAACTTAGTTTTATTCGTTTTCTTTTCATCTCAGCTATTTTTTATCTCTAACCAAATAATATGAGAGGGTCAAACGAGAAAAAGCAAAAAGAAGTTTTATATATGTATGGGAAGAAATCAGCCTCGCCGGAGGGTCCTCGGACCCCCCGGACCCCCTCTGGTTCCGCCGATAGTCTCATGTTACCTTGCCTAACTAGATCGTAGGCAAGCTTTCCTAGCTATCATTACTTTCTAAGGGTCGTGATGCTTGATCGAATGCAAGTAAATATCGTTGGCCATCTTTGCATTACCTGTCGTTGTGACCAAGATTGGTAATATTACACGTTGGGTCAACGTTTTCTTGTCGTTAAGTCTTGTCATTCCAACCAACTTCTTAATTTTAATTAACTTGTTATATAAATATAAACTTTCAATAAATAAATCACTGACTTGAGCTTCGGAGGGTGTTTCTAGAGCTCCACCTCCGGATCACCATCTAATGTGTTCTTCGTTGATTGTAGCTGGGTTCTAAGCTCGAGAATGAATTGAAAACACTAAATCCAGGTTGACCCGACAACGATACTCGGCCAGAATTTTGTTATAGTGACATGGAGACAAGTTAATGTGAAGCCTATCTGTAACTTAAATTGAAATTTGACTAAAACGAAGAATATCACTAGTTAATTTTTAAAAATGATGATATTATGATCATTTTAGTTTTTTTATACACATACAAAGAAAGTTGATTTTATAATTAGAACTTAGACAACAAAGTAGAAACATGTGTGTCATTGTATTAAGCCTAATTGTTGTTGTACGTACAACAAACACGTGTATCAAATTTTAATCTTTGATGTACTTGCTTTTGTACAACAAACACGTGTATCAAATTTTAATCTTTGATGTACTTGCTTTCAAAACCTTCATATTTAATAGTTCGAATTTGTATATATACTTGAAAATTAAATAAGTTAGTCGTAAATTTTTAAACTTAAATGAAAATCCAAAGAAGTATGAGGTAATAGACTGGATTACTTGACTGATTTTCTGATTCATTTTTCAGTCCTTTACTATGTTCTTTTGACTGTAAACTCACCGTCAACTTTTTCTTGAAAAATTTAATAATTTTGTATTATCCCTATAAAAGACAAGGCGTGGAACTGACTTTTTTTAAGAAGTTTTGGGAGAAATTGTAATTATTATCTTTATCAAATCTGTATTCAAGATTAGAGATTGTTATGATGATATAACTATAATTTACAGCAAGCTATATATGTATAGAAGAACAAAATATGATATGAGAAAAACTAATGGTTACCTGCATTGACTTTCTTTCAAACTTAAATAAAAATAATGGTTTATTACGATGAAATTTGTGAGATTGAATTTCGACTACTTGTATATTAATATTGACCGCACAAGAAAATTTATGTTCATTGACAAAAATAATCATGTCATAACAGAAAATCAATCAAGAATTATATTAAGCATCATATTTTAAAAGTTTATAAGAGGAAAGTAAAAAAGAAACTTTAAAAAAATTACAAAACTTTAAGCTATTTAATGGAATACACAACTCATTTTTGTATAAAATTTTCACCAAAACCTAAATATATTCAAAAGTCTATAAAACATTATATTTTAAAAACAAGAGGAAAAAAAGTATGAGTGGATCACATGACATATTCTGGTTGGGAAGGAAAAAACCTTAGAAAAAATGAGAAAACGTAGAATTTAAAAGATAAGTATACTTAAAACTGATGAGATTTTAACTTTATGAAGAGATAAAATGTAAGTTTAAAAAAGTAATTGTTAAGATGCTACAGAGTATTATTTAGTTGAAGAGAAGAACATTTGATTTCACAAAAACAACAATCACCATCCACAAAAATTACTATGTATATAATAACTTTTCATAAACTAAATAAACCTAAAATACTCATAATATATCTCTGTTTTTTTTTATATACCTTAAATCTAGAGTTTTATGCTCTTTAACTTAATAATATATAACTTTTAAGAAACATATTAACATTTTAACATGAATTATAACACCGTTGATTACAACAACATCAATCCATTGACAATGATGCGACAGAAAAACACAAGCCAAAAAGTTGTGCCTCTTACGAAGTTACGAGGTAAAGGGTCAACATCCTCTTTGATAGTCCGAAACAATTTACAACATCAAAACACAAGGGGTATGTAGAAGGTTAGGTAAAAAACCATTAAGTTTAACTCTTAAAGTTTGATCACTAATGTAACCGATCAATATTAAAACACATTATGCAAGGGCACAATCTTATCTTCTTATAAAGACATATTCTTGTAAATAACTTGAAGCATCCTTATTATCACACATTATTATAATCAATAGTAAAATAAACCATATTAAAAAAATTGTATAAAAATTATATAACAAAACCATGTAAAACTAAAGAAAATAAAATTGATGATTTAGTGCTATAATATCTCTTTAAAAAAACTCAGAACTATATATTTTATTTGAACGACAACAAAGAAATATAATCTCAGTCACTCGGGTAAATCCAGTAACAAAAAATCAATTTTTACCTGTGAACGTTAACGACCTAACACACCCATCTTTCTAGAAGAGTTAGTTTACAAGCCTATTAAAGAACCATGTGGTTGCTTGAAAAAAATAAGGACAAGCGTTCAAGGGTTTCTTAAGGTGCGACTGATCTCTCTTATAAACCTTTTGTTTGCATCTACGATGAATTTAGGGTTTATATTTCCTTTTCTAGGGTTTTTCCAAGTGATTAACTTCAATCATAGGCTGCATAGTGTTTCTGAAATGGGTATAGCCCTTACATCTCTAGAATTGTGCAAAATCAAGAACTGTCGAATGTGCAATTGAAATCGGTGTTTCCTTAAATCTTAGACTCTAATTGTTCTATAAAATCTGTTTTTTTTTAATGGGTTTGCGTTATAATGCGAAATTAGATGGCAATCGGATATTAGGTTTTGTGCTATGATTCTTTTTGAATTGATTACCTTTTGTTAATTTGGGTTTTCAGTTTATCAGATTAGGGTTTTGATTTCATAGATGCAGCTAATTGGGTGTTTCTTGAAAAACTTTGATGGCATCGATTGGTTGACTGAAGCTGTTTTTGCTTTAGCTGCCTAACTTTATAATGTGTGGAAATCATGTATTCTTCGTTTTAAATTTTTATAAATCAATAAGCGATTTTGAGTGTTTGGGGCTGCTAAATGATAGTTTTTGAGCTTCTTGTTTGATTGTTTGTAAGTGAGATAAGTTTTTTTGAATAAGCAAGAAGCAATTAGCAGGTTTAACAAGCAAATGGCAACATGGTTTACAAAACTCAATTGCTCGTCTTTAATCCTTTATTAGGGTGTCTTTTTCATACTGATTATATTCGGTGATCTGTTTTGCTTGCACTAGTCAAACGGTTGTTGCGTTGGACACTAGTTCTTATATCGGGGTTTATATTATAACTTAGTATTTGTTGGTCTTGCTTTCTTGAGTAAGTGTGTTAACGTACTTGAGCAGGCCTGTAAGGGACTAAGTTGTTTGTTTAGCATGCGGCAGACTTTATGAAATCTCACATTTTGATCTACATATATTGTGCTGATTTTCTAAAGTAAGAAGCAAATAAGAAGCTCTTTGTTAGTAGACAAGACTGAATCTACCATTCCGTTAATGGGTTCTCTTGGTTACCAAAAAAAAGACCAGATAGACCTTCTTAGAATACTAAATGTCTATTTTTTTATACAAAAAAGAAAGAAGAAGAAATTACAATCTACCATCTGTGTTATACATTCGAATTCTTCAATATCTTTGTATCTTCAAGTGAGACGTATCTTTTTGTAAGCTTCTGATTTTAAATTTTAGGTTCTCGATTCTGTTTCTGATTTTGGATGTTGATAGGAAAATTAAAATCAATGTGGTTATATACAGTTATAGTCTTGTCTTGTGATAATTTAATGCATATAGCTTTGTAGGAAGATTAAAAGTTCTGATCTTAATGAAGAAAAATAATTCATAGGTGCTATTGATCTCGAACTTCATTAGATAAATGACCAGTTAAAAATTTTGATCCAACCTTTTTCCATTACACATGGTTCATTTTCTTTTGCCTTGATGTTTTTAAGCTGATGATTATTGTTTATATTTTTTACTCTAATTACTCGATGATTTTTGCAGAGGATTGTGGAATTTAATCCTGAAAAGGCATCATGTTTACCACAGCCGTAAAGTACCTTGGCACAAAACCAAAACCAGCAGTGAAGGCATTAGAGCCTAGATTTCGACCCGAGCAAAATCAAACCATCACTAGGGCCATTTTTGAAATAATAAAGGAACACGGTCCTCTCAGTGTTGCTCAAACATGGGAACGCGTTCAGGTGACTTAAAAACTTTCTGAACGTTCATTATGCAACACGTTTCATGCTGTTGAGGAACTTCTGACATAACTGTGTTTACAAACATTTTGCAGGAAGTTGGTGTACCAAATTTAACAAGCAAAACACAGATGAAGACTGTATTGAGATGGATGAAGGAGAGGCAGAAACTTAAGCAAATATGCAACCATGTCGGTCCCAACAAGCAGTTCCTGTACACCACATGGTTCAGCAAAGCACCCACCATCACCCCGCCAAGATCTGGCAAGGTCAAGTCGTCCCAACCCAAGTCAACCTGAAGTACTATATAGACGGTTGCATCATGTTCCAGATCAGTTTTGATTATGCAAAACAATTTTAGACATCAGTTTTGACATAATAAGCATGTGTACGGATTTTGTTGATGCAACTTTTTTTAGCTTCTTTTTATTGACAGACAATGACTACAATTAGAGATTGTTTAATGACGGCCGAGTTTATCGCAAACTTAATTGGAAGTAAATAAGTACAAAAATCGTATAAGCCTTGTATGTAGTGCTGTAAAGATATAGTGTAAAAGATAAAGATAGATGGTTATACAGTTACATAGTTGGCTTATGTATCGTAGTTAAACAATAAGTGTTTATACGATTTTTGTAATTCTTTACTTAAAATTGGGTAGAAAGGTACCGTGGTTATGTGGTATCAATGATCCTTTACCAATTGAGCTAAATAGCGTGATCATTATTAAATTTAACAATGTTAAACTCACAATTGAGCCACTTTAACTTGTATGGATTAATTGTGGATCTTTGGTTTGCGCAAAACATCCTTTAAAACGACAGCAATTCTATCAACATGTGTGGCTAGTTTCATAATGTTTGCGCAAGTGGACTCACCCCTTCTTTCCGTGCAGGATGCAGAAACCCGGTCGACCAGTTGACCACAATCTCTGTAGTCCCTCCTGCTTATGTTGCTGATGTTCCCGGTTGTTTTATAAACATGAATGCCATTTTGTTTATTTAATATAGCGTAAAAGTGTATTGTTAAAATAAAATTAAAAAATATTTACCAATATAGGATGCTGAAATGCCATAGCTTCGATTGTTATCCTACCAAAGCATTCTTCAACTATCAAGGTTGAAGTTTCTTCACCTTTTACCGTCATTCGTGACTAATAATTTCTTCGATTGTTTACCAATGTGGAAGACTGGAAGTAGTCCTTCACTCAACATGGTCTTGACAGACAGCTTGTAGGATTTAGATAAGGACAACATAAACAACACTTGTTCCGCATTTGACATTACCTCTTCTACGTTCTATAAATGACAAATGTGTTTATCAAAAGAGTTTATATGATAATGTATGTTACTTCTTAAAGTTCATATGGTTATCTGTTTGATAAGATGACATGGCAGAACATACGTATTTTGTAATCCATATTGCAAGTGCAAAAGAGTAAAAAAAAGATAATTGTGGCTGCTGGGATTCGAGCCCAGGTCTCCACGGCCACAACGTGGAATTCTTACCACTAAACTACAGCCACTTTGTGATTACAATTTGTACTTTATTTTATTTCTATAAACTTTACAGTAAAACACATTACCTCACAAATTACGTTCAGATCGGTTTTGAACTTATGTCAGATGATTATTCATATCTTACACGACGATTATACTTCAAAATCCAAATTAACAATAACTAAAAACATTACAAAAGAGTGTTATGTATCCATAAATCCAGGAAAACTGAATCTCAACACATACATAATACAAAACATGTCCAGTAAAATCCTACTAATTGCTATAACTGTATATAATATATATTATCATCAATGCACAATACATAAGTTCACTTGCTTCAGTCAGAGTCAGAATCATAATTGGAGGAAAATCGGACTGTGGTACGTCTACTTTCATCGTATTCAGCTTCTTCGTCGTCTTCCTTTCTCTTCTCATCAATTATACCTGCACAACAAAGATGATAATTAAAACGATACCAAAAGTGATGAAAAGTATATTCATTTTCGGGTACCTTTCTTTATCAACAAAGCTTCTAGCCTTCTAGTGCTAAAGTCATCTTTTCCTCCAAGATCTTGAAACCCAACAAGTCTATCTCCTGCAATTCCATTTCTGAGAAGAAAAAAATTGAATTTTCAGCCCCAAATGGAAAACTAACCCGACAATTATAAGAATGGGCCTGTTTCAACCCAACATGTTGATTAGAATCCGTTTTCACCCACACCTTATTTAAAGCGCCTGTTTTGGCCCATCACCTGACCTGACCTAACCAGACCCACCTGTTTTGCTAGGCTTATGGAAAACCAAAACTACAATTCGTAGCATGATCACGAATCTGACCTGAATAATATGACACATGGCAGTGTCTTGATTCCTAGTTTGGTGACGAAGAACGGAGAATTCTGTATGACATTTGAGAATATTGCAAATTGAATTAAACATACGCAAGCAAACAACTTTGAAGAGTGAAGTGTGAGTATAACAAAGTAAAAGCGAGTTGCAGAAACTGACCTCGGCGTCTATTTTAATAAACTTGGTGTCGAGATGATTTAGTGCAAGAAACTTCAAATGTTTGTCCATTATCCTACAAGAGATGTCAACATGAATATGAAAAAAGAAATCATAAAGTAGAAATTTAATTACTGTAATGGAACACATATATACACAGGATTGGGAAAACAGAAAACATCAGAGAGTCAGATGGCAATCGATCAGCTTTATATCAACATGATGACCATAAAAATGCCACTAGTCTCTAAAATCTGTATCATTCAATAACTCCTGTTTTGATAAATTGGTCGTAAATAAAAAACAGTCATATGTTTTAAAGGTTGATATCATAAACGCAATCAAACTTCAAAACTGTAAATTCTTGGCATACTATAAAATATGTGATAAAGAACTTGATTGGGAAATTCTTTTACAATTTTAATATTATAAAACAAGTCACTTTCATAACCTGTTTTCTTAAAAGTATTCATACTTGTTATAATTATCCTTACAAAAATGCAATGCAGCAACTTTGTATTATAAAAGCTTGTAATCTACTTATGTTTTTTTATATAAAGTTGCATAGCAATATTACTCATTGCACACGATGTAACTTTACGTCTTCATAAATATAGTCGTGTAACATGTAATATTTAGTTATGATGTTTTAATTAAACTGGTAACTAAACAGCAAAAGAAAATTACAAAGGAAAAGTTGAGAACAACGAGAGAACATTTGTCGCTGGGAAGGGTGGGAGAATGGGATGATATTAGAAGGGATAGGATGGGGTGTTTAAAGTAAAAATATGATGAATAAATGGATCAATCTTTTGGTTGATTTATATGATGAATACTGGGGTGTTTAAAGTAAAATTAAGTCTTATAATCCTCTCAAAAATTTTGAATACATATATGTTTTTGAATACATGAATTGAAACCAAAATAAATACAAGAACCATACTTTTGGTTGATTATGCATTCTATATATAAAATAAGCACATGTATAAGTTTTTTTTTGGTTAATTAATACATTCAGTAATTAATCACTTACTTGCAGCGGTAGAACTCCTTATGGTAGAAGTGACAAATCACCTTTGTGCTACCAGTGGCTTCACCCAAAAAGTCTCCTTCAGTTATCTCCCTGTACTCTCCATGTCCTTTTTTAGTTAATGATTGTCTCTTTTCAGCTTCTCTCTTTTGCAATAGAAGATAAAAACATAAAGTCATATTAAATCTAAATATATCTTTCTCAATTTCACTATTACATATGTTTGCATAAGAAGAGTCAAATCACAACCTTAAGAGCTGCAATCCTATCTGCATGTAACTTTTCCAGCTCAGGATCCTGATATACAGTTCAATGTAAGCAAAGTAAAATGAAGACTTCAATCAACAACCATGATAGGACAACGCAACTTACATCCATCAACTCATCAAGATCAACATCCTCATTTACAGAGGATGATGTTTGTGCTTTTTCTTGAGCTAACAACTCCTGTAAGCATGAAACAAAAGAATGAATACATGCTTATAAAAATAAGCAATTGAGATACAAATATTTATATTTATCAAGGAAGCTTAATGACCATTCATCTTCATATGCTGTAAATTGTTCAAAAGAAAACATGCATTCTCTATTAGGGATTGCATTAATGTTAACTAAATATGTTATCAACTAACACTCACCCAGTCATCCGACATTTGCTTCCTATTCAACTACACCATCAAGATCATTTTAGACATAGATGGTGATAGAAGCGAGAATGATAGCATGAACTGTGAAGGAGAATAAGCAGTCGCATACATGCATGCATAGCCTCTAAAAAGATAATAAACAATATACGGTAAATATTTAAGATTGCTAGAAACATAGATTGGCTCAATGAACGAATAATGTTTTCTCGTTCACACAACCAAGCACATTAAGAAGGATCTAAATACAATACAAGATCGTTACACTGGCCACTCTATCCACCATTCCAGTGTGAATTCAGTATCTTGTATTGCAATAAAATACAAAGAGAATTGAAACCAGCATAGAATAACTATCAATCATTACATAAGTTTATATAGAAGAAAAAAGAGACTAATGAATTACTCTACGACTAAATACTATCAATCATGTGCCATTTTATATTCTTAACATCTTGGGTGACTTTTTTCTCTAAAAAAAAAAAAGCAATCTTGTATGGCTAACTTAGCTTCATTATATATGCACTTCCATTAGCAAATGTGAACGAGTAGAATATTAATTTCAAATCCATACCAATCTTGATTTCTTATGGAGTACAAATTTAGCTCTTTAAGCATCAAATTAACTTCTTTGTAACTTCAAAATATAACCAATAGCACAGTGAGTTCTCACTTGATTTTCAAATTTACAATTGGACCCTAATTGCAAACAGTAAGAGCACATCTAACATCAATTTACAAACCCTAACTCAATCAAACCAACAGTATGAAAAAAAAAAAGCACAGTAAAATCAAAACACAAGTCACACATTTCACTGCACATACATTTAAAAAAGATACCTTTTGATAATCACGAGCAGCTGCAGCCATTACATTCCCATAAGCTAAAGTTTGCAGAGTCGATTTAACGGAATTCGGATCCATGTTTCTCTCAATAGAAACCCTAAATAAAGTTCACCAATGGTTGAAAAGTAAGTAAAATCTCCAAAACATCATGAATTGGAACACAAAATTGAAGATTACACGGGTATCATGATAATAAACAGCATCGGAATAACAAATTGTATAAAGATTTGAATCGAAGATTACCGCGGATCTCAGATCTGATTTAAGCGGAATTTCGGTCGATTGTAAAGATGGTGGTTCCCCAAAAATAATATATTTGAAAAATGATAGTGGTTAAGGCCATATTTGACAAACTAACTTTAGAATTAATTATTAAGTTAATAAGTATGTTTGATAAAATTTTAAAAAATTGATTTTAAAGGATTAATAAATTACTTTTATAAAGTTAATAGGATTAACTTTTAAAAAGTAATTTTTTAAAAGTTACTTTTATAAAAAATAAGAAATCCCAAACATTGGCTAAATATAAGATGTTAAAAAATCAAAAACAAAAAACTAAAACTGTATTTGTAAGGCGTTAAGCTCAAACATTATTACACAATAATTAAAGAAGGTTTCAAACTTATAAGGCGTTAAGTTTTTAACGGACTTGAAACATAATTTTGCTCACATTTTTACAACAATAGGGTTCTAAACATCAATTAACCATTACATTTAATTTAAAAAGACTTTAATGAAATGGTTTTTGTTTACATGACATCTATGTGTCATTTTAACTAAACAATTATTACACATAGTCTACTTACAAAAAAAAAAAAAAAAAAAAAAAAAGAAACTTAACAGAACTTTGAATTCGATTTCTATTAAGTTTCTAACCGTATCTGACTTGTGAATAAACCGTTGAACGAACAGTTGAGCACTCCTATTTAGACGTAGGCAGTGACGGAACTTGAACCAAAGCTTATGGGGGGGACTCTATATTTATTAAAAAAATTCCACTACCGGATCAAAAATTTACACTATCGAGCCGAAAATTTACACTACTGACGAAAAAAAGAGAGGGGGTGGGAGGCCCCCGGCCCCAAAAAAGCTTCGCCCCTGGACGTAGGGCGTGACTCTTTTTTATTTTGTTTTTTTGACAGTAACACTTGGAAAATTTGTAAGAGAAATTTTTTTTATGCAATGTTAGAATTCGCAACCTTTTGGGTGTGTGTCATATCTCTTACCAAGATCCAACTTTCATCGTAAAAAATGCTACCTAATCAATTTATATTAGGACATTTTGTTTGCTGTTAATTAACCTATATGTTAATTTACAAACCAAACGAACAATGGTTATTTGGTCTGATTGGACCCCCTTCATGCGTGTATATGTCTGATTGGACAAACAGTTTATTACTTTTTTCTTTTTCTTTTATTTAAAAATGATATCTAGCATTTGTATTCTTGGTGGTTGTGCCTTGGAGTTGCTGCCTTGGTAGTTGGTTGAACCAATAACTCCAGGTTGAAGGCAATTGGCACCATTTCCCATTAAACACATATGTTAGTACCATCTGATTGGTATTTCTGTTGTTTTGGTTTGTTGATTTGTCTATGATGTTGAGTTACTGCTCATATGGGACGCTATTAGGTTGCTTACCTGGTACTAATAAACCATGATGTGGTCGATGATCTTATGCATAACTGCATATGGTCATTTAAGACATGACTCATTTGTCATGGTGGGTAGCTTCATGTTGTTGAGGTTTTTATCTGGTTCCATGGTTTCTACGGTTCTTGGTGGTTTCTAGCAGGTCAATGATGATGGAGTTTTATTCATTTGAGACACGTTGGTTCGATGATAATGGGCGTATGCCCTTCTTAGAGACATACAAAAAACAGCGTGGTTTGTCATCGCTCATGTGAATCATTATCGTGATTTTGAGCTTATGTCCAATTGATACGTTGTTGTTTCTGTTGGGCAACTCATTGTTGAACATCAATGTTCTTTTCATTCAATTATTAACGTATAGTATAATCGTTGTATACCTTGATTTACGTTACATCAAGGCCGTGCTGATACAATAAAAGGTATCCGTTGGTTGGCGTGATAGCATTTGAGTTGAAGTCACTACGGATCACCTATGCCGAGCCTAATACAAGTTATTTCGATATAATCTTCATCGTTAAAAAACAACATTGATGAGTCGCGCAACGCGCGACGTGAAATACACCTAGTTACTCTAAAATTAAAATGTGTTAATATAACTATAAAATATTCTAGTTATCGATTTTTTTGTATATTATGGAGAAAAAGTGATAAAATGATCAAGGCTACGCTTGAGGATGTGTTGGATGGATGATTGTCCAGCCCTCGTGGGGCCTAAAATTATTATTTTTATTTTTTGAATTTAACAAAATTAATAAACATTTCAAAACCTAATAAGATTTTAGAGTGGCCTATTCTTAGTTGTTCTAAGAGGGGTCCAATAAGCTAATTGACATTTTGTTAATATATATAAGTTTCTATTATAATGATTCACTTGAAATTGTGTATTCGAAATCTACCAACCAACATGAAAACAATCCGACTAAATTGAACATGAGATATTATTGATCAACGATTTAAACCTGAAACTGCTTATTATTAACAACTTTGTTGATGTAAATTACAATAAAAATAAAAATATAATAATGAAATCTTGAGTTGGACTCTACTTTTAGACTAAACTTCTATTGATTATTGTGGGCACAAAACTGATGTGATAGTGAAACAAAAATGGAATAAAAAAAACAAGTAGGAACGCAGGAGGGAGTAGCATAACAAAAACGCATTCCTCGTCATTAATATGTTTGTTCACGGCAATTGTGGCATCTCGGTAGAATTGATAACTACATTTTAACTCATTAACATATTATTAGTTGGGGATGGATATTGAGACACCCTAAAATTATAAATTAACACCTCAAATTTTTATACGGGTCGTATAGCCTCATACGCGTCGTATATGGGAATCGTATAGCCCTATACGAGGCGTATAACCCCTCTGACAGCCTCTTGAATTTTTCCTCGTAGTCAGTGTCGAAATTTGCTATACGCGTCGTATAGGGGGGTCGTATAGGGCTATATGGTCTCTTTGACAGCCCTCTGAATTTTTCTCGTTTTCAATGTATTCAACCTATATTCAGCATATGGATCCATACACGACGTATAGGAAGGTATCGATTTATCCAGATGGATAACTATATATCAGGACCCTGTTAGTTTTAGTTATTTCTTTTCTATTCATTTTTGTGAGGTGGGGTGGTTAGCTTGGCACGATTCACGAAAAAGAAGCAGCCATGGTTTTTTTTATTGATGGGTCTGTGATTTTTTATTTTTTATTATTTAATTTTTGCTAGCATCTTGTTAGTTTTTTCATGTTATTTTCATTGTTCTAAAATAATGTTATGCTTTAAAAGATTATAAATACAGTGCTTCATGGTGTGACAATTTTTTGTCTTTCATGTTTATAGTTGTTTTTATATTTCATCTGACTTATAATAACACTATACATGAGTTTGCGGCAATGCATCGAATATGTTATTTGGTTTTCATTAAAAGAGAACAACTTGTTTTATTTTACTTTTGTCTCTATAAAGTAAATATATTTTCGTTTAATGTTTTAATCTTGTGTAATTATTAGGTCATCAGGTTATCATATTTTTTTATTTTTTTATTTTCTTTTAATGCTTAGGTGGATATTATTTATATTAGTTGGATTTTATAAAATCAAAATATATCTATTAATGCTTAGGTGGATATTATTTATATTAGTTGGATTTTATACATGTCATTATCTATATTTTTCCACATCACATTAAATATTAAAAAAATCTAATGAAAACTGACACATCATCAATGGTTACCTGAAAACCTGACAATTACATATGATTGAAACATCAAATCAAACTTCAGTGACTTTAGAGAGACAAAAAAAAGTTTTAGTGATTTAATTGGAATAGTTTTCAAACTTGATTATATTTCTACAAAGTTACCCCACGTTGTTTTGTAGAAAAACTTGACATTTCTTTGTGAAAAGGATATTGTTTCACAATAGTCGCAAATTTCTTTTTTCTTTCAAATTATTTTTGATTTTTATAGCTGGTCCACAAGTATATATGTTAGAATTTCTTTTACGCTGATTGTTTTTAAAGGAATTAAATTTTTTAATATTAGGTAAATGTTTTTTAATTGCCAGTTGGTTTTACACATAGCTAATTACCAGTCGACCCAAGACACACTGATAGCGGAAACCACTCCTACGTTCATGACTTTCAAGCTTGTTTCATCTAATTACACAGATGGTCCATATGGTATGACATGTTTGAACGTATATACTTTAATAGCGGAAACCACTCCTACGTTCATGACTTTCAAGCTTGTTTCATCTACTGTCTTAAGAGGACACTAATGTGAGCCTTTCTTACCTCCTCTTTTTTAACGCATGATGGTCACTAATAAAGATCTACAAGTGTGGATAGAGTGGGCTTCAGGTTGGGGCTCGGGTAAACTTGGAACACCACTACTATCCCTTTGGGTAGCGGATCTGGGTGAGGACTTCCGATACTTTTTTCCAATGAAGTTGTGATGAATGGGAACCTTGTAACGGGTATAGACTCGTTAACATCGATCGTTGCCCCCTATTAAAACAAAATTATAATATTAATTATTAAACACTATATAACACCTAGGGATGCAAATGAACTGAATGTTCAGTGAACAGTTCGTGAACCGTTAGGCGGGAAGTTCGTTTATGTTCGTTCATTTAGTAAATGAACGAACACGAACAAGAAAATTTCGTTCGTTTAGTTAAACGAATGAACATGAACACGAGCCACGTTCGTTCATTTGTGTTCGTGAACGTTCGATAATGTGTTCGTTTATGTTCGTTAATGTCCATTCGTGAACGTTCGACAATGTGTTTATTTATGTTCATTAATGTGTTCGTTTATATTCTTAATTTTTGTGTCAGTTATTTTTATAACTATTATATCAAGTATTTTTTTATATTTATGTTAAGTACTTGTTTATTTTTGATTGATTTTGTGTAAAGTTTGTAGTATAAATGTAAATTTTATTCTAAAATAAATCTATAATCATTTGTATTCGTTTATGTTCATGAGCTTCTTTGTGTTCGTCATGTTCACGAACAGTTGTTGTATTCGTTTGCTTATGATTGTGTTCATTTGTGTTCAGTAAGTGTTCGTGAACAGTTCATGATCATGTTCATTTTCTTAGAGCACGAACAAACAATCTCGTTCGGTAAGGGTTCGTGAACAGTTCATGAACAAGTATATTTCTTAACGAACGAACACGAACAAGGCCTTGTTCGTATTCGTTCGGTTCGTTTGCAGCCCTAATAACACCTTTAATCTAATATTTTCACACCAAAATTTTATTAAAATTATTGTTTGGGTTCATTGGGTACCCACCCCTCCATTTAGATAGTATTGGGTAAAAATAATATTACATATTTTAATTCGTGCATGGTTTGAGTAATTTGTGTAATTTGGGTGCCAACCTCACTTTAAAATTGGATTTTAATAATTTAAATTATTATCTTTTGACCAATATTAATCTCAATTAATACTCTGACAAGTATTAGTCTTAATTTTGATTTTATTATTAATAACAGTCTCTATCTAACTGTTCGTTAACTTCGTTAGTTTTTTATAATGTATCATGTGACGCATCTCGTGACATGACATATAACATAGTGTTAATTAAAATATCAATATATTACTCAATTCATTTTTATAATAGTTCATTTTCTAAAATGATTCAACGTAACGTTTTTGTCGTTGGTTGAGTAGCTTGGAGACACATAGAAGCAAAAACTGAGTGATAAATTTATAATTTTTATTTTTATTATGTAATACGTCATGTCACATGCTATGTCACGAACAACGTCATATGTCATGTCATAAAAAACTAACGGAGTTACAAACAGTTAGACTGTGATTGTTACTATTAACAAAATCTAAAGTTGAGATTAGTAATGATCAAATTGTTAGCTGTGATTATTATCAATCAATAGTTAATAATTTAAGTTATTAAAATCCAATTTTCCTGTTTTTAAAAATTATATATAAAACTTTTTTTAAAAGGAATTCAATTTTTCTTAATAAAAGTATGTTTAAGCAATAAATATTTTATTCATTGAAGAAAGTGTGAGGTTATTTTACAAAGTGTATTTTTGCTACAAAGTGTGAGAATACACAATGAGGCTACAAAAGTCACAAAAAATTATACCTTACAATCTAAATCGAATTTCAAAAAAATACTTCGGAGTCTTTGTTTCTCTCTTTGTCCTCTTTCAGAAAAAAATAAAAAAATAAAATAAAAATCATTGTGTCTTTTATTACACAATGACGTCACTGTGTCTTTCATAATGACACAATGACGTCATTGTGTCTTTCATAAAAGACACAATAAAAAACGTTAATTTGTTTTAATTTTTCTTTTATTTTTTTTCTTAGTGAGGACGGCTAGGGGAACAAAAGCTCTGAATTACTTTTTTGAAATTCGATTTAGATTGTGAGATATAATTTTTCTTGTGACTTTTTTTACTTATTGTGTCTTCTCACACTTTATAGCAAAAATACACTTTGTATTTTGACATCTTTTTTTAAGAAATATAGGAAGTTTTTGAAACCCTCTTTCCTTTCTTAAAGCCCGTACCCCTTGCAAATTAAGCTAAGACGTTTGTCATCTTCCCGAAGGTCTTTAGCTTAGAGCTTCATATATTTACAAACACAAAAATAATATATTGTCTATAAATAACGACTAAACGTTTGCATGAGAAAAGTGCTTTGACACGAGCACGTCAATGCACGGTTGGATCATGGATCGACCTGTGAGCTTATCATATTTCTAAAAATTTCTCTTAAGACTTTTTTAAAGCTAAATTTTTCCGGACACATGAAATCACCTATTTCACATAAGAATTACAGATCTTTTAAAAACTCTTGAGAGATCATCTATTCTTAAACATTCATATAAAAATTACAAGTGTGACATCTTACATAAATCTCAGATCGACCGTCTACAGAAGAGATTCCTGGTTCATAAGAAGTTTTTGATATTTTCACTTGCTATATACAATTATTAAAAATAACTATTGAAAACCAAGTCAAATAGTAAAGAGAAGCTTATTTATTCTAGATATATAACTAATTTTTTGCTTTTAGCGTTTAATAATTAATTAATTATACAAACCAACGGAGGCAATTATACCTTTTAGAAAATAAGATCAAGTGACCCATTGAATTTAAAACTAGTAGTGAATCTTATAATATCGAAAATTCAAGTGAACTCATGGGTTTTAAAAGCGACCCCATTGTTTGATACTTTTGAATATGGATTTAAAGATTGTAAAATAGCTCGTGTAGACATTAGATTTAACCGATGCAATTGCTTGAGAATATTTACTCCTTCAATCAGTAAACAAATCCAAAAAGAAAGAAAATGGTTGGTCTTTAAAAATAAAACTAAAGTTGAGCCTCTCGCAATGGGCGAGTGTGATTACTTTTTTAATAACTTTAAAAACTTAGTAAGATTTAGCATCTGATGTTTATTATTTTGTTTTTCCTTTCGTGTTTTTATGAAAAAAAATGTTTCTTTTATTATTTAACAAACTTCATATTTTAAATTCAGGTTTCTCCCTATTTACTATTTCTTTCGTATCTAAATAATTCCTTGAAGGTTCAATTCAATATTTTAATTAATTATAACAACCTTCATTTAACTGTTAGTTATATAAACTCATGTCATTTTTATTTATACATACGTTACCAAGTTGTCGTTTTATCGTTTGGTTATACAAACCCAATATTATAGTATTTCAACACCCAAAACATGTTGATGCTTTTAAGTCTTTTGTATTAATATCGTTTCCATAGTCGAGAAGAACTCCACAACAACGCAGAAATTAAAATCCTAGCAACATATAAATGCTTACATCATAAACGAACAAAGGTAAAAAAAAATATGCAAATTTGTAGTCAATCCCTTATCCAACCAAAGACATAAAATTTTGATAGTAAATCATCTTTTTTTATTTTTTTTTTATTTTTTTTATTTTTTATAAAATGCTAAGCATACACTTTGTAGTTTAGTTCTAAAGATATACCTTTCAAATGTTTAAATATGCTCTAAAATATATAATATTAACCAACTTATTGTAAAAGATATGTAAAAATAAAACAATTTGAACAATTTACATAGAACTAACAGAATTGATTATATTTTGTTCAACCACAATAATAAACACCTACCACAAGTCTATCCAAAAGAATGAAATTGAGGGTCATGTTCAAATTATTAGTTGCCACTCCACTTCAAAATCGACAACCGACTAAAAAGTGAGCTGTCAAGCCAGAAGTAAACAATAAATGACGATCAACAATTCAGTGTGCCCCAGAACTTAAAAGCAGATAAAATCGAATCAATAAAAATCTTCCATCATTTCCTACATCTCGTCCTATAAACCAAAATAATTTTTTTCACATGTAATTTTACTCATAATATCATATGTTACTAGTATAATAAACAACTATTTAACAATGATATTAAATGCTAATAATATTATTTATGATTTTCAGTTTATAAAACATATTTTTAACAAATTTAAAACATGTTTCTTTTTATTAAAAACATAATTATTTAAAAACAAATTTTTATGAAATATGAAAATTTTAATACAAAGAACTTTTTTAAACTTGACATTGTTAAAAGAATAATTATGTAGAAAATGGAATGTTTAAAAAAATATTTTTCTTAAAACAAGATTTTTTTTTAAAATAAGAGTTTCAAAAAATATTTATTGTTTTATTACTTAAAGTAGTTAATTATACGTAATTTAAATCATATCTTATATCAAAAAAATATTTTATAAATTTTAAATATTAGTAATTAACTATTAATTTAATATTTTAATTTAATGTATGTAATACACGAGTTTATAAACTAGTTTACTAATATTTCAAAACTTCTCATATTTACTCATTCGTTTATTTTTTTAGTTTTTTAGACCATGGTATTCACTCCATATTTCACGATTTCATAGGTTTTTGTAAAGCATCATCTATTTATAAACCCGACAAGTCTCTTTTCGAATTTGTTTTAGCAGTTGGGTGGGGCTGAACGTGGGTATTATGTTTGGAGTGTTATACACTGTTTATGAAAGATACTTTTATATATATATTGATTAAGTAAATAAAAAAGTTAGAATATTAAATATATATAGTAACAATTTGTTTTAGAAGTCAAGAAAATAGTTACGATAATATATAATTTAGATAATATTATTAACAATATGCAAGCAAATAGATGTGCCAAGTAGAATGAGTATAAACTATACCAAGAGTACATACCGATTTGTTGCTTTGTGATCCAAACCATATGGCAATCTCCTTAAGGGCAGAGCAAGTGGGAGGGATCTAGAGGGTTCGGGACGGGGTGTCACAAGGGTTCCACTAGGGTGAGATGGGTTTAAGTTGGAAGGTGAGAGATGATGGTATGGGTGGTGAATCAAGATGGTCGTGCCGAATGGGAAAATAAACAAAGAAAGGAAAAGGAGAAGCGAGATGCAGGATCAAGATGGAGGTTGATATGGTAGGTTAGAGGTGGGCAAAATACCCGGGTACGGACCCGACCTGGTATAGGGTGTACCCGGTTTGGACCCGAAAAAACCGTAGGGTTGGAACCGGGTATATTTTTCTAGATTTTGGTAGAACCCGACCCGAACCCGGACCCGACCCCATTGAACCCGGGTTGGACCCGGTTTTGACCGTTTTTTTTTTTTTAAATCTAGCCGTTAATAACGGCTATATAGCCGTTAGCCCCGATTTGTTACCGTTTTTTTTGTCTCTTTTAGCCTTATAAGTTAGTATAAATAAGTGTGGGTTGATATGGTTTAGTACCCAATTCTCAAACGCAAAAACATACGCAAAAAAAGCAAAAAATACTCTTGTTTAATCTCGTTTTACACTTTCACTCTCTCGTTTTACACTTTCACTCTCTTCAATCTTGATATGGCTCAATCACAATCTTCCGTTGGTCAAGGCTCGTCAAACTCTCCAACCGTCGTTCGTGTTCTTGCACACAATCGTAACATGGATGTTTGGTGCAATTGGGATATGGTTAGTTGAGTGACGGGTCTGTAAAGGCTCGTTGCAAATTTTGTGGAGCTTTGCTTGCTAAAGATTCTAACACGACAGTAAGCAAACACATTAGCAAGAAGTTTTGTAAGTCGTTGAAAAGTAATCCGGATTCGCAACAAACACAATTGGGTGGAGACGGTGGAATCTTTAATTACGATGTTAATACGGTTCAGATCGAATGACGAAGTTCGTGATTCAAGAAGCTTTGCCTTTTAGTCACTTCGACAATCCTCGGTTGACCAACTTAATTCGAGAGACGCTTCAACCTCGTTATACCCATTTAAGTCGTACTACACTTAGACGTTATTGTTTAAAATTATGGAAACAAGCAAAAAATGATTTAATTGTATTATTTGAAAATTTAAATACCAGTGTAAACTTAACTAGTGACGTTTGGTCGGCTCCACACGGTTTACCCGAATCGCACATTTGCTTCACCGCTCATTGGGTGGATCCCAATTCATGGCAATTGATGAAACGTACGATTGCATTTGATATTTTTCCGTATCCACACACCGAAGAATTTTTGTTTTACTTTTTAGATAATCTAATAAATACTTTTAAGTTATAAAGTAAACTTTTTTCAATTGCATTTGATAACGCCTCTAACAACACAACCGCGGTTGAAAAATTAAAATTAAAATATTTTCCGATTGCGAATGGTGATTTTTTCCATACTCGTTGTGTTGCACATATAATTAATTTAGTAGTACAAAACGGACTATCCGGACAATATGTTGATAACTTTACTAAAGCTTTTCGATTTATGTTACATGACGTTTTTAAAAAAAGTAGAAGAAGATATCAAGATTATAAACAACTTTGTAAGGATACGGAATCTAGATTTTTAAGTCCTAATTGGGATGTACCTACTCGGTGGAATTCGACTTGTCACATGTTTGAATGTGCTTTAAAACAAAAGGGCACTTTGAAAGCTTTTCATAATAGTTTTTTGGATAATGGTGAATCCGACCCATTTCCGGATGCGGGTTGGGAGAATCTTCAACGTCTATCCGAGTTTCTTGAGGTTTTTAAAAACTCAACAACAAAATTATCGGGAGTTTATTATTTCACTAGTTATTCGGTGCTTCAAGAATTATATTTTATGCCTTTGAATTTTAAAAATTTTCAAAATAAAAATAATATGTTTAATTAAATGATAGAACCAATAAAAAAAAAGTTTAAAAAATATTTTAAGGAGTTACCACCCGTTTTTACGTGTGCCGTCGCTTTAAATCCGTTTCTAAATGTTGCGGGGGTTGAATGTTTGATAGATAAGATAAATGACAATTTGGATATGCATGACGAAAACCCTAATTTTTCAAACAAGGCAAAAGAAAATTTTAATGAAAGTTTGAAAACAATTTATAATTTTTATCTAAATAGAAATGGGCCTAACGTAAACATAACCATGTCAAGCGGATCAACCTCAAGTGCTAGTACCTCGGTTAAAGACCCTGTTTTGACTATGTTGAATGTTGTTCGGGATGTGACGGCTAAATGTCAAATGGGTAACACCCCAACAAGTAAGCTCGGTAGATATAGTGGAACGGATTTTATTTCCACTATGACTACCGAAGATTATCGTGCATTCGATATTTTGGCTTGGTGGAAAGGAAAAGAATCTCAATATCCGATTCTTTCTGCTATGGCCCGTGATTAACTAAGCGTCCAAGTTTCTACGGTAGCTTCGGAATCTGCTTTTTCTCTTACTGGCAGGGTAATATTATTACGGAGAACAAGACTAACTCCGAAAGCAATGGAGATGTGCATTTGTTTAAAGGATCACTTAGACGCAATGGATCGTATACAAGATCAAACAAGCCTCGAAGACGAAATTACACTCGAAGCTAAAGTATATGATGAAGAGGTAAAAGAAGGAGTATATTCTGGCTTATCCGATGAAGAAATAACATTTGATCAAATATCTCGTAGAAATTAAAATTAGACGATATTGTTATTTTTATTGATTCATTTATGTATTTTTAAGTTGTTTTAATATTATATGTCTTTCATATTTTTTTTTAAATTTCTTTGTCATTCAAATGTTTTATATAAAAAGTATTCAATATTTGTATATTATAAGTGTAATTTTTTCTGCCCAAGATTTGAACCTGGTATAGGAAAAGAAAAATAAAAAGGAAAAAAAGAAAAGATAAGATAAGAAAAAGAGAAGATAGGACCCGGTGTTCAACACACACACAAGAAAAGAAAAAAACTAAAAAAATAAATAAACCCGGTTTCATACCCGACCCGACCCTACCCGGATATACCGGGTAGGGTTTTTATGATGGTGAACCCGACCCGGGTTCGTACCCGGGTTCACCAATACCCGGGTATAAAAAACCCGGTTGGGCCCAACCCGGTTTGTATCCGGGCCCGAGTACGGCCCAAAACCCGGTTTACCCATCTCTATGGTAGGTGGATGAGTGTGCTTCTTCGGTATGATATGAAATTAGTCTTCACGTTGTGTCATCTCTCATCCACTCTCACCACTTGTCTCCTTTTCATGTCATATCTTATCCACCCCCGCTGCCTAATAGTAACTTGTTTCAAGAACCATTTATTGCGATGAGGTTGGAAGATTTTAAAGAAAGAATATGCGCCATGAGTTATGAAGTGTAACCAGGACTTGACCAGAGCCGATCACGCCCCATGTCACCCTCACTTGACTGGGGCATGATGCACCCAAAGTGGTTGTGTCATGGGAGAAGCCGACAATTTCTTCAAGATCCAATGGTCATATATATTGATTTAGTGTTAACTAATTTGGTTTATTTATTTTAGTTACTACATATTAGTTGATTACATTTATTCAAAATATTATTATTTGTATATTGTTCGTTTTGTATTTGCTTTGTCAAATAGATCCTATCTTGTATTGTCGGGTATAGAGGCTATAGAGCAGGATGCTCTAATACCATGAAAGTAATTGAACATCAAGATGATTTCCATTAATGAGATAATATGTACATATCCAGTTTGTCACAATAATGGACTCCTACAATTTAGGATACAACATGATGTTCTGTATCCAAAGGTTGAAATCATCTTACTAATAATTTTTCAAGCTTAAGATCGACTCTAGCTCGACTCGTTGATCATTTATTAAATATTTAATTATTTTATTTAAATGCATGTATAATTATTTATACCTTAATACATACATACATACACACACCTATATATATATATATATATATATATACACACACACACACACACCTATATATATATATATATACATACACACACCTATATATATATATATATATATATATATATATATATATTATGTTTAATTTTTTTTAAACGGTTAAAGAATCACTGACGGATTACTAACCCAACTGATAATCTTCATTACTCAAATACGGAATCCGATACCACCCTCATGAGGAAACTCATCTTATTTGAAAAAAACCTCTTGACCCAACCTAAAACCTCTTTTTTTTGTCACAGATTAGACTTAACTCTACTTCTTTGTAAAATCAGTAAATTTATTATGTGGTTTCAGTGTTTCACAATCGATAACAACAAATTTATAAATATGAAAATGTATTCATTTGTTATATATGAATCCAATTTTTTTCATTCTAATTTTAAGCTTTTGAACCAGCTCTATTAACCATGAATTCACCATCTTTATAAAACCAAAACTATGTACAAGTTTTGTAAATCATTTCTAGAAGCTAACTTCTTTTGAAATAAGAATCTTCTTTGAGTTAATCCATGTGGATATTTTTATTTATTTATGCATAAGTTGTGACGAGACTTACAAATCAAAACTTTACATCTACATGCAGAATAAAATTTACTGTTTAGTTTTTTTTCTTAACTTAAAATAATAATAAAAATAAAAATTGTCATAAATTCTAAAGTTGATTGTTCCTCATGCCTATCGTGAGATTAGAACAATAAACTTTATGTAAAGTTCAAATAAAAACTTTATTTTTATCACGTACTCAAAACGGTTTAAATCTTTAAACTCATAATCCATTTTTTATATTGATCGATTATTTACATATACATAAATCTTACAGATTATCTATTTTTTCAAATGAATTATTTATTTACAGATATGTAATATAAATCTTTCAACTGATCTCCTATATTACATATGTAAATATCATATATATGTGTAAATGAACTATTAATATATACGTAAATCTTCAATATTAACTTAAAGCAAATCATAAATTCAAATAATTTTTAGGCTAAAAATTGAGAGATTCTTATATAATAAAGGATTTTACATTCCTTCATGCTAATCACACGTTTCTTTCTTTTATATTATTTTCACCACACACACAAATACAATTTGGTTAAGTTGGTTGTTAATGGTGGAGGATTTTAAACTCACACAGGAGGTTACTCTTTTACAAAAATGCTTCTTAACAATATCACATATATTATTTTGATTTATTTCTAATATGTTACAACAATCGCTTTACAAGTTATACATTAAGAGTCTTATTATAAATTTTGTAATTCAGTAACAAAGATTTACTGAGAATATTGTATTTTTGTAAATATCATACTAGTATTCTATTTTTCAAATCGTGCGATATTTACATATACGTAAATCCTCAAACGGACCATTTGTTTATATATACATATGCATACTAAAATATATGTATTGAGTTACTTTTTTATAAGTATGTGTAAATATCACACCATATATTTGTTTTACATATGTGTGTATATATACTATTTACATACGTAACACAAAAGATTTGATTATTTAAAAGTAATAGAGCCATTTAAATATACAAATTTGAAGTTTCTCTTTTGGTTTGGTTTCTGCTTGGTTTATATTTAAAACCAAATCATCAGGGCCGGCTTTGAGGGGGGCCAGGGTGGGCGACCGCCCAGGGCCCGATTTCCTCAAGGGCCCGGAATTTATATATATATATATATATATATATATATATATATATATATATATATATATATATATATATATATATATTATAGATATATATATGTACTTTTTGAAAAAAAATTATAAACTATTAATAAACTCATTAAAAAGACCCAATAACATTTTAATTATCTTAACTTATTAATCCTTATCTTAGAGCTCATTAAAATTTTAAATAGTTTAGTTCAATACCATTTACCCAATCTAAATTTGATTTAATATGTAAACTTGATCGAGAACTTTGTTTTCAAAAATGCTAAGAGAAATTCCTGATTCGCTTAAATAAGTAAAATAGATTATTTTGATACAATACATTCGTTTTGTTTATTGTTATAGCAATTATCGTTGTATTGTAAATTTTTTATATACAAGTCATTCGGTTTAGAGTTTCTTTATACGTCATATTATAGGGCCCCGTTTTTTGTTCTCGCCCTGGTCCCAAGATCTCTTGAGAATTCTTGGGACCGGAACTGCAAATCATAATAATCATTATTAGAATTAAACAAAGGGATTCCTTTGAGATGGATCAAGACAAATAGATATGAAAAAGTCTCAATTTAATTGATTTTTAATAAAACATATAGGTTGTGATTATATGTATAATCAAATTTCACATAAACTATGGAGCCTACTAGAGTGTCCAGAGAATTCTTTAATTAAATTTCACACGAAGTAGTATTCATGTATGAAACCGTTTCGAAAACCGTCGAACTAAATCATAATCATATATAGGTAACAAAATCATAATCAAAGCAAAACATAATGTAATAATTCCTAAATACACCTTTAATTTATCAATTAAAAAACAAAACTAGAGTACATTAAACAATTGAAGTCATGAGTTAGAATCAATATAAAACCAAGAGGTAAAGACGGACCTCCAAAGCGAAGATGAAGATTGAATAAACTGAACCTCATGGACAATTTAAACATGATGAAAAAACGAACAAAACGAATATGACAATGTACCCTAGTTGATTTTCTTATGGAATTAACGTGATTTAAAAGTGAAAGAGGAAATATATATAGAAAGTAAAGAAAGAGAATAATTTCAGTGGTGATAATACCCCTTTTCTTATTTACTTATTAGCCATAAACTTTTATTTAATTACGAAACTGTCATTTTTGTTTGGACCATTGATTAAGTGCTCTAAGGATCTAGATTAGTTATCGTGATTCTAAAGATATTTGAGAGTTTTGAAAAAATCCTTGTAATATGATACGTATTCAAATAAAAAAAGGTTTTGAATATAGTAGGTGTAAGAAAGAATTTTAACCATTAATTTTCTTAATTAATATTTGAGATCAAATTAATTAGAAAAAATTATTTTAGAATTATTTAGGTGTAACCATTTTTGTTAACTTTTTTTAAGTTTTCACATCTCTTTTAAACGTTCATAATTTTCATATACGACCTTATATTTTTATAAAAATTACACATAAAAACAAATATTTTTTATCTTTAAAATGAATACAATATTGTTATATGAAAAGATAAATTTTTTTACGTTTTTCAACTCATATGAATTCTTATTGTAATTGTGTTTTTAATGCAGTTCGTTGTTTTATTTTATTATTTGTACTTCTAATTGTTAAATACAATAATAAAATAACAATTAAAAAGTAAAACATAATGATAATACATATAACAAATGATGAAAAACATTTAACATAACGATTAGATGTATGACACAATAACCATATGTATTTGACATGATAACCAAAAATATAATATTCTTTAAAACAAAAAAGAATACATGTCAAACCCAGATTAATTATTAATCTTTTTAGAGTAAATATCATTTTATTATAACCTTGTCAAGATATAATTACCTACGTATGTATAGATTAATGATACAAAATAAAATATAAACATATGAAAAATTCAGTTTGATGATTTTTATGGATATAAGATAAAGCATTTATATGTGAAAAATACAAAATTCAAAGAAACTATCGACGTGCTGATAAAGGAATTAATTAGTTTACATTTGTTTTACGTGTTCTCGTAAAAACTGAAAATGCACTAATATAAATGTAAACTAAAAGCATCAATTATGAAACAATACTAATAAACAAATAAATACTCCGAGCTTGAAGTTTAAAACGAATATTACAAATTAAAAAATTCATTATGACTATAAAAATGTTATCATACAAGATTTAAAGATTAAAAAAATAATATCCTACTCATCGTGAATCCGTTTATAAGTAGGGGTAGCCGGTAGCCCAAACGCAATAGATGTGTAGTGTGTGTGAAAGAGATATGGAAGTCACTCAACTGCTTTGCATGAATGGTGGTGATGGAGACAATAGCTATTCAAACAATTCTCTTTTACAGGTACCATGCATGTTTTGGTAAATACTACATAACCTCATATAAATGCACACACTGACACACACATATACATATATATATGTGTCATTGGTTTAGTTCAATTTTATAGTGTTGCTATGTAGGTTTTGATGTTTGGAGATTTATGTACAGTCTTTAGAAACATTTGAATCAAGATTAAAGTCATTTTAGTGGTACTTTTAAATCTTTAATCGGATAAGACAAAAGATTTAAAGAACGATTATGAATTCTATATGAAATCATAACAGAAATAATATGACTTCGATAACTTAAAATTACTGGATGAATTCTTTATTTATGGATCATCGAAGCATTGTAATGATTGAGTGGACCATTGTAATGTTTCAAGTGTTGATTAAATAGTTAGCAGCTATAACGGCTAACTAATGTCAGGTACATAAGTTGCTATTGATCAATCAATTGCTACCGACGTATAGAATTGCTACCAACATAAAAATTGCTACTAAGTTGAGGGCTCTGCCCCTTAGAGCTGTTATGGAGATTGCCTTTTGGACCCTAGCAAGAAACCGTGCCCCCTTGAAGTCCCTCTTTAGTTTAAGGGGCTTCAGCTTTTCGAATAATAAGGTTTCTAAAAACTTGAAATCATAATATCAAACAAAGTGTGCAATCCACTATTCTAAACATGTTTAATGTTATGATTATCACGAGACTCACCTAGTCACCAAGCAAACCTTAACTACCAAAAATAGTCTGATGACAATAAAAATACCAAATTGGTCGTCGTCATAGCTAGTTCATGATCAAACAAATGTAGTCATTTTATTAAGCGAATATACAAAATAATTCACTTTTCTTTTGGATAAAATTTGTTATCTGGAAGACGAAAAGATTTCATTTTTTCTCAAAGAATTTTTAGAATTGTAGGTGGCAGGAAGTCAACCAAATACTTCTAAAAGTTTTTCCTCAAGCTTATTGTACTTCTACCTAGTTCGAAACCAACACGTGTGAACTCATCTATAAAGCACTAAGCAGTTTGTTTATCTGACTAGCGAACTCAAATTAAGTCTTATTATACCTTTAAATGTACAAATATTGTGAAATTTAGACCAATAATCATGTTCACCCCCTTGAGTTTTCTTATCACTCCAGCAAACTTGTCGAGTTCAATTGCCAAAAAAAGGAACTCTAAAAAACATTGTCAAATGAACCACCTAAAACTACAATAGGTTTTAAAAAACTCCTACAAGTCTTTAGCTGAATTCTAAACCACATTTTAGTCTAATAATTTGGTGAGTCTAATAGTCTACATGTTCATTACTTGATGCATGCCTACACAAACGTAAAGAAATTGATTGTTAATCTTGCTTACAACTTATGTGTGACAGAGAAAGGCGATACAAATGACAAAGCCCGTAATCGAAGATGCACTTACTAAGCTTTATTGTGCTACGAACTTCCCCAAAACCCTAATCATGGCGGATCTCGGATGTTCATCGGGACCGAACGCTTTACTAGTGGCGTCGGAGCTCATCAAGTCGATTGACAATATTCGACTCGAATTATGCCATGATGAACCACTTGAAATTCAGTTCTACTTAAATGATCTTCCACATAATGATTTCAACAAAAGCATTCATTTTGTCCACTCTTCCTATAGTCTCATGTGGCTCTCCCAGGTTTGTTCTCTCTTTTTTTCTTTTTGAACAAGGTCGGTATGTATTTTAACATGGTTTCTACACAAAAGTATAATTTGTTGTAGATTCTGTATGATTCCCTACTCTTAGTAGCAGATGTGGCAAATAATGAAGTTTTTGTTTTTAGGTGATTTGAAGTCGTGTCACATCAATCACGTCATATCTGTTATTGGGAGTAGGAGATCACTTAGCTAGAAGAAAAAACAACTTAGATTTTTTACTAGAAACCATGTAAAGACTGTTTCTCATCAAATTTTAGAAAAAATATCTTTTTTTCTCTCTCTCACTTCATATGTGAATCGCTTAGAACAAATAAATAATTAAAATCAAACGAATTACATTTGAACATTTGATCATGACTTGAATGAGAAAAAGATTAGAATTCATAGAATCCGAGATGACCACTAGACTTGGTTTTGTTGTTTCATATGAAACACAATAAATATATACATACATACATACGTATGTATGCATGTATGCATGCATGTATGTATACACATGAAACATGTTTGTTGTAAAATTATAATATGTTAAGTACCGCATAATTGTATAAAACAATAGTATTTGTATATATTCGATACATATACTACTAGAAATTTTATATTCAAAATACATACATAAATAGTGTTCGAGTTCAAATGAGAATCGGTTTTTTGCTTTAGAATCTTAAAACCTTTTAAAAAATCCATGGTTGTTGTATGTTTAACATACAACATTAATTTTCATATATCATAGTTACTGACCTCTCTTATGATTCCAAACATATGCGAGAAAGAAAATACTTATTTTTGTATGTTTTGTCCAACATACATAATATATTGTCAAACATGAGCGGCAAACTAATATTTGAACAAAAATTCAATTAAACAGGCTCCAAAAATGACAGATACCAACAAAGGAAACATATATATGTCCAAAACAAGCCCTCTAACCGTGATTCAAGCATATTACGAGCAATTTCAAAGAGATTTTTCTACGTTTCTCAAGTGTCGTGCGGAGGAGATGGTAAGCGGAGGGCGTATGGTTTTGACAATACTCGGGAGACGAAGCGATGATCCTTGTAGCAAAGAATGTTGTTACCATTGGGACCTCTTAGCTACAGCCCTAAATGATATGGTCGTTGAGGTATAAGTTATGGCTTAGAGTGTATTCTTTCATTTTGTTTTTGTATTTTTGTTGTATTTGATACATAGGTGGACCTTAGAGCTGTTTAGCTATTGGCACATTAAGGGGTTATTTGACAACTTCTGAATAATTAAGTGCTGAACCAATAAGAGGTCTGAACCATTAAGTGTTGAACCATTAAGAGGTTTGAACCATTAAGAGCTAGTATATCGCTTAATTATTCAAGAGCAAATGTCTGACCAATTCAGATAAAAGGTCTTAACCATTCATCATTAGACCTTTTAACCATTCAGCATTAGTATAATGCTTAACCATTCAGAGGCAAATGTCTGAACCATTCAGATATTTGCTCGCTAAACAAACAGTCTGAACCATTAAATGCTGAACCATTTAGACATCTGAACCATTAAGAGGCTGATTCAAATTCTATCAAATAGCCCTAACATTATATTAGCACAATAACACATTGGGAAATTAAAGATAACTCATCTCGACTCTACAAATTTATTATGAAAAAAAACCACACAATACAATAACCTCTGACCTTTTATAAATACTAATACGTAACTTGTTAACGAAGACTTTTAATTTGACTCAAAATAGAAAACACAAACTCATCCTTCTTTGACTCAATCTCCTACGAAAATAAATATAAGTAACAAATAAGTATCTAGACTTAAATAATAAGCTAAATACAAATAATTAACTCTAACTCGTGTGCTTCACATGCGTAATCAAGATTAACTCTATTAGGAGCAACAATGGGATTGTTGTCATGTGGTCTTGAGGTCAAGAGTTCGATTCTAGAAACAACTTTTTGCATAATTGCAAGAAAGCATGGATGTGTGCATCATGCCTAATTAAAGTTGTCATGACACTTCCTTGACTCCGCACATGCGAGAGACTCGTACACCAAGTTTACCCTTTTATTTGATTTGTCTTGAAAAAAATAAACAAAACTTAAAGTAAATTTTAAGTTCTTGAAAATAGGGACTTATAAAAGAGGAGAGACTGGATTCATTCAACATTCCACACTACAATCCTAACCATAAAGAAGTAAGTGATGAAGTCGAGAAAGAAGGGTCGTTCGTGATTGATCGCATTATGGTTTGTGAATCGAATTGGGATGCAAGCACGGGCCACAATCTTAATTCATCCGAAGAGGGTACTCTAGGATCTAGTATTGGCAAATCTATAAGAGCTGTGGCTGAATCTATGCTCTTAAGTCACTTTGGTGAGTCTATCATTGAGGAGGTGTTTGCAAGGTATATGAATGTTATCAAGAGTCACATGTCCATAGAGGATACCAAACTCATCAATGTCGCTGTTTCGATGACCCGAAAAGGGTGAACTTTACAGATTTCAATGCTATAGTTGTTTGTGTTTCATTGCATTTTGTATTCACAAATATACAAAATAAATAAATAAATATCAATTTATGTTGGTATAATCTTACAAAACAATACTACCTACATTTATGTTTTCATTATTTACGTATGATTGGTTACAATTGCATCTTTGCACACTCAGAACTTTAAGAACACAGGATTTCATTGACTTACAACTAGACTAGAGACTTCATTGATTTTACGATAATATAATCAAGAGAGAACACATAATAATAACAAAAGATGTCTATTTATAACAACTAATGTTATCTCCCGCGCTACGCGCGCGGGGGTTTGGTCACTTTCCCCTGTTTTACATGACATGACTTTGTTCATTGTCGGTCGAGCTCATTGGAAACCACAAAAGCGAATACCGGTACAAGTTTCGATAATACCAATACTGGCAACAATGATGTTCACTCATAATCGGTTTGGTTCGTCGTAGTACCGCAATAGTAATTGCACTTACTATAACCTATGACACAACAAAACACTCGATTTTAAATACAACTTCGTTTTGAACAAAATTATATCTGAGAATTAACAAAAATTAAAGAAAACCACGCATTTTTTTAAATTAATGAATGAAAAATATCACAGAAAGAGAAAAATTATTAAAGCATAACTCATATATGATACAAAAAATGAAAATAAAAATAAAATAAATAAATAAAAAAACAAAGCTATTAAACTTTAGTAAGATATTTGAAAAAACAAAATTTTGTGTTAAAATTGAGGGACCACAAATACCATTTCATTAATATCTTGTGATTAAAAGCCAAAAACAAAAGTGAATTATAACGATTCAAGTTGTATTTTATTACATAATAGTTCAAATAATTTACTTTTGGTCAATCATGTAAAGAAAGAAACTCTTGTGATCAAAATTAAAAAATCTTAAACTAACATGTAGTCAAAAGTTTTCTTTTATACAGATACATAATCAGATTTAGTATATTTTGTATGTTAGACTAGCTAAAGCCAACAGGTTGGTGCTAGGATCATATGTCCTATGAATAGTAAGGTTGGTTAGTAAGATCTTGTGTGATTAGTAGAACTAAGATGATTAGTAGGAACTAACATGACAAAAGTAAATATTAGTCATTGGTGTGAAAGTTGATGATGATGATGAGTTAATAACTTAATACCCATGGAAACTAGTACTTGGTACTGACATATAAGTATAGTTACTATTGATGAAGAGTTAAAACTAACGGATGAATAAGCATTAGTAGAAAGTAGCAACTACAAATGTAATAATAAAATATTATACTTTATTATGTGGTGTAGGATTCACACACATCAACCTCATTACCTTAGTTATATGTGCTTTTGACCGACACTTTTATATGGGAGAGATATACTAAGGAGTTAGAAAAAAAAATTGATTGGTGTAAGCGAATAAAGATCATGGAGAAGTGTTGGAGCATACATACACCCATTATTTAAGTGTTATTTTTTTAATATAAAAATCAATATATATAGGTCGAAAGCTATTTAAAATGCCTTTATGTTTACAAAGTCTCCCATTTGCTAGCATTACGTCCTAGTTCAATAAGAGAACGATCAAGCACTAAAAGATTAAGCATAAATACGTTACTTATTATTTATAAACGATTTTCTTTTGAAACGTGTATAAAAAACAATCCAATTTAAGTTCAGATTATTATAAGACGTTAATATTCTTAAAGCAACTCAAATTAAAATATTAAAATTATATTTTGAAGAAGTTATTCTTTAAAATAACCCATACAAACTCCAATTGTTAGGTTTTCTCTATTTGAACATGAAGTTTGATACTTTTATCATTGATGTGAGCTAGTTTTGTCCCTCGCGTTATGCGGCGGGAGTCCGTTTATTTTTCTCACACACATCGTTGTGTTATTTTGGCCGTTATCATATAAGCTTGTTGGAAACCATAATAGCAAAGGCTTGTGGCGTAACTCTAAAATAGTAAACTTTAGTTGTCAGACTCGAAAAATATGTGGCGGGAGGCCGGTAGGCAAAGTTTGGTGGCAGAACTCTAAAATACAAAACTTTATTTACCAAAGTTGAAAAAATAAAACTTCACTATAAATATTTTAATAGTCGAAGTATAAGATCCTAAACTTTAGTGATCCATGTCTAAAAAACAAATCTGTGGCCAAACTGAAAAATACTAAAATTATTAGACAAACTCGACAAGACAAAATGCAATTATGAATTGTCTGGTTTCCAAACTTTAATATCCAAAATTTTTATGGCTAAAATCAAGAAACTTAAAATACTACTATTCTTTAATTTGTAAACTAATATATATAAATAAATATAGTATAGTAGTAAAGTGCAAAACCCATCTCAAGCTTTACAAAATATTTGGGCCAATGCAGATCTAACCCATATTAAATGGGCTTACTCTGTGAGGCTTATAATTGGGCTCGCTTATGGATATAGAATACGGCGATGTAAGTCATTCTTCTGTGAGATCTTACGGGCCGATAAGCGACTTTGTCGATTATAAATTTATAATTGTGATATCTACCCAGAGACCACAGTGGTATGTAGTTTCAATCCTCAAAATATAACGTCTATTTTTGGTACTTCATTTGACGATGGTTGTGCTGAGGGTGATCTCCGGTGGTTATGGTGAGGGTGGTCGCCAACGGTGCTCAGGCGGTGGTGGTAGGGCCGGTATGGTGGTGGGGGTCATTAGGGTTTTTCTAGGTGTGATAAAAGAGTTAATAATAATAATAAATATATTAAGGCGTGTTGACAAACAGTTGGGACCGATAATATAATTTTTTAAACGTTGAGACCAATATTGGTGATATGATGTTGTTCAATTAAATTATTATGTTTCGGCTATGATGATGGAATTGTGATCTATGGAATAGATGGCCCTCTTTGAGCCTCGGTTTGCCTTATCCTTAAGATGCGCAACGCGTGTTGCGCTATAAATCCTAGTTTCTTTTTATATCTAAATAGTTTCTTGAAAGTTCAACTCAATATTTTTATTATTTATTAAACTCAATATTTTAATTAATTACAAGGGCCGTCGTTTATCTTTTAGTTATACAAACTCATGTTATGTTTATTTATACCTACGCCACCGAGCTGTCATTTTTTATCATTTAGTTATATGAACCTAGTATTATGGTATTTCGACACCCAAAACAGGTTGATGGTTTTAGGTCTTTTGTGTTAACATTATTTCCATGGCTTGTCAAAAAGACCCCCGCAGCAACAAACAACTTAAAATTTTAGTTACATATAAATTCTTACATCATAAACGGGCAAAGGTAAAAAGAATTGCAAATTTTGTAGTCAATCCCTTATCCAACCAAAGACATAAAATTTTGATAGTAAATCATCAATTTTTTTTTCATAGAATGCTAAGCATACACTTTGTAGTTTAGTTCTACAGACATACCTTTCAAATGTGTAAATATGCTTTGAAATATATGATATTAACCAACTTTTTGTAAATGATATGTAAAAATACGAAAATTTTGAACAATTTACTTAAAAATAAACAAAATTGATTATAGAGTTAATTACATAAATAGTCTCTGTGATTTGGTGAAAACAACAGTTTTGAGCACTAAACTTTTCTGAGTAACAAGTTAGGGTTTTATGCTTTTAATTTTATGACGATTTTAGATACTAAGACTAACGTATGTTAAGTATTCTGTTAAATTAGAGCGAAATGACCAGATTAACCTTTGATTTTATGAAAAGGACCATTTATGTAACTACCTATATTATATAGGATCATATTTGTAACTTGTTCAATTAAATTAGAAAAAAATAAAAATGTAACCCAAGGTCCTAAAATTAATATATAACTAGTCTTAAGCCCCTGTGTTGCAGCGGAGGCGTAAAACCGTATCAAGTAGCACAAATGACACCACTGACAGTGACCACTAACATACAAAAAGCTCGTAGTAAGAAAATAAAAATAAAAACGAACGAAAAGTAGGTGCAAAAATATTAAACAGCGTAGGTGGAACGTAAAACATTTAAAACAATAAGTAAGTCGATCTAGAACCAGCACGTTGGTACGGGGTCATTCAATGGAGAAAATATAAGGGTAAAAACGTTAAACCACACATGCACGCTGCGGTAAATTAACTCGTAAAATTTAAACCAAACCTTAAAACAAAAAAGTTATAAAATACGAAAAATATAAAAGACTAAAATTAAAAGTAAAATGAAAATATTGAGGCCAAATTGTAAAAATATAAAAGTATTGAGTTAAGATAAGAAAGAAGTTAATGATTAGAAAAAAAAAACAATGATAGGCATAAATTATTAAGCATATTGTACAACTCTTTAAGCTTAACAAAGTTGGTAATTAGTAATATATATAAATATATAATATGTATTACATATACACACAAAAACAAACCACAACCACCACCATCGCCCCACGCACCACCGACTACCATTTGATCATTTTTCGATTTTGTGGCATCTCCACCGACCAACATCACCGCTAGCTACAGATGTTCTTAACCCACCCAACCACCATCATCAGCCTCAATCAATTCATTTCAAGGCAACAATTTCATTTTGGTCTTTTTTTGTGAAACGGTAATGCGACCCTGCTTCGGATGATATGTGTTATCTTAACCCGACCCACCTATCTATTTCCCAGGACCGCACGCCCAACCCCTTTAAAAGGAAACCCATTATTGAAAAAATCCACTGGCTCAACTCTGAGCATTTTGTGAGATTTGAACCCATAACCTCTTATATTTACGTGTGATGAATCCCTCTGATTAACAATTTCATTTTGATCCTTAGATTTTGGAATGCACAATTTCATTTTAGTTAAGAGTTCACTGGTGCATGAAGTGTGTGTGCGCGCCGGCGAGTTGGGAGGCGGTGGAACAAGATGGGGCGGTGGTAGTGATGGTTTTTTAGGGTGTGTAGATAAAATAGATTTTAATGTTTTTTATATTTAAATTATATTAAACAATAACTTTTCTCTGTGAGAGGAAGTTACTGTAGCAGTTGGTACTACCTTTTATGCTCGTTGTACAACCTCATGCCTTTTAAAACCACCGGGTGTCCTTTCGATTTCCTCTTTATCACTGTCGGAAAACCTCAGCCGCCGACAGGGTTTTTGCCGCCACATGACAGCGGTGGCTATTCTTGTTCGGCGACGCTTTGTTATCTCTAATTGTGGTGTTGATGTTTTTTTATATCATATAATCATTTACAACATTGCATGTGAAAAAATATTTATAAAAGTAGATTATTTGGGTAAAATTATAATAAAAAGAGTATTTAGTCTGAAAATTCTTAAAAAATTATGGCCTTGATACATGTCCTTCTATTATTTTAAAAATAAGAGTATTTTGGTCATCGTGTCAAATACGTTAGCTCATTGTGTATTATACGTTCATCGTGTCAAATATCAGTTCATTGTGTCATGTAACTTACATAATTTGTTATATGTATTTATTATTGTATTTTATGTTTTGGATCAGTTTATGTTATTTTTGCTATTGTTTTTATAGATTATATAAATTTGTTATTAATCATTGTGTTTTACAATTAGAAATACATAATGATATACTTTTACCAATATATTTTTCAAAACTCACAGTGTTGAAGATATACAATGTGTTAAATTTGTTATTGTTTATTATAGATTATATAAACTTGTTGTTATCTATCATTGTGTTTTACAATTAAAAGTATACAATAAGTTATTTCACCTATGAATTTCTCAAACTCACGATGTTCAAAATGATACAATGATAATCCAAAAACACAATGAGACATTATGTTATTTTATCGTTGTTTTTAATGTATTAGATTAATTAGTTGTTAATTAATTATTGTGTTTTACATATTAGAGATGCACAACATTGCTATTCTCTCATTATATTTTTTAAAATTCATCATTTTAGAAGAATACAACAGTATTTAGAAAAACACAATAACTAACAAAAAGAAACAAAGAACTACACTAAAAACATAATGACGAGATACGAGCTTAAAAACATAAAAAAAAAAATTATTATCTTTTTATATAATAATACTGTACTTGTTTTAAAAATTAAAAAACACTCATTTTATTGTATAATTTTTATAAAAAGAATAAAGTCGTACATAAAAGTTATGACCATTTAAAAAAATAGTGAGAATTTGTAAAAAGTCAATAAAAATGGCTATTTCTAAAATACCTCTATAACAAACTTTTTCCTATAATTGGTTATTCAATATTAATTATAGAGATTGATGGTTGAGATTATTTTTTATACTTTTTTGTTTTAGGAGTATTTTTATTTGAACGGTACCAAGATTATTTTACCTAAATTACACAAACACGCCCTCATCAAACCAAAGTTACATTATTAGTGATTCAAATGTGAAATTACTGAAATGCCTCTGAGGATAATAGAAAACTTAACGAAAGTTAGTCTTAAACCCTATACTCATTACAAAATTAAAATCACAAGCCCCGAACTTATTACTAAAAAAATTAGAACTTAAACTTGTTACTTTCACCATACCATAGTAACTATCTGTGTTATTAACTCTTGATTACATTTTGTTATAATCTATACTAATAAACCAAAATATCTACAACACGTCATTTTTCTACATTCTCCACCTAGAAGCCACCTAGGATTTGAATACGTGTCATTACTAGAATAAAAGTCAAATATTTATTTAATGATATTACAAAACATAATATTTTAAAAACATAAATTTATAAAAATATGAAGTTTTTAATACAAAGAACTTTTTAAAAATGACTTTGTTTAGAAAAAGTATTTTTAAAAAAATTAGAGTGTTTAAAAACAATTTAAAGACGAAAGTTTGAACAAAAATATTGTTATTGTTTCTTTACTTAAAATAGTTAATTAGATGTAATTTTAATCATATTTTATTTCAAAAAATTATTTTATAATTTCTAAATTAATTAAATATTTTTTATTAAACCGGTGTAATACATGAGTTTCTAAACTAATTTATACTAATAAAGGAAAGGCTCAGGATATACGAACACCCAGTCATTGTTATTTGAACACCTTGAATACGGTCCGTAATGATCAATACGGCTCGTATTGGTCTGCAATATATCAAATCAGTTAATTTATAAACTGTTACGGCTCATATTGGTCGTTACGGGCAGTAATGACTTTAACTTACGGGGCCATAGCTACGTTTATTACCGTAAGTAAAATTTCCTATTTTTATTTTTAGATTTAAATTTTCTAATTTTTAGTTATAAAATGTTTTTTTATAATTTTTTTATAATTAGTTAGGTTATATTATTTTTTAAGTTTCATTTCTTAACTTTTATATATACTTTTTAAAAGTAAATCCAAATTATTATTTTTTTTTGTTTTTTTTGCATCTATAAAATATTTATTTATAAATTTTATAAATAAATTTATTATGAAGCATGTTATTAATACATTTATTGATTATGGGACACACTCTTCTTCTTTATCTCTATGTATATACACATATATATAGAGAAAGATGGGAATAATGTTCTAATAACCCAAATGACCAACGTTTTCTCTATATTTCACTTACAACTATTTCATATAATATAAAGATTACGTTCATAAATTTTAAAAAACAGGATGTGAATGCTTCAACTAAAATATTTTTTATATAATTTACAATTAAGTATTTATAAAAGGGAAAAATAAACTCAAGAAATAATATTAATTAATAAATCATAATTTAATAAAAATGTTAAAAAAATCAGAAAATAAAAAGATTTCAGAATCTTATTTACGGTCATAAGGCTCGTTACGGCCCTGTCATGAACAATACGAGCCGTAAAAAAATCATGAATTGACTGAATTGAAATTTTATAGATCAATACGGGTCGTATCCAAGGCTTCCAGATATCACATCTGGGTGTATCTATAACACGCCCTTAAAGCAAAATGTCTGAAAACCACATGAGGGATTTTACATTGTCGATCTAGGATTTGGACACGTGTCATTACTAGAATAAAAACTAAGTATTTAATGATACATTAAATGCTAATAACTCTTTATATACTTTCCAAATTATAAACATGTTTTTTATAAGTTAAAAACATGCTTCTTTTTATTTAATAACATAACTTTCTAAAAACAAAAATTTATAAAATATGAAGGTTTTTAATACAAAGAATTTTTAAAATGACATTGTTTAAAAAATATTTCTTTAAAGAATTAAAGTTTTTAAAAAAAGTTTTAAAGCAAAAGTTTAGGGTTGTTATTGTTTTATTACCTAAAATAGTTTATTATATGTATCTCAATTATATTTTATCTCAAAAAATATTTTATAATTTTTAAATACTAAAAAGTAACTATTAATTTAATTATTTTTATTTAACCGGTTTAGTACACCAGTAATACAATAACAAACACTTACCACTAGTCAATCCTAAAGAATTTATTGAGGGTCTTGTTCAAATTATTAGTCCCCACTCCCCACCCCACTTCAAAGTCTCCAGATTTTTTTATTTTTTGAACGTCAAATATGCGATTCTTTTTCGAAGAATATGTGTTATATTAATCGGACCCAACTATTTTTTTTCAGCTGGAACCGCACCACCAACCCCTCAGGAGAAAACTTATTGCTGAGAAAATTCTTTGTCTCAACTCTGAATATTTTACTTAAAGTGAAACTTGAACCCATAAACTATTAATATTTATATATCATGGGTATCTCACTGTATATCAAACTTTCAAGCCAAAACTAAACAATAAATGATGATCATCTTATCAAAACGTGTCCACAAGAATTTAAAGCAATTAAATTCGAATGAACAAAAATCTTTCTTTCAACATAATATTTTAATACTTCTCATATATTTACACGTTTACTTAATGTTTAATTTTTTTTTCTAAACCATGCATGGTATTCACTCCATATTTTAAAATTTCATATTTCATAGGCTTAGCATCATCTATATAAACCACTTTTTCAATTAGTCTGTTTGGAGTTTTATACGTACACTGTTTATAAAAAATAGTTTTATAAATATATTGATTAAGTAAATAAAAAATAGAATATTAAATGCACTAACAATTTGTTTTAGAAATCAAGAAAATAGTTATGATAATATTTAATTAATTTACATAATATTATTACGAATATGAAAGCAAATAGATGTACCTAAGTAGAAATTATTATATATAGAGTTAATTACATAAATGGTCCCTATGATTTATTTAAAATTACAGGTTTGGATACTAAGACTTTTTGTAATAGGTTAGAGTACTATGCTTTTAATTTGTAACGAGTTAAGGTACTAAGACTAACAGACGTTAGTTTTTTTGTTAAATCTAAGGGCATTTTCATTTTTTCACTTCACAAGGACTACCAATGCAACTTAAAGGGACTGTTTGAGTAATTTATTATACTAGGGACTGTTTATGTAATTATATATGTTAAAGGACACCTTGTGTTTTACAAATATTAAAGGAAACAACGGCAACCATCTTCATCTTCACCGCCATTACCCATCTCCCATCGACCATCGACCATGTAACCGCCACCACCGACTTACAACCACCAGCCACCACTACCACCAACCGCCGCCGCCACCACCATCTCACCATCATCATCATTATCATCGCATCATCAACACCATCACACCATCACCACCATCGCACCATCATCAGCATCGAACACCAAAGCCGTCGATTTAGTCCCCAAGTTCAAAGCTCTGACTACAAGCCTTAACATCAAGAATCCCCAATTAGGTAATGCTTGATTTGGTTTTTAAGGTTTAAGAAAAGGCTTTAGGTTTTAAGGATCTGAGAAGAAGATTGGGACAGAGAACTCACCGGAGTGATTAGAAGTGGTGTCACCGGAGGTGGGGGAACCAGTGGTATGTTTGGTACCACGAGTGCGATTAGAGGTGCTGTCGTCGGAGGTGGGGGAACTGGGTTTATTTTGGTTGTGGCTTTGTCTGACCAAGTCGGTAAGGATGATATGACAGGGTAGTAGCCGGTGATGAGGGTTGTCGGGGGTGGTAGCCGGCGATGGGGGCTAAATGGGGGTGGTGGCTGGTGGCGGGGGCTGGGGGTGGGAGCCGGTGGTGGGGGCTGGGGGTGGTGGCTGGCGGTGGGGGCTTGGGGGGTGGTGGTCGACGGTGGGGGCGTGGGGGGTGGTGGCCGGCGGTGGGGACTAGGGTGGTGGTGGCCGGTGGTGGTTATGGTGAAATTGGTTTTGAAATGTAAGAGGTGTGTGTGGGTGTTTTGTGCATTTATGCATACATTCATATGTATATATATATATATATATATATATATATATATATATATATATATATATATATATATATATATATATATATATATATATATATATATATATTTATATATACAAACAATCCTTTTTATATATTAAATGACATAAACAGTCCCTGTAAGGTAAAAAGACGAAAATACCCTTAGATTTAACTGAAAAGTTAACGTCTTTTAGTGTTAATACCTTAACTTGTTACAAATTGAAAACACAATACCCCTATCTGTTACAAAAAACCTTTGGTACCCAAACCTGTTATTTTCAATAAACCACAAAGACCATTTGCTTAATTAACTCTTATATATATTAAAAATAACCGTGGTGCTACAGTAAAGTTTTTAGTTTTGGTTTTTAGCCACATAGGTTTGTCTTTTTGACTTTTGGTAACAGGTTTTTGATAAGTTGACATTTTAAATCCTCACACTATTCTTTAGTTACATAATGGCAGTATGGAGGTGTGTGTCCAACTTGCTCTGGTGAATTATCCGGAGGGAATGACGAAGTTGACCCTAGTTTTGTGGAATATTTACGTCAAGTTAATTTAATTGAATAGATGGACTTTTTTAAAATTGATGTGCACGTATCCGGAATTAGAGGTGGGCAAAAAAACCGGGTTCGGACCCGACCTGGAACCGGGTACGGGTACGACCCGGTATAGATGAACCCGATTTGGACCCGAAAAAAACCCGTAGGGTTGGAACCGGGTATTAGTTTCTAGATTTTCTTAGAACCCGAACTGAACCCGACCCGAACCCGACCCGACCCGGAACCGGTTGAACCCGGGTTGGACCCGGTTTTGACCGTTTTTTTTTAAAGTACCCGTTTTTTAACGGCTATATAGCCGTTGGGATCAATTTTTGGCCCTTTTTTTGTCACTTTTAGGCTTATAAGTTAGTATAAATAGGTGTGGGTTGATATGGTTTAGTACCCAAGTCTCAAACGCAAAAACATACGCAAAAAACGCAAAAAATACTCTCGTTTACTCTCGTTTTACACGTTCACTCTCTCGTTTTACACTTTCACTCTCTTCAATCTTGATATGGCTCACTCACAATCTTCCGTTGGTCAAGGTTCGTCCAACGCTCCAACCGTCGTTCTTGTTCTTGCACACAATCGTAACATGGATGTTTGGTGCAATTGGGATATGGTTGAGTTGAGTGACGGGTCTGTAAAGGCTCGTTGCAAGTTTTGTGGAGCTTTGCTTGCTAAAGATTCTAACACGACTTTAAACAAACACATTAGCAAGAAGTTTTGTAAGTCGTTGAAATGTAATCCGGATTCGCAACAAACACAATTGGGTGGAGACGGTGGAATCTTTAATTACGATGTTAATACGGTTCGAGATCGAATGGCGAAGTTCGTGATTCAAGAAGCTTTGCCTTTTAGTCACTTCGACAATCCTCGGTTGACCAACTTAATTCGAAAGATGCTTCAACCTCGTTACACTCACGTAAGTCGTACTACACTTAGACGTTATTGTTTAAAATTATGAAAACAAGCAAAAAATGATTTAATTGTATTATTTGAAAATTTAAATACCGTATTCACACACAGGAGAATTTTTGTTTTACTTTTTAGATAATGTAATAAGTACTTTTAAATTACAAAATAAACTTTTTTCAATTGCATTTGATAACGCCTCTAACAACACAACCGCGGTTGAAAAATTAAAATTAAAATATCTTCCGATTGCAAACGGTGATTTTTTCCATACTCGTTGTGTTGCACATATTATTAGTTTAGTAGTGCAAGACGGACTATCCGGGCAATATGTTAATAACTTTATTATAGTTTTTTGATTTATGTTACATGACGTTTTTAAAAAAAGTAGAAGAAGATATCAAGATTATAAACAACTTTGTAAGGATACGCACTCTAGATTTTTAGGTCCTAATTGGGATGTACCTACTCGGTGGAATTCGACTTGTCATATGTTTGAATGTGCTTTAAAACAAAAGGGCACTTTGAAAGCTTTTCATAATAGTCTTTCGGATAATGGTAAAGCCGACCCATTTCCGGATGCGGGTTGGGAGAATGTTCAACGTCTATCCGAGTTTTTTGAGGTTTTTAAAAACTCAACAACAAAATTATCGGGAGTTTATTATTGCACTAGTTATTTGGTGCTTCAAGAATTATATTGTATGGCTTTGAATTTTAAAATATTTCAAAATAAAAATAATATGTTTAATCAAATGATAGAACCAATTAAAGAAAAGTTTAAAAAATATTTTAAGGACTTACCACCCGTTTTTACGAGTGCCGCCGCTTTAAATCCGTTTCTAAATGTTGCGGGGGTTGAATGTTTGATAGATGAGATAAATGATAATTTGGATATGCATGATAAAAACCTTAATTTTTCAAACGAGGCAAAAAAAAAAAATTTAACGAAAATTTGAAAACAATTTATAATTTTTATTTAAATAGATATGGGCCTAACGTAAACATAACCATACCAAGCGGATCAACCTCAAGTGCTAGTACCTCGATTAAAGACCCTGTTTTGACTATGTTAAATGTTGTTCGGGATGTGACGGCTAAACGTCAATGGGGTAACACCCCAACAAGTGAGCTCGGTAGATATAGTGGAACGGATTTTATTTCCACTATAACTACCGAAGATTATCGTGCATTCGATATTTTGGCTTGGTGGAAAGGAAAAGAATCTCAATTTCCGATTCTTTCTGCTATGGCCCGTGATTTACTAAGCGTCCAAGCTTCTACGGTAGCTTCGGAATCTGCTTTTTCTCTTAGTGGCAGGGTAATATCATTACGGAGAACAAGACTAACTCCGGAAGCAGTGGAGATGTGCATTTGTTTAAATGATCACTTAGACGCAACGGATCGTATACAAGACCAAACAAGCCTCGAAGACGAGATTACACTCGAAGCTAAAGTGCATGATGAAGAGGTAGAAGACGGATTATCTTCTGGCATATCCGACGAAGAATTAGCATTTGATCAAGCATCTCGTAGTAAATAAAATTAGACGATATTGTTATTTTTTATTGATTCATTTATGTATTTTTAAGTTGTTTTAATATTATATGTCTTTCATGTTCTTTTTAAATTTCTTTGTCATTCAAGAAAATAAAAAAAAAAGGAAAAAACCAGGTTGGACTCGGGTTTCATACCCGACCCGAACCCGTCCCGACCCTACCAGGGTATACCGGGTAGGGTTTTTATGCTGCTGAACCTGACCCGGGTTCGTACCCGGGTTCACCAATACCCGGGTACCAAAAAACCCGGTTGGGCCAAACCCGGGTTGTACCCGGTTTTCGGGTCCGGCCCAAACCCAAAATGCCCATCTCTAGCCGGGCCGACCCATTAGTAGGGAAAATAAGAAACTAAATAAGCAAGTTTAGAGTTAGAGTTGTAATCCTATTTGGTTTATTCAAAGTTTGTATATACCAAGTTATGATGTATTAGTTATGGTGAAAACATAAATGTATGTAGTATTGTTTTGTTATATTTATCCAACACGAATTAATATTTATTTATTTATTTTGTGAATTTGTAAAACAAGAATAATACACAATGTAGGTAGTATTGTTTTCATTATTTTCATTACAAATAATGAAAACATGACATGAATGTAGTAATGTTTTGTAAGATTTTATCCGACACGAATTAATATTAATTTATTTATATTGTATATTTGTGAAAATCGAATAATACACAATGCAACGAAAGACAAACAATTATAGTGTCGAAATCATAAAAGCTCACCCTTTTCGGGTCATTGAAACAGTGACATTGATGAGTTTGCTATCCTCTATGGACATGCTATTCTTGATAACATTCATGTACCTCGCGAACACCTCATCAATGATAGACTCACCAAAGTGACTCAAGAGCAAAGGTTCAGCCACAGCTCTCATACATTTGCCCATATTATATCCTCGAGTACCCTCTTCGGATGAATTAAGATTGTGGTCCGTGCTTTCATCCCAATTCACTTCAGAAACCAGAATACGATCAATCACGAACGACCCTTCTTTCTTGACTTCATAACTTACTTCTTTATGGTTAGGATTATATTGAGGAATGTTGAATGAATCGAGTTTCTCCTCTTCTATAAGTCCCTATTTTCAAGAACTCAAAATTAACTTAAAGTTGGTATTTATTTCTCAAAGATTGATCAAATACAGGGGTAAACTTGGTGTACTGGTCTCTCGCTCTCGCACTTGCTCTCGCATGAGGCGCACATTCATACTTTCTTGCATTTGTTTCCAAACTAGAACCTATGACCTTAGGCCACATGAAAACAACCTTATCGTTGCTCTTGATAGAGTTCATATTGATTTTACATGTGAAATGCGCAATATCTATATTCGGTTTATTATTTAGGTCTAGATAATTATTATATTTTTTTATTTACTTTGGTAGAAGATTGAAACAAAGAAGGATGTCTTTATGTTTTCTAGTTTGAGTCTAATTAAAAGTCTTAGTTAGCAGGTTACGTATTAGTATAAATAGATAGTTAGATGTCATTGTATTGTGTGGTGGTGTTCATATCAAATTCTTATAGTTGAGATGAGTTGTCTCGAAATTCTTGACATGTTCTGGTGTTGATATAATGATTATATATGTATCAACAGCTAAGGTCAGCCTTATATATATCAAATACTATAGAAAAACAAAACAAAATAAGAGAATACACTTTAAACAATAACTTATACCTCAACGACCATGTCATTTAGGGTTGTAGCTAAGAGGTCCCAATGGTAACAACATTCTTTGCTACATGGATCATCATTTTGTCTCCCGAGTATTGTCAAAACCATACGCCCTCCACTCACCATCTCCTCCGCACGACACTTGAGAAACGTAGAAAAATCCCTTTGAAATTGCTCATAGTATGCTTGTATCACAGTCGGATGGCTTGTTTTAGACATGTATATGTTCCCTTTGTTGGTATTTGTCATATTTGGAACCTGTTTGATTAAATTATTGTTCAAACATTAATTTGTCACTCGTGTTTGATAATATATTATACATGTTGGTCAAAACATACAAAACTAAGTATTTTCTTTCTCGCATACGTTTGGAGACATAAGAGGAGTAAGTAACCATATGAGCATAAATGTATGCATGTGTATTTTGAACATACAAAAACCAAGGATATTTTAAAAAAGGTTTTAAGATTCGAAGGCAGAAAACCGATTCATATTTGAACACAGGAACTATTTTATGTATGTATGTTTTGAAAATAAAATTTATAGTAGTATATGTATTGAATATATACAAGTGTAATTGCTTTATATAGTTCTCGTGGTACTTGACATATTATTCTTTTGAAACGAGCATGATGCGTATATATACACATATATATATATATATAGATATATATATATATGTATGTATGTATGTATGTATGTATGTATGTATGTATTGTGTTACATATGAAGCAAAGAAACCAAGTCTAGCGGTTCTCTCCCACTCTATGAATTGTGATCTTCTTCTCGTTCAAATCATGATCAAATGTTAAAATGCAATTCGTAATTTTAATTACTTATGTGTTATCGATTCGCATATGGAGTGAGAGAGAGAAAGAGATATTTATATTAAATTTGATGGGTAAGCAATCTTTACATGGTTTCAGGCAAAAATCTAACTTCTTTTTTTTGTTTCTAGCTAGGTGATCTACTACTCCCGGTAGCGCATATGATGTGGCTGATGTGACACGACTTGCAATCACCTAGAATCAAAACTTCGCTTTTTGCCACATCTACTACTGAGAGTAGGGGATTATCCAGAAACTACAAGTTAAACCTTTACCTAGAAACCATGTTGACAATTGCATACCGACCTAGTTTAAAAGGGAAAAAGAAAGATCTAGAACCAACCTGAGAGAGCCACATGAGGCTATAGGAAGAGTGGAAAAAATGAATGCTTTTGTTAAAAAATAACCTAGTGTAGAATGATCCAGGTACTCCACAAAAGTAACATGGTGTCTTTGTAAGATTTTTTTGAAATTTTGACACCAAGAGAAAAACGGTGTTGAAATCATTATTTGGAAGATCATTCAAGTAGAACTGAATTTCAAGTGGCTCATCATGGCATAAGTCGAGTCGAATATTGTCAATCGATTTGATGAGCTCCGATGCCACTAGTAAAGTGTTTGGTCCTGATGAACATCCAAGATCCACCACGATTAGGGTTTTGGGGAAGTTCATAGCATGATAAAGTTTGGTAATAGCATCTTCGATTATGGGTTTTGTCATTTGTATCACTTTTCTCTGTAACACATAAGTTGTAAGCAAGATTAACAATTAGTTTCTTTATGTTTGTGTAGGCATGCATCAAGTAATGAACATGTAGACTATTAGACTTGGTGAAATTTCTAGATTAAAATGTGGTTTTGAATAATTTTGTAGGAGTTTTTTAGAAGAGAAAATTTCAAAAATATCTCTTTTAACCTAAAATTCCCTCAAAATGCCCTCCCCCCAACCCAAGCTTTTCTTCTCAAAATGTCCCCACCACACAAGGCGCCGACGCCTTCTTAGACAGGGCGCAGACGCCTAGCCACTCAGAATCATACACATGTTCTGTGGAGGCACTCACCAGCGTTGAGGAGGCACCCGCCCGCACTCCGGAGGCGCCGGGCACCATAAAGGGTACATGCATGATTTTGAGTGGCTCGCAATACAAGCGTCCAACCCCTGTCTAAGGAGGCGTCGACGTCTTGTCTGGAGATGATATTTTGAGAAGAAATTATTTGAGGGATAATTTGAAGGAAATAAGGGAGAAAAGGGATATTTTGGAAATTTTCCTTTTTTAGAATCTTTTGTAGTTTTAGGTAGTTTTGGTAATGTTTTTATAATTGTTGAATTTTAATTTGTATATGCATAAATGAAGCACCATTTAGTTGAATTCTAACCACCTACAAATCTAAAAAACCTTTGAGAAAAAAAACTATATCCTTTTTTCTTCAAGATAACAAATATTATCCCAAGGAAAAGTGAAATAATTTGTATATACATAAATGAAGCACCATCTAGTCTCACTTTTAAGAATAAATATTACTACATGTGTTGCGAACCAGCTATGACACCGATCATTTTGGTATTTTTAATTTCATCAGACTATTTTTGGTAATTAAAATTTACTTCGTGAGGAGGTCGGTCTAGTAATAATCAAACATCAAACATGTTTAAAATAGTGGAGTGCACATTTTGTTTGATATTAAGATTTCAAGCATTTAGAAGCCTCATGGTTATAAGGGGTGAAACCCCTCAAATCAAAAAGGGTCTTCAAAGGAGCATCGCTTCTTTGGTGGGGTCCAAGAGGCAACCCTCTGACGATTCGAAAGGGCACAACCCTATAGCAATTGTACGTTGGTAGCAACTAATGTAACTGACATCAGTTAGCACTTATAGCTGCTAACTATTTAACCGTCACTTGTAATGTTACAATGGTTGACCCAATCATTACAATGCTTCGACAATTCATATGTAAGGAATTCATCCAGTCATTTTTAATTATTGAATTCATATGATTATTTGTATGATTTTCATACATAACTTCATATCCGTTCTTTACATATTGTCTTATCCAATAAAAGATTTAAAAGTAACACTCAAATGACTTCAATTTAAAAGTGACTCATACGATTTGAAAGACTATGTAGAAATCTTCAAACACAAACAGTAAAACCTACTTATCAACACTATAAAATAAACCAATAATTCATATATGTAGGAAACGTTTAGTATACAAAGTGGTGATTTCGTGAGAAGTGTACAAAGTGGATGTGGAAGGTTTACGCAAGAAGAATTTACATTTGCGTGAGAATTATCACGCAGTAACGGGATTATCACGTAATTTGGTGGAATTATAATGCAAGAAGGATTAAATCAGTTAGGGGCGGACCTAGGTTAAGGGTTGCGGGCAATCCCCCTCCCCCCCCCCCCCCCCCCCCCCCGGGTAATTTTTTTGCGTGTTATATGTATGTAAAATCCCAAGCGTCCCCTAAATTATGCAATCGTCCAAATTGGACCTGTTGAAAAATTTCCTTGGGTCTGCCACTAGAATCAATGGTGAAATTATCATACAAGAAAGATAATAGTCACGCAAGAACTTCGCATGGAAAACACACATTTTATAGTAATATTCCTGTATGTGTGCGCGCATTTACACTTAAACCCTTGTATCTTTAATTATATATAATTTTTTTCATGTTTGTTACAATATGCTTAAAAAAAAAATTCAGGTTTTTAAATATAAAACTAATCAGAGACGAGTACTATAATGAAAAATGTCTCACGCGCCGTATCGCACGGACAAGACACTAATAGCAAAACATGCATGATACCTGTAAAAGAGAATCGTTTGAATAGCTATTGTCTCCATCACCGCCATTCATGCAAAGCAGTTGAGTGACTTTCATATCCCTTTCACACACAGTGCACATTCATTGAGTTTGGACTACCTCTACTTATATACAGATTCACGATAAGTTGGATATTATTTTTTTAATCCATTCTTCTTTGAATCATGTAAGTTATAACACTTTTTAACATAATAAATTTTAAATTTGTAATATTTGTTTTCAACTTCAAGTAGTATTTATTTGTTTATTAGTGTTGTTTCATAATTTATGCTTTTATTTTACGTTTATATAGTGCAATTTTCAGTTTTTATCATAACACGTAAAACACATGTAAACTAACTAATTCCTTTACCAGCACTCCATGGTTATTTGAATTTTGTATTTTTCACATAATAAATGCCTATCTTATATCCATTAAAAATTATCAAACTGATTTTTCATATGTTTTTTTTATTATTTTTCATCATTTATCTACACATACATAAATATGTGTAGACCGGTAATATTATCTAGGTAGAGTTATAATATAAATGGTATTTAAAATAAAAAAAACAATAAGAATTCTCGACTTAACATGTATATTTTTATTGTTTTAAAAACGATGACATTTTAGTTATTGTGTTAAATATATCAGGTTATTGTGGCATATATCAGATCATTGTGTCAAATATTTTTCATTATTTAATATATGTATTAACCATTGTATTTTACGGTTTAGACCATTTCGTGTTATTTTTCTTATTTTTTTATATGTTATATAAATTTGTTGTTATTTTATATTGTGTTTTAAAATTATAATTACATACAAAAACACACCTAACCTTGCACTAAATATACAATGACGATAACAATTTATATGAGCTGAAAAATGTATATATATTTTTATCTTTTTATATAACGATATGGTTCTCGTGTGAAGATAAGTTCGGTGTAACTATCATATTAAAATAATTTCATATTGTAAAAGTTATGTACGTTTAAAAAATATGTGAGAACTTAAAACAAGTCAGTAAAATTGGTTATGCTTAAATTATTCATCTACCAAACTTTTTACCTATAATTAATATTAACTATTAAAAAAAATTAATGGTTGATATTATTTATTATACCTTTTAGATTCACAATCCTCTTTATTTAACATTTACCATATTACCTACACATATAGGTTACATGCATTACTACAAGAAGTCTATATTTTTTTAATCTCACCATGAACATGAGAAACAATAAACTTTAAACTTCTGACATTTTATTTCTAAAATTTTAAGATAAAAAAAAAACTAAACGGTTAATTTTATCACTACAAAGATTTTGATTATTAACAGCGATATTTTCCGCCATTAAAAACACAATTTATCTGAATGATTACATGTCACTATTAATAAGCTCAACAGTGACGACACATGTCGCCATTAAAACACAGTGTATCGTCAGCAAAACAAATTCTGGCAAGAGCATTAGAGGTGCACCTGAACAGTCTAAATATGATAAAACCGCTATTGATCGTTGCTCCTAATATCGTTGTATCTAGACAAGTCTTGCAATGATATTATGCGTGTGATGTAAAGTTTTGGGTCATGAGTCTCGTGACAACTTATCCATAATTAAAGTATCCACGTGGATTAATTTAAAAAGCCATTTAGTTGCTAGAGTCTAGAGAGTACAGTGTCTTGTTGACACGAAGGGAAGTCAACATAAGAGGATTATTATTATTTTAAAAGTAGTAAGCTGCTAGAAATGATTTACAAAATTAGCACATATTTTTGGTTTTACAAAAATGGTGAATTCCTGGTTAATATAGCATGTTCAAAAGCTGAAAATTAGGCGTAAATTAAGAAAACAACGTAGTTTTGAGTAGTTTTGCATCTAAGCTTATACGTGTGACATCATCATATACACTTTCTTCTTTAGAGATACACAACAACTTACAAAAATACATAATGAACCACACTAAATACACAATAATGAGCGAAAATCATATGAACTTAAAAACATAAAAAATACTATCTTTTTATATAACGATGTTATACTTTTTGTCAAGATAAAAAAATCTTGTTTTTATAGTGTAATTTTTTAAAAAAATGTCGTATAAAGTTATGAACATTAAAAAAAAGTAAAAGAACTTGAAAAGATTTCACCAAAAGTAGTTATGTATAAAAATATTCATCTAACAAACTTTTTTAACAGTTGAGATTACATATTATATTTTTTTAAGTTAAAAATCATTTTTACTTGAACCCTTCTCAAATTACTAATGAGATAGTATTCAAGGTTTGGATATAAATCATCTCTTATATGTTGTATCCTGGATTGTAGGAAATTGGATATGTACAAATTACCTCATCAGTCGAAATCATCTTGAAGTTCAATCACTTTCATGGTATTAAAGCATCCTCCTTTATAACCCATAATACAAGATAGGATCTATTTGACCTAAGTAAAATACAAATGAACAATATACAAACGTAAAAATGCAAATGAAAAATATACAAATGATAATATTTTGAATAACTATGATTGGCTAATATATAGTAACTAAAATAAATAAATAAATCAATTTAGTTACCACTAAATCAATATATAATTGTTGGACCTTGAAGAAATTGTCAGCTTCTTCCGTGACTACAGTCACTTTGGGCACCTCAAGCCCCGGTAGCGTGAGGGTATTATGGGGCGTGATTGGCTTTGGTCAAGCCTCGGTCACACTTCATAACGCATAGCCTTACTCATGGCTCACCTTTTTTTTTTTTCAATTCTTCCAAGCTCATTGCAATAAATGGTTCTTGAAACAAGTTACCATTAGGTGGTGGCAGTGGATAAGAGATAACATGACATGGAGACCATTTCGCATTGAAGAAGCACACTCACCCCACCTGTCATACCAGCATCCATCCCGACCTTGCATCTCGCTTCTCATTTTCCCTTCTTTGTTTCTACCATCATCTCTCATCTTCCAACTTAACCCATCTCACCCTAGTGGAACCCTTGTGACACCCCACTCCTAACCCTCTTAGATTCCACTCTCTATGTGTTGAAATATATGTCTATCTACAATTCATTCAATTCAATGTCAAAATATGGTTTTATATAGAAGTCATCAATCTATTGTATTTTTATTTTCTTTTCATATATATTGGGCTGCATATGTGTTGAGAAGTCCGGAATGCTTTGTTTTATTTTTCTCACATATATTTCGAATATATCGTGACGACTTCGTGAGACAAATAAATTTCGAATATAACATACTGCTTTTATAAAAGCTATTCATTAGCGAGTCAAGTATAATATAACATAATGCTTTTATAAATTTCGAATATATCGTGACGACTACGTTATTTTTTTTATCTATATGTTCAAACAAAATCTTATCTGTGTTTCATACTTATTTTTATCTACGTTTGGATGTTTATTTTATTTGAGGGCATGGAGAGAATACTGATGAACAAGTCCAGCCTTACAAATTTCTCACCGCCGCAACGCACGGTCTGACCATCTGGTGAGAATAAACTACCAAGAGTTAGTACTGATATGTTGCTTTGTGATCCAAACCATATGCCAATCTCTTTAAAGGGCATAGTGTCAGAAAACTCAAAAGAAATACTCTTATTCCCAATTTAATGAATCACCAATCATGAAAATGAACCCTAGAAAAACTCTCATAATAATGAAGAACAAGATTGATGAACAAAACTCCATTCAGAAGAAAAATAAGAATAAATAAGAAGTCTGTCTTGTGTGTGGCGACAGTGGCGGAACCAGGAATTTTTTCCAGTGGGGTCACTATTTTTCGGTGATTCGCTTTGTAACAAGATAATATAAAATTATCGGGTTGTCCGGTCGGTTCGGTTCGGTTCTGTTCGGTTCGGTTCGGTTCGGAATGTAATTAAATTGCATAGAAAATTTTAATAAAAATATAATATCAAAAGAAATCAAATGACTATTTTCTGGAGCATTTCTTAAGATCACTTTACCAATTTCTTCATTTAATTGCCCAAACAACATTAAAACTCAATAAAATGTCATCTATAAAGTGAATTCTCAGACTCATCATGACCACGAAAAGATAACCTACCATTTAATAATGTTTTTTATTAGAGTGATATGATGAGATTGGCTTTCGTTCAGAAGAATCCCATGGAAGATCATTTAAATCAATTCTTGTTGGAATATTATTACTAGATGAAGAAGTCACATTCGATGGTTTTCTTTTCACAACAAATCGTTCCATGTTCAAAAATATTCAATGCATCACACATATAACATATTATTAATTGTGATGAACTAAATTACTAATATAGTGTAATACCCAAATTATCTCAAACAAAATATAGATTCTAGATTTCTAAACACCTAAATTAACAAACAAATTATAAATTCTAGATTTCTAAATTCTAAATACACAAATTAACAAACAAATTATGTAAAATAAGTTAAATCTAACAATGAAAACGCTAAAGGGTTTGAACTTTGAATAAATAATTTAGAAAACTAACCTTTTCAAGAATAATTATAGACTTGTAGTTTAGGAGAGCAGCCGAGGCTGCCGAGCAGTGAACGAACAGACGAGCAGCAATGAACGAGCCAACGAGCAGCAGGTAACGAGCAACAGCAGTGAACGAGCAACAGCCAGCAGACAGCAACAGTGAACGAGCAACAGCAGTGAGAGCGTGAGGCAGCAGTAGCAGGTTAAAATTCGAATGGTTGCCTGGTTGGGGGAAGAACAACGGGGGCTAGGGTTTTATTTTGTGTTTTTAGAATAAGGGTAGTTTAGTAATTTTACTTAAATAAAAAGGGGATAAAATTAAAAAAAAAAGGCTGTTGCCTACTGCAACCTGCTGGTTTCGAACTCGTGACCTCATTTTGGAGGAGGACGCGCATTTACCAGTGAGCTAGCGATATTTTTATGTTATATTGTCAAACTTAATATACTAATGGGTTCACTTCCTGTAAAACTATGGGTTCACTAAAAAATTCGACATTATACGTTACACTACGGGTTCAAAAATCAATGGGGTCACTTGACCCCATTGTCGACACCCTAGTTCCGCCCCTGTGTGCGATGATTAAAACTGAAAACAACTACTTCATCATGATAAAAAGAAGAAGACAACGATAATGATGATGTTGCTGCTGATATGTGTGATAGGTTCTTGAACTTGATTTGTGTATATTTTACAGCTAACCTTATACTCTCTTTACGTTTCCATTTTTATTAACAATCTAGGCCCTAGGGTAGCAACCCACTCGATACAAGCCCATTAGAGAATGATTCATCGGCTTTAATTCTTGTTATCATAAGCCCAATACACACCAGCAACTGGTACAAGCTTAGTCCAACAACATTCCGTGGTTCTCACCGCCCGGCTGCTTGCCTCCCATAAAGCTTAATAACACCGGCTTGTACTTGGTACGTGATGTCTTTTTTACTCCATCCACCTAGATTTCATTTAGTATTCGAACACGTATCGTTACTAGAATAAAAACTACTATTTAATGATACATAAATGCTAATGATATCAATTATATACTTTCTAGATATAAAATAGATTTGTTTGATAAATTATAAATATGTTTCCTTTTCTAAGAAAAACGTAAGTTTTTTAAAAACAAAGTTTTTTTGAAATATAAAGTTTTTTAATACAAAGAACTTTTAAAAAATTGAAATGGAGTGTTTAAAATAACAATTTTTTAAAGCAAAAGTTTCTTAAAGAAGAAAGTTAGGAAAAATGTTGTCATTGTTTAATTATCTAAAGTAGCTAATTATATCTAATTTCAATTATATTTTACCTCAAAAAATTATTTGTTAATTTGTAAATATTAATAAATAACTATTAATCTAATATTTTCATTCAACATGTGTATTATAAGATTTTTAAACTGATGTAATAATAGAATATTATATTTTGCTTTCTATTAAAGTAGTTTGCCATTAATGATCAATTCAAGTTTTGATTTTTTTTCCTCAGTTCTTCTTTGGTGTTAGAGGTGATTGAGATTCGCAACACACTATCAATTGGTGTCGGATCATCCATCTCGTATGGATTCATGTTTCACAACTTGTGTTCGATTCACACACGTCAACCTCATTACCTTTAGTTATATGTGCATTTTATTGTCACTTTGATATATGGGAGAGATAGCTTGTTCATAGAAGAGGTTCCAATTAAGGTGTTAAAAAAATAGACTGATGTAAGCGAAGATCATGAATACACCCATTATTAAGTGTTAGTTTTTTAATATAAAAATCCAAATATATAGGTCAAAAACTATCTAAAATGACTATATGTTTACAAAGCCTCCCATATGTTAACATTTCGTCCTAGTTAAGTAACAGAGCGATCAAGCACTAAAAAGATTAAGCTTAAATGCGTTACTACTATTTATAAACGACTTTCATTTAAAATTTATATAAAATATAATCCAATTTCACTTCAGATTCAAATTATTATAAGAAGTTAATATTCTTAAAGCAACCAAAATTAAAGTTTAGAAAGAGGTTAAATACAAAGTGTATTTTTGCTACAAAGTGTGAGAAGACACGATGAGTCAAAAAAGTCACAAAAAAATTATATCTCACAATCTAAATCGAATTTCAAAAAAGTAATTCCGAGTTTTTGTTCCCCTAGCCGTCCTCACTAAGAAAAAAAAAATAAACGAAAAATAAAAAAAATAACTTTTTTTATTGTGTCATTTATGAAAGACACAATGACGTCATTGTGTCATTATGAAAGACACAATGACGTCATTGTGTCATAAAACACACAATGGAATTTTTTTTATTTTATTTTTATTTTTTTTCTAAAAGAGGACGACGAGAGTCTCAGAGAATCCGAAGTATTTTTTTGAAATTCGATTTAGATTGTGAGATATAATTTTTTTTGTGATTTTTTTAGCCTCATTGTGTCTTCTCACACTTTGTAGCAAAAATACACTTTGTACAATAAACTCACGTCCTCACCCATGCAAAAATTATATAGTAGAGAAGTAATTCTTTAAAATAACCCATACAGCCTACAGGCATACAAAGTACAAACCCCAATTATTGGGTTTTCTCTATTTGAACATGAGGTTTGCAACATACTTGGGCCAATGCAGATGTAACCCATATTATATGGGCTTACTCTGTGAGGCTTCTAATTAGGCTAGCTTATAGAAATGGAATAATTCTTCTGTGAGATTTTACGGGCCGATAGCGACTTTGTCGAATGGGACCTATGGTCTATGGACTTATGGAGGAGAGAAGCTTTTTTTATTTTTATTCTTTTACGACAGATGTACGATCATGTTTTGAAAGATATGTGTTATTTAAATGGGTCTCATCTATCCGTTTCCTAGCCGGGACCGTACCTCAACGCTCTTAGAAGGAAACCCACGATTGAGAAAAACCCTGACTCAACGTTGAACATTTTTGCTCAGAGTGAGACTCAAACCCAAAAACTCAACACTTTTTTTAAGATGCGAAAACAAATATTAACATCAACCGTCTATAAGTACATAGAAGGAAAAAAATAAAAATAGACACATGACCAATAGAGGGTTTTTAAGCCACTTGATTCAATTAATCTTAACCTTTTAGTACCTTGTTTTAATTGGTTTGGATACCTTATCTCAATCAAATGGGCTAAGGATCATTAGTGATATATGAGTATATTTTGATACTAGTTTTAGTAAAATCGTATATTACACGAGTTGATTAGTTAAAATACTTAAATATAATAAAGATTTGTTAATTAAATAAAACGATATTTTAAGATAAAATATGATTGAAATTACATATTAGTAAAGACTATAAGTAAATATCAACTTTTAAAATTTTGTGCTTAAACTTTTTTTATTTTTCTAAAAAGAAATTAAACATTTTGTTTTAAAACAAACCGTTTTAAAAGTAGGTCATTTTTCAAATTTTCTTATTATAACTTTCAATTTTAGTTATCTTTTCTTTATTAAGGATTCACTCTTTAAAAACACCAATTTCAAATATATTTCATACTTTTAAAAAAATATGATGTTTTAGAAAAATTCTTATTTTATAAAAAATATTTCTTTAGAAATAACATTAATAAAATGATCTCTTTTCTTAATTTATTAAAAGTTTTTATAATCTAACAAAGAGTTAAAATAATATTAATAAATTATTTAATAAGAGAGAAAAACGGAAAATTTTTAATAAGGATAAATGTGATGCCGCCATGTCTCACATTTAATTACTCTGTTATTACAACTAGAATGTTGCTCGCGCAATGCAGCGGGGGTGACAACTCGTGATTCTGGTATTTTGCTATTCTTGTAGTATTTTTACAAAAGTCTATTATGTTTTTTAAACTGAAATTTCAAACACCAAACAAATGGGTTTTGCAAGCTACTTGTATATTTACGTATTAACTTATTGTACCTCATAGAATACAGATCGGTTCAGCAATAGGTTTACATCAAAACATTTAAAAAACGCAAATTAAAATTTTAGTCTCAGAAAGTTTTTAAACGTGATAGATTAAAAGATATAACTGAAGACTTAAAACAAATTCAGTTTTTTTTTTATTTATGGGTAGATAATGTAAATTATATTTAAGTGTTACTAAGTGTATGGTTATTATGTAATTCAATATAAGGAGTAATCTGTAAATAATGTTATAAATACTATTTTACCCTCAAAAGTGATTGTATCTTATGCATTGAATAAGGTATATGTTCTTAATTTTATGTTATCTTAAAATACCTCTCTCATATACTTTATAGATAGTATAGATAATAAAAAATGGTATGTGTTTATAAGCACATACCAGAATGGCATGTAGTTTCAATCCTCAAAATATAACGTCTTTTTTGCACTTCAATTGTATTTTTCCACGCGATGAGAAAAAAATTGGTGAACAAATTAACCTAGTTTGATGATGATCATTTGTTTTTATCGGTTTGAATGTTCTTATATTTGTATTAATCATAGTATGAATAGTGACAAAACTAAAACTACCCAAATTTCCATACTTAATACGATGACGTAATAAATAATGTATAAACATATTTATACAGTTTTATATGTTATTATGTTGAAAACTTGTGTATTTATACATGTAAAATAAATGTAATATTATATACTTAGGAATGGTGACTTAAGAAATAATAAAACAATATGTGAGTTAAGATATAGAATACACTTTTCACTAAAATGCATTTCTGTAATTACTAACTTAAACATAATGGTAAATAAATTAAACTATACATTTGACATTTTTGTTATTTATACTATATTAAATCTATTTGAGTTTAATGAAATTCTTTTTATATTAGTTTTTAAAAGTTCAAAGACAAAATTAATTTTCTTTTATGAATTTGACTATCTTAATTATTTTTTACACTCATATACTAAATATATGCTTAAATACAAAAAAGTAACTAAATAATATTGATTATAAATATCATAAATTAGTTAGACTACTATTTCAGTTTTATAGTATTACAACTTCTAACAAAATTCCTTTAAAATCTATTTATATAAACAATCATTTTCATGTTTACCATGCATTCAAATATTACAACTTGTGTTATTTTTCTCACACGACAATCACCTTGTGTGCAAACATAAGTACTACAAAAATCGTAAGATAGTAAGAGGCAAGGCCTATGATAGTACATATATACATATTCGCTAGACGAAGAAGAATGGTTATCATTACTTCCAATATTCTCTTTCGAACTTCGAACATTGAGTACAAATTGAATTTGTCTCATGAACAACTTCTATCTCGTTTGTCTAATGACATGCTTGTTTATCTTTTAAAAATGCACAAGCAAGTGGAAAAAGATAAAGTAATTGATTATGTCAAGGTTTGTTTCTAACAAATAATCATTTACTTTAATAATCATGATAAACATAGTATAACAATAAAATCAGTAATTCACCATCACATTACAAATGAAACATTCAGCACGACACAATTAATTCTTCTAAAACTTAAAACACTTGATTAACTTGCTCCTTTATGGTTGTTAACTTTATACCACATTATCCAAACCACCATTGGTTTTATTCTATTTGTGTGATTTTTTGAAGTCTTTGGCATTTATTCTACCTTTATAAAGAATGTATTGTGCACGTCTTATTAATATATATTCTACCATAAATTATGTAACTTATAAAGTTGAACATTCAACTTATAATGTTATTATACTTTGGATTTCTTATCTAATTCGCAAAAGTTATGCAATTGATCGACACGACAAGTGAATATATGCTTCGATCAATATTAACTTAGAATATATTCCATAGTTCTATAAAGCATGTATATATGGTACTATAAAGATAATGTTTTTTCTTTTTCATTATTTTGTGTTTCCTCAAACCATATGATAATCTGTGGAGAAACAAAAAACAATCTTGAAATATATGATTATTCTTTTTTTTCCTTCTAATTTGACAATTAGAAAACTTTTTTTTTTCAATAAATATATAATGGTAGAGGTCCGTTACAATATTCAAATAAAAACATAAAAACACTTTTGCAAGTATTAATGGATCACAAATAACAAGCTTAGGAAAACTGAACAACATTCTCATGGAAATCCTAATGATATTGATTGTTACCCACCACTTCTTGCATCCTATAATTTGGATAACAATATATAACACCATTACCTCTTTTGAAAGTTGCAAGAATGAGACTTTTTCATTGCAATTATTCCATAAAATAAAGGCGAGAGAAATTTAAAATTTTAAATACTTGATTTTTAGTATTATTATTTAATAGGTGAATTTGAATATTATCAAACTAAGCAAGATGACCATAAAAGATGACAATGAGGGACCAAAATGTCAATGACTGGGTTCAAGCATATTAAGATAATAATTATTATCGTTCATGTTCTTAATAATTATGTGTTTTCATCATGCATAGAGATGTAATGAGTGTGAAGGTTGAGCTAATTACATTCATATTTTTAATACTTATGTATCTATTTTAATTAAAATGATGTAATTTGGGTGATTGATTATCGGCATATTGGTATGATATTGTTCAATTACAACTATTGGTTGCTACTTTAAGTTTTGAGGGTTTACATTATGACATGTTTTAGTTGATGTATTGAAATTGCAGGCACTTCATTTAAAGTTTGGTTCTTGGCATTGAACAAAAATGTCGGAAATGAGAACATCCAATTGTTGTTACACTTGTTCCTTAACAACTTAGGTAGTGTTAGGGTGGCGATGATATAAAATCCCATTTGTTGTTAATTTTTGCAATTTTGCTGAAACTAATACGCTTTGTCATACAAGGTTTAGTGAGACTTCAATTGCGTGTATTTTTGGTACTAAGACATGAATTTTGTTGTTCTAAGGTGAAACATTGGTTAATTCTAATAGTTCAATGATCGTTTAGGTCATCATACTTCCATGATTGCAGGATTCTCTGGATTCATGTCTAGAGTTGAGGTGATCTCCACATTACTCATTTAGTGTTGCTTCATATCAAAAATTATAAATTCTAGTGTTGTAAATATGTTCAGGCATAATGTTTATAAACTTATATTTAGTTATATGTGGTTGTGTCATGTTTGTTGGCATGTTAAGGGTTCTTACAAGCACATTGTAAGAATAGATATTGTAACATGTAAGAAATAACATGCCTCCCTGATAATGTGATATGGATTCTCATCCACTAGATTTAGAAAACATATAGCACTTCTCGCTCATTGGTGCAATTAACATGCCCCAGAATCCAGAACGTAACACACTTACAAATAATAAAAGCAGAATGACTTAACTAAAGGAAAACACATACTGCTTCTTGCTCATTGGTGCAATCAACAAGCTTAAGAATTTGAAACATAAAACACTTAATAATATTAAAAGTTGAATGACTTAATTAGAAGCAAAAGAACAGATAGTGAAGCTACTTGGAAATCTTGTTGATTGATTTATTTTTTTTTTTAGATTATTACCAACAAAGATCATAACCTTGTTAAATTACATAAAAACAAAGCTATGAGCATGTGGAAGACAAAAGAACATAAAAGGAAACAAAATGAATGAAAATACATTAAACGGGGTCATTGTGTTTGATATTTGCATATATCCTTTTGGGACGAATATGGAAAAATGATGTGTTAATTAAGGTCACTTTTAGCCTCCAGTGACATAACTAATTTACTTTAAAACTTCCTTTTTATCTTTCATGGTGGAATCATCCATCAAATCTTCCCCATTTCATCAAATAAAATATTAATGAAAAGATTGTTGAGGGAAACATAAACTTAAATTTTAGTTATTAAATTATGAAAAGTAAACTTAACTATTCATCGAGTCATGAAGATTAGCTAGGGAAACATAGGATAATGATTCATAATACCCTATAATTTAACTTCATTGTGTGTCATTTTTGTATTTTATTTGTTAAATTTTATAGGAAACATTTGTTTTCTACTTATGATGTAATTGTTGTTCATACGAGTGTTAGTACAATCTTATGAAGAACTAGTATAGACCAGTCGTGCGAGTACCTTGTTCGGAGCTCGCATGATGAAATAGCAGTTGTTAACACCATATGGGATGGAATTTTCAACCTTAATATCGAACATCTTCACAATTATAACATTAACAACCGATCGCACTGGTTCATGACAACCAAAAACAAATACTGCTAACAACTATAATAATAAAAATGCAACAAATCTATAGGTGGGTTGTAGTTATCTTTCTTATGGTGATGATGTTATTAACCATATTCGATATTTGGATATAGAACATATGCCTTTGATGGTAAAACATGCCATATGACATTGTAACAAGATTGACATATGAAATCTGGCCAACTTCAAGGGTTGAGGTTTATCACCATTGCTCACACATTTTTAGAGCACCGTAACACGTTCGGATATAATTTAAAGATGCTCAAAATAGGTACTTGAAAATCCAAGACAACAATATCATGTTTAATGATCATTTAATGCTAATTCAGTCTAACTATATATCCAAACTAGCTTTAGTTACCCGTGTATTACACGGGAGGTGGAGAGTTAATTATTAAATAACACAAAAACATAAATAAAACTAAGTGTATTACATGGGTTGAAAAAATAAAATTGATTAGTTGTTCATTGTTATTTATATAATACTAACTTTAGTAACTCGTATTACACCAGTTAAAAAATAAAATTTTAACTATAATAAAAGTTTATGAAGTATAAAATAATATTCTAAAATAAGATATGATTAAAATTAAGTATGAGTAATAACTATAAGAAATAAAATAATTATACCAATTTTTAAACTTTAGTTTAAAATTTTTTTTCCAAAAAAATAACCATTTTTTTCAAAACAAACTGTATTAAGAATGTCAATTTTAATTTTTTTTTATTATAACTCCTAATTTTAACTATTTTTAGTTTATAAAAAAAAATTACTTTTTAAAAACATTAATTTTGAAATATTTTATATTTTAAAAAATGTTTGATGTTTTAGAAAAAATCTTATTTTTTAAAAATTTGTTTTCTAGAAATAATATTAATAAAAAGACATATTTTCTTAATTTATTGAAAAAATATTTTTAATCTTAAAAATTAAAATTATTTAATATTTCTAAATTTAGGTAACTATTTAAGAGGAGAAAGATGCGAGAAAAATAAAATTAGGGGGCCTAAGAATGTGCCAAGTCTCTCTTCAAGTTACTCTTTTAGTATTATATACAGATAAATATGTACGAGTCTTGATGATGGATACTGGTAAAGACAACACATGTGACATTCAAAGCGGCTTGTTCAGCATCCACTACCAAAAAATAAGTTGCAACAAACCATTTCGTTAAAATTTCGTTGGAAATGACCATTAGCCCAACTTTCCGAAAAAAAGAAAAAAGAAAACGAGATTTGTCAGTAAACCCCTGGTGGGAAATATCATTTCGACGAAGTCCTGATAAAAACTCCCACAGGTTAGCGACGCATGATTTGGTAGGTAATTTCCGATAATATTCGAACGAACTAAATTTTATTATATGCCAACACTATTGTGACAAACTTCCCACAAGGACCTCTTCTTAATATTATTTTTTAGCAGTAGTAATAAATAATAATAATAATAATAATAATAATAATAATAATAATAATAATAATAATAATAATAATAATAATAATAATAATAATAATAATAATACAAAAGATTATGCTATTAAACAAATTGAATATAGAATAAGATCCTTAAATAAACAGCTAAAGGATCTAAAATATAAAGAAATAATACTTTCTTGTGGATAAATATTCTAATCCTTATGTTTAAGTTTACAGAAATAATCCCCTGGGAAAGGGGAAGAGGCCGCGGAAGATCTTCCTCTTATAGAGGAAGGGGAGCAGAAAGAATTATCCATCAAATGTGTAATAAAAAGCTTATAGCTATGGATGGTTCATCATATGCATCATCCTCTTCAAAACCCCAATTTGATGAAAAAACTTTTAAAGAATTTTTAGCTTATAAAGCAGCTCAGAGTCAAACCTCTAAAGAAACAACATCATATGCTCAAGCTGCTAGTGAAAATGATGATGAAAACTGGATTCATAATCCAAAAAAGGATGTTATACTCATTCTTGATCACAAAGATAGAAAATGGAGTGATCAACCTTGGTTCATAATCAAGAGATATTTTGATACTGGATTCTATCCAACTGAGACTTATAAGTCCAGGACATATTATGAGAAAATCCTCAAAGCCACAAATTGTGAGCTTACCCACTATACTGGGGGCAATAAAACAATAAGTTTTAGCAAACTAATAATCAAACAGATCATATCTGTTGAAAATTAGGAAATATCTCCATTAAAAGACAGGGAAATTCTACACCCTGAAACAAAAACTCCAATTAGATATAACTATTGGGACTATGTGAATACCTTTCATAAAGCATTCCTATTTGAAAATCAGAATTATAAACATTCTTGGTTTATTAAAATATGCTCTAAAGCATATGAATCGGATATTCCGATTTGGTTTTATAAATGGTGGCAGTCATACGGTACATCAGTAAATATCTTTAATAAAGATTCACAAAGGTTCAAAACCTTATACACCTAATGGGTGGATTTATCTCCTGCCTTAATAGAGGCACAACATGATAACAATTTTATTAAGGGAATGGCCTCGCTACACTTCTTTGTCCAATTCAGTATCCCCTGGATATGGAAGTGGCTACCAGAAACTGGTTATACCAGTGAAAATATGTTCTGTTTGAAAAGAACATACATGACAAAATTCTGAAAACAAATGATGAAGATTGAAGACGACAGGATTAAATGTCAAGACACTTTAGATCATATTCAACAAACAATTGAATTATATCAGCAACAAAAAGAAAATCATCAACAGAGGGAATCTCCTAGTCCCTTCCAACATATTATTAGAAAATTACAAATGACTACAGGTACTGAAAATCTCAGCCAAGAAGAACTTCTACATCAATATATGGAAGAAGTTAAAAAAGACATAGCTAAACATTTAAAAAAGAATGAAGCTTCATCAAGCTCAAGAATGTCTGTATCAGACTCTTCTTAATTAGAGGAAGATACTCAGCTGTATCAAGACAGTCAAGAAGAAGACAAGTCTATGGATGATGAGACTTATGCCAAAATGATGGCAGAATTAGAGGAAGAATTCGATCCGGTTAATACACCAGAAAAAACAAAAAACAAAAGGACACAATAGGCCCTACAAGGAAGAAAAGAAGGATCAATAATTCACCTTCATAATTGGCCGACAACATTTTTATCTGAACGTTACATTATTGTAACTTTACTATTCACTTTTTGACTTATTGTATGATAATGCGTCAGACGCAATTATAGGCGAATATTCGCTGTAATATTCGGTGCCAAAATCCCTATATAAAGGGTCTTAGTGTGTAGTAATCGGCACCGGTTTTCACAACCACTCATCTCTTCTCTTGTACTCTTGTAAAAATATTTCAGTAATAATATTTAAAGTTTTAAAGTTTGAAGAATCAAGCCTTTAACTTCTGGTAATCTTTCTTTCTTTTTATATTTGTGTATAATCGCCTCACTTAGAGGCTAAACCTAAGTGTTGGAACATCACCATGCTCAACAGATTATCATAATAAAAAAGAGATCTAAAACTTAGACAAGGGTAAACTCAAAGAGAATTCATGGGATAGGGTTACAACCCATCTAAGATGTTAATGTGGTGGTTGACCGCCTGGGGACCCATTTAAGCCAAAAAGCCAAGAAGGCGTGGGGCGTTTTAGGGTCTGACCTGTACTGATCACATATTAACATCCTGTACAACGGTTGTATAAAATCACTAAAGTTCCATCGATTCTTTTTGATCTTCTATCTTTGTCCAACTCTTATTACAAGAATTTCCATTGCAATGGTTGCATAATTCTTTTGACTTTCATTCTATTTTTCAGAATGAAATCTGACAAGATATTCTTGTTTTTTAATTGGAGATATTTATTTTAATATGCTTCCGTATCCTATATCTGAGGCATCGGTTTCAATAATCTTTTCCCATTCTGGGTTTGCAATCATTAAGCAAGGAAGGTTTTGAACCTTTAGCTTAATCTTTTGAACTGCTTTAGTATGATCTATAGACCATGGCTTAGGATTTTTCCTTAGCCTATCGTATAGTAAAGCAGTATATTCTGCTAGATTTTTATAATAAGGAAGAATGTAATTTAAACTTCCAAGAAATCTCTGTAATTGGGTTTTATCCAAAATCTCATCTGGAATTTAGAACCAAATTCGATACTTCTATTAATTGGAATTATATTTCCTTGGTTAATATTGTGACCTAAAAATCTGACTTTAATTTCAAAAAAACAACATCTTTGGTCTAGATATAACTAAACCATTTTTTAAAATTATATTTTGAATATTTCTAAATGTTTAAAATGAGTTTCAATATCCTTTGAAAATACAAGGATATCGTCAATATAAACAATAATGAATTCACTGAAAGGAATGAAAATATCATTCATAATATTTTAAAATTCTAATGGGGCATTTTTTAATCCAAATGGCATAACATTCCATTCGTAATGCCCAATAGGAACTGTAAAAGCAGTTTTATACCTGTTTTTTTCATCAATTTATATTTACCAGTATCCTGACTTTAGATCAATTAGAAAATATATTTGACTCGTATAACTTGTCTAATAAGTTTTTTTATTAGGTATAGGATACCTAATCCATTTTAGAACTTTATTAAGAGGTTTATAGTTAATAACTAATCTTGGTGTACCTCTTTCTTGTTCAGAATGTTTTTTAACATAAAAGGCTGTACATGACCATGGAGACTTTGAATTTCTTATTAAATTCTTGTTTAAAAGAGATTTTATCTCTTGTTTACATAATTCCATATATTCAGAATTTATTTGACAAGGTCGAGCCTTGGTCGGAATCTGACTTTCATTAAAGTTTTCTTCATATGAAAGTGAAACAATATGTTTCTTTCTATCCCAGAAAGATAATTACATATTTGTAAACTAAATTGGTGTTCTATTAATTTAATCTTTTCTTGTAATTTTGAATTATTTAATCTTTCTTGAATATTTAAAGAAAATATTTATTCTTGTAAAAATCTAATCTGATTTATTTTTGTTTTTAGCAATTCATCTTTTAAATTGTTTAATGTCCTTGTTATTGGATTAGAAATGAATCTAAAAACAATTTCTTTTCTTTCATACATACCAGTTATTTCAGTACGGTCTACGTTTTTTAAAGGAAATATTTTACCAAAGAAAGGGCTCCCAAGTATAACTTGGTTTCCAAGATTCTTAACTAGTACAAAGCTTGTACTGATACAGGTATTATCTTGGCAAATAAAAGCTTGAGGGATTTTATAATTTACCTCTAATTTACCTTTTCTAGCATGACTGAGAGTATGCGTAGTTTTATAATAGTACTTTGTAGGAATTAATCTTTCCTGTATACAATTTAAATCTGCACCGCTATCAAAGAGTGCAATTACTTCTATTAAGAAATCATTTCCTATTAATAATTTAATTTTTCCATACCATATTTGAGAAGTAATAATTTCTCTTATATTCTTCAGATATAATTCTGATTCTTCTATTTGTTGGATATTTAATTTATCATTTTCTAGACATATTATTCTATTGTCTAATTCTTTATTATTTTATTGTAAAATCTTTATTTCTGATTTTAAATTATCAATTTCTCTTTTTAATTGTTATATATCAACAGGTTTTTTATCTCTATTTCTCTGATTTAATTGGATTTTTAATTCCGCCAGAGAAAACGGTTTTGGATCTTTAAAATTTGAACAAGAAGGTCATTCTTCTTGCTTTTCCATATATGAAGAGATTATTTTCTCTTTAATCTGCGGATCATCTACCACTTTTAATAATTCAATTATTTCACTTGTTAATACATTTATTTCCATATTTTGAAATTGTCAGATTATTTGATAAATATTTTCTTCTTCTTCTGAAGTATAATTACAGCAATTGTTTTTGCAATAGTTTTCTTTTTCAGAGGAAGAGTATAAGCTTTCATTTTCTAAAATATTTAAATCTTCATTAGAAGATTGATCAGATTCAGAATCTGATTCTAATAGTATTTTTGATATTTGATTTTTTAAATCTTCATCTTCTAGCTTATTAAGCTTCTTTCTAACCCAGCAAGTTCTTGCTCTGTGACCTATTTTTCCGCATTTCTTACAGATTAATTTTGACCTATATGTCTTATACGAAGGTTTATTTTTCTCGTATTTTTGAATTCTTTTATTCTTTCTATCTTCCCTTTTCCTTTTTCTCTTCTGATGTTGGTAGGGATTAGATTTTTTAATCTTCTTAGAATTACTTGAGGTTCCTTCTATACCAAATTGACTACAGAATTCACCTAATTGTTTTTTCTCATTCAAAGAATGTTTTTTAATTTGTTGGTTTAATTTAATTTCATTACATAAATTTAAACCTTCTTGAATACAAGTTCCTATTAACTTGCCATAAGTATAAGCATCATAATTTATACTTATTCCTCCTTTTCTAAGGTTATTTCTAACCCTTTCTGCAAATAAATATGGGAGGTCATCTACGAATTTTGACTTCCAATGTGAGCTATTAGACTCTGGGAGTTCCATTACTCTGCTTAGGAAAGTATCTTTATACCACCTAAAAGATGTTAGGGTTCTACACTTCAGATTTTGTAGAAGAGTCCTAATATTTTCCGAATTATCAGACCATCTGCCTGTAAAATGTTCTATAATATTAACTATCAAAGTATAAACTGAGTTGTTATCAACAACACCATTATCCTCTTTTGTACTATTGAGGATTTCTTCTCTATCTGAATCTGATAGATAATTATCCCACCAACCTTTAAGCTGGCCCGTAAATCCTGATATAATCATCTAAGCTATTGTCTTAGTCGTATTCTTATTATTCTGACAAATAGTGCTATATATAAGCATCCTATGGACAGTATTATAAATCTTTCCTTCTGTTTGACCATCTATGTTCCATTCATATATCATTTTCCACTATACGAATTATTGATTATGTATTCTTGTTCTTCTATTAGAACATCCTGTGGGGTAGGCCTAGGATAGTAATACATCCTCTGAGTTGGCTTATTCGCAAACTTAGATAATTTCATGATTTCATCATTAATCTTCTGCTTATAATCTTCTTCTTTTAGACTATCTTCAAAATCTGTTAACGTATTTATTTTCAGATTTTTTAAAATATTAATTGAATCATTTAATGTTTGCATTAGATTTTCTTTAGATTTCGTTTTGAAATCTGTAACCTTAGGAGGTAATTGAATGCTAGGAGTAGCAATAGATTCTTTTTCTCTTAGCTGGTCATTTATTATGACACTTTGTTTTTCTTTAAAATGGCATAAAATTTTATCCATTTTCTTTGAAATATCCTGGAGTTGTTCTCCAATTATTATCAAATAAAGTTTTGAATAATTTTGTTGTTTTATTAAACCATTTATATGGGAAATCATTATCTGCAAGGTTTCACCTTCCAGAAGTTTTTGTAAAGCTTGATAGTATCTTTTCTCTCCTTGTTTTTCAATTCTAAAACCATTAGTAGGAGGGAAAACATTTGATACTATGTTTCCATTAATATTAAAATTTCTTTCTATAACAGAAACAATACTATTAGTATATTTTTCAATAAACCATGGAACAAAAGGTATGATCTTTTGTTTTTTATTTAATTCATTATAATATTATTCTCTAAAAAATTCTTTATCTGTTTTTTCAAAATTTGAAAAACCATGTTCTGAATAATTCCCATTTGGGTTGAAGAAATTCATTAGAAATTTCTTCTCTTACCGTTGATCCCGGAGTAAAATCTAATTTTTCTTTTGGATTCATATTTATACAACATTTATTTCTGATTCGGTTCGTTCCGGATCTATTCTAATTCCTCGAACTATATTATCCGAGTTTATTCTTAATTCATCTATTTTTCTTTCAGGAAATTCTTCCTTGATCCTAGATGTTGATGCCCTAGAAGGACTTCTAACTGTGTAATCTACAGGAAAAATATAATAGTGTGATGACACCGATTTAGACAAAGAGGGTTCATATTTTATTTTATTATTTTCAAATTGTATTTGAACTGACCCTTTATTTGTTTATGAAATATTTATTGGATTATTATTCACATATTGTTGAGATGGGCTTGCTTTATCTAATACCCAATTTTCTGAAAAATTAATTTCTTCCCATTTTATTTTTCTTCTAGTTGTAATATTAGTTTTACTAAAATTAGTTTCTATTAGAATTGTTTTATTTAAAGGTTTATCTACCATTTTACAGTGAGGATTAAGCGTAAACAAAGGTTTATAATAAATCCTGTAACAGATACATATTACTTCTGATCCTGTAACATAATTGTAGCCATGTGTTTTAATATTCAAAGTTAAAGCATCTAAAATATTAACATCTGACAATGATAATTGCAAATTAGGATAAACATTAAAATAAACTGGGCCATTTGTTGTTATTATTGTTATTATTATTATAAGTATAATAATAATTAATTTAAGCAGTAATATTAGTAATAAATTTTTTAATTTTTGCGAATTTCTGATAATTTTTTTATCAGACACCGACAAATTTCAAACAATTTTTATTTTATTTTATCCGTTTTGTATCAATCAAATAATTTTCTGACAAGGATTTTATTTGTTCCGAGCATTTTCCCACAAGGTTAATATGTAGTATTTGGATACATCTAATTATTCGTGACAATCATATAAAAAAAATCTAGAAATGTTAGAAAACCAAAAAATTTTCTGCAAAACCACAAAACTTGTTGTAATTTTTTTAAAGACAATTCTTATTTTAAAAAAATAATCAATAAACCTATATATTATAAGATAGGAACTCACAACCACTTGTTTGAGGAGTACACTATATACTACCAACAAGAGTTGTTCAAAAATATCCGAATTCCAAAACCCAATTTGAAATATTCGAAAATTTTGGATATTTTCTAAAGAACTTTAGATATCTGAAAACTTTTTAAAAAATATTATTAAATTTTTTAAAAAATTATTAAATAATACATATTTTTTAGAATTTGGATATCCGTTCGGTTTCGGAATTCGGATTTGGATTTGGATTCGAATAGTGAAATCCACTATCTGAAATTTTCGGATATCTGAAAATCTGGATATCCGGTTTTAAACATCCCTAACCAACATATCCCCTTGAGGACACAAAACTTGTTTTAGTATACAACAACGTTTTAACAATTACAATTGATTAATAATAAACTAAAAGTTTTAAATATATTTTGTCCATAAATTGTCGCGAAATTCAAGAGTTTAGCAACTGAACAGGGACAAAAGAACTTATGTAGCATATATGTCAAAAGTTAGTGAGAAAATTCAAGGGTTTTTATTTTATGTATTGTTTTTTGGTTGTCGAAATTTATCGCTAGTTCATGGGAAAATCACTTCGTCGGTAGTTGTCAAGAACTTCTGGGAAGTACAGTAATCTTGTAGTAGTGATCATTTTCATGCCTTGTCTCCAATGTCAGTTCGTTAGTTTTTCGCATCGGAAGCGAAAAGGAAACAAAATCCCTCTATCCCGACATAGAATAACTTGAAATATCAAAATCAGGAAGGCATTTATGCAAAATGATGAAGTGTAATCTATTAGGCTTGTTGTGGATTGAGTGTAGATGTGAACAAGTTCCTTTAGGCATATTCTTGTATAAATCAGGCCCATCATTGTCATATGGACATGTTCACCACTTGTTTCAAACTAGAATCTTGAACACATTCCTCATGTTTTATCCATTGATTTTTCCTGGGTGAGAAGGGGTAAGTGCGGTTTGATTATAGGTTAAAACCGAACCTTTGACTTATGCTTTAGTTTCTGCGGTTAGATTACAAATGAATCGGTTTTTTCGGTTATAGGGGAAGTTAATAATCCAAACATATTAGGTGATCTGAGCATGAGTCAAACTCATTTCAATTGATAATTTAAAACAGTTTTTGGAGCAACTAATTACTTGTTAATGAATTTGAAAAGATGAAAGAAGGGACACGTGATATATACTAAAAAATGTTACAACACTTATATAACATATTGTATATTATATATAAATATATAAATATGAAAGTTGAGGTTTAATAATAATCTTGCTAGTCATAGCCTGATTTTCAATAAAATTTATGCCACCATTCATAAAAAGTTCGGTTATATATTATTTTAATTTTTATATATATTACCATAATCCTATCACAAAATAAAAGCAAAATATCCCTTTAGTGAGACAAGATGCATCATTCTCCTACCCTTTTCACAAGCAAATGCTAGACAAAATGTTGCTTTAATCCATACTCCTAATGGAGGTGTTTCTGAAAAAATATTCATGTGCAGTTGTAATTATTAAATGTCCCTTTAATCCATACACCTAATGGAAGTATTTCTAGAAAATTTTTATGTACAAATGTAATTATGGTGTTAATAATTTCGTTGCCTTTTAAAAATCTTCATAGTGATACAGAAAAAGCATGAAAGTATTAGCATAAAGGATGTGGGTGTTTTGGTTTTACGCAACAATTGTTCAATTCCAATATGATTTTGTAGTCATTTTTCATTTAAGAATATTTGACTTTAATCCTATTATATATATTAAACTTGCCAAGTTGTAATGGAAATAGAATTTATATGTATTTAAGAATAAACAAGAAGAAGACGATAAGTAGTTGTAACGAAAGATGATGAAAGATTAGATGACTATAAGATCTAATAGATATGAATTTTTTTAAACTTATGTTCGAGCTTCATTTAGAAATTTCATGAAAACAGATTTAAAGTTAAGTTTTAGTCTAAAAAACTTAGATATAAGGAAAGAATAATACAAAATCTGACTTCAATTATTTTTTTAATTCACTCCTTGTCACTATAAACTTAACTAGAAATTAAAATTTATTTTTAATATCCGGACTGACTTATGAATTAGAGGTTCTCAAATTAATTCGAAGAGAAATGCGTTTTGTACGAGCATCCACATTTTATTTCTTATAATTATCCATATAATTACACAAAAAACCACTATTTTTCCTCTCATCTTTTCAATTAAATAATATTTTTTATACCTATATCATTACCTTTTTTCTTTCCTCGACTCACAACAACTTTTAAAATATTAAAAAATTATAAGGGGTTGAACAGTATTTTCTTAAATTTACAAATGAACAGTAATTTTTTTCTCTCCCATTCACTCACAACAAGTTACAATCATTTTATATAATATAAAAATTACACTCAAGTAATTTTAAAAAACAGATTGAGAACGCTTTAAACTTGATATTTAATCCCAAATCGATAATGTAAATAGTCTATTTTATTATTTTTAATTTCTTTTTTTTTAATTTGAACGGGGACCAAATAGTCTAATACTACAGATAAGTTTGATAGGCTATTTCACCTATCAATCTATCATCAATGTGAGCGTGTTGGACGAGATGAGTGTGGGCCGTGTGGCTAGTAAAATACTAATATGATCAAGCTACAGTTAGCTTTAATCTCCGCATTATATAAAAATGTCTTAGTTATTTTACAAAGTAAATTACAAATTTTATCTTTTAACTATACTTAAAATTATAAATCTTGTACAATGAGCATCCTTTATTTAAAAATTTATCACGTTTTACGTCCTTTCTACTAATAAAAGTTAATTTTTTCAGTTAATTTAGTAAAATGTCATTTTACCCTTACCCCTCAAATGACGAAATCTGTAATTTTCGTTAATCTTTTATTTTTTTTCTCTTTTTGTTTTTATTTTATTTACTTTATTTTTCTTTAATTTTTTTCTCTTTTGTAATCACTTTTATTTTTATAAATTATTTTTTTAAATGATTACTTTTCCTATAACCCTTAAATGACGATATGTGTTGTTATTAATCTTTTTTTATGTTTTTTAATTTTATTTTCTATACTTTTATTTATTTTTAGCCACTTTTGTTTACAAAAATCATCATAAATATTAGCAATAATTTAGTTTTATTTTTTTATAAAATGTAATTTAATTTATAGATGGTTTATTGTTTTATAAATTTATTTTCATTTGTTCACTTTGTTCATTACCTTTGTAGTAAAACTAATAGAAATTAGACAACTCGATTTTTAATTGTTTGGTACAAGATTTTTTAGTCGTTTCAAATTTTTTGATTTAGGGTTTTTATATTTGAAACCGGTTGGAGAAAGTAAGATTTTGATTTATGATATGAATTTTTTATTTTTCCTATTCAATCAAATGGTATGTTTTTAAATATAAATATAGTGTGAAAGCTCGTAACTTTAATTTAAAAGAAAATATACTAAGAGGTTTCTAAACAACTACTCGAAGTTTTTAAATAAACAAATTATTCAAATTTTCTTTAATTAAATGCCCTCTTATTTAGGGTCTTATTTAACTGTTTATAATGATTTTTTATCAATGAAAATCAAAACCAAAGCGCATAAAATTAAAACAAAACCGAACCAAACAATTACTAAAGGTTTTGCTTTGGTTTGGTTTTATGATTAAGCTTATTAAACCTTTTACAGTAAAAACTCTTAAATGTTTCAAATATTAATCAAAGTTTAATTATACGTATAGCCCAACTTAAAATAATTATAACCAAGTAAAATACAAAAAGTCACATACCAAAATCATAAAATCTCTAATAGGTTTCAAATAGTAAACCAAACTGTTTAACATATTTGAAAATTCTTATATAAACAAGGTAATAAAAAAGCAACGGTGACATAAAAACAATTACAGTTTAAATTTAATAACATAAAAAAATATATTTTGAGTTCTTCAATTTGTTCTCGTACGATTAGAAAGGTAGATAACTAATTTTTAAAAATAAAAATATAATAAATTACAAACCTATAGATAAAAGTATATTTTATAAAAAAGTTATTAAAATAATTAAGTAATAATATTTCAGATAAGTTTATAAAATAAAAGTGATTAAAAAAGATAAAGTAAATAAAATAAAAACAAAATAAAAAAGTGAAAGATTAACGACAATTGCAGATTTCGTCATTTAAAGGATAAGAATAAAATAATCCATTCACACAAAACTAACAAAAAAGGTTAACTTTAGTTAGTAAAAAAGTCATAAAACATGATAAATTTTAAAATAAAAAACACTGAGTGTACTTATCAAAGTTTAAGGATATAATTTATAACTTTAAACATATTTAAAAGACAAAATTTGTAATTTACTCTATTTTAAATTTGATATGGAAAAACATATATTTAAAAAGTATGCATTTTTATTTTGATATTTTAGACTACTATTTTTCTATATAGTCGATACAAATATTATTAAAATCAAAACGTAGATCCTTAAGTAGCAAATGGCTAGCTGAACAAAACCAAATAAAAAAGCAACATTACATTATATCTCCTTGGTCTTAAAAGGTGAATACGGATCCATTCTTCCACTCCAAATTTTGTAACTTCTCCTTACTTCTTACCTTTAGAAAGCTATCACCTTTATTTGTTCTATTATCTAGTCTTTTTTAAATTTTAATATTTGAAATTGAAATGATTTTTTTATTAGAAAAGTCTTATTTATATTATATTTAAAACAGAAAACATATATCTTTATTATTATATAATACAAAACTTTAAAACAAATAAATAATTTCTTTTTATTTTAAGACACCATATAAAAAGTAATAGTGTATTATTGTTTTTCTTTTTAGATTTTTTCCATATTTGTCATTTCTTTGATAAGAGTTTTTACCTTTAACATATTTGTTTTAATTGATATCCATGCACTATCAAATATCATATATTCAGTTATAATAGCATAACGATATAATAACAAATCGTCAAAGAATGTTTAAATATCAACTATCATTGTGATCGACGTGCTTATGTTATTAAAAATGACCAAAACCAAAATAACTCAGAACACTATAATTGTGGAGTTCTCGTATACGTTTCCGAACCGCAACAAAACGCTGGTCTAATCTGCTAGTATAAAAATATGCATTTTGATTGGATATTTAAGCCTACTTCTCTTACTCTCGTCTTTCTATAAAAAAATGTTATGTAAATTTTTATTAGATTTTTTTCTTATTTAACACCCATTACGCTAGGTATATCAAAAGTTTGTAAAAATTAAACGTTTTATATATATATATATCAAGCTCAAGTAGTAGAGTGAGATTTATGATAACACAAGAAAGATTCATGTTCATCACATTTTTGTGTGACAATGATATGTGAGTAACTCTAACAACGCTAAATCATCTCTTTTCTTTCTCTTTGATTTTTATACATCGTTTTTTCTCATCCCTCTTTCCATGTGAGTTATTTTTTTCTCTCATCTTTACATAAGCTACCAATCTTCAAAATTTTTATAAGTATACAATAAAATATCTGCCGTTCGAAAAAACATATATATAATAAACATCTTATAAACATATGGGATGATAAATTCTTTAATACGAGTTGACACTTGTCCTCACACTTTACGTATCTTATAATTATCTTGTAACAGAAAATTTGTAACATATAATATAGTACTATACATAATGTTATCCAGTATAAGTCTAGTATCTATGTGATTTAAAATTTATATAACTCTACCATCTTATTTACATGCTTTTGTAAATCTTTTACCATTCGATAAACGGGAAAAGACCATACGATACGAACTTCAAAGTTTGAAAGTAAAACAGGAATCCATGCATTCTCGAAAAAGTAAAAAACAAAAATAAAAAAAACAAAAGTTAAAAGTAACTTTTGTAAAATTTGAAATCTAGATAAAACCATGAATCACTCATACTAAAACAGCTGTAAATTGTACATGAAGAAGTAGAAATCCAATTAGATCATAAAATGAGCATCATAACTCTCTTATCTCGTTAGTTCGAAAAATTTTACGACAAATCACAAACTCATCTATGTTATATACACCACTTGCATCGTAAACGACGAGTAAACTGCAGTTTAGTTGATATAAACGATCGTTTACGGTGTGTTAATAGTGTAGAATACCTAATCAAACAGTGGTGTATGAAGCCACACGAGTTTAAACGTGAGCAACAATTGCGAGTTTTTCCTCGTGATGAAACCTGATTTGTCTAGCAATGAAGCGTTCAATCCTCTTCTGAAACTCTTCATTACTCAGATCATCGACGACATTCTCCTCCGCCGGAGTATCGACTTCTCGCCGGAGCAACTCCTTCTCCGATCGCCTGAGCTTGCCGGAAAGTTGTTCAGTCTCCAGAAAACACGCTTTCTTCATCAGTTTGTCCGACTGGCTTCTCCGGTACACTTTCGGATCCAGATCTGAAACCGAATTACTCGAAGCCTTCTTCATAGATCGATTAACTTCAATTTCGCTTTCATGACAACAATAATCACCAATCGATTTAGCATTTACTTCTGATACGATTCGTTTATCGTGATACACGATTTCCTCCGGTTTCATCACCGGAGGAGCATCTTCACCTACATTATTCGCAATCGCATCGTACAAATCACCTCCGGCATCATCTACATCGTTCTGATTTTCAGTAATTTGGCCGGATTTGAGTACTAGAGTTAGAACAATCACGTTACCGATGATGAAAATGAACAGAGGACTGACGATGACGAAGAGAAGCTGCCGGAAGTAGTCTCCGAACGTTCTGATGACGAACGGAATACGAGTTGAGATCCACGAGAAGATAACCAACGCTAAAAACAGCTCAACGAGACGAAAAAGTTTCGCGATTTGTCTAAACTGACTGTATTGTAGCAACGCATTCGCTTTCTCCACCTTCACGTTATGAATGTCGAAAATATCCATCTCCTTCTGGTTTTCAGCTCCTATGTGAACAGTTTCAAATCTCCGGTTGACAGATTCAGTCACCGGCGACGGAGTTTCAATTAGTTACCGGCGACTGAGTTATGGAGCTCCGGTTGACGGAGTTAGTTACCGGAGACGATGTTTTAGAGCTCCGTTTGACGGAGTTAGTAACCGGAGACGGTGTTTTTGAGCTCCGGTTGACGGAGTTTGTTACAGGCGACGAAGTTTTTGAGCTCCGGTTGACGGAGTTTGTTACAGGCGACGGTGTTTCAGAGCTCCGGTGAACGGAGTTAGTTACAGGCGACGGAGTTTTTGAGCTCCGGTTGACGGAGTTAGTTACCGGTGACGGAGTTGGAAGCTGTTAACGGGAAAGTGAACGGTGATGTGTGTGTGTTTAAAATGATGGAAATGTTAGCGGGTTTTTATAGACGTGAAGCACGGGTAAATGGGTCCCACAAAGTGCTTTAAAAGGGTGGGAAATAATGTAACGAGAGGAAGAAGAATATATTCAAATGTATTTTATTTACGGGAAGTGTTTCTTTTGTTTGATGATTTGTGGTGCATGGAGATATGAGGAAATGTAGTTCAACCAAATAAAAGAATATTATTCGCGAAGGAGTTTTATTAAACTACGACATCCAATTACACTTTTTATACGTAGCTTTATGGTACCGACTACTCGTATTGATACTTATATCGTATCGAACCGGTACTGATCGAACCAAAATGGTACCCTTAACGGTACTCGATTTTACATAAAATCCAAATCGGTACTAGATGGTACCAGTCGGTACTGGTACATATTGAAAAGTATCGATTCAGTACCGAGTATCGAAAAATTATTTTTTTTACCATTTTGATTCAAATTTTGAAATTGTATTTAAGGTGTAGATAAGAACTTAGTTTTTAGCCAAAAAGAAAACCACAAGGGTATCAAATCAGTAAAGTACTGATACCGAACCCATATATTCGATACAGTGTTCGGTACCCACTTTTCCACAAATTCCATATTGGTATTTTCGGTACCGGTACGGTACTGATCTCATCTCTACCTTTAGTCATTTCAAGAATCAAAAAGTATTTTGAAATTAGAATACAGGTTTTAAATAAAAAGTAACCACCCCTTTAAAGAATTTTTTGGATATCTTAGATGAGAAAACCCTCTAGCAAAACCTGAATATTTTTGAAATATCTCATCTTAACCACATGAGTTAAGCATAATGGGTACAATTGTAATCTAGTGTAGTCCCAATTTACTCGAGTTTGTTATATATAAGTTCGAATGGAGTTGAGATCAAACCTATATTAAAACTAGCATAGAAAACCAATCTCGAGCATGAAAAATCGTGCGAAGTGTAAAGTAATTCCAACCATTGATTTAAGAGATTGACGGTTCAGATTAATGATTAAATAATCACGCGTGGAATAATGGCTGGAGGGATAAAATCGGAAATAGGCTACAACTGTTGACTTTTATAAAACTCTCCCATTTTTTTTAAACGTATATAAATTTTTTATAAGACGTTATTTTTTAAAAAAAAATTACACCATAAAATCGAGCATTCTATTCTCTTTAATTTGGGTATATTATTGTTATACTTTTTAAAAAAATCAACACTTTTAAAAAAAAAAACGTCTATGTGTTGTGCTTATAACTTGCGTGATTATTCATTGCGTAATTATGAACATAACTTGTGTAATTATCATATAACTTGCGTAATTATAAATATAACTTACGTGACTATTTGTTTTTAACGTGAGTAATTTTTCTTTGTGTAATAATAAATATAACTTGCGTAATAATATATATAACTTGCGTAATTATGTACCTTTTATGCGTAATTGTGGCGCGGACGAAACTACCCATCTGTCAAAAAACACGTGTCACACTCTGATAACTTCATACGCTTCGCACGAAAATTAGACTTTGAATAGTAACCGGTCCCTATATATGTGTGTGTAATTATTTATGTTTATTCATAAATAAATAAGTTATTAATGAAATTAACCGAGTACAATTCTTTCTGAAAATAATATTTCTTCTATTAATAAATTCATGCTATACTTGAATATGATATGAGGAAACGTAATTTAACCAAATAAATAAATATTATTCTTGAAAGGGATTTATTAAACTACGATGTTCAAAATCATTCTTTATACGTAGCTTTTAAAAAACCTTTTTGTCAATTCAAGAATAAAAAGTATATCTATATTAACACAAAGATATTTAGAAATATATAACCCCAAAAAACAATCACTTTCTTTTGTGCAACTGCAAACATGCATTGCGTTACAGATAATATATATTTACGATTACAAATAAAAACAACAGAAACCATCAACTAAAAGAAGATATATGGTATATGAAATGTATAAGTAATAGATTGATACGCAAATTCAACCAAAAATCAATATTTGCAAAGTGTTTTTTTTTGTGCTTCATTATAACAAAACTAAAGTAGTGAATTTGAAGCAAAATAATTTTATTTTAAAACCTGTCTATCATATAATAGCAAGAAAAGATATACTTATGCTAACCTTAATAAATTAAGGGGTGTATGTTTTCTTAAATCAATAAAACACTAAGTCAATAATTTTTATGGGAAAAACTTAAATTTGATTTTTAATTTTAAAACATATATAAATGTTTGCCAACTATCGTCTTTAATCCACTTTTTAGTTATTAAAGTTGTAAACACGATTAACATTTACATAATGGAATTATCACGCAACGATCCTTGTTACGTGATATTCCACTCATCATTGATATTTTCATACTATGTTATTCCTTCTTGCGTCATAAATTCCGTACATTATGTACACAAATAGTTTTTGTATAGTAACTTTTCGTGTATATATATAGTCAAGTAAAATAATATATCTTTACTCGTAAGAGCATCACCAATAAATCTCTTCACAAAAAAAGCAATGTTGGCATGCTCGACTTCTACCCTGCAAGAACGTTTCTCTCATCGTTCTCTCACAAACCTCTCCTTTTGTGTTGTGGCCATGTGTGATCACAAAATTTTTGAATTCTCTCCCCTTATCATGTCCTCCGTACCGCTTCCTCTCTCTTCCATCTTCATATTCATGACTCATGAGCTTAATGTACCCCCATCCAATTATGTGGTACCCCATTTATTAAACTTGAACATATAAAAGCTCATATATTGACATATAAGTTGTATATAACTATAGAAGCATCTACAAAGTGAAATGACTATAAACATGTTCAGAAACAGCCATATTCATGTCTACACGAGTCTTTATACACCCTTGTACGCTCTTTTTTTGAAAAAAAAAAAATACAATGATAAATGAATATAATGGAAGGGTATCTTAGGGGCTATTTGATAGCCTCTTAATGATCATTAAAAGTCTACCTCTTAATAGCTCATAAACTTTTAATAGTTAAGAGGTAACCCTAATGCTGAATGGTTAAGAGATTAAATTTTTTTGGTACCTCTTAACCATCAGTATTAGGGTTATCTTTTAACCATTCAGAGACTATAAATTATTAAAAGATAACTTGTTAATGATTATTAAAAGACTATCAAACAGCCCCTTACTAATAGAATATAAACTATATGAGACAATCCGTACGGCATATAAGTAATGGTAATGAAGAATTGTTGTCATGTATCTTGTAAGAAGTGGTTTGATAATGATAATTGTGAGTAAGAGTTAGTGATAAATGATAATTTTAATTAATAAGAACATGATGAGATGTAGTATTTTGACCGTCGGAAAAATAAAAGGGAAAGTTTATATGTTCTCTTCTCATATTGCTTGTGACCACCTCTTCATCCGTCACGCCCATGAAGAAAAATGTTCTAGACTGATTACCCCTTCTTTTTGTAACTGCAATTTATCAGATAAAAAAACATACTAGCAAAAATGCAAAACATACAACCTTAACTTATGAAAAAACAAAATTACATTTTGATTACCAAACTACATTACAATCTTTAACTCTAACATTCATCCATCAAAACGAGTTCGCATTTATCTCGTCCATCACACTCACTACGGACACCCGTTTTCCGATGAAAATCTTAGGGTGGTGAGCACTGGCGAAGCTTCTTGGGAGGGGGGGGGGGGGGGGGCGGGCTCTCTTTTTTCCGTCAGTAGTGTAATTTTTGGCTCAGCAGTGTAAATTTTCGGTCCGTTAGTGGAAATTTTTTAATAAATATAAAGCTCGCCCCTCTTAAAATAGTTTACTTTCGTCTCCGCTAAACCGTGGTTCAAACTCCGCCACTAGTGGTGATGGTGCCCATGCATGCCACATACGCCATCACACCACATCACAAAACTTGTTTTTTTAATGGATAAAGTAGGTGGCCAGAGAAAAGTACGTGACTCGAGAAGGTGGGTTGTCGGCAACAGCGATGGTGGGGAGAGTGGTGTTCCAACGTATTTTTGAATGTTAAACGATCACAATGATGAGGCGTGGATGTGGTGTGGGCACGGCGACTACATGCCCTGTGGCGTGAGTTTTTTGCGGCATGGAAAACCGCCGGCAGTGTTGCAGTGCGGCACCGCGTGTCTCCGGGGTGGGCGCCCCCACCTCCCTGTACCGATTATTATGATTAAAATAATAAGGGATTTCCTAAATTTCTATAGCTTAGAGTAGGACAGTAGGAGAGACCACACGGGCAATTGATGCGTGTGACTGCACTCCACAGTACGCATGCCAGGTGGCAACCATCTACACACAACCTTTGATTGATGTACTCTCACTCTCCTTCAATTTCTACTTGTTTGTCCCCCACACCTTATTTTCTTCACATAGTTTTATTGGCCGTTAATATCACAGCCGTACACGTGTCCCTCTTATATGTTGTGGACCCACCACTCTTTGTTGTGCTTTTAGGGAGCTACGTACCTATGCTGTATTTCCACTTCCTCATTATTACTGCACTACAATATCTTTGTCTGTCTTTTTTATTTTAACCCTCTGTAGTATTTCTTTCAAGTAAATACAATTCTATTCCCTCAACTTTGACAAAATATTTATATTTACGTAGAAGATTAAATACACGGTTTAAAAAGTTTCATAAGTTGTTTTTAATTTTAAAACGAAGGTTTAATTAACTGTTTTAACTTTAGTTTTATAATGTAAAACTTTCGTATCAAAGTTGATACAAATGTTAAAAACTTTTGACTAAAATTTATGTATTTAAAATTTTAAGAAAAATAATTCTAACTCTTAAACTACACCAATTTTTAATCAAGTTATTTACAAAGAATGTGTAGTTAAGAATTTTATTTACCAAAATGATATAGTTCATGTTTGGGATTGCTTATTTCCATTTAACTTTTGACTTATTAACTTTTGATAAATTAATAAGTTAAAAAAAGTGTTTGGCAAACCCAAAAAGACTTTTCAAACTTACTTTTCATATGTAAAAAGGAGGTTTTGAAAAGTAAGAAGAGAATTACTTATTGACTTTTAAAAACTCATTTTGATCAAATTTTCTACGTACCCTTATACTACCTCCTATTAACTCCTTTCGTTTTTAAAAGTATGTATTTTTTAGTTATTTTATAATATTTTAGTTTACAAGCTACTCCAAAAACTTTCTAAAAAACTTCTTTTGAAAAATAATAAGTTAATAAGTCATTTTTATTAAAAGTATTTTTCGATCTAAATAAGCAATCCCAAACATGACCATAGTTGAAAAAGTATTTAATAAACTAATGTGTTTTCGAAACATTTTTGTTCCCCCCACCCTCCCCTCTCTCTAATATTCCTTGGATACTCTTAACAAGTTTTTAAAAAAAAAAATTCAATTCTTTAAGAAACAATTTGGTTATAATTTAAGAAATGTTTTTATATATGATTTTTTTTAAAAGTTTCTATATTATTTTGAGTGTGTTTTATATATTATAAGGAATAGTTATAAGTGGTTGTGAATGTGAGATAAATAAACGTTACTATTTATCTGTATATTTGAGAAAACATTGTTCATCCTTATAAAAAAAAATTTATAATTTTTAAAATGATTGTGAGTAAATAAAAGAAATATAGTAATGATAAAGATATAAAATACTATTTAATTAAAAAACAATGAGAAAAAATAATGATTTTTAATAAAATTATAAGAAAAATAAGAATGAAAAATCTTATCTGAATTCTCTTCTAAAAATATCTTATTATGTTATTATTTTCTTTTCGGTTTGGAAGAATCCCCACGTTGGCATACTAGTAGAACGCAAAAAACACCAAGGCAAATTAAAAGCTTTGATGGGATTCTTCCATCAAATGAATTTACCAACATGAAAAAGTAACAGTAGATACTAACATTTTCACTTCAAAGAAGTAAAAGAAATAATAAAATTTATATTATAATAGCATGATTAGACATTTAAAAAATGGTTTTATATAACAATAAAAAATTTGTATGGAAAACCATATAAAAGTTCTTTGAAGAACATTTCTACAAGTATTAAGAAATTAAAAAACATTTATGAAAATCTATTATGAAATATCCAATAAGAATAGAAGAAAGAAACAAAAAGGTATAAAACACATTACATTGATAAATACTTTTCAAATTACACCATTTTGATAAATAAATTTTTTACCTATATCTTTTTGAGGATGAAGAAAAACTCCTTATAATCTAGTGCATGTTATAAATTACATCTTTGATCTTTTTTAAAAAGTTTTTATTACTAGACTATTAGACCAATTTGCACCACTTGCACTACAATATTTTTTTATTTTAGTTCTTGATAAATATATAAACAATAAAAATAATTAAATAATTCAAACTTAGAATAGTAATATTTCTTTGAACTGACGCTTGAAATAGTCGTATACCTTGTTAGGATACATAAGAATACCAATTTATTGCATAACGTATTCATATTTTTTAGTTCGTATGTTTTGATTGTAGTACTTGATAAATTAAATTAACAATAACGATAAATTGAGTAATTTGAACTTAGAATAGTCATAGTTTTTGTAATTACACATGTACATTAACTATTTTTCTAAACAAACAATAACAACAATTACATTGAATTGAATGTGACGTTAAAAAGTTGTTCTTTCAATAATATATCCCCTTCTAAACCTATATTTAGATATTTTCTAGCAAATGTATAGTCAACATTCATATACCTATAAACATATGTAACTTTACTTTTATATAAATATTATTAGAAGATTAAACCAAAGGTGTTAATACTCAACAGACAACATGATCAGGTAAATCATAATTTGTATTGGACATATGAGATCTAACAAGTAATAACAAAAAACTAGTTCAACATCATTTTTTTTACATTTATGTTTTAAGGTCTTTTTGACGTAGAATCATATTAATCAATGAATTTTCTAAGAATCTTTCTTTAAATATCTGCATTAATAATATGAGAGTAACCACAACACAAAATTTCATGTTACGGTGTAAACATGCATCTCCAACCAACAACAAAGACACTAGATTTGGTTTAACTTTTGGTGCGCAACATCAATTTCTTAACGTTTTGCACAACAATCAAACGTAACACTATTTATCAAAACACATTTTCTGAAGTTTCGCTTCAAAATCACTCATTGTAATCAAGTCAAAAAATTGTTAAATGGTGAAAATGAAACTTTAAACTGCTACATATCAAATGTATCATTTAAGTAAGTAATAAATATAACATAATAATTTATTTTAATCACTCGAATTTGTTAGGCATATAACATTAGTTAGTAATATTATCATTTCAAAGGTCTTAAATTTAAATCCTATACATTATATCTTTTTAAGGCACCAGCCACAATCTAGTGCACTTGTGATTTACTTACATGACTTGGGGCTTCTCGAATTAAAGATGATTTATACAGTCTATGGTTTTCGTTTCACGTTACCAAAGGTGAGTCGGGTGGATTTGTCTCGTGATCTTTTTGTGCGCTAAAGAATGATGTGTGGAGAATAAGGATAAAATAGAAAAGCCATGTTTGAAGCAATGTTTCAAGGGTATGTGTTTGAAGGTTTTGATTGTAATTTACATCTATGTTTGTAAGAAGAGATAATTTGAGGTTGTACTTGTATATTGATAACTATAATTTGTGATTGTAGCAATAAAAGATTTTGAAAGAGTAAAGTGATTAAGAAATACGTTATTATTTGAACCTACAATAAGATATGAAAGAAAAATTTCACAAATTAGAATGAAGCAAGTCAAAAGTAATTTTATTGTATAAATTAGAGTATTTAACTTCCATTGATTTAACTCTTGTGAACGTTCCATTTAAGTATATGCTTTATTTTATATTTGTGTGATCTCATGATTAGTTAGCGATGTATTGATAGTTCTTTTAATCTCTTTGAGAATTTCATGTAACCTTTATGAGAATAGTTTAGATGATATAATATGAAGTTTAAAGTAATTTTTGAAAATAAAAACAATTAAAGTTTACGAAAACAATATGATAATTTAACGTGCTTCTCTTTCATACAGCGAACCCACCCTCACTTTGTTGTACTTCAGGTAGCCACGTACCTATGTTATCTTTCCACTCCCCAATTATTAATTCATTGCAATATGTTTTTAACGTCAAACACCTAGATCTTTTAGAATTTATAATTAGAATTTATCTAGCTTTTGGTTATGAGACACACTTTTTATCATTAGAATCCAACCTATTATCCTCATTTGTTTGTAGTTATATTTTGATAAATTTGAAAACTAATAAAAACTTGTTTGTAATTATATTTTGATAAATCTCAAAGGAGGTGCCTGCGGGGTTGCGACGTCGGGTGGCAACAATGGGTGGCTAGTGTTGTTGGCTGGGGTGGTCAGTGGCGATGGCGGTGGTGGAGGCAGTGGATGGGGTGGTCGGTGGTGGTGACACGGTGGTGGATGAGTTGGCTGGGGCGGTAGTGGCAAGGTGAATCAGTGATGACTATGGATGACGGACATGACAATGGTAAGTGGTCAGAGATCTTAATTTATATGGTTGAATTATTATAAATTTGATTTTTTAATTATAGTCATTTGGTTTGGTAGCTCAATAAAAAGAGTTAATTTTATAATATAAAAGAATCAGCTCAAATCCTATCAAGTGGTACTTTAAAATTTAAACAAGTGGTATTTTAAAATTTAATATAATTTAACAGTAATAGTAAATAAGTGTATGAATTGTCGTTAAAAAAATTGATTACAGTTTCATATCATTTATGAACCAAAATTAAAAAGTGAATTCTAATCCAAACTAGGTTTTTCCCCATCACGCAACGCGCAGGGTTCTCACCACGTACTCAAATCCAAAACACTTACAATGGTGTTGATGGGATTAAACATGCCGATTAAACATAAAGATGTTTAACCGATCCCATAAAACTAGAAGTTGCAAAGGGCTGCAATTGTCAAATGTTGACTACCTTGTTAAATTAAATAATAGGATAAAGGTCATCTAACTATTATTTAAATGTAACGTTGGATCTAGGTTTTAATTATTAATTGTCTGTGAGACATGAAAGGATGTTAATAATTAAAATTTCATTTTTGTAAATACTAAAATTAAACTTTGTTAATATTGTAGAAATGGCCGCAAACAACAACGCTACCTCCCCGATCGTCCGTAACCTGTCACTGAGAACTATCCTAGAAAAGGATCGTCTCAACCACAATAATTTCATGGATTGGTTTCGAAACTTGAGAATTGTTCTCAAGTAAGAAAAGAAATCATATGTGTTGGACGATCCTATTCTCGATGAACCCAACATTGATGATGTTGATGCCTACGACGATTGGGTTAAGCACACTAAGGATTCTGTGCAAGTTTCTTGTCTCATGTTGGGAACCATGATTCCTGAGCTTCAAAAGGATTTTAAGCATCATGGGGCATAAGACATGATTACCCAGTTGAAGGAAATGTTCCTTCAACAAGCAAGGGTAGAGTGCTTCGAAACGGTTCGAGCGCTTCATGCATGTCGAATGGAAGAAACCCAATCGGTGTCATCTTATGTGATGAAGATGAAAAGCCACATTGATCGCCTCGAAAGGCTGAATTGTCCCGTCTTAAAAGAGTTGGCCACAGATTTGATCCTCAATGGTCTAACCAAGAAGTTTGAGACGTTTATCATGAATTATAACATGAATGGACGGGACAAGAGCATTGGGGAACTTCATGCCATGCTCAAAACAACCGAAGCAGGGATGGGTAAAAGGGTTTTAGCGGTTCTCACAATCAATGAGGGTGGCAACAAGAAAAGGCATCAGCCCGAACCCAAGGCAAATGTTGCCAAAGGCAAGGGATACGTTAAAGGAAAGGGTAAGGGAAAGGCTAAAGCGGGACCACCAAAACCGAAGCTTAAGAAGCCAAAGGTTACGGAGAACGATCCATGCTTTGAGTGTGGTGAGACAGGACATTGGAAGTGGAATTGTCCAATTTATCTCAAAGAGTTGAGAAACAAGAGGGATGCTAGGCAGCCTTAGGTACAACTTTCATGATCCATATTGAACTTAATGTTATTTCTTCAAACACATTGGTATTGGATACTGGATGTGGAACTCATATTGCAATTTGTTGCAGGGGTTCAAAAAAAATAAGCATTTTAAGAAGGGGGATACTAGTCTCTACATGGGCAACGGAGCAAAGGTTGATGTCAAAGCCTAAGGAGACTATGTCTTGAAGCTTCCAAGTGGTTTGGAAGTCATTTTGAAGAATATTTTGTATGCTCCTAGTTTGACTAGGAATATAATTTCTATTTCCCTTCTGAAACAATATGATTATGTTTTGAAGTTTGTAAACGATGGTATTTGTGTTTTTATGGATGATATACTTTATTTTAAGGTTATGCCTTTTAATGGTATTTATGAATTGGTTCATGATGACACATCCTTTAATAACTCGTTATACCAGTCAAGCACCAAGAAACTTAAACTGAGTTTAAGTGAATTATATATTTGGCATTGTCATCTTGGTCACATACACAAGAATCGCATTCAAACACTTCAAAAGAATGGTCTTTTTGAAGCAAATGAAGAGGGTTCATTTGATAAGTGTGAATCTTGTTTACAAAGAAAGATGACCAAGGAACCCTTTAGTGGGACTAACCAAATGTCAAAAAATTTATTAGGAATCATACATTCAGATGTATGTGGTCCTTTTAAAGCAATGACAAAGAATGGTGAAAGATACTTCATTACCTTCATCGACGATTATAGTCGTTATGGTTATGTGTACTTGTTGAGACACAAAGATGAAGCTTTTGAAATGTTCAAAATCTTCAAGAATGAAGTGGAGAATCAACTTTACAAAACAATCAAAGTTCTTTATTCGGATAGAGGAGGTGAATACCTTAGTGATGCCTTTCAAGATCATCTCAGGAGTTGTGGGATTGTCTCATAACTTGCTCCACCAGGAACACCACAACATAATGGTGTGTCTGAGAGGAGAAACCGAACCCTATTGGATATGGTTCGATCTATGATGGCTAGAAGCACACTACCTCTGTCATTTTGGGGTTTCGCATTGCTCTTCGCGGCCCGTATTCTGAATATGGCCCCAACCAAAAAAGTGGATAAGACACCTTTTGAAATATGGTATGGAAGAGTTCCATCGTTATCATATTTAAAAGTGTGGGGTTGTGAAGCTTATGTTAAGCAGAACACCCTAAATAAGTTAGGAAGCCGATCCACTAAGTGTATCTTTGTAGGATATCCCAAAGACTCGATGGGATATTACTTATACAATCCAACAGAGCAAAAGGTATTTATTGCTTGAAAGGCTGAGTTCTTGGAAACTAAGTTCCTTATGGAAGGAACTACCAATAGAACAGTGGAAATTGATGAGGATCGAGAACCACAAGCTGATACACGTTTGGTTGATATTAGCAATCAACAAGAGGTGTTGATGATGATCAAGTGGTTGATCAATACACACAAAACGTTCGCAGATTTGGTAGAACTAGTTATCCACCCGAAAGATATGGATTTTTCATGAATGGATGCTATGTAGTTGACTCGGATGAACCAACTACGTACCATGATGCAATGTCCAATTCGGATTGTGACAAATGGCTTGAAGCCATGAACGTTGAGATGCAATCCATGTATGACAATAAGGTGTGGGAATTGGTTGTGTCACCGCTTAACTCCAAACCGGTTGGATGTAAGTGGGTTTTCAATAAGAAAACCGATATGCATGGAAACTTAGATACTTATAAAGCAAGACTTGTAGCAAAAGGTTTCACTCAGACTCAAGGGGTTGATTATGATGAGACCTTCTCGCCTGTGGCAATGTTAAAGTCAATTAAGATATTATTTGCTATAGCTGCATATTATGACTATGAGATTTGGCAAATGGATGTCAAAACTGCTTTCCTTAATAGACATCTCGAAGAGAATGTCTATATGGTTCAGCCTGATGGTTTTGTCGATCCACAACATCCTAATAAAGTATGCAAGTTAAAGAAATCAATCTATAGATTGAAATAAGCATCAAGAAGCTGGAATCAACATTTTGATGAAGTGATCAAGAAATTTGGATTCATCAAGAACGCTGATGAAGCTTGTGTGTATAAGAAGGCTAGTGGGAGCATCATCACATTCTTAGTATTGTATGTTGATGATATACTACTGTTTGAAAATGACATTCCAACCATGGAAGGTGTTAAAACCTGGCTTGGAAGTTGTTTTTCTATCAAAGATCTTGGTGAAGCCGCCTATATTTTGGGAATAAAGATCTATAGGGATAGATCAAGGCGGTTGATAGGTTTAACCAAAGTGCATATATTGATAAAATCTTGAAAAGGTTCAAGATGGAGAACTCTAAAATAGGTTTGGTACCTATTCAAAGAGGGACAATATTGAGTGCATCTCAATATCCAAGCTCAAAGGATGAGCAAGAAAGGATGAAGGAAATCCCATATGCATCTGCTATAGGATCCATCATATATGCAATGATATGCACTAGACCGGACGTGTCATGCGCTTTAAGCATGACAAGTAGATATCAGCAGAATCCAGGAAATAGCCATTGGATGACTGTTAAGAGTATATTAAAATACCTTAGGAGGACTAAGGATATGTTTCTAATATACAGATCTGGTGAAGAGAAACTCGTTGTAAAGGGTTACACGGATGCGAGTTTCCAAACTGATCGAGATGATTCTCAATCACAATCGGGGTATGTTTTCATTATGAATGGAGGGGCAGTGTCCTGGAAGAGTTCAAAGAAGGATATAGTAGCATTGTCCACTACAGAATCGGAATACATCGCCGCTTCATTGGCAGCACAAGAAGCTGCATGGTTAAAGAAATTCATTGTCGATCTAGGGATAGTCTCTACCATTCAAGATCCCCTAGAGATCTTTTGTGACAACGAGGGTGCGATTGCTCAAATCAAAGAACCCCGTGCACATCAAAAGACAAGGCACATTGAGCGGAGATTCAACTACATAAGAGATGAAGTTGAAAAAGAAAAGATATGTATTCGCAAAGTTCATATCGATCAAAATATTACGGATCCACTCACGAAGCTCCTTGAAAGGCCAAAGCAGGGAGTCATACTTGTGCCTTAGGACTTCGATATTCTAGTCATTGGATTTGATCTATTTAGTATTTAAACAACGGAACAAATGTTATTTTGACTCATATATATAATTATGATACTATGAGTTATGTTCTATTTTAGCATGTTTAGATCCATAATTATGTTTATTATTCCAAATGTCCGTAGTCAGTCATATTTGTGGGAACAAATATGAAGGTAAGACTATTATGAACTTGGATTGGTGGATATTCATAAGGTATGAATATATAGCAAGAGGTTGCTACCAAAGTTCATAGATATTTGTAGGATACAAATATTGGACTGACCCGCTCTCAAATGTTACTGCATGGAATTATGTAATTGATCATAAGTAAATTTAAGTAAAGACGAATATCATAGTATCCTCCGACCTGAGATACATATTGGTTTTGATATTCACCAAATATTATACTTTGATCTAGTTCTTCGCTGTTCTGAAATATGGACAGTACATAAGGCTAGTTTCAGGTGTGATACAAGGTGATTGTGAGAAACGTATGTAGTCAAGATGGGATTTGTTCCTCTTATTCGTTGAGAGTATGATGTCTAAGGCCTGATAAAGTTAAATCAACAGGGAGTGATCATTCTTTGTCTCTGGATTTAACATGACATCTGTAACAAAAGGATAAATGATAGTTTCACCTAAATCATTTTCAAGTAATGGACTTGAAGAAGATGATGTTATTGAATGGCACTTCGTCATGCGTATCAGGGGTAGTAAACCGTTGTTAGGCGGTATTTACTACTTGCATCAATCCTCTATGTATCTTGTGCAAGTGGAAGATTGTTGGGAACGGTCTGCCCAAGACACATATTGAATTGATGTGACTAGTACGTTATGATCCAAGTTGGGTCATACCCAATAACAAGCTAGACAAACACCTACAATATTTATTTTATGATATGATCATGTAAATAAATATTGACACTTAAAGTATTTAGAAATTGGGTTTCTAAATATTTGCACTAGTGTTGTGAATAAATTATATGGATAATTTATTCTAGAGAGAGAGTATTCTATATTGTTATTCAAATGGTTGAACAACAATATAAGTCTTTTATCCACATTTCTTAATTACACATCTGCATTTACTAATGCGGATGTGCTTATGAGGAAATGCGGATGAATGTTCCTCATCCGCATTTACTAATGCGGATGTGCATTTGTGGAAATGCTGAAGGAATTTATTTATCCGCATTTACTAATGCGAATTAACATTTAAGGAAATGCTGATGAAACTGATCATCCGCATTTACAAATGCGGATGTACATTTGGGAAATGCGGATGAAATTTCTTCATCCGCATTTACAAATGCGGTAGGAGATTGTTCATCCGCATTTACTAATGAGGATGAATGTCTGAGAAATGCGGATGGGTTAAGGGGCTGGGCCCCGCCCACTTTTCTCTCTCTTCTCGTCTGAAATTCAGTTTCACAGGACATGCAATATATGATTGCAATCAACCACTCTCTCTGATAACTTACAACACACACAAAAGGTGCACGTCGGTTTCCTGTTGGTTTTCTCTCGATCGGTCGAAGAAGACAGAAAACAAAGATCATTCAAGTGTAAAAAAATCCTAGCAACCAGGTGTTTGTTGGAAGCTTGGGGTAGACAAGATTGAGGTCTCCTTCTTTGAAAGCTGTCATTCACAGATTATCTTCCTCTAACTCATTCGAGAGGTAGAATTCTAAACACCCTATGGTTGTTTGTAAGCATGTTTTTCATATAACGATCCATTACGGGTTTTTAACAGATATATAAAATGGTTTAAATATATTAACTGTAACAAGTTTTTCAATCCTAATTCCATTGCGTTTTCATTTTATATGGATAAAATAACTCTGATTAACTTGTTCAAACCCCAACACAAATAACCAAAACCTACAACTAAATAGATAATGAAGCAAGCAATGAAAAGTGACCAATACACCTTTAGCGCAGGACGCTAGCTGTTGGGTTGAAGGCAAAAATAGACCGGTTAATGCAACCCATAAATAAGTAAAAACTAAACATATTACATAGACAACAACATTAATCATCTTCTTTTTATCTCCAATTTATATTAATATAGCAACATGTATTATATAAGGCCGGTAATATTAACTAAAACTCATACTTGCCAAAATCATCAATGGAATCAATACGATTTTCTTTATTTCATGACCTAAAATGCAAACCTTTTTGGTGTATGAAATCTTTAAAACCATGTACAGCCAGACTTCAAATTTATTAAAGAAATTCCTCTATTCTTCATAAAATGAGAAAAGATGAAGCATAAAGTAAGTAGAAATCAAACATTCAACAGAAAAGCTCAATGTTTAACAATAGCAATAATCTATGGAGTTCCAGCAACCGATTTCATAGTGGTAGTAATTATGTTTAATCTCCTAAGAACACGGTATTAGTCATGATTAGTTAACCCAAATATTGGTTACCTATTTGATCAAAAGCAGAGTTTCGAAGAAGCTACTCTATGCTTAATGCTAGAGAATCACCCAATGCCCATGACCCTGTATATCAAAAAAGCAAAAAATTACAGGTAAGCAATATGCTTATTGTGACCATCACAAATAGTAAGAAAACCCAACCTATTTAAATCAATATAGCTTAATCAACAAACACCAAACAAAACACAATATAAGAGAAACAAAACATTGTGTTTTTCCCACCGAGCCTCTTCGGGACAATTTTTTTGACAATATCATTATCGGCTTTACAGATGAAATAGCTATCACCAAGTCTTGTTCGCGTATGACAATTGGTAGGATTCCTTGATGGATATGGTGGATTCACAACAACAGTATGATACAGCAACCATCATAAAAATTTCAAAATCAACATCAAGAATTTCAATGCAAGACAACAACCATAAAAGTGATACTTATAGATCACATGAAATAATCTAATAATCTAAAATATGAATCCAAGAATCAAAGAACACATATCTTTGGCTAAAAACCATAACAAAAGTCAATCCGGATAAACAAACTTCTTTTAAAATATGAAGCCCTAAATCGAATAACATATATTTCTGGTGAATGAATCTGACATGTTCCCATCCAATTCAAGAACCTTTCAAAATTTGAATCCAAGAATCAAAGAACACATATCTTTGACATGGCCACCACTCTGTAACTGTTCATTTCCTATGAGTAATAATTATAGTGTAATTCTAATTCTAAATGCTATTTAAATTCCAATTTTGAATTCTACGACCAAAAGTACTCTTATTTTAATCCATGGAATATCAATATAATTGATCCTTTTTAAAATTATGGTACTACACAATGGAAGAGATTGTTGGAGTTCATGTCAAAAGCATATTAATTAAAATGATTTTAGGCATAAGATTATTCCAATATGTGCATCAAAACACAAAAGACCACTCTTGGTCTAAGTAAGCATCTCTAATCAAGATGTGAAACACTAGATTTGGTGTAACTTTTGGCGTGCAACATCTTATATCTTTAACATGTTACACAAAATTTGATGTAACGTAATTGATCAAAACAGATTTTCTTAAGTATCATAGTAACCCGACTCTTATAGTAATTGTAAAATTAATATAAAAACTTTAAAGCTACTTCATATTAAATATATTCTTAAACTGCTAAACACATATCATTGTAAATTTATATAATTCATTAGCATAACTCTTTAAGTATATTCGCTTTATAAGTTATCAACTAGCGTATTAACGACACTCTTCTTGTTCAAGGTAGCCTTTGTGTCCTTGGATGTGCCATAATTTTTCTTATCTTCCTTGTGAGACTCATCTCTATCACTCTTGTCTGTTATTATCAGGAATCGATCTGCTATGATACCAAATGTTACGAACTTATCACAATCATATCGAATGATCCTTACTCTCTACCTAGTCAAGAATGTTTTGATCTTGCACGATTCAAGCAACCAATGAGGAACATAAGATTACAAGTCGAGAACACAGGAAACTCCGATTACTTCAAGAGAACTTTGCAAGAGAGCTTTACAAGTATCCTTCAAGTTATATTTTTCCAAATATGCCCCCCTTTGATAAAGAAAATCTGTCGTAAGAACAATCTCTAGTTTAAAAAGGTAAAATAAAAAAATTGATTAAACAAAAATCAAACCACCTAAATTAGTTATAATTTAAAAACAATCATTAAATTTAACTTAGTTATAATTTAAAAACAATCATTAAACTATATTCCACGCCCCCCTCTCACAGTACCATAACATGTAATCTTAAGCTATAAAATTTAAATTTGTAGAAACATTTAGCCCTTACAAAACCGACAAGAACCAGAAATACAAACGGCTAGATATAATCTTGTCAATTTTTTGTTTCTTTTGTTTGAAATCGAAATCCAATCCGAATTCAAATTCGATTCTCAGTTCGATTTTATCCATTTTGAGTTCAGCTTGCTTTGGTTTTCGGTTTGACGGTAAAAATACTTATAACCAAGGAAGATAAAACCCAAACCAATTAACACCTCTAAATCCGAGCTGTGGTATGTCCATATTGTAGTATTGATCCCAACTTTTGAGAAATTACAAGTTTGGTCCCAACTGTTTACCAAATCGTAACACGATTGGTCCCTAAAGTGGATGTCTGTTAGTTTTTGCTGTTAGATTTTTTAAAATAACCATTTTACCCCTCTTAATATTAATTATTATTGTTATTACTATTATTATTAATAATAAATCTTATCCCCACCGCCGTCCTTGCCACCACTGATGACTGCCGCCTGACCATCGCCGGCAACGCCCCCCCACCCAAATTCACCGGATCGGATCTACCAACACAACACCACGTGAAAACACCAACACATCACAACTGTCACCATCACCGTCCACCCTCACCTCTTTATTTCCCAGCCACCGTCGTCGCCCATCGTAACACATACCTAAACTACCATCATCATCACCGCCCTCCCCCACCCCGCAACCACAGGACCAATCATGTAATTAACTCTTGGTATTTATTCATTCATCATATATATACTCTGTTCTTGCCACGAGTTTGCGCATTTTATATTTATGTATCTTTTATAATATAAACAATACGTAATATCCCTTAATATCAATTTACGCATATTTTCTTAATTTCTTTTAGTTTAAAAACACCTTTGGCAGCACTTTCGGCAGATGTGTGAACTCAATCAAAAGCATTATTTACGGCGAACTTAACAACTTTTGGTGATTATTGTTATGCCATGAATGTCATCAACAACTCCATATATGGCTTTATATGCATAAAAAAAGCCTATGCCTATTTCGATCTTATGAAATAATTATTTGTTTATCATGTGGGGTATTAACGAATGTGAAAATTGCTATCAAGGGATATCGCGTATTATTTATATCATAAAAGATAAAAAAATATAAAATGTATAAAAAGAGGTTTAAATACAAAATGTATTTTTGTTACAAAGTGTGAGAAGACACAATGAGTCAAAAAAATCACAAAAAAATTATATCTCACAGTCTAAATCGAATTCAAAAAAGTAATTTCGATCTTTTGTTCCCCTAGCCGTCCTCACTAAGAGAAAAAAATAAACGAAAAATAAAAAAATAAAAAAAATTAACGTTTTTTTTATCGTGTCATTTATGAAAGACACAATGACGTCATTGTGTCATTATGAAAGACATAATGACGTCATTGTGTCATAAAAGACACAATGAAATTTTTTTAGTTATTTTTATTTATTTCTTGAAAGAGGAAGACGAAAGGAACAGAGACACCAAAGTATTTTTTTGAAATTCGATTTAGATTGTGAGATATAATTTTTTTATGATTTTTTTTGCCTCATTGTGTCTTCTTACACTTTGTAGGAAAAATATACTTTGTAGAATAACCTCACCCAGATGTATAAACTCGTGATAACGATATAAAGAAAAATAATATTGTCTATATTATAAAAGATACAAAATAATAAAATTTATAGATTCATGACTAGGCCTGTAAACAAATCGAATGAACACGAACATCAGTTTGTTCGTGTTTGTTCATTTAAATTTAACCGAATACGGACACGAATACATAATCGAGCACAATTTTTTGTTCACGTTTATTCATTAAGAAAAAAAATGTTCGTGTTCGTTCATGCTTATTTGTTAAAAAGCTAAACGAATTGGTTTACAAACGCAAAGAAACAAAAATAAACGAACATAAATAACAAACATAAATGAACACAAACAAACAAGTCTACCACATCATAATTCATCAAAAAACATATGCAAAATAATGGTTCGAATATATACGATTCATAAAAAATATGATTATATCAAAAATCCGTAATGATTCATCAAGAAGTCCTCCATAATGACTCATCCAAAAACCATTTACATGAAATTTTGTTTCAATACATAAACCAAAGTAACAAATGAACATAAACGAACGTAAATAAAAGAACATATATTAACGAACATAAACGAACGTTCACGAACGTGAATGAACGAACAAAATATGTGTTCATCCTTGTTCGTTTAACTAAACGAACACATTTTTTGTTCGTGTTCGTTCATGTGTTCGTTCATTTACTTAAATGAACGAACATAAACGAACTTTCCGTCGAACAGTTAATGAACGCGCAGTTCATTTACAGGCCTACTTATGGCAACAATATGAGGAAAAATAAATACCAAATATTCTACTAAGGTATATTATCTAAACATACTCGTTACTCGTTTGTCCAAACTAGCGGATCTCAAATCCTCAATCTCGGTGTAAGTTAAAAATAATAATTACATGTGTGATAAGTTTATAGATAAGTCAACAGAAGTACTGCTCAAACGGAATATGAAATGCACAAACTTGATAAAAGTGTAAATCATTTTAACATATTTAGATCGTCAATGTGAAGAGGGACATACTATCTAATATGGAAATTGTCGTGTCTACCCTAACAAAATTAATGTTTTATTGAATGCGTCTTTACTATAAGTTTTGAAGCTTAAGTTACAACCACTCTAAAGCATGAATAGAACAAGATTTATTGAACATACAATGTGCCCACTCATGGTCTTACACTTAGGTCCTCTCAAATTTACAATATGATCAGTAGACTTTTTCATATGTTTTTTCTTATTTTTTTAGCAAACCAATTGTTGTCTACATTTGAGATATGTATTTTTATGTACGTTTCAAGTAAGTTTCATTAAGTGGAGAGTTGTGCGTGGTAACGTAAAGGTCATTTAAACATGTACAAGTCGTTAAAATTGTGTACATAAATCACTTTTGAAAGATAGGGTTAAATATTAAATTGAGGCCAGAAGTTACAAAACGTCTATTATATAAATTATCTTTATAGATTAATAAAACATTATACCAATTCATATCGGTTAAAAATTTCTCGAGTCTAAATGTGGACGTAGCATCGAGTGAACCACACCGTATTTTTGTGTCTTTATTTTTCTTACACTCACTCGTCTTCCACATGTTTGTGGCTTTATTGTTATTTTTTTTTTTTAATATTCTGCATTTATCTTATAAAAATACCATAATGTTTTTGTTTTTTATAAAAAAAGTATGAGAAATACCCTCTTTTTATCTTGTGTAAAGAGAACAGGAAAAAATTTTGAAGAAAGCAAAAATATAGTATTTTATCCAAATATGGTCTCCATTAGTCCATAATTTCCGCATCTTGATCAATGGCCTAAGAGTTCAAACAATTTAAATTGTATTAACTTAGTTAAAAGGCAAGAAAAATGGCATTAAAAAAGTAAATGATTGAAGAAAAAGGTTTGTAATGCATTTGTTTGATTAAGTGATGAGGTGAAGAGACTTTCAGTAAAGTTTACGTATAACCTAAAAACTAATATTTTTTATTTGAATATTTTTCAAATTAATGATTTGCGATCTCCGTAAATCTTGAATTTCCTTTAACAACTCCCACATTTATCTTACATATTTTTAATTCTACATCACAACTAATTTATATCAAACCGTTTTAAACGTGGTTTGAACATAAAACCTCAAGGGGAGCTTCACCCGAATTAGTACGTAAGTTTATTTTTCTCATCTTATATTACTTTATTGGAAATTCGATATTTGCATTAGTTGTTCAGTTTTTGTTGATAAACAATTTCAGTAATTTCTAATATTATCTAAGGAAACAGTTTGAGAAAGAAACTACCCAACGAGAATGGTTAGAAACCAATTCGCTCGTCCCTAGGAGAAATTTTTTTATTATTAAGTGATGTGTCCCACAACTAAAAAGTCATGAGTTAAAAATCATAAACGGTGCAAGTGTAATTATCTTTGAAAAATCTAAGAATTGTTTTTTAAAAACCCTGATTCACTTAGTACAATTTATTATGTTACCAAGTAGACATAAAAATTTATGCGGAAGTATTGTAATTAAATGAAACATAAAAATCATGCGATGACATAATTCTTATCTTACTTTAGCGTATTCAATACACCATGTGCGTTCCGCACACTTTATTGTATTTATTGATGGAAATGCTACACATTTTTTTCAATTAATACAACATAGTATTCGTCTCGGGTTTATAGTCCAATGGTAAGAGTAATAGTCCAATGGTAAGAGTAATACTCTTCGAAAAATACCAAGGTTTAAAATCTGATATGAGGTAGATTAGATATTGTTGTAGTTTAGGAGTGAAGTAGTTTAGTTCGTTCTATAAAAAAAAATACAATATAGGATTCAGTACTTAACATAACTTTATATTAAGTCTGCAATTTGATACATTAACCGAGAGAAAATTGATATGCGTATCTGAGTGAAAAGGACCACATCAATCATCATCATCATCATCATCTAACAATGGCATAATTTAACACAAGTACATCCATGCAGATGATCATTGAACCGCAATCATACATCAAACATGATCATCAATTAAGTACCAAAGAGATACAAATGGATAACAAAAACTCACATATTTCATCTCAACATAACAACTGCATTATCTTTGCAGTTGAAAATCATAGAAAAAATATATGGCATTTCTAAGACCGGCTAAAAGATACGAGGGAATAACTTATTATCCCCTATTCGTGTTATTTCTGCTTCCACGAGGTTCAATCACTGACGATTATGTAAAGTTTTCCTGTGTATACTCATGAATTTTGCAACAAACTCTGCAGAGGCAGGAAACATATATAAACAACTTTACAAACATAAGGTGATTTATGATTATATGAAATGCTATTATTTATCTTTATTACCTTCTAACTTTAGTAAGGCACTGGTTCCAACTGGGAGTCTCTTATCCTGTATTTTGACATTAATTTTTAGTCATAAATTTGACAAAAAACTTAAAAAGAGAAATAAAAAAAATATGGCATAAGGACAGGAACTTACATAATAACCATGCCAATAATATAGTTCCCTTTTGATGTTAGCTTCAACGCCTTTGAGGAACTGTTCAATGAGTTTCTGCATCGTGAAAACATTGTAACATGAAAATTTGAGTTACCAGAGAGGATGTTGGAATGATTGTTTGACTAAAAGGTTGTAACTTTACCAGAAGAATCAGTTTTGGGTGAACAAATTCGACCAAAAGTTTTTGTAGTTTCCCACGTATGAGAAATAGCCTGATGAAAACATGTGCTACACTTATTAGGGTATCAATTAGAAATATATGTTTAGGAAACATATGTCACACTGTTAGTTTCACTTTACTACAATGTATTTATATTTGTGATAATTATGATATCATTACTGTTGTAAATTGTTATCACCTTTTTCTGCAAGTAAAAAAAATCCATTTTATATACTTGCCTCTTGTGTGATGGATCAGCTAAAATCTCAGCAGCAAGTTCAATAAGTACATATTCCCATCCTATTGCAATCGGTTGATCTTCAACAAATGGATAGCTGCATACGTGCTCGACTTTTAGAATCAATAAGAATAGCTAATTGAAATTAAAGAAATTTTCAATAACTGTTCAGTGACCATGAGAACACGTTAGGGCAAACTCATGGGGTCCCACCAATACCCTAATAATTGGTGGGACCACGTTAAGCGCAACTTATGCTATGCATGCGATCTTCATGGGCGTAAGGCAGGAAACTAGTGGAAGCTGCATTCAACCTGACACCTCTGCTAGGGGGAATAAAACACTTACCACCGCACTACCCCTTGAAGGTTTATTGAAAAAAAAAAGATATTATCAACATAATATGTTTTCTCTTACTTGTGAGACTTGCAGGCTTCAAGAGCCATGATGGCTTTCCTCAAATTATGTTTGGATTTATTAGCAATCTTTGCAGCAAATTTCATGGGTAAATCGAAATTCTCTTTCCTTGATATCTGAATAAGCACTTCCATGACCTGAGATTTTAAGACGCGGGTAATCAGATTAAAGTTGGAGTTTTTAGGTCCTGAATGTTCATGTCTTCATTTCCTATATAGAAAATGCATGTTAAAGCTTCAAAACAGAACGATAAAGTTAGAAGGCGTAAATGAGCAGGTTTGGTAATTGTCAAAGCGGGTTGAGGCCAGTGGCCAGGGCTTAACCATCATATAAGTTAATCTTTTAGCTTAACCATTTGACCTGTTAGATAATAAAAATAACTGGAATCAACCAATTTTAGGTAGATAGGTTTAATTTGCAACCTATAGGTAAAATATATAGCACTTACTTCGTGAGTGACAGGAGCATCAAGCTTAATAATATGGCACCGAGTTTTCACTGGATCAAGAATGTTGACATCATCTTCACAACAGAGGACCAGTTTACAAACATCTGAATAGCAATCCATAATCCACTTTATCAAATGTTGGATGCTCTCATCAGCTTTGTCAACATCATAAAGGACCATTACTGTGGATAAGAAGACGGAAACTCTTAGTCAAAATTCAAATTTAAGATATTTTATAAAAATATTAATTTAAAATGAAGAACCTGTATAATCTGGCTTTAAATTAACTGTGCTGATCTCAGGAGCAACTGCATGGTCACTACTTATTTGTTTGACTAAAGCCATTAGAGCATATTTAGCATTAGCTTCCAAGTGCACATTAAGCTCTACATGGTGCAGACTTGAGGTTACAGGAACGGTTACTTGAGTTGCCCTTGTTTCCTAAAAACAATATGAGAAGACATAAGTTCATCTAGAGAGAAATTTGATACTAGCTACGGATGTGAATGAAGATTCATTATCAACCATTATACTCTTGATGCCTATCAAAAGCATATACGCGTACAGAATCCATGCCATTATTAGCCTTCAACTAAGACAGAGATTCTGAATATCCAGTTTTAGAACTGATTTACCCCTTTATGTATATTACAGATGGCATGCTAGGGAGTAGGATTAGAAACAAAAAAATATATATGTATGATATAAATAAAAATTGAAGTGCTTCTTTTAGAGCTTGAAAGACCCAGAGTCTTTACTTCTTATTTGTCATTTATTAATATCTTTTAGTTATATGTCATTATATAGAGATTATCACATTTGTGGTTTTTTAGGCACATCAGGAAGTATGTGGACTTAAGTGAGTGTGAGACTTTAGCATAAATCATGATGTTTGGTAAAAAAGAAATGCCTAACAATCTGGTTGAAGTTTCTTCTTATGTATCGACTAGGATTGGTCATTATTAACTTTATATAGTTCTTTAACGTGTATTTACTTCGACTATAAATTTTACCATTAAGGATATATAGACCAAGCTCTTGTATGTTCTGTTTTAGGTATCAAGTCAAAAAACATTCTAAGAACCTATGAATGCTTACATACCTGAATCTTGAAGTATCTTAAATCATGAGATATCTGCAAAAAGAAGACCAATCTAAGTATTTGCCCACAGATTATATAGACTAAATATTGTTCTAATAAAAGAAAGCAAAATTACATTATGGGCAGCATCTCCATATATCTCGCATAGTAGGGCCATTGTCAACGCTCTCTTCCCGGACCCTTGAGGTCCCTTCAAAAGAATATGCGGAAATATATCCTGCGATGCCTATAGTGCGACATGATAAAAACTTATAACACTAAACACATAAAGAAAAGAACAATCCAAACCAGAATTTCAGAAATTCATGATGGCATATAATCTAAAGACTAGTCGAAGACTGAAAAACTAACAACACATACCAGATGTTTAAGTTGCTGGGCTTCTTGTTTGTGGCAAGTAAACCCGTTTAATGACCAAGGTTGATACTTATCCGCCCAGAATTGTCGAAGATTTTCATTTACAAAAGCCTTCTCAATAAATGAAGCTTCATCAAAGGCTCTCAATCTTTCTGGAGACTTCTTGGTGGTACTGCAAGATCCTTTTCGTATGCAAAAAAACCATGTATCCGCCTGGTTTTTCCGCCTATTTGCAGTAAACCTCCAAGAACTCCCATTTGACTTCCCACTGACATCACTTATATGGCTACTTAGCCTGCTTACAGCTGAGCTAGAAACCATAGTTGTGGGGGTTAAAATACTACTAGGAGAAATACCAGTAGCATTATAGTTAGGAACATTGTTTGATTTGTTACGCTGAAGCGGAAGTGGATTGGGCTTCTTTTCTGTGACCAACTTGTGCTTCGGGCTAACAAGATTTTCCAACCCACCATTCTTTTTCTTCTGGGCCATCATGGCTGCATAGTCCCGAGAGAAGAAAATGTCACCACCTGGAAGAGAATCTGTGCTATCAAAAACAGGAGTATTTCTTACTGGACTTTTGGCCAATTTTGCATGTGCAACCATCTCATTGATCTCGCCTACAGAAGGCGTATTTTTATGGTTACCATCTTTGTTTTTTCGCGGGGTAGTGCTTCTGTGCGATGGAGGTGTTCTACTTCTTCCATCTCTTCTTTTCACCCGTTGATCATATTTCGTTTGTTGATCTTTATCACTTGTCCTCAATCTCGGTGCTGACAGTGCTCTAGCATAACTTGGCTTCTGACTTTCGTGATGACTTTCATTACTCAACTGTCTGTGTTTTGGCTTATTATACGCGCCAGCAGCCTCTTCTTCATTCTGCAACATGTCATCACCTCTTGCAGTTTTGTACAGTGAAACATGACTCCTACGTTCAGACTTTGAAAACGGGCTGATATTCCTCCCTGGTGGAAGAGGAAGTGGCCCGAGCGTTGGTGACTTTGAATTCTTCCCATCTCTTCGGTTCTTGTAAGGAGATTTACTATGCTTTCGTGGCGGTGGCAGCCCTTCAGGATCAAACTTCGACGAGTGTCTCCTCGTGAGCCTTGACGAATTCAAGTTCCTAACTTCATCAGACCCCAATTCAGCAATCTTTTTATTGCACTCATTCCAAGGAGCCTCATGTAACTCAGTCTCAGTATCCGATGGATCATACCCACTTCGCCCTTGTTTCATCATCGATAACGACTGCTTCTGCAGCCCTCGGCTATATAACACCGGACTCTCCATACCCAAACACTCAACAGCCCAACCCCGCAAAAACAATAGCACGCGTTTGAAAGACAACAAAAGTTAATACCTTTAAACAAACAATCTGGTTCAGGAATATTATCAAACACCTTATGTGCAACAATACAATCAAGAATTCAGACAACATACAATGAGACATCGAAATGGGTAGGTTTCGATGCGATGAAATGTCGTTTACCATGATTGAAATACAGATGCTTGAGGTGAAAAGATCGATGTCTTCGATCGTCAAAGACAATGTGGGGTTTCCACAAGATTCACGCTTAGAGTTTGAAACCATTGAATATACGATCAGCATTATGCTGCCGATTACGAGGAGATTGCATAGGTAAAAACTGTAATTGTTTTCTTAATTTAGTTGTCTGTCTGTAGCTATGAGAAAGGAACCTGATGGAGATTGTATGCAGTCTTCATCGTTTGCGCCAAAACCTGGCAACAGTTTTGTACACTTAAGAAAGTTGTTCCTTGGGTGGAGTTCGTGGTTACACGATTAAGTTTTCTGGTTTAATGGTAGCCTCGTGGTTTTATAAATTTAAAGTCGTGGGTTCGAGTTTTGTCTTGAATAAGGGTTTTTTAGTTGTAGATTTTTAAGGGGTGGGTTGTGTCACCACATTCTGTTTTTCTAGCAGAAAGTGATTCGTTTGTCAGGATGATCCCGGATGACCAACCATTTGTTGTTTAAAAAAAGATAAAGTTAGTGATTAGGAATTCTAGTTTTGTAGTAAATATGGGTGTTTGTGGTGTAGTGATATTGATAAATGTACCTCATATTTAATATATATGGTAGGCGTTCAAACTTTTACGATTGTAAGATTAAGTGTGGAATTTAAAGGAAAAATATCATTGTTTAGAAGAAAGAAAAAAAATATTATTGTAGATTTAAAATGGGTTTTGTAGCTTATGTAAGTTGTTTAAAAAAGAAAGTTGTTACTTAGCTTTTAACCATGTAGGTTTGGTTTGGTTCTATTGGTGTTATTGAAAAAGATGATTTGACTAATTCAATTAATGTTACATATTTGAAGTCGTTTTAGATTATAAATTTTGGTTCAAATGAAAAGTTATAATTTACAAAGAGAATAAGAGGCATTTAATATGTTATTTATAAAAATTGTAACAAAACTATTATGATATATCATGTATTATTTATAAAAAATATGAGTTTGGTTTCGTGGTGTTATTTGGTTAATTGATTGCTTATATATATACAACCATAATTAAACCACAAAAAGACGGTTATTGAAAAAGCATAACTATTAAATTTTCAAATAGTTCATTGAAATGGTTATAGTTTGATTTTCGGTTTTCTTTTCTCATGTTTTTTTCTGAACGACAAATGTTTTTACTTCCACTCTTACATTACACCACAATACATCATGTTTGGGTTTGAACCCAGTAACTCCCCTCTAAATACAAAACCTCTGCTATATAAGCTAGCCCGACATTGGTTTTTTTTTCTCATGTATTTGGATATATGCGGTTTGGAAACACACAAAATGTATATAAACACACAAAATGTATATATGACATATATAGTTGGACAACATAGTAAAACAAGGTCCATAAATAAATTTTAATTCGTAAAATAAGATAAATCGTTGATTGAAATGCAACTACGTAAATATGTTTATATAGAAACCGAATACCATATTAAATAATACATTTGCTTACTTATAAGATTCTTAATTTAAAAAATATCTGTTATGCTATGATGTAATCTTTCTACACCGCTTTTATTTGTTGCAACACGTTTTCTTTTATCACGTCAATTACATTCTCTTTTTATTACTAGAAACAATCCTGTTCATTTGATGTTCACGAGAGAGTACGTTGAAATTCCAAAGGAATGAGGCGTAAGTAGTCTATGTCAAAAATAAATAAATAAATAAGTAAATATATAAATAAATAAATAAATAAAATCTATTATACCAATTTTGACATAAATTAAGATTGTCTTAAGTTAAGATATATATATTCTCTTACTTCGTAAGAAGTCTAATACATACGAAATGTTCATTATAGAACACATAAAGTTCAGAACAAAAGAACCAATAATAGTCTTTCTTATGTTTTGATCTTAAATTAAACTCAAGGTTATTAAGGGCATGAGGTATGGTTATTATTTATTAATTAAATATCCAGCCGTCATTTCAGTTGATTAAAAATAAAAAATAACACATAATCAAAACAATTAATTATTCAACAAAAATAACATACAAATAATATAATTTATTATTTAATAAAAATATAACATAATATGATCAAACAAATCCGAACGAAGTTTGTTATGCATCTCAGTTTCTATCTCAAGTTAAAGACCATTAAAATCTATGGAATAAACTTGTAATGAGATGAAACCATATGGACCATTTATATAATTTTCTTTAATAAACATATAAATGTTACATATATAAATTCTAATAATAATTAGTAATCTAACTATAATTTTTTTTAATTCAAAAACCAATTACATTTTTTAAATTACCTTTAAGACCTATATTGTAGTTTAACGATTTTAGTGAAGTGTTCAATCCCCATCAACGGCTTGCAGTGAATAGAACTATAGGGTTTGTAACCTATTTTTGCACCTCTACATCTTCTTTGTGCCCAGTAATTTAAATTTATTATTTGAAACCTTTAATTTTTTAATATTATTATTACTAGTACTATCATCAATACTATTCTACTGCTACTGTTATTGATCCTACTATAATAAATAATAATAGTAATTAATAATAGTATCACTAACTAAAGAATTAACAATATTAAATCTTAACTCTAGAGTGATTTTTAACGGTTGGACGAAGGTTTGAGTAACAAATGATTGATTTCTACACAAAGTTCAATTTCAATTGGACGCTTTACCCTTACATCTCAAGTACAATTTATTGTCTTGTGAGGCTAAAATTGGTAAATGACAATGTATATATACAGTATACTTACAAGTTCAAGTAGGAGATGTTTATACGGTTTGTGAAGCAGTGTATGTGGATGGTAGAGTTGATAGCCAATCTATTAAGGCCTTGTTGACAGCCTCAGGGACTTCATCATGGGGGCAATGCCCTGCCTGCAGGTTCACAACAGTTGTGTTTGGGTAGAACTCTTTGATGCGAACTGCCTTTGCAGGGCCCACCCACGGGTCTAAATCTCCCCAGACTAACAACAATGGGCAAGACAGTTTGCTTAGTACGCTGTCAAGGGTGTATTTTCTCTGATTTGACATGAACCGTGTCATTAATCTGCAAAAAAGTTGCATTGATCATCACTAATATTATGAAAAGAACTTGATGACAGTTTGATCTTGGAATTATATGGCCTTTAGGTGTGGTTTCTTGGGACTTTCTAGAAAAGAAGATACCTGTAATAAACTTCTCCAGCATTTGGATCGTCTGCAGGCTTGGTGATTGATTGAATGAGATAATCGTCAACATTTGAAGTATTTTTATAGACCTGAAATGAAAATGATTATTTTCATCGGCATGGTAAAAGGGAGACGGGTTTACTGTATATGACATTATTCTTGCAAAAGAAGTTAGTAATCAGCAAGTTTACCAAGGGCATCAAAGAGAAAATCTTGAAAGCAGCCATTTTTCTGGTTGTGTGGTCATGTTAGAACAATTTTGCACATATAGCTATGAGATGCATGAATCATAGGTCGCTTATTTACTTTTACTCGCGTATTAGCCTTTGTCTTATACAAGCAAAAAAAACATACGAGATGAATTGCATGTGAATTGAGTATCTACTTTTTGTACTCGTGTGCCAGAATATACTTTTTCGTATCCCATAATAAATTATATGTGAACTAGATACACGTATCTATTTTTTCTACTCGTGTAACATATGGCTTGTGTACTATTTTCATACTAAAGTATGATATGCAAGTAAAGATGGATACACGACTATAAAGTCGAGTATCTCATGGGCTAGAGATGTTAATTTGTTTTGACATCTATATAAGCGTAACACATTAAGAAAAATGGATATCTTCCATGAAAGTTGCTACATATTTTTTTTGGTTCGAGTAACGTCCCATAACTACAAGATCTTTAGCATATGCCACACGATGGTATTGATTTGGTTCACAAAATTCTTCTGTTTTGTTTTCATTAATGGGTGTTTCAATATTTTAAAAATAGTCAAACTATCAAGCTAAACACCACAATTTTAATGGAACGTGAGGAGTATTTCAATATTAAAAATATAACTCTTTATCAGCACAAAGAAAAATTGTAGAGTAAGACTTCTTCAGGGATGGAGATAAATACTATTCTAGTTGAGCTAAATTGTTTTGAAAAAGTAAGTAGTTTGGCTTACACTCTTCAATACGGATTCAACACGAGCTGGTTGCTTTGCTTGCCAAAATAAGAATCCAAGAACCACCCGCTGGAAAATTTCCTTCAGTGGCTTTAGGATAAATTTCTGCACAGCGGATTCTTCAGTTTCGGTTGTGGTATCATCCGGGCTTCCAAATTGTCCTGCAGAGTTTAGTAATGCAATACCAACAACCTGCTGTGGCATTGCTTCTGCTGCCACCAAAGCAGTAAATCCACCAAGACTGAAAATGTTCAATCAATACGTCAAAAAGATGTGGGACAAAAGATCACTAAATGGAGATCTGATCTGGATACCAATATGATGAAGAAGATGACTATATCATTGTGTTAAATGCGCCACATGTATAGAAAATTTAAGGAGAAAACCGATTCAATCTATTTGAACAATCCAACCGATAATGAATCAATGATTTTCTATTAATCGACAGAAAATTACCTGTTCCCAACTAATATTGTTGGTTCTTTCACTATCTCTTTCAAGAAATCGGCAACTTGATCTCTCCACACCAATGCATCATAGTCAACGAGTGCCTTCTCACTCCACCCAAACCCAAGTAAGTCCAGAGCATAAACCTTGTACTTTTTAGCCAATTCAGGTATATTGTACCTATAGATATAGTGAAAATATCACACCAAATATCCTAACTCCTTCATAGTATAATATAAGTCCAAAACAGCATAACAGAAAGAGACCTCCAATGAAAAGCTGAAGCACCAAAACCATGAATAAGAACGATCGGAAAGCCTTCTCCTTCTTCAACATAATGGATTTTGTGACCTCTCCATGTCCAAAATTTATACCCATCATTCTTGAAAGGCAATCTCTCTAAACCTATTTATATACCAAAAACCAGTCCAGTTAGCACAAAGCCAATCAATGGGGAAAGCTATCATTGATCCAAATACACTATCAACTTGCATTAAGCACATGCAAAGTTCAGAAATCGATCAAAATCTGACGTTTAGAGTCCAAAAGTATCAGCTTAGATATAATCTTAGTATTTCTTGATAGTTAACCTCTCTAAACCTAGATATACCAAATACTAGTTCAGGTAATACAAAGCCACATCAGGATAGCGAAAAAACTACAATCGATCCAAATAGACCATTGACTTGCATCAAGCAGATGGAATGTGCAGTAATTAATATCAAAATATGGCGTTGAGCATCCAAAAGCATCAGCTTACGGTTTACGGTTTAATCTAAGTAATAAGTATTTCTTGAAATGTAATCTCTCCAAACCTATTGATATACCAAATACTAGTTAAGTCCGTACAAAGCCACCTCAGGATAGGGGAGAAAATATAATCGATCCAAATACACTACCAACTTGCATTAAGCACATGGAATGTTCAAGAAATCGATCAAAACATGGCGTTGAGCATCCAAAAGTATAAGCTTCAGGTTTAATCTATGCATTTCCTAAAAGGCAAGCTCTACAAACCTATCGATATACATATACCAAATACTAGGTCAGTTCGTACGAAGCCACATCATGATAGGGAAAAAAACTATAATCGATCCATCTATATGCATTAAGCACACGGAATGTTCAAGAAATCTATCAAAATACCAAAAGTTTCAGCTTACAGTTTAATCTAAGCATTTTTCATTTGCCATTGTAAAACAAAACAAAAACCCTAGGGCAACAGAAATCAACCTTGAGCAGGTTGAGACACCAAAGTAGACGGCATCACCGAAGCTCCAGCAGCAACAATTCCTTTCGTAGCAAAATCTCTCCGACTCAAACCACGCCTATTTCCTACCACACGATCAATCAATAACACTAATCTCCATCACAACACAGATCACTGCTGTACAATGAGCTGAATTTGATCGAAAACTTACTGTAAGGATGAACTTTGGTGGTGGGACTGAACTTGTTAGCGGTACGACACTCGATTCTGACTCCATGCGGCACCGTAGCACATGAAGACGACATTGAATCTGCAGAAATGGAGAAGAAAGACAAGTGGATACAGTGATTAAAGCGTTTGTGAGTTGATTTAGGTTTTTGATTTGAGTGGTGGTAGTGAAGCCTTGAGGCTGTGGCTGATCACGAGCCAAGTTACTTTCTTTCCCCCGGAAATTTTAATTTTGAACGTTACTTTTATATTGAAACGGATTTGTTTTCGGGGATTGGTTCTCTTCTGTTTTCACTTTTTTTTTTATTGAAATCGAGCGGCGGTGGTGTTTTTGGTTTTTCCGGGTTTAGTAATATTCACTGGTTTTCTTGATCAATGCCACCATTTCAACACCTCCGTTAACTTTCCATTTCTCCCATCTGAATGTGATGGTTTAAAATTCTTTTATAAATATGTATATTACAAACAAATTAGAACATAAATGTACGATGAATTATGATATCAAACACAATATTTAACAAAAAATTACCGATGATGTCTTCTTTCTTATTTTTATACATGTTCGGTGACCGGGTACTTAAATTTTATAATGTCATCACTATATTGAATTGCATTTAAAAATAAACATTTTGTTTAAGACCAAAGTATAAATTGTTAACATACGTGGTCCCTAAGCGACCGACTACAATAAGACAATCATTAAACAATTATAAGATGTAATTGTTAAACAACTTAAACTTAACAACATAAATATTCAGGTAAAATTAAAATGTTAATTAACATTCATGTATGGTAGTTAAAGAGCAACATATGGGGATGTTTTGTGAACCACGGATGTTATCCATATGTTAAATCATTTATGCATCTGAATAGTCTTCCTAGGCCTTATATTTTTATGTTGTTGACTTGTGACGTGTTTGACAAAAATGATATTTATTTAAGATAAAAATACAACTCATTTAGCTTGCTAGTAAAAACTGACAAAGTTCATCAAAAGAAACACAAAACCATGTCAATATAGTGCAAGTGCAATGTCATTTCATCAAAGACATATGAATGGGAGCACGGGCTTCTTCTTTTTTATGTGGTAATCATACGAGTCCAAAAAATGATAATAATAACGTAATGCATATGCTTGAGCGAAAACATTGTTTATACTATCTATGTGCTAATTGCCATTTATATTTTCTAAAGAAATCTATTTTGAACAAAATACAAAAGTGGATGTACCATATCATATCTTTTTATTTGTTATATCTCCGTTGCAAACACGTTGGATACCCAACCACAACTCATTCTAATTGCCTATCCTATCACAAAACAACAAAAGTGTATGTTTACTGATGTTGCTAAAGGTGCCTCAACAAAAGCTGTAAATAAATCATCCACTGAACACATCACGTTATCATCAAAATATAAACATTAACAATAATAACAAAATGTTAATCAAATTAATATTAATAGTAAGAACAATTATACAAACATTGAAAGAAGAGATTCCTCAAGAGCTTTAATTATCAAAATTTGTCCAGCAGATTTGTTGTAGAATTAGATACTTTCATCTCCCTTAGTGTACATAAAACAAAAATGTCTATGACTCTATTATGCATGATGAAACTTAAAACTTAAAACTGATAATATACAATATTAGTTATCTTAGTTATATACCAACTCATAGCATATCTATATAGAGCACTTCACACTTCTTCAAACTTTCCACTCATACTAAGTGAACTGACAGCTAAATATGCATATGCTATCAGCTCTAATGACCAACCAGTGACTTGTAAAAGTAAACATTGTGATTTGACACAGAAGCAAATGGTATATAAGTATTTCATGCCTTAATAATAACTAAACCATTTGATTATTTATACAAAATTTTAAAAGTGGATAAAAAAATGTTTGCATGTCAATCCAACTCGTTTTGACCGGCTAACCAGCCCATCTTACCATCTCTTATTAGAATAAACCCAAAAACAAAATAATTAAAAAAATATAATACTCAAACTAACAACTCATGCTTCTTCAAAGCTTCCACCTTATGTTCATAACATTAATTTGATATTTTTTGGCATTACTGGCAACTCAACTCGAATAAGTAATGGTGCAGACTTACTATATTTTAATTAGATGTGACCAAGAATTTTGCAACTGAACAACTAACGATTTGCAGTAAAAAAACAATAGAAAGAAATGAAATACGTATCCCCTTCTTTAAGACTCATTAAAAGTAAGTTACAACAAATCAATTCTTTTAGTCATTGATATATTTAACAACGTGTACTAAGAAAGAAATAAGTAGTCTTACTTTGCCCAGAGTAAGCAAGCTTTTATATATGTATCAGCCCTCTTTTCTCCTCATTCCAGTTGTCTCTATTTTAGAACTTTCAGTAGGTCAATTAATTACTACAAAAAAAAAGAATGAAAGTGAATTATGCTGGCACGAAACACACATGTGAAACTAATTTGATATAGGAATAAAGCCCACAAAGAAAGCTGAGATAAATAGATTAAAACACCAGATCGGATGACATTACTTCCTCTTCCAAATTCTCCACTCTTGGACTGTTTTCAATCATCTGGTAGATGAATAGACAAACAACCCGTTAGACTATTATTAAGAATGTCATGTCATAATAGTGCATGATCAGGATACTATTTATAAATCATATACGATCACCTGTAAACCATATACAGCTAGAATATTATGTTAAATATGATATATTACCAGGGTAAATATAGTATGGCTACGATTGTTGAGTGAGTTGAAGTTTATTTGCCAATGTGTTGCAACCATGGAAAGAATAAACATAAGAAAGCCACATCTCAAATATAGGGCATGTATTCATGCAATGTCAAGTGAAGCATACTGTCACATAAAAAGCATTTAAAGAAAAAAAAACGCAGCCCCAAATATAGGTCATGTATTTCATGTTTTGGTTGTTGCAAGGTAATATATTTTCAAAAAGATTATACAAAGAAAGATAAGTAGAAACCACCATACTTTCCCCAAATGCTATTAATGAGAGAACATGAGCACGTGATAGAACAACTTCGTCCTTGCTTCCCTCGACATAAGACCAACAAAAGATTTATAAACCTCAAACACTAGATGAGTGATTAAAATACTTTTGCGATACAAAAAATATATATATGGAGGAAAATAATCCTAAAGCAACAAATTTTTGACATTATAAACCTGGCTATCTTCTCAAATTCAAGTTCTGCCCTGTTGGATTTCTTCTTAATCCCAGTAAAAGGTTTGTTGTGGTGATCAATTGTATATGCAACTGCACCAACAATAAAGGAACGTCTAGTTTTCCTTCGGTAAAACTTCATGATATCTATATAAAAAAATATATTAGTTTTTGTCAATCTGTCAGCTCTATACCAAGACCAATTAGATCCTCGTTGTAGAATCCTAAAACAAAATGAAGAATATCATACACATAAATTAGCAGAAATGATTATGTCTACGAGAATCAGATAGAAATAATAAGACAAGGAGGAATGAACAACGAAACTCTATTCAAAAGTACCTTGGACGACGATTTAACGTCGTATGTGAAGATCTGCAAACTGGAACACGACACAGTAAGAGTGGTGCATTCGGTGACGGACATTTGAACCTCGGGGTGGCGGTTGAGATCAGGGAGACGGTGAGTGCGTGGATTCATCATCGTCAATGGTTTTAGAAGGTAAATAACCCTTCATCTTCCTCTGTGGATTCACATAAACAAACGAAAATTAAGCAACCTACGTTGTGTATGGTGGTTATCAGTGACGTGCGGAGGAAAAAAGGAGCCTGCTTTGTTTCAGGAACAAAACCTTTAGGACAGAAGTGTGCTTTAGCCAAGTTTATACAGTTGCAGAGTGCAAAACCACCCCCATGTTCTTTCCAGGCTGTGCAGCAACTGCACTCCTCCTAACCGCAACATATAACTGGCCTAAGATAACTGCTGGAAACCATCTTGTAACCTTCAAAACCGTCGAGTTTAAATGGACAAGATTTAATTTCAGCATGATCCAACGGATGAGGTGAATTCTACCAGCGGGCGCTGGTAATATAATATATAATAGCTTAAATTACTAACAGGAGTTTGTATAATTCTAATATTACAAAATTAAATAGTGGCTGATAATCAGCGTTTTCAAAAACAAGACCGGACCCATCGGTCAGACCAAGAACCAGTTATCGTATTTTTATATTTGGCGTATGTGGACCGTTTTCAAAACCTCTTTTTATTAATTTAGAAATTTAAAATACATATTTTAATTAATTAAGTGTTAATATTGTGCCGTATATTTGGTTTTACATCCAGTTCAACAGAACCGAACATTTACGCAACCGTTCACTATCCGGATCGTCTTTAAAAACATTGTTAACAATAAGATCATCTCCAATAGATGGTTTTCATATCCCAGAAACAACCATATTGACATTTATCAAGTTTTTTTTGTCATTGGAAGTGTATGTTTTTGAGACATAAATCCTTCCTCATGAACTACAAATAATGAGTTGGTGTGAGACTCATGTGTATTATATACATAGAACATTAGAGAGAGAAGAAATGAATGATTAAAAATAAAAAAGATGATGATGACGTAATAATATTTTTAAGTTTTTTTATTACAGGGATTTTTTAAGGTTTTAAAATTAAGTATTTTTAATATATTAACTGACTAGACATGTTTTTTTTATTGTTTTTAACGTTTTTTATCGGTTAAACATGTTTTCCGGTCAACTATAATATTATTTCTCCCATGCTTTATTAAACTTCTGACTGTGCGAGAGAAAAACGTGGCGGGAAGATAGCGCAACCAGAAACACAAAACCACCGGAGCACACCACGTGGCCTTATACAGTCGGTGACATCCCTCACCGTTTTAACCGCAAATCTTCATCACAATTTCTTCCATCATACTTTCGAATTTTCCAACGTTTGTTTCTCAAACAATCTTGAGTTCATTCAAACATTGTTGTTAAGTTTCATATTAGTCGGATATCGTTACGTTACGATACGTTACGTTACGTTACGTTCGGGTGAGTGAAAATGGCGAAAGCGGCGGTTGTTGTGGTGGTGTGGCTAGCGGCGGTAGCGACGGTGTGCCGGAGTTTGAACGAGGCGGAGAGGGGTGTGGTGAATGTGAAAGAAAAGGTTGGTGACGTGGCGGAGGATCTTAAGGTGAATGCTGAAGGTGCTTTGAATGAGGCTAAGGATAAAAGTGGCACATGGGCAGATTGGGCTGTTACTAAAGTCTCATCGTAAGCTATATTCCATTGTTTTCGTAAACAGTTATAACGTTAGCTTTTCAATTCACATGGTGGATTCTTGTTTTTTCTAACGTCTTCTAATCTGTTTCTAATCCGTTTAGTGATTATATATTTTAGATTTATTGAAAGTATCTTATCTCATGAATTTTAAGCTTGTGTGTTTTTTTTTCTTTGCGGGGAAACTTGATGTATGGATTTAAAGTTAAAGATAGTGATTCTTTGTAAAAACATGTTATAAATGATGAAAACCATAAAAATCATGAGTCATATGTATGTAAGTACGTGTTATAAAGTTTACAACTAAAAATTACGTACATGTAGAGGTTATATGTATATTTAATGACGTGTTATCAAATTTACAATTGAAAGTTATGTATTTGTAACTCATACAAGATACGTAAGTCGTTTCGTCATCATTTGACATTCCTTGGAGTTTAATTAAAAATATATATAATGATCTTAAAAAATAAGGTTGAATTTTACTGAAATATACTTTAAACAATAAAAAAGTAAAATCAATATAAATTATGTGATTGGTTTAGGGGGGTTTTTACGGTTTTCAATTATAAACATGGTTTTCATTATCACTCACTTGTTTTATATACATTCATATTTTTGGTTTTAAATTTATAATTGTGAAGTATTGACAACTAAAAAACCAAACATAGAAAAATTCAGTCGAACGGGTCATGTTTGTGTCAAACCACTAATATTCCTGTCGTGTCCGGTTGATGTTTGAAACATCTATAAGCTTATTTAGTGTTTAGGTTCTGGTGATGTTTTTTCAGGTCCGTGTCAGGTTGGAAACACAAACCTGAGAACCCGACCCGTTTAGCTCCCTGATAATTTTGTATTGTCATTGTTTCATCATCTCCGCTTTGTCTATTTTTTAGTTTCTTGACATTAAGTCTAGTGATTCATCTTGTTAAGGTGAAGTACCCATGACATGTAAATATAATATTGGGAGGTCATAGGTTTAGAGTAAAAGTGCTTAGAGTTGAGCCAGAATGTTTTCTCAATAATAAGTTTCCTCCAGAGGGGTGGATTGGGCTGGGGGTGACGTTTCCGGCTGGGAAACGGATAGGTGGGTCGGATTAAGATAGCACTTATCCTCCGAAGCAGGTCGTACATACGCCGTTCAAAAAAAAGTCCAGTGATTTCATATCCAACTCATGTTTGAAAATGTTTAGGGGTCTCGGTTTGGATCAGGATGAGGTGAAAGGAGGTGCTCACAGTGCTGTCGATAAAGCTGGCGAGGCTGCATCAAAGAGCACATCCACCCTGAATTCTGCTGTTTCTGGTAATTATGTTACACCCATAAGCATTTATGCATGCATATATCTTTGGACAATTGTACATTTTGATGTGTATATTCATACATTCACATAAAATCGGCTTCTCTGTTACTATCACGCCCATACGCTTGGCTATGTATGCGCCTATATACGTATGCTCATCATGTAATCAAGCCTGTTTGCTTGCAGAATCGTCGAAGTATGTATCTGAGAAGACTGGCGATGTGGGAAGTTTGGCAACCGAGAAGGCCGGTCAAGCCATGGGTATAGCTGGTGATGCAAAGGACAAAGCCGCCGGCACATTCGAGAATGCTAAAGATGATGGCGGTGTGAAAGCACAAGACGCATATGCATACCTCTCTGAACTGGCACACGAAGCCATGAAAAAGGCTCAAACGTTCGCTGGCATTGTTGAAGAACCAGCTGAAGATAAGGCAAAATACGCGTATGATTCTGTAAACGAGGGTGCTGGTAAAGCAATGATCATAGGTTCAGAAATCGCGGATAAAGCAGATCAGAAGATACAAATGGCCACCGATAAAGGTTCTGAAATCAAAGGAAAGTTGGAAGGAACGATGGCAGATGGTAAAGATAAAGCACAAGATGCATACAACTCTGCGAAAGACACTGTGCAGTCATCCGATGCTTACGATAAGGCTGGTGAAGCTAAAGATTCGCTTAAAGATTCGATGTCTAAAGGAAAAGACCAAGCTTTTGATACACTTGGTGCCGCTAAAGGCAAAGCTGAAGACATTTCTAAGGATTCGATAAAGGAGTCGGCAAAGGAAAACTATGAGGCTGCTAAAGGAAAAGCTTCGGATGCTGCAGGTAAAGCCTATGACACTGCTAAAGCGAAGGTTGATGACACTTCGGTGGATTCGTTGAAGGAGCAGGCTAAGGAAACCTATGAGGCCGCTAAGGAAAAAACCTCGGATGCTGCAGGTAAAGCCTATGACGCTGCTAAAGCGAAGGTTGATGACACTTCGGTGGATTCGTTGAAGGAGCAGTCTAAGGAAACCTATGAGTTCGCTAAGGAAAAAACCTCGGATGCTGCAGGGGATCTAGGAGCTGCAGTCAGAACATAGAACATGTTGATATACGACATGCGTGTGTGCATGACTCTCCATGAGGTTTCTTTCACTTCTCTTAGTGATACTGGTAAGATTGTTGTAGGTTTTTTGTTCTATAAAGAAAACTTATATGTGATTTCTTAACTTCTTGTTAGAAGTGTAATAAGATGTACACGGTAGTGAGATAAGTTATATATTATATACATATGAATTCTTTTTGGTTTTATGTGTTCTTTTCCCTTGTTATGCTGTTGTTTTGTGTTGGTAGAAAATATTAGAAGTTACACACTAGGGTGAAGCGGTTTCGTATCAGATAAAATATTAGGAGTTACACCCTAGGGTCAAGTGCGATTTCGTATCAGGGGAGAATATTTTTCTATATTTTCTATATGTAGACTTATGTATTGTATTACACACAATTACACCAATACACAAACTTTTGCAGTATCTTTTGATAGCTGATACCCTTCTTGTTTGTCCAATTGTCCTTCTTTCTCCTCTAGTTTTTCCGTCGCTATTCGGGAATGAATTTCCAATTAGCCCGATTGAAAATCACCTTAAATGAACTGGTGTTGCTTCCCTTTGGCATTCAAAGGGTAATGTGGTTTATTGAACCTATCCTAAATATCTGCTAGTTAAAGTCCATGGGCATAAAAACTAGGTTCGGAACCGACCCGGAGGACCCGACCCGGACCCGGTACGGCTAGTACCCGATGGAAGGTGTACCCGGGTTGGACCCGTTTAAACCCGTAGGGTTGGAACCAGTTTTAGATTTTGAGTTTTTTAGCGAACCCGACCCGGATCCGGCCCGGTTGAACCCGATTTGGACCCGGTATCGAACCCGGTGTTCTAGACGCACCAGAAAAGAAAAGAAGGGAAAAAATAAACCTAGTATTGGACCCGGTTTCGGACCCGACCCGACCCGGTATACCGGGTAGGGTTTTGACGATGGTGAACCCGACCCGGGTTCGTACCCGGGTTCACCAATACCCGGGTACAAAAAAATCCGATTGGGCCCAACCCGGTTTGTACCCGGTTTCGGGTACGGCCCAATACCCGGTTTGTGCACCTCCTACTGCAAAGTATTTTTTTCACAAGTGTGTTAAACCAGATTAGAATGTCGTGAGTAGCTTGCCAAGATGCGAAGTGGTTTTACAATTTCAGGTCAGGGTCGGTGCACAAGGCATGCTGCGCGATAAGTAGGAATGGGTCACTTAAAACATCTCTTAAAAATATACCATAGATGATTTGTTTTTTTTTAAAGTTGCACCAGCACATGAATATTATGATGATTAAAATCACTTGGTGAATACTAGAATACCAAATTGTTAGTTTTTCTTAAGGTTGGACCACATAAATTTGATACGAGACACCGCCTGGACTTATTAGGGTGCTACCCCGACCTCATCTTGGGTCGAGCCTACTAGAACCTTGTTTGATGTAAGGGTCTCTTGCCTCTTGGTACCATTTGAATCAAGGTATCAAAATGAGTATTGTCTTGTATAGAAATTAGTGTCGGAGTTCGGATATTTTCATATGAGGACGGGGGCGAAACTAATTTTTTTAAGGGGGCGAACTCGTTATATATAAAAAAATTTACATGACCGAACCAAAAATTTAAACTACCAAATCAAAAATTAACACTACTGACGAAAAACAAATGGGGGGGGGGGGGGGGGAGGGGGCAATGCTTCACCCATGATTTGATTCACACCTCTTAACTTGTAACAATGTTTATATATATATTTTTTATTCGGTCTTAACTAAACTAACATAAATTAAAATGACTGTTAACACTAGAATCACCAACAAAATGTGTTCTTGAGCGCTATATACAAATAAATCAGCTGGCTGGTTCAGTGGTCCAACAAAAACAACTGGATCAATAAGTGAAAAAGAATGCAACCCAAGATCCCATACTGTTCTTGATCTTTTTTGGTTTTGAAAGCAACGACGAGAACCACTAAAATGTCACTTTAAATAAAAAAACGAGGAACCGTAGGACCTTTAGCACGATGGTATCAATGTGCGTTGCACGTATCATGGTATCAATGTGAGTTCGCTATCAAATTTTAAAATATGAAAACGAGAAGCAAATGTGTAGATGAGATAATAGAGTAAGGGCTAATGTGAAATTAACCTTGTAACAGACAAGAATATTCCCGTAAAAACAGTTAGTCTCCGTCTTCCAGCCTATTATGGATCAACTCTACCCGTCTCTAGCGCATTTCGTCGAACAAAAACAACTCATTCCGATACCCCTATTTCCTTGTCACGTCCCACTCCTTCATACCAGAAATTGGTACCTTATCGCCGGTATGGTGGTATGAGCTCCTTCGTGAATCCATTTTCTGTTTTCCTCTGTGTTTCCATCGTGGCATTGAGCCTCATTCATTTCGGGTTCACCGTAATCACTCTGTTATGTGTGATTAGATTGTAAACTGTATATCTGCTTGAATTTATTTGTGTTCGTTTTTGTTACAGTGTGGGTATTCCAGCCCTATGGAGAGTGATATCGTAACCGATCTCAAACTCAAAATTTTGGAGGTTTGGTCTTTAAACAAATAGATTAGCATCTTTGTGAAAGTATTTACAGGTGAAAGCTCTATTGTTGGGTTAATTGGGTTTGTTGTGTTGATGAAACAGATCGGATCAAATAGAAATCAATTAATTATTACTTAATTATTACCAAGTTATTGGTCGAATCAGTTTGATCCTTCATGACCGAAACTGATTATAAGAAAGGTAGAAGAAGAGTGTCTTGTTATCGGACGAATTAAAAGACACACAACAATATAAAACCAACATGTTTTACGAAGTTGTTCGAATGATGAACTGCACGGAATGTATTCCTGTCCTTAAAAGATTTTACGCGCTCTATTTGCTGTAAGGTTCAGTGTAAACTCCCAGGATTTAATGCAGAATGAATCCGGTGTTCCAACAGCAATGGAACCGGATCAACGTGAAGTGTGTGAGGAAACAGATGTAAAAAAACATGTAGCAGAGAAAAGCTATAGCTTTTGGGATGATCAAACTCGAACCAGGAGCTCTATATTTATAGACTCAAACCGTAACCAATAATGAGAAAAACGAGGGATGGGGTTGACCCCCACTAATTAGCGAATTTGGTTACGAAGATAACCCGAATTGATTATTGATCGACTCTATCCACCGTATTTATCTTGTAATTGGTTTTTCGATTCTACCCGCAAGCCTCTGAACCGGACCTTAGCAAAAAATAAAAGCTCCTAGCGACGATGCGTACGTGCGAAGTGCGCCTCAAAAGCGCCTCAAACGCGCCCATTCGCGAGCTGGCGTCTCCGTCTCGACTCGGCGCGCGTGTGATAGAAGTTTATGTTTACGTCTTTCGAGAATCGTATGTGTGACTATTAGTATTGTTGTACGGTTGTGATGTTAGTAAAGTGTGAAAAAGTGTTGTTCATGCGTAAGATGAGACCATCTATAGCTTTGAGGGTAAAATTATCATAGTTCGTATATTTATGATTGAGGATATTGCTATTGTTGATAATGTAATATTCGTTGTAGTAAGGAGCGAGTTACGAGTATAATTCTTAAAAAGCGTTTTAGCATGTGTGTTAACGTTTATCACAAAGTTCTTGTATGCTTAATAACTAGAAATTTGTAGGTTTTAATCTTCTTAGAAAATATTCACCATTTAGGATTTTTTGATATGAAGAGCATTATTCAATAGAGAGACGGTTGCAAGGATAACGATGAACTTGTTTTTAGGGTGAAGATGTGGAAGAAGGAGGGCCCCAAAAGAAAATAAACAGTCATAAGTTGTACCTTGTGCATATAAAGAGAGACGGTTGCAAGGATAACGGTGAACTTGCTTGTTGGGGTGAAGATGTGGAAGGAGGGCCTAAAAAAGGAAATAAGTACTTATTAGTTGTAGCTTGTGCATATTGTATGATAAATCATTGTTCACCTAAATTTAAAATGTTATAGTTTATAATCTGAAAATAACATCTCTTAGAATAATGTGTTAATCACTTTCGGATTAAACTATTTTGTTAGCACTTCAAATTAATTTGGATAATTCAAAAAAAAAACAATTTTGTTTTCCTAAAATAGATGTATGAAATCTAGCAAAAGATGGTCTTTATATACAACTTTTTAGTTGACACATCACAACTATTTGTAAAAGAGTAAGTTAGTTGGTTGTAGCATTAATAAAAAAACCATCAGCAGCACCTCCTATAGTGGTACCCCGTTATAGCTCATAATTGTTAATTATGCTAATTGCTCAAGCTGTTGCTGACTACCAGAAATGACCAGTTGTTGTTGTTAATCCTACTTGCCACTGATGGACTAAATTGTTGAGTTAGTTACCATTGATAATCAGTAGCAACTTACCTATCGATAATAAACACATACCAAGAGTTAATTTTATCCAACTTTTAATCAACCCTACAAATCTAAGGCAACTTTCGATGTTTTTTTCAACAAGATAACAAAAACTTTGACCCAGGGCATTATCCCCTTAAACCCTTTGGTTTCTTGGTGTATGAAATAAAAATATTATTAAGTAAGTACGTGTTTCACACCTTCTAATTTTTTATTTATGTTTGGTCTTAAGTATGCTTTAATGGGAATAAAAGGGTAATAAGTGAATAAAAGTGATTAAGCGACATTAGTGTCGCGCCTGTGATGAAGTTTGACGCTAATTTTCTCTTATGTTATACTATACCACTCCTTGAAAAATAGCTAGGGAAGATAAGAGGCCGGCTATGAGATGCGTATCAATAATTCTTTTTTTTAACGACAAATGTATGACCCTGTTTCGGAGGTTAAGTGTTATCTTAATCGAGTCTACCTATCCGTTTTCCAGCCGAGACCACACCCCCCAACCCTATCAGGAGGAAAACCCATTGCTGGAAAAAAAAAACCCTGTTTCAACTTTAAGCATTTTTGCTCAGATTTAGACTTGAATCCATGACCTACCAATATTTATATGTCATGAGTACCTCAACTTAACAAATTGTACTAAAGATCATGGGTATACACATCCGCTGATGGTTACATTTATGTTCTTATATTACTTGTTGAGATGCTTATTACTCGAAACTTGATCTTAATTTCACTTCAAAGACATACATGAAGTCTTGAATACTCAAATGCACTTGTAAAACTCTATAATTTCAAGTTTCAAACAACTTTAAATACTATTTAGTATATATTTTCTAAATTACACAACATTAAATATATTTAGATAAACAAGTTTAGTTGGTCGGACGGGTATCATTTAATCCTAGACCCATCCAGTTCCACAAAAACTTTTAAACTCAATATCGTTTTCAAATACATGTCCCTAATGTTTTGGGTTCTGACTTTTTCCGTTTGGATCATGTTTTTAAATCAACATTAAAAATTAGTCTATACGTGTGTATTCTTTAATTTATGTTACACCTACAAAGTAACGACGTATTTACTATTTATACATCTACTATTCACTTTATGCTATTCTTCTATCCGTGGTAATTAATAATTGATCAACAACGATTATTCTCCCATCGCTCGATTTGCAATGGAAATCGGTGCCGGCGCCCTCGCCGTCATCGTCGTTGATCTTCTAAGCATTGTCATCCTCGGTCGTTTTTTTCTTTAAACTGGACCGGCCGGTCGGACGTGAACATATTTGGTTATGCCTATTTGACCAGCGAACTAGACTGGTTATTCAGACTAGATTGCAAACCTTTTTACTTTTTTATTATTTATTTCCTTCAAAGTTTTATTTTTTTGATTAATTCTCAAGAAAAACATTACATTGTTCATAAAAAGTTACATAAAAATTTATTTTTTATTCCGTCGATGTACGTAATTGTAGAAAGTTTGTTGCCCTAGAGTAAATTACTATTTGCATCCCTGATGTTTTTTTATATTAACCATTTGTATCCCTGCAGTTTTAAAGTCTCGATTTGCCACCTAACGTTTCAGTTTTAAAGTCTCAATTTGCATCCCTGACTAACTCCGTTAAATTATTCAGTTAACTTTTTATAAAATGACAAAACTACCTTTAACTCACATTCACCATATAATATTAATTTATAAGTTTGACCAGAGTTTGACCGGCTTGACTTGTATCCAAACAACCTTATTTCACTAGATCCGTAACATATTACACAGCCTTAGTTTTTCAAAATCATATTATACTGAATGATACACATATATTTTCGCAACCTTCGCTTTCCAAAATCATATTAGTATATAATAAGCAAAATTAGTGAATTAAACTTCTTTTGTAATTAATACAACGGCAAGACCTCGCCCACATTAAATGTCCATATTTTATTAAAATTGCACATTCATATCAAAACATGAAGTATTTTCATATCTTTTAGAAATTATATATACGTAAATTCCTTTGACATTCCAATTATAGCATTAACTAGGGCTTACCCGGTTCTTAAATCTAATTCGACTAGTTCGCCCATAGGATCAGTAAGATAACTTGTTTAATTCACTATCCAGTCCAGTTCCAAAAACTTAGGTTGTCTCCGTCTATTTGCTTCTTCATATCGTTTTTTTAAAAACAATTATTTTACTCTTAAAACCCCCTAATTTGCATTGTAAGGATTTAAAACCATACCAGTTTTATGGAAGACAAAAATCATACCACTAGACTATTAGTTCATGGGTATTTACAATCTACCTCTTCATACCTACTTTATTATTTTTTTTTTCAATTCTCTGCATTTTATATTCTCCTGTGAAGAAGCACAGATTGATCGAACTATATTTTAAACTTTTGTAGTTTTGTCATCTGGTCACACTCTTTATTTTGTTTCGTGGAGTCTACGTATGGGGTTAAAATTCGCATGGATTTTATCAAAATTTAAACATAAAAAAAGTAAAAAGACAGTAAGATCTGCAGATGCATAAAAAATAGAGAAATTGCTGGGAGGTGAACATCCGTGGGGATTAAAATGATTAGGGTACAACAGCAAATGCGACGATTATAACATCGATTACCACAAAAACAAACAAACATTCGTGGGGATCAAAGAGCTGAAGGCATCTTTTGGAAATCGTTAATTGCTCCAACAAATAAAAACTCACCAATCTCTAGATCAATCTCGATCACCACTTTAATTGTTTTGTTTTAGGTGTTTTGTTTTTTAAACAAACAACAACAAACAAAAGTTTGTTAATTGAATGAAAATAAGTACATGAATTTAAGGTTATGCGGTGGTAAGAGTCTAAGTTCTTCGGTTTTTTGCTTTTTAACTCTCTAAAATTTAGTTCTCTAGCACAAGTTGTGTTTTATCTTATATATTTTGTGGTGTCAATTGAGTTTACTGGTAACGGATTTTTTGTGTTGTAAAATAAAATTTTATGAATTGCATTATGTTGAAGTTAATCAGAATTGTTCTTCATTTGGTTTTTTTTGAACGGTTAATTGGATCACTGATGGGTTGCTGGGCCACCCGATCATCTGCATTACTCGAGTACGCAACCCGAGACTACCAGCAGGAGAAAACTTATCATAGGCGAGACAAAACACCCTTGCCCAAACTGAAAACCTCTTTTTTCTTTTTCTTTTATTTTTTATCACAGTTAAGACTTGAACCCAAAATATCTCCTATTTTAATAAAATTTTGAGTATCTCACCTTAACCTCTTAATTTAAGAATCGTTAGTTTGTTCATAATTTGATAATATTTAGATTCTTCGTTGTTTTTTATTAGCATGAGGGAGTGATGAATCAAAACAGGAGCCAATTATGAGAAAAGAGAAAATTGAGACTAACTAGTCAAGCAAAAGTGGGATAATCATGAAAAAGATAGATATTTATTATTATAGCTAGGCAGTTTTGTTATGTAGTAAAAGTTGAAATAATTTTGGTTTCGAGAGGATACGTGAATGCCATTCACGTATGTTGCTATTATACCTATATTTGCATGGACACTCGACTCTAAACCAGTAAAAATCAAATATGTGTCAAACACAGGCGCCCCCATTTTTGCTTCTCTTACACATGCGTCTCGTCTAAGTCTTTGATCTAAAGAGGAAAAACTTAAAAACAGAGTCGGACAACCCTATTGTAGGCTTAGGCGTCTCTGTTGTACACGTACGTTATATGTTTGGGTGCCTCTGTTGGAACGAAAAAACGAAAATAGAAAAACAAAACTTAAAAGACGTCAACACCTCTATAGTTGAGACACTTTAACAAATGTAGATTCAAAGGAACATAATAAATAAATAAAAAATCATTTAAAAAGACATTTTAAGAATTTTTCTGGAAAAATTTAGATGTACCTTTAGCACCATGTGAAAACATTAGAAAAAGAAACATAGTATATAGTGGTAGTACAATGGACAAGGGTCGGACCCTTGATGAGCCCAAGTGTTGAGTCGTTCACGTGATGAGCATGGTTGATGGTACGGACCAATGGACCATAGGGTTGGGGCTCATTCAACCGCTTGTTCTTTTGTAGAGAAAGGAGACTAACTGAAAACTGATTTGACATCCTCTACATGTTACCTGAATGCATGAATGCATGACCCCTACCATCTCATCTCGTATACGAGCATTTACAGTTCATTTCTTATTTTTATGCGAGTACGTGTCTATATTATATGAAATGATTGTGAGTGGTTGTGAGTGAATAATAAAAAAAATTTAAGAGGGTTGTACCGTGATTCCCCATGTTTGAAGAATCACAATACAACCCCCATAAATTTTTTAATATTTTTAAAAGTGGTTGTGAGTGGATGAAAGAGAAAATGTAATAATGAAAGTACGAAAAATATTATTTAACTAAAAAGAAATAGAGAAAAAATAGATGTTTTTAGTGTAATTATAAGGATGAGAATGATGGATGAATTGCGAATGCTCTAATATTCTCAAATTTAGTTGTTTATATATTTACATATACAATTTATTTTTCTTAACTCGAAGATACTAATGTGTAGAGTCTCCTTGATTGCATATAGGTTTATAGATCGGTTAAACGTACTCTTCTTGTTTTTATAAGAAAGATTATTTATTTTACAAATTAAAGGGAGTGAATATTCGACAAGTAAAAGAAAAAAAGAAATATATTTACCACGTCTATTTGTATATATGCATCATATTTCTTTTAAATTAAAGACGCTAAGTTTAATTAAAGTCCCATGATTTTGTATTTTTGGTTGTAGAATGATCATTTTGTTCATGTTATAGATAAAACATTAAAACACGATGTTACTCTTAATTTTTGTTATACATTAATATCTTATGAGGATCTTTAAGATTATGATTGTATATTGAAATTTTTTTAAGGTGAATTGTGGTTCAACTTTAGTTGTTTAATAAGTATTCACAACTATAAAGTTTAGCATTGCATAAACTATAAGTATCCACCACAAACACCCCCACCCCCCGGGCCCTCGATTAGATAAGGCTCGCTATTTGTTTGATTATGGGGCGAACAGAGCGTTGGTCGATTTTGTGTTGGAAATAATGAAACTTTAGTGTTTGGGGGTGACGATGGTAGTTTGATGGCAAATACACGAGGCATCTTTAATTAAACTTTGACCTAATGTTGTGTTCTTTTTGTTAGAGATGATGGCATATGGTTCAGTGATGTTGGCGGTGATGATGATGATAATAATAATAATGGTGGTAACTCCTCAACATATATCTTTCTTCTGAAATACAAACAACATAAACCTTTTTCTTGTGCTTAGCCTTTTATGCATATCGTTTGTATGCGTTTACATTTACAAATATATAAAAAGTGTCTATTTGAAAAACAATAGAAATACATTTAACAATGGTTAAGAATTGATTTGCCAAGTCCATCATCCTTAGAAATAGGATATGTAAAAGCAAATAGTGCAACCGACCCCGACCGACCTGCCATTGACCCGAAACCGATAAGTGGTTTATATAAAGAACCGAGAACCGGACCATTTACATATGGTTCGGGCCGGACTGAACCGAGTTAAACGGGTCGATTCAACATAATATAGTGGTCCGGATCGCAGATGTTTTTTAGGCTCGTGCTTTTTGCTGGAAGAAAAATAAAACTTAAAAATATAAACGAAACCAATCAACAGATTTGTTTTTTAGACTCGTTAATGTAATATAGACAAATTGATACCATATTAAAATACAAACCATACGTTAGTTGTCGTCATGACCCCTTTATGAGCTAATTTAGATGTAGCGTGTAATAGTATTCATTTATAACCGACTAAAAGTTTATTGATCTGAACACTTCTATTATATGCTAGTAAAATATTTTTTTACATTTTTAGTGTTCAAAGGCTACCCATTTAACATCTAAAAAGCAAAAACAACTCTTTTTTTGCCTAATTGTAATTGGGCCGGACCGAAACCGAGCTCATACCTGCGGGTTTGAACCGAAACCGACCCATAACCATTTACAAAAGGAAAGCCGAACCGTGGACCGGAACCACCCATACACAGGCCGGTCTTAGCTTTCACAGGTCGGTTCACGAGTCTTAAACGGGTCGACCTGCACACGCCTAGCAAGTAAGAACGTCAAACAGCATTGACGATTGACAATATCCATAATTTAAAATAACCTACACCGACAACTCATATTATTTACAGTAAATATGATTAAAATATAAAGTTAGAAACCAATAAACCTAAAATTCTACATAAATTATAGAAAAGAGATAGCACACAAGTTAATAACAAAAGAACTCTCAGAAGATATTAATACTTCATGTGTTCCGTAAAAAATTAAAAAGTTAATAAAAAATAATTTAACTTTAAATCTTTTTACTGGAGAGAGATGAAGAGGGTGTACCTCGTGATCGGCGAAGAGCAGATCCCTGGAGACTATTCCCCTGGTCACGTGGCCTCTTTTGAGCTTTGACCATACCAATCCAATTCAAACATTATTATTCATTTTTATTTTTAGAGCTAATCAGGAAAATGTAATATTTTAGTGATTACATGGGACCATAAATCGTTATTGGTTCAAGTCTCACATAATGTAAAAAATAAGTAGGTTTCAGGTCGAGCAAAGGGGTTTTTTTACTTACGGTGGGTTTCCTCTTGAAGATGACCTCAGGTTTGGGACTGAGGTTCCGTACTTGAGTAATGAAGATGATCGGGTGGGCGAATAACCCGTTAGTGATCCAATTAACCCGTTAAAAAAACTGGATCATCAAGTGGGCCGGAGTAATTATCAAATAGTGATGTAATATTATAAATGTTTAAACTACGTATACCTGTAAGACACTTGGTTTTCGATCTGAAAGGTTTGATGATCGGTTCGGTCATGTCGTGTTAACATTGTAAAAATGTCTTCTCTTTGTTTTAAGTTGGGATGCATTTGGTTTAATTGTGTAGTCGTGAAGAGGGGTGACCTTTTGTTGTGCTCCATTTCATTCCATGTCATAACACTAATGTGTTGGGGTGAAATTATTACACATAATATTGGACTCCATCCGATTATCTTATAGGATCCGGAAACTAATCAAACATGTCTTAAGCGGTATTTGGTATATAAATAGTACTAAATAAATGTACGTGTGAGTTATTAATAACTAGGTTGAGTTATGTGTCATGTTAAACATTATTAATTTTTAAAGTATAAAAAGATTACACAACCATTTAATTCTTTAATAAAAAATATTATGTAATTAATAGTGAAAATAACAAGTAGTTATTTATCAAGTGTATAATAGCTAATCCAAGATTGATTACTTATAGCCACCAGTTACATGGCATTATAGTTGTGTATAACATTTTCTTCATGAAAATATAATACATTTAGGACTAGATATTGCCTTTAATATTTGTGTTATACGAAGATGGTTTCACGTGTAATTCTTCAATGCATTTCAAGTATGACGTTAGATTCTTGTTGGTAACTCAAGACTATGTGTGTTATTTATTTCTTACATTGCTATAAGAGCATCCCTTATGGAAAGAATTTCACATTGTATTTCAGCAATCATTTATATTAAACAAACTTTATATATTCTTTCACTTACAAGTATATATATACTAAAGTAGGTATACAAATGAAGGTAGCAACAAGTTTTCATTGGTAACCCTATAACATGTGATGATGAGAAAGTGTACAATTAAGCATATATTTCTTTCACCAAAACCGGGGTGTTTTTGACACGTGGACCCTACCTAATATAAACCCCTATGCAATGAATCCAACTGAAAGTACTGCTTGAAAGTAACCCTCTTTCACCCTCAACGTGCTTCACTGCCATCTACTTGACTCTTATTTCATCTTCTTACTACCCCCACCCTTACCACACAAATTTAAAACGGCTATTTAGCCCTATGGTGTCAAGTGTTGCTTCGAAGCATTGATTTCGAGACTGTATCTGACCGGCCGGTCGAACCGGTCCGACCGGGAATCGGAAGGTGGGCCGAACCGAGACCAGTTCGTTTTGGAGGGGTTGGACCACCACCAGTTCGGGACGGACCGGATTTTGATTTTTGATTTTTTATTTTTTTCAGGATTTTAATCGGTAAAAACTAGGGGTTGAACAATAAATTAGTATGTTGGACATAAGATTATTGTTAAGTTTTATATATAATTATAAAATACATATAAATTACTTATGTTGAATTATATTTATAATATACTATATATATAATTATGACGTCATCCGGTTCTTAAATCCGGTCCGACCACCAAACCAGTAAGGCGTCCGACGTCCGATTCGGTTCTGAAAACATTGCTTCGAAGCGATGAAAAGTCAAGTCATGTCGTGAACATAAGTTGTAATTTAGGCTTAGTTTTTCCGGTTTCAAGTGTATACCAACTCTATATTGGAATATTCGGTTCGAGTCAAGTCAAGTAACATAAATAGAACACAATAACATTATAGAACAAGTAATAAATATACTATTTCATTAGAAAATAATAAAACTCTACATTTTATAGTTGTTTATACGAGTTTTTATTTTTAAAAAATATATTCATTACATCTTTGGACTCGAGCAATTAATATTATTAGAGAAACTAAAAGAAGTAAAAACATAAAAAGGATAGGAAAAGCCAGGTGCATTGATCGATTACTAGCAATTATTGGATATAGTTTTTGACGAGCGGCGAATGAGCCACAAATGGTAGCTGTTAAGTTTGATAGCAATTGTCGATTTTTTGAAGATGATATTTTTGTTTTTAAAATTGAGGGTAAACTTTTAGGTGAAATTAAAGAGGTAACTAGTGTGTCGTATTTGACTAATTTTTTAATCGAATATAACTATCTTAACAAATTTAATAAATAATAAACCTAATCGGTTATTAGAATTTAGGCTTATTATATTTAATAAAATCAGACTCTTAACTTAATTTTTAATGAGTTGTAAATTTTTGTAAAAATTATTTCGGTTCAGAAGTTGTTAATCTTTTAGTTAATTTCATTTTTACTCGCTAAGTTTTGACAAAAATAACGATTTTCCTTCAAAAGATTAAAAATATCAATTTACCGTAAGTTTTATATGTTGTTTCAATTTCAATACAAAAGTTTTATTATTTTGGATTCAAGTTGAAACAACAATGAAAATTTTGGACTAACGTGAAACAAATTATTAAACATTTGAAGATAAATTGATATTTTTTTAATATTTTAGAGGAAAGTGATTATATTCGTCAAACCTCGGGGAGTAAAACCGAACTTAATTCTTAATTTTTTATATATGGTCGGCATTCAAAAAGACATATACATTAAATATTAAAAATAAAATAAAACATACCCTTGTTGGTGTATCCCTAAACCTACTTTTACATTTACACAAAATCCTACTACGAAACTCCCAAATCTACGTATGTTCACCATAAGACCAAAATCATTAACCACTTGAGCAAAAACATCACAATTTTTTTTTAACGATAAATTTATTCTACTCCTACACTACATCAAATTATACAATTGTTTGAGTGTGAACTCAAAACTTCCTTTTTAAAAAACAAAGCCTCTACCAAATAGACGAGTCTCACGTTGGAAAAAAAAAAAACATTTGGTCCCAACCCTTATATAACCCAACTCCCCAAATCTTTTCACACTCTCCCATCATCACATGTTCATATACACTCATACCATCCTCCACTTAACCACAAACAACACCCAATAACGCCATGGTGTTTCCGATGCCTTACGACGGAGATTCACATTCTCCCGTTTCCTCCGCCGTTGACTGCACTCTTTCGTTGGGTTCTCCGGCCACCCGTTTGGCCGGAGACTACGATCGAGTGAATGAAAGAAGGCCTTCTGCTAATTGGTCAGCTAATTTTTGCTGGGATATTTTGCGCTCATCGCCTCACCAGAAGAGCAACCGCGGTGACCCCAATGGCGGCACCGCGGTTGCTGAACCGCTGCTGGTGAGGCGGTGTGCTAATTGTGACACCACTTCTACTCCTCTTTGGAGAAATGGACCTCGTGGACCCAAGGTAGGGTTGGTTTTCTGGTGATTTGAGGGTATATAGGGAGGTGATTTGATTATTAAACAGTCGTAAAATGGTCGCAAGATTTATGAGTGAGAATGTAGTCCGTGAAAGTGGTCACAAAATAACTGCTAGTCCTAATTTCACGTAATTTATGGTGGTTTGTTACTTTTTTTGGTCGTAAAATTGCAAATAAGTTTTTACGACCAAAAAAGCTGTCATGAAATGAATGTCTTGTTTTCTAGTAGTATGGCCTATTTTCCTGATTTAACACTTTGATTTAGATAAGGAGGTTTTTATTGCTATTTTTCCGGTCGTAAAATCATAAAAGAGTTTTTACGATCGAAAAGCGGTCAGGAATCTCTCATTTTCTAGTAGTATGGCTTATTTCATGATAAATTTTGACTTGGCTAAAGAGGTTTTTAGTTTTTACGACTGAATGAGTTTTTACAACCACGGGTCACATATGGTTTTCTAATTTAATGATTTAAGATTTTTACTAAGCAAGTCAGCTAAAGGGGTTTTTAAGACTGCTTTTCCGGTCGCAAAATCATAAACGAGTTTTCACTACCGAAAAAGCAGTCACAAATTCACAAATGAGTTTTTACTACAGAAAACGGTCACAAATGTCTGGTTTTCTAGCAGTGTAACATATTCTCATGATTTAACGTTTTGAAATTTTTTTACGAAATTGCAGTCACTGTGTAACGCTTGTGGAATAAGATTCAAGAAGGAGGAGAGGCGAGCGAACGCCGCTTCGTCGGTGACGGCCAATGGTGGCGACACGACGGAGAGACACCACTACCAACCAATGACTAACGGAAACACATGGGTTCACCACACACAAACCACCCACAAACTACCATCATATTACTCTCCGGCGACGGCGAAAGTGAACGAATTCAGGTTCATAGATGACGTGGACGACAGAGATTCGCCGTTTCTGACGTGGCGCCTCAACGTCACCGATGGTCAAGGGCTGGTCAACGGCTTTACGAGGTGAAGTGGGGCCCAGTTGGAGGTTGTTACAAGTGACGTGGAGTAGAAATAAAAAATTTATTTATTTATATTTCCAGAGGGAAAAAGGTTGGTTCCAGAGCATCACTTTTGTAATCACTTGTACTTCGTGCATCGATGTTTGTGGATTAATGCTTTGGAAAAGACTCGCTTTTGTTTAGTTTCTTTTAGGTTTAAAAATTAATAAATAACAGTATCTTTTTTGTCCTTTGGGAACTGTCGGTCAAAGGTATGCTTTTGGGTCTCAAGTTACTTTGTCCCATGAACTCAAAAAGCTAATTTATGTAGCTTTAAAAGTTTGATAATTATATATAACGAGATTGATATTTATAATCTTTTTGATAGCATTAAAGTGGTCTATTACCCGTTAAGATGTTATAAACCATTAATATGTAATATTTTAATGATCATTAAGATACTACCAAACAAACCTTTAGTTTTATACCTGATTATAAAACGGGTGTCTCACACACGGCTTAGTACTGTCGGGTAATATGTCGTATGATATCGGGCGTGCTCATGTATCTCAGGTCCACTTGTTAGTTTGTTTAAAAATATCTACTAGGATACAACTGTATCTCTTTTTGTTTCCATTTTAAATATTATATAATTTTATTTAACAACAATAATGAAATAAATATGATAAATAACATATATATCACACTGCTACAAAATAATTGAAATATCTAAAATATGTAAACCTTATGATGATATAACTTCTAAAATATAAATTTGTAGTTGATCATAACATATAAAATATAAATAGTATAATAAAACATATAGAAAAAGTTTATTATTCACTTAATTAAACATTTAAACTACTTGAATGAAACATTACTAAATAAAAGTCTAGGGAATATATTTTTTTTTCAATATATGGTTCAACTACACAAATATGACGTTTAGGGTAATTATGCGTGTATCCCATAATACCATAATCCGTGCATTAAGTTATCAATTTTAAACACGTCTTGGATGTCTTGGATTTCTGTATTCTCATAGGTTATAGATTTTTTCCCATCCTTGTTACTTGTTAGCGTAAGTATTTAAAAGTAGCTATTGAACTAGTTACTAGTAAACTGTAAACCTTATGATCTAGATCTTCGAAAGTGGTAACTGTGAGGAGTTTTTAGGAAGTATATGTTTATGAGTTTTATTCAATTAGTATGTTTATCTATATTTTGAGCATGTATCTTTGAGGACAGTAAGGACTAATGGAGTTTCTTTCTAAAAATGTGTAGTTAGAAAAATTATTTATCAAACTAGTGTAGTTTTAAAATTATTTATCAAAATAGTGTTTTTTTTAAATGTTTTGCTTCTCTCTCATATTCTCATTGGATATGTATCATTAGATATTTTTTAATGTTTTTTTAATTTATTAAATACAATATGTTAACAGATTTAGAAATGATTTTAAATATGACAACTTTAGCCGTGCGTCTAGATATATGTTTTAATTTCTTTCGAATTCTTTTTTATAAGAACAGTTTTTGAAAATGCTTAGTTGTGGTATTAAAATAAAAGAAGTCTTTTATTTCGTAACAGGTTTTGAAAAAAAATTGCTTTTATTTCTGTAACTTGTTTTAATATGTTTAATCTTGGTGCCCCTTCTTTTACGAAACAAATATTTTTTTTTTTTGTTTGGATTTAATTTAATTATTTTTTCTAATAATTTATAATAGTAATTTACTATCTAAAATATATTTAAATATATAACTTTCGGTTATTTTTCTTTGTATTCGAATAATCTTTTCATTTAAATCCAAGTTTATAAAAAAGAACAACTAATTTTCTCTTTATATATATATACAAAGAACGTAAAACTCATTTTTCTTTGTTGTGATAAATATAATTAAAACATTTAAGAATCAGAATAGTCAAATGGATTTATCAACGTGAAAAAGATAGTTAACCTCTTTATAAATTATAACCCATAACCTTTCAAATCAATTGGATTTATCAACTTGAAAAAGCTAAAGATGCTATCATTTCCATTTAAAACAAGTTAAAGAAATCAAGAATAGTTATATTCTAATAGAACGATTAAACATTTTAAATATATTTTGAAAGAAATAAAAAACATTTCAGAAAAACTATATAAAAGTTCCATATAAAGAACATTTCTAAAACTTTAAGAAAGGAAATCATTTGTAGAATATTCAATAATAATAGGAGAGAGAACAAAAATGTATAAAGAACATTATTTTGGTAAATAGTTTTTAAACTACACTGTTTCGGTAAATAAGTTTTTCATTTACATCTCTTTGGTAAAAAACTCAGGACTAATGAGCCCCTTTTTAGCAAGAATTTTATAATATAAATAAGAGGGTTAGAACTTAGAAGTTTATGCTTCTTAGAAAATTATTTGGTTGATTATTAATAAAGAAAAGTGTCAAGCAAGTTGCTCAAAAATATTCATTGTGTTTTATTATTTATTTGATATTTGGGCCTGATCTCCAACACCAAAGGTCCATTTTAATTTGAAATCATATATCTTGTCCAAGTTATATTATCTGTATTACCCTACTTACTTTGGCATAATGGTCGTAAAATACTATTAATTTTACTATCGAATTTTTTTATTTTTTTAATAGTTAGAAACAAATCCGGTAAATTACACTCAAACCACTTTAAGTGTAATTAGTTATAGTTCAGTTACTTCTAGTTACTTCATGTCATGACCCCTATCCATCAATGACGGACCCATGGTCCACTAGAGGTGGGCAAAAAAACCGGGTTCGGACCCGACCCGGTGGACCCGACCCGGAACCGGGTACGGGTACGACCCGGTATAGTTGAACCCGGAAAAAACCCGTAGGGTTGGAACCGGGTATTAGTTTCTAGATTTTCTTAGAACCTGACCCGAACCGGAACCGGTTGGACCCGGGTTGGACCCGATTTTGCCCCTTTTTTTAAAAAAAAAAAAAATAGCCGTTTTCTAACGGCTATATAGACGTTGGGATCGATTTTTGGCCCTTTTTTGTCACTTTTAGGCTTATAAGTTAGTATAAATAGGTGTAGGTTGATATGGTTTAATACTCAAGTCTTAAAAGTAAAAACATATGCAAAAAACGCAAAAAATACTCTCGTTTACTCTCGTTTTACACGTTCACTCTCTCGTTTTACACTTTCACTCTCTTCAATCTTGATATGGCTCACTCACAATCTTCTATTGGTCAAGGTTCGTCCAACGCTCCAACCGTCGTTCGTGTCATTCAAGAAAAGAAAAAAAATAAAAATAAAAAGAAAAAACCCGGTTGGACCTGGTTTCATACCCGACCCGACCCTACCCGGGTATACCGGGTAGGGTTTTTATACCCGGTTTTCGGGTCCGGCCCAAACCCGAAATGCCCATCTCTGGTCCACACTAACCCCACAACCTTATTTGAGTCCGTCGCCACTATTTTCTTTCTTCTTCTAGTCAAATCGATAGCATCCACCATTTTATGTGTTAGTTGTTGTCTTAATTTTCAAGCACTGGCCTTTAAAAAAAATACTTCCTAATTGCCTAGGTCATTAGACCAGTGTAAATTGCATAACATGCATTGAGGAAAGTGGTTAAGCACTGGCTTTTATTACAAAAAAAAAAAAAAAAAATATTGCTAATTGTCTAGGTCATTAGACCAGTGAATTTGCATTGATGAAACTGGTTACACCTGCCATGGTGATGGTAGTCAAATTACAACGATTAAAACCGTTAAGTTTGGTGATGAACTGGCGTAAGTACTAATACGCATTTCTTAACATTGTCACCATCTAGTAGCACATATGTGAATAGGACAACGAACCGAACGAATATAAACAACTTGTTTGTATTCGTTTATTAATAAAAGGAAATTGTTTGTAAACTTTTCACGAATACTTCCCGAACGAAATTTCTTGTTTGTGTTCGTTCATTAAATAAATGAATTGTTCGTAAACTGTTCATGAACACTAACCAAACATAAATGAACACAAATAAAGACGAACAAACACAAACAAATGTTCATGAACATAAAGGAACACAAACAAAACCTTATCAAACTTTAACACAAACTTAACCTAATTATCCGAACATACTTGACATAAAAATAAAAAAATATCTATCAATCTTTAAATGAATCGAAGTTGAAAATGGTTAAATAAGAGATGTTGATGGAGACATATAGTATAACTAGGGTTTCATAATTTTAAACATTAAAACCATTAAAATAAAATTATAAAATCTTTAAAAGAACAAATACAACGAACATAAACAAACACATTATCAAAAATTCCCGAATAAACAAATAAATATGTTCTTTGCTCATGTTCGTTCGTTTAAATTAACGAATAAAATTTTCTTGTTCCTGTCCATTATTTAACGGGCGAATATGAACAAACTTCCAGCCAAACAGTTTACAAACTGTTTGTTGAACTTTCGGTTCGTTTGCCGCCCTTGCTGAGAATGCATTAATTCCATCGTTGTGCCTGTCTACAACAGTGATCATGAGACAGCACAACAGATTATGAGACACGTATATTCTGTTTACGTGAGGCTCAGAATAGGCCAGTTGTAGCTGCAAAGCAAAACCGCTGCCACGCAAAACAACGGACCTCATTTTCGATTTCATCATGGCCCTCTGATATATCTACAACAACATACTTAACAAACCAACATAACCAACCAAAAACAACACAATTACATGTTAATAAATCAACCTATTACGCAATAACAACACCGGAGCAGTTTGAACATGGCTCAGAATGGATTCTCGGTTGCGGCTGCATGCTCAAATTAGTTGCAAAGCCAAGGCAACCGATACCATTTTCCAAATATCATCATAGCCATAAGAACCAAAACAGCGACATTTAAAGTGCCATCATCATCAACACTAGACATAAGGCAAACAATAGTTTCACGAAACACCTAGGTGAGTCAATGCTCATGAGAAGTTTTAGATGAGCACACCCGTATCATCATCATTGACAATATGATCAACAAAGTCTCAGGTGAGCCCTGGCTCAATATCGTCGACTCGAGGAAAATAAACCGAAACAAACCCCACGATTGACATCACCAACCAAAGACCATATTAGAGTTTACACCCATAAACATGAAATAACCAGATGATAAGCAAAGACTTGCCATCATCAAGACAACAGTAACAACATAAAAAGAAGTCGAAATTTTTTAACCAAAACTGGTGTTTCCGATGAGCCAAACGCCACTATTATCAACACCACCAGATTTAGAAACCTAGAAATAAAGAAGATAACATGTCCGACATCTACAGAAACACACGGCGGCGCGCGGCAATCACAACCTTTGGGTGACCATCTGAGCTCACCGCGACACGGACGCCACCAAAGGCGATCGGCAGGGATCACCGGCAGCGTCCAAAGTGACCAACGGTTGCACCTACGCCGCCAAACCTAACCACTATCGCCACCCACTCAGGTCCCGACATGCATCATAGTAGAACCAAGAGGCTCCCGAAGATGGCACTGTTTCCACCCCCCACGCCAAGGTCTATTGGCACCTAGTCACTCAGATCTAGTTTAATGAAATAAATAAGATGATATTTGAAGAGGGAAGGAAGCCCCAGATCGAAGTCGCCATAGTCTCTGGCTCCATCGCTCAACCTCACCGCCATCACCACCCATTCAGAGCAACAACACCATCGGAGGGGGATCAATACACGACCACCGGCCATCCTCCTCTAACCCACAACGGCGATAACGATAGTCTAAACTCTAAAACCACAAATCCCTCACACACTCTCTCTCTCTTTAAAACCTTAAGGAAAGAAAATGAAGAAAGTGAAAAATGAACAGAGTTACAGAGGTGATCAAATGTTATAAAAGTCATCTTGTACAACATGCAACATTAGTAGTACAACCACTATTCATCATACTTCTTTTTTCATAGATAGGTAAATAGCGGGTTGAAGGAATGTTAAATTCGGTAAGGTTTGGGCACTTCTGCCTACTGCTTCAATCAAGTTTCCCTAGATTTTCTAAGTTCCAATACAATTCCAATGTGTTATGTTTAATAAAATTGAAGTTAAGATTAACCACATGTCATGGTCTTGATCCAGTTCCATAGGTCCGCTTTCAGTAGCACTGACATGCCACTAAACAAGCATGATTCTTGACTTCCGGATGATGCTTCCAAAGCAGATGATGAAGTGAAGACGACGATGGTCCTTGTGGTTCAAGAAATACCATTTCAGCCTTTAATGTCATCTATAACAACACGAGCCGAGTTGCGTCCTGACGCACCCATGACACCACCACCAGGATGGGCTCCAGAACCGCATAGGTACAGTCCTCGTAACGGAGTTCTGTAATTTGACCTGTGCATTGCATCCCATATGAACTTATCATCCAAACAAACTCGTTTGTAAATGTCACCAAAATCATGTAAGCAGAGTATACTAGAGACTGTTACCATCCTTTTACAGGTCTCATGAGGAAAATAGAATCCAACCCCATTGCACCATGGAAGATGTTTCCTCCTGCCAATCAAACAAGTGTTTAGCGGGTCAACTCAATCCGTTTCCACCAGGCAGAATCTTATGTCCAATTTGATGTGTGTAAGGGTGTAAACGAGCAAAGCCGAGTAAAGCTTGATTAGACTAGAGCTCGGCTTGTTAAAACTTACGAGAGCTCAAGCTAGAGCTCAGCTCATTTAGAGCTCTATTTCTAACGCTCGAGCTCGGCTCATGGTAGTTTTTAAAGCTCAAGCTCTGCTCAGGTTCGGCTCATGGTATTTTTTTATTATTAATTTGGTTACATAAACATAACATAAATTGTTTAGTAATTTTCATCATATTTTTAATTTTAATATATAAATTATACATGTGTGTGCGCACGCGCACGCGTGTGTGTCTGTGTGTTGAATATAGTAAATACAAATTATATATATAATAGGCTCGTTTATTAAACAAGCTCATTTATAGGCCTGAGCTCAAACTCAAAGTCGTTTAAGTTTGGCTTGATTTGAGCTTTTAGCAAGCTGATTTTGAGTAGCTCACAAGTGGCCTGGCTCATTTGCACCAGACATGATAATCTATTTGGACCCATAAGCCAACCCATCATTTTTGCCACATCTATAAACGATATATGACAGATTTTTATTCTTTTTCATTTCGTTTAATCTAAAGGTCAACACAATAAGGGATGACTTGCCTGTGAGACCAATAATCCTTTCAAGGTCTGGTGGAGTCAACATGTCATAGCCAATAACTGATGAACTGAAGCCAGGGGCATACTCGTCAATTAAGTTGAAACAGCTTTTTGCAAATGATTCCTACAAAGAATAAGGTTTGAAATATTAAATGTCAAACAAGAATGATTACAAGATAGAAGACATCACTTGTAATAATAAAACACCCATCTTAAGTTAGTAATTTGAAGATAAAGAGCATTGAGCCTGTTTGGCACTGGTACCATAAAGATTTTAATGTCTCTCATAATGAAGACAATACGTAATCAATGGAGATGGAAACCCTACGGGATCTATACAAAAGGATGATAAACTATGAGTGCAGCATATATTTATATTTTAATATTTTATTAAAATATTGTATTTAACCAACATATTCAGCTGCACAACAGATAATTGCAAGTGTATTTTTTAAAATAAAACTCACTCTATATGCAGTATCTTCCCAGCTACCATCATTAGGCTTATATGGTGTATACTGAACAAACAAATTGATAACATGCTTGCCTACAAAAATTGACATTTATTGGCTTCAAGGCGCTTCAAATTCAGAGTGAAATAAATTAATATTTTAATTAAACAACTCAGATGATGTGGCAGATAATATTACCTGGTGGAGATATAGTTTTGTCTAAAACCGAAGGAATTGACATTTCAATCAAAGGCCTTCGTGATGGCAAGCCATTTCTTGCATCCTGGCATGCAGACTCAATCTCCTCTATACTGATACAAGATTAGAGAAACATGCCAAAACGATAAATGCAATTATAAAAGGAATAACTATCTGCTATGAACAGACTCCAGTTTGTGATAAAGACGAACAAAAATAAACAAAGATACAAAAAAGGAAAATGAATGAATATCATACCTCTCACAGCCAATGTGGATGGTACCCATATGCTGAGGACCAGCTTCAGGGTAACCAATATTGCAGCACTGAAACTGTGGCAACTTGTCAACTGCCAAATTGATTTTAGTAGTTGCCTGTTCAATATAGTAGACACTTAGCATCTTACAAATTATGTCATCATTATGATTTTGGAATTTAAAAGCATGAGAATTTGTTACAGATTGCATTGTTTGATAATAGGAGAGATGATGAGTTGCTATAGAATCTTACACAGCTATAATCTGAGTGCTTAACAGCACGATAAAAATCTTCCGGAAGAACATTTTCAGGTACTAGCTCCTGTATCAAAGTATGAAAAAGGAATAAGTCAAAGCAGTTAATTACCTTCACTTCTAGCAAATTGCAACCCATCTTTAGCATGAAATTTTTACCATGAAAGTCTTTTGTACAGTCGCATTTGATAAAACAACTGAAGACCGAATCTGTGTTCCATCAGCCAATACAACCTAAAAACACAAAGTAAGTTTATCTGGATCCTGCATTATGGTCCATTGTAGTGTTAGGCAATTGGATAATATAGTTATAGACTTATGTCTTACCCCGGTTACTGTGCCTGAATCTTCAATCATCAGCTTTGATACCTGAATAATAAATGAACCATTATTTAAGTAACACTGCAACAGCATTGTTTCTGGATAGATCTTGATCCAAATAGGTTACGACTAAAGACTATACTCCCCTCTGCCAAAAAATAAAATGACCCTATCGTTCAAACTTCAAAACATGAAAATTAAGAAAATATAGGTTACAACAAATAATTATATAGCTTGAAGGAATTGAAATTGATTGTAACACCTAACATCTAAGAAGATTGCATAGACATAATTAAACAATGAAGTGAGCAAAACCTTAACATCACTCATTTGATTACCAAAACTAGATGATCACAGGTAATGTATAAAAGAGTAACAAAAAAGGAGGATGTAAAGACAAGTGCTAAAAATTTTTAATGAAAGGCATTTGCTTTGGGACAACCCAGAAAGCTAAAAAGGTTAGGATCAACTTCTATTGAAAAGAAATATGAAGTGGTGAGAGAAGAAATACATTGGTTATGCCAAAAAAAATAATAATAATATACCTCTGCATCAGTAACTATAGTGGCACCAGCTTCCTGAGCAGCCTTTCCAATGGCCAATGACACAGAGCCCATTCCACCTTCAACATACCTAAATGCATATCAGTCACCTAGCATGTAGATATGTAACTCGTAGCTAAATTCAAGACTCAACAGACATATTCATGTATTTAAAGGGCAAGCCAACCAAAATAGATAGAAATTTAAAATAAAAAATCCATCAACAAACAAGGACATAGAAAAAGAACTCACTTATAAGATAAATAAGTTGTTTAACGAAAATATTAAGACCTTGAAGCACCTTTTGGGAAAAAGTGTGTCCATAATGAATTCAAAAATATGGATCTATCATGTGTAAAGAAAATACAAGTGTACCAAAAGCAGAACTTAGCAATAGATTCATTAATAAACATTACATATATGCAGCAGAAATACTTACGACCAAATTCCACGGTCACCATCAGTTTCTCCCATCACATGGTGTAGCAGAACATATCCAGTCCCTGGTGTATGGGCACTTGACTGCATTACAAATGCAGGAGTATAATTTAGTCATTTCAAGTTAGATATTAAAAAAAACCTTGTTGCTTCGTTAGCAATAGTTAGTTGTAGGAGTATTGAGAACATAGAATTACAAAAACAATAAACATATGTTCTTCTAGTTATGAGTCATCCTAGATTCTCTTTGGTGTAATGGTGTTTTATTTCATTTCCTTCCTATTCTTTTTCTTTGTCTTGCTTTTATTTCATTAGTTTATTACTTTAAATACAAAAGAAGAGTTTCAAACAGCAAAAGGGAAGTTCATTTATTGACTCAACACAATGTATATTATCTTAATCCTTTTATGACGTCCAATACCAAAAAAGGTGACTCTTGGAAATATGTTTGCAACTGAGAATAATAAAAAATATTGATGAAAGAGGAGTAATGTGTTCCTTGGAGCCCAAATATATAACGAGATACAGAAATGTAATAAGCGAAGGGTGCTTACAGTGGTTCCTATCACCGCATCTGTAGCAAGTGTTGACTTCAGCACCTCACTCTGCATTCACGTATAAACGATTCAAATGCTGGTACTTAACATTTAATACAAAATACTAAAGTCAACTCAACTGTTCATCCGCTCTATAACTTTTTCTACCAATATAATGAGCAACTTAACACAATACTGAAATGTGCATACAATGCATCGATACTCTTAATAATGTTATTAGTGCCATTTATTCCACTATATGTGGTAAATCAGTATCGATAACTGGTCTAGCTAGAGAAACCATATGCAGGTTTTGAGTTAAGGATAAGTGACATGATCAAATAAAAAAAGAATAATAGACATGTAAAATGAGGTAACAATACAAGCATCTTTGTGACGTATCGATAACTCTACCCCAAGAGATAGAGAGGTTGCACTCATGGAGACCCTCGGCTCAGAAAAACCCTTTTTACACAAAAAGTATAAACACCATCATTGAGAAATGAGGATCAAGTAATAACCTCAAACCAATTATTTAAAACCTTTGATGCTGGTGACAGTAAAAGGTCCATGAAATCCCTGAAAGAAGAAACAACCACATAAGTTCACGAGGTCTGTAATGCAGACGTCTTCTTAAGCCGATCAAGCCATGAAGTTAATTAGTCAATATTTCAAATGATTTAGGGGATACACACATTTACATTATTATTTCCCTTAAATAATAAACTAATACTAAATCTAACTTAATGTGCTCAAGGTCCTATTCATTTGGCGCTAGGATAAGAAATCTTACACCAGCCCTTGTTGACCCATGGAGACAGACTGATGCAAACAATGCGCCCAAAACTCTGATTTCTGCAACTTATGTTTCAATCGGGAATTAAAAGACGAAACACCTTGGTGAGCTTCAGGAGGTGACGCATCTATTAGTGGATCCATGAACTTGCAAAAGCTCTCCAGCTGTTTCTCATACCTACACATAAACAACAGAGCAGTTCCTAAAAATCAAATAACAGAAACAGCTAACAACAAAGAATATCAACATTGACAGCAAACTATATAACAGTAACAGATTAAATTTGAGTACTAATCTCATTCTCAATACATAACTATGTTGAATCTAGAACGTTAACCTTGGATAAGCCTCAGCATCCCGTTCCGAAAACTTCGAAATCTCCGAATGATTAAGCTCAGGATCAGAACCTAGAAGAAGATAACGTCCGTCCAAACACGGCGTAAACGACGACGGATTCCGCTTCAATAGCTTCAATCCATGCCTATGCAGCTCCAGATCTCTTCAATTTCATCAAATTGGAAAAAATCAATCAACAGTTCACAAATCGATAGATCACACAATCAATCAACAACTGTTTGAATGTTTGATTAAACCTGATGATTGTAGGACGTAGGAGGCTCTGGAGGTAGCTGCAGCGGGAGAACTTGAAGCCGGGGATGAGTTCTTCGGTGACGGCGGCTCCGCCGATGAGGTGGCGGCGTTCGAGGACGGCGACGGAGAGGCCGGACTGAGCTAGGTATGCGGCGGCGGTGAGGCCGTTGTGACCACCGCCGATCACTAGTGCGTCCCATTTCTTGTTCTTCAAGGCAGTGGTGGTGGTGGTGGTGGTGGTGGTGGTGGTGGTGGTGGTGGTGGTGGTGGTGCAAAAGCTTCTTCTCCACATTTTGGGGATGAAAAGGTTGAAAGCTAATTTGGTGTCCCGGGGGTATCAAACTAATATCCATGAAATGAATCTTGTTACTTTAATGAATATTCGATTTTTAATCGTATTCACGCTAGTTTTTTCATCTTCATCTCAATATTTACGTTAAACGTAACATTTTTTTTATTTTTTTTTAACTAAATAATATTTTCATATTTTTATCATTATCTTTTTTCCATTCCACACTCACAATCACCTTTAAAAATATTAAAATTTTTATGGAAATTGTACCGTATTTCCCTAAATATGAGGAATCACGATACAATCCTCATAAATTTTCTCTCTCTTTCACTCACAACCACTCACAACCATCTTTATAATATAAGGCACACACTCACATCAAAACGAGAAACCTGTTGAAGAATGCTCACATCAATACGAGGAGATGCGCATGTTAATGCATGGGTCAGGAGAAGCCACGTGAGGTGTTTCAGCGCCATATGATTACACTTAGAAAGAGTAGAGGTGTAAATTAGTCAAGCTTGTTACAAAACACTTGGGATCGTTCGAAAAAAACTAAAATCGAACCGAGTTTAAATGAGTTCGAGCCTGCTTGCGAGCCTAATCAAGCTTTTTATTTCTATAATTTTTATGCACATGTAAATATATATTTATATAATATAATTATATATAGAGTTAATTACATGAAGGTCTTTGTGGTTAGTACTGTTTTCACTTTCGGGCCCACGTTTGAAAAAACTACAAGATCGGTCCAAACGTTTGACAATTTGTATCACATTTGGTCCCCCACTTGGATAGGCATCAAAAATTGCCGTTAAGTCTAATCACGGGCTTTCCATGTGAGGGCAAAAGGACATAAATTGTCGTTAGGTATGCGCATAGACACCACAACTCATCTTCATCACTCATCTTTTTCTTTAGACGTGTAACAATGGTGGTATGTTTCTTTGAAAAATACGCAACTGTTAGAACTTCGTGGACGGAAAAAAACCCTGAAAAAAGATTCTACTCTTGCCCTAAAGTTGTAAGTTCTCTCTCGTTTCTTGATCCATATAACCAGACAACATAGATTTTTATAATGTTTTGTTCTTTATGAATCAGATGAGCAATTGTTTTTTTTATAGGATGGGTTGATCCTACCATGTGCCCTAGGTCGATGCATATCATTGCAGGTCTTCTAAAAAAAAGCTTGAAGTGGAGATTAACAGATGTCAAGCTGAAATACGAAAGAAAAGCATAATGATAGTGATGTTAGGATTAGAGTTTGTAACTGTGATGTTTCTTTTATGTTGCTCAATGTTCTAGTTTAGTATTTAGTAGAAATGTAATGACAAGTGTCACTTTTGAATCACTCTATTGGCGGCTATCAATTTTTATGAATTGCAACGTTATATTGTATGTATCCATATGAATTGCAACGTTATATTGTAACTGTGATGTTTCTTTTATGTTGCTCAATGTTCTCACCATTCCATAAGACAATGTAATCAGCAACCTATTTCTTAATAGCATCTAGGAGTCTAGTTGTAGTTAGTGTAATTGGTCCTGTGCATTTGTCAATCACCTTCAAGACATCAGCAATCCTTTTCATTAAATACTCTCTCACAAAGTCTAAAGCCGATAAGATTGGCTTGTCCCTTCCAACAAGAAGTTGTAAATTAAAAGTTTCACACAAGTTGTTCAATAAAACATCCATCTTGGCTCTCATTACACAGATAACAATAGCTTATGATTGGCTTGTCCCTTCCAACAAGAAGTTGTACATTAAAAGTTTCACACAAATTGTTCAATAAAACATCCATCTTGGCTCTCATTACACAGATAACAATAGCTTATGATTGGCTTGTCCCTTCCAACAAGAAGTTGTACATTAAAAGTTTCACACAAATTGTTCAATAAAACATCCATCTTGGCTCTCATTACACAGATAACAATAGCTATATTAATTAACTTATCATAACATATACAAGAATATATATATATATATATATATATATATAAACTAATTATAACATATACAACAATATCTATTAACTAAACTATTAATACCTGTAAAATGTGATCTTGTCTAACGTTGTGATGGAATTCTAACCAACCATTTATAACATTTAACATTATAACTCTTCAGCTCATCCATCTTGACTGAAACTCTACAATTGTTGTAGTTGTTGCACATCTCCAAAGCATGTCCTTAAATGCTTTACTTTCCACTGACTTCTCATATTTTGATGTATGCATCTAAAACAAAACATATGTTCAACAGCAGGGAACTTAGGAGATGGCAAGTACAAGACCCTAGTGTAAACATGTAACAATGATAAGCATAACTATACATATAATACACAGACCCTTTGTCCATGTCTTTAGATGGTAACATAGATCTACCTTTTTGCAACCCTTTTTCCATGTCTCAAGTTGTTCATGTACAAGTCCAAATCATCTGGCAGGCATTGAAGAAACCAAGTCCATGAGCTTTTGTTTTTAGCTTCAACTGTTGCATATGCTAAGGGATATATCCCATTGTTCGGATCCATCCCCACAACAGTCAATAATTGCCCAGGTTAGGGACCCTTCATAAATGTCCCATCAAGGCCCAACAACTCTCTCTAAGGCCTTCAAAGGTCCTAGGCACATATAAATTTTCTTGAAAATCCTAGTTGGTAAATCGGGATTTGCTTTATGTTCTACCATGAGTTTAGCTGTGCTGTTAGGATTAGCTGTCTGTACTTCAAGGATGTAGTCCTATTATCTTGAATATTGTTCCTTGTAGTCACCCTTAAGTTGGTTTATTGCTTTAGTCATGGCCCTAAAAGCTTTTGTTCTTATACCCTTAACTCTGCAACTCCTCTTGAATGGTTTTGATTGGAATCTTAGGGTTTGACTCAACTTGATTAACAAGCTAAGCTTCTTTTTCCATGAAATCGAAAGTGAAGGCTTTGATTTTTCTAGATTGAAGACAAGTGTAGTCTGGATTGTAGGTCTTTATCATCCAACACGCACCTTCTTGGATTTTAGATGCATAAATAACCCAAGGGCAGGTACTAGTATACATCTTTTTATATTAATTTTTGCCTTTATCTTTAGCACTTGTCCCTTTAGTTTGACTAGGCCCACTGTTGCTTTGACAAGGCACGTGCTCATTACATATAGCCCTAACTCTATTTTTGTCATTCCTCAACAAGTATAACTCCCTCTTACTCTCAATTGCATATCTGTCGATAAAATCTTTTATCTCCTACCTATCACCAAAATTTTGATCCACATATAATGTTACTAAATTACTAGCGTGTTATTGTTCTTTCCATTTCTTCCTTCTTAGTTTCCTCAGGTTCTTCAATACTGAATCAAAGTCATAAGATGATTCTTGTTTTCCACTATCAGGTGAACACTCATAAAACATTCAGACCAGTTGGTCTATATTCTTCAATACTAGCATTTTCATCTCTTAATATGCCTACACTCATCTACATAATCATGATAGTCTCTCATGTCAACTTCTACATCTTCCACTTCATTGTTCTTGTCAACAATATAGTCATTATTATCACTTAGAGACAATGAAACTCTTGATCAAAATCAACATGATCAAAGTGATATTCAAAATCATCATTATGAAAATTGATATCCTCATTGGGTGCTTGATTATCACGTGCTTTCTCATTAACTACTTGATCATAAACAACTTCATCAACTAATGGTTGCTCATTAACATCTTGGTTGTCATCCATAAACTGAGTATCATCCACCACTTGGTTGTTCAACCCGTGTATTATCCACAAATTGTTATCATCCACCAGTTTGTTAAACCCTTGTGTTTCATCCACAAACTGACTATCATCCCCAACTTTCTTATTCAAATGTCGTGTTTCATTCACAAACTGACTATTGTCCCCAACTTGGTTATTCAACCCTTGTGTATCATCCACAAACCCTTTAGTAACAATTAAAAGAACTTGACTAGAATATGACCCTTCACCAACTTCAGTAACATGCAAAGGAACTTGAACAGAGGATAATGCTTCACCCCTATCAACATTTTCATCAGGCCATCCTATGAGGTATTTGGTTTGATGAAAATTATGAGCTCCTACATCCTCCAAATCTTCAATCACTACCTTAGTACCATTTGGGATTTTGGCATAAGTCTTCACCTTACTCTTACCGTACTCAATGTACAGATCAATAAGATTGTGAAGGGTTTCATAATTAGAGAACTTCGACACATCATGGTCATTAGCTAAAGCCATTAATCCAAAATCTAAGTCTAAACCCGAAATACGAAAATGATAAATAAAAAAAACTCTTTCTTACCATAAATTAGCCCTAATTCCTCCATCAACAAAAGAAACCTATTGTATGCATAAAGCCTTCCTGGAAGTTTCTAAAGGTCTCACTATGATGAATCCTCATAAAAAAAACATGTTTGAATTGTACGTTGTGAATGAAAACAACAATAACAACCAATATTATCAACATTTGTTTGTTTTGAGTTATAAGACATTGCTGTTTTTCACAACTAAAGACATATAGTAAGCTTTATTTGCAACATTGTTCCCATCACAGGGTCATGTGGTTTAGTGAATGTTTTCAAATCCCGATCCATAAGCTCCTCGCGTATAGCATCCCTTTGCTCATCCTTCAAACTCAAAATCTTTTCTTTCTTTTTTTCCTTGAGTCCACCATTTGTTTTTAAAGCTCCTCCTTTAACATTGTGTATTTAAGCAATGGCGTTGTTTTGAGTTATAAGACATTGTTGTTTTTCACAACTAAAGACATATAGTAAGCTTTATTTGCAACATTGTTCCCATCACAAGGTCATGTAGTTTAGTGAATGTTTTCAAATCCCGATCCATAAGCTCCTCGCGTATAACATCCCTTTGCTCATCCATCAAACTCAAAATCTTTTCTTTCTTTTTTCCTTGAGTCCACCATTTGTTTTTAAAGCTCCTCCTTTAACATTGTGTATTTAAGTGATGGCGTCGACCAAATCAGTTTTGTTTGATGACTCGACTGATTTCTTTTTTTTTTTGTTGGCCCGTTGAATCTTCATTGAGGTCAGGAATTTGGCTACTAAATGTATCTTAGAACTTGTGTAGTAGCCAAAATCCAATTATTTTTTCTCCTAACTCTTCATCCATCAACAGAACGGTTACCCATTTGTCATAACCCCAAACCAATTCCCATGAATCTATCTGGGTAAAACCTTTCATCTTATAGTTGTTACAAAAGGGTCTTAAATTTCTTAACTGAGTGCAAATGGATTAAAACATTATTCTTCTTGTACTGAATAAAACAAAGTGATTGGGTGCAACTTGAATAGATATATACGATCCTTGAAAAGACATGTAATAAAGATATTGAAATTAGCGTTTACCTCGTGGTTATGCTTAACCTCCTCTTGACACTTTCTTGGTAGATACCAGTTTTTAATCTTATATCATGTATTTTTTTTTCTAGGAAATGAGTTAGATTTTGATGTAAAATATGTATAAAATGATAGTATATATAGGTTAAAATTTTAATAATAGAAAACATTCTTTTTTTTTTTTCAAAAAAATCATTTTGATCGGGTATGTTACCATTCAACAATCACATTTTTACTCAGTTCACTACCCAAATGGAGGGGGTGTTGCTATTCTAACTGAGGTACCCAAATGGATTTACCTGAGGGTGCCCTAATTACCCTAATTACCCTAATTAGCCTTGCAATTGAATTAATCAAGAAACATCTGGTTACCCAAACAGACTATCATCTCCGCTAATGTTATAACTAACCCTATTTATAAATATCTAAAATAAAAAAGAAATTGGTTGTATATTTAGCAGACTTGTAACCAAATGGATACTAGGTCACTCTTAAGTTCTAATCTTGTAATCTATAGGTTGATTAAACATGAAAGAAACCAAGAAACAAACAAAATCCATATCCATAAAAAAAATAATAAGCCAACGATAGCCCCCAAAACATGTTGCTAGCACAGCCCTACCAAAGTTACTCGACAACTCACCACCTAAATAACAGGTTAAATTGTTATAGATCTGGGTGGATTCGAACCACCAACCTCTCGGGAAATGCATCCAAGCGCTCTTCCCAACTTGAGCTCACAGATCTAGAATCTTGGGACTCACTCAACAGTATTCAGGCAACATTTTGTTAACACATAAGAACATGCAAAAATCTACCCACATGCCATGACTTCAAGAGCTTAGCATGGTTTTATCAGCAATTAAAAAGCTCCCAATCTCAACATGTGAGCTAATAATTGGAATCCTCAATTGAGACTTCAACTCTCTAGGACAGCCATTGGCCACAGTTATCCCCTCTCCACATCGCCTCCAGAACTAACAATCGTCCCATTTCTCACTGAATCAGCCCTAGCTATCTGATAATAGCAGTTGGGATCACAAAAAGTATCCAACCTAATCCAGTAGCACAATCCTACAAGCCAACAGTTACCAACTTTCATTCAAATAATATCTTACCCATCATAATCTCTCTTACCCAGCTGGAAATATTTTTTAAACCACCTTCTCTTGATGTAGAAAAATCCCCCACCATTTTCTTACTTTTTTCATTCTTTTTATTTCATTCACTTCAAGACTAGTTCTGAACCTCGCGTAACATCATCTTCAACCAAACAATTAGATCAGTTTTTCCAGTTTATCATGATATACATTTTTTTTACATTTTCCTGTTTTTTTATTTAAAAAAATTCATAGATTTGTGGCAACAGACGTACCCGGTGAAAACTAACCTCAACCTTGGAACAAGTGGCACGGTATTCCCGGGCACCCATGTTTTTCCAAGGAAAAATACTCGACCGTATAAAGGAACCATTTTTCTCCACCCCCAGCAAACCTTATCATCCGATTCAAATCACCAAAATCTACCGATAGTTGGCACGTTGGTCACCTCAGAGGAGAGGAAGTTTCACACTTCTACTTCAATGAAAAGCCCAAAACAAACTTTAATCAAATTAGAACCTTAACCTTTTTTGTTACTTGCACACCAAGTTTTATGCCAACTACAATAGTCAGATTCCTGCCAATGGCTTATAGTGGTTTACCTACAAATTTCTTACAACAGTCCCAACTATTAAAAATAAGACCTACTGAAACAATTTTAAGAAAATTAACCAGCACGTTTTAGAGTATTAAACATTCAATATATCTGTAGCTCCAACAGTTCCAACTGTTAAAATAATCACTGAAAGATAACCAATTGAAGTAATTAACAAGATATAATAACAAAGCTTCATTTTTTTTCCCAGTCGGAGACTGATAAACCATTAGAGCACTGAATGTGTGCGTCTGTCGATCCTGCACGATATAGAAATGCAAACCCAAGAACAAATTGACATCTGCGGAACTTATGAAACTGAGCTACAGTGGCTTATACCTGGATAAGGAGTGGCAATGGATTCAAAACCAAGACAAATCTCATGAAGCATATGGCAAATTTCATTTATTCGCAACCATGACAACACAAGAAGCAATCAAACTTCTCACGAAGGATTGAGCAGGCACCAAGACAGAAGATATCTGTAGAACACCAACTGCAAGACATTGAGCTTGTAACAACCAGCACATAGTATATCCACCACAACAGCAGCAAGATCAACTCCACACAGTTTTGACTAACAACGATTTGACATGCTATATCATGAAGAGACATGAATCGAATGTACATATATATCGAATAGGACTGGTAAGAACTTGAACAAAAGTACCTTCAAATGGTAATTAAGGAAATACTCAACTTTGATGGTGCTTGATAATTAGTTGTTGATTTGCCAGAATTTGGACTACGAAAAGGCAGTGCTAATGATCCAACATACAGACAACCCACACACAGAAACAGGCACACACACCAGGAGATCCCAGGCAACCCTGTGCGATCTCCCCCCAAAACAAAAATAAGATCTTTTATTAAGATGGGTGACCTGCCATGTGAGCGCACCCTACATGGCAAAGGTCAAACGACAGAGCATAATACAGGACCCCTCCTAAAAACAGGATCCATTGCTTCCACTTACATACTCAACATAAACCTGGATACGAATAAGCATACTTCACTTCCCAGATCACATCAAACATCATAATTCCACCCCAAATCAAACTAGATCAGTAACAACGATTCTGATGAACAATAGAAACGGATCAAGAGGTTACCAGCTGAGTTGATCAAAACTGAATTAAGTGGATCAGTAAATTCAACAGGATCTCAGAAAACCTGCTGTCATACAAAGATAAAAACCAATCAAAACCTCTAAGAATCACAAAAATATTTACAGCTAGATGATAACATCCGAGACATTTAATAAATTCAGCTGCAATTGCCTTATACCTGTAAAAATAATTGACGAGCAGTGTTGGTTCAAACCACAACACAAAATCTTCAAGAACATGACATTCACGTGCAGCCATGACATCAGATGCTTGGGGACGCAACAATGAAAGCTGTTATAGACTAAGATTGAACGCCACCAAAGCAGTAGAAAGTAAACAAAACAGGGAACTTAATGCAACCAACACATGGACACATAACCACCGGAGCAAAAGCACACCGCAAAAACATCCAACATCTTCAAGCTTCCACAAATGTTCAAGACCAAGTACCAGCACTTTAAAAGATTGAGAATCGTTCCCGTCAAGACCTTCCAAAAACGCTATCTAGCTTCAATGGATTTTGAAGACCAATTACCACTGCCACAAACTTGACCATATCCCTGAGCTCAAATTTATCTCATCTCCACCAAGAAAGATTATTAACAACCTTTATAATTAAAATACATACCAAAAAGACTTACATATATGCCATCATAGTCAAATCCACTAACAGAAGTTTGGACTCCAATACAACTCACGGGGAACAGTCAAGATTATTGTTACACAAACTCAAAATTTTACCAGCATATATTTATCAACGTAAATCAAGATTATCAAAAAGCAACAAACAAATGTTCTTCTAGATGGGTAATTAAAATTCTGAATAAAGTAAAAAACAAGAATGCGCAGATGTGTTCATGTTGATCACAACGTATAGTGATCAGTTATTATGTAGACCAAAGCATAAGAAGATTTCATGGTTGAGCCCTTCTTTTTGAATAATTGCAGAATCATGAAAGTAAGGATTTCAGATTTTCATGTCGCAAGTTAATGAAATTGGATAATAAATTAGTTCATTAGCTTGAAGTTTATTACCGCCCTATTGGCTTGAAGCTTATTACCATGGGCTTGCGGTCCTTTGTGACCGATCCTGAGGAAAATAATGTACATATAATAGCTTTAGCTGTTTCAAACCAATAAGATAATTTGAAGCAAGTAAACCCACTGTCGAGTGTAACTGTAATCTTGGGATTCTTTATAGAACGACTTGTAAATGTTAATGAAAATACTTCCACCCAATTGCAATCGGATTTAGTTTATGTTTTCATACACTGACGCGCTGTGGGGGTGTTTGGGATTGCTTATTTTTTTGAAAAGTTACTTTGGACAAAAGTAACTCAATTTAACTTTTCATTATCTACTTCTTCTTCAATGTTTTCTAAACATACTTATTAGCGACTTCTCAAAAGTTAACAAGTCAAAAGTCAGTAAAAAAAAGTAAATTTCCCAAACACCCACTGTGTTCATTTGAAAGAGATTATAATTTTAACGAAACCGTAATTGAAAACTTAGATTTAAAATAACTTTTATGGGATTAACAGTTCTATTCATATAAACATGAATCCTGATATATATCGTAAAAGACAATTGTAAGCAGTTAGAAAGTACCTTCGAGTGATAATCAGGAAATAGTTAATTTCGATTGCGATCGTCGAGTAATTGTTGTTGATGTTGCCACGAATTAGACTGTTATGAGGCTTTGAGCGCTGCTAATGATCCAAGCACGAAGCATAAAAGAATCACACGCAAACACACAAACACGCACACACACCAGAGGAGAGACCCCGGGCAACCCCCGTGCGATCTCACCCCAAAACAAAAATAATATCTTTTATTAAGAACGATGACCTGCCATGCGAGCGCACCCTACATGGCAAAGGTCGAATAACAAGGCATAATAGGACATCCAGGACCCCTATCAAAACGAGATCCCTTACTTCCAATTACATACTCTACATACAAACCTGGATGCCAAAAACACAACTTCAGTTCACAACAGTACATCATCTTTAAGTTCCAGAACAAGTCAAATCTGAACACATATGACGATTCTGATGATAGATCAAACGTGTCATGAAGTCAACAGCCGCATACCAAAACTGAATCACCAAAATCAGAGGATTTCACCGCATACAAGAGAACCTGCAATAATAGATAGATACAAATCAATCAAGTACTCATGAGATATTCAAGCAAAAACGCTAAACACGTTAAATTGACCAACATAGAAACGATTAAACAATAACATCTATCCTTCAAAGAACAATCGACGTTGCCGCATCCGATCAGGCATAAAAAGCCGAAAACGAACAAGATATCATCGCGTAAAAACGTTTTTTGCCGGGATCACATAAAAAGAACAACAAACATCAGTAACATATAGCGAAAAATTACAGATATCAATAACAACAGAAGAAGGAAGTCAACCGTACCTTCCGTAACGCAATCGCGTAGAGAAATTGCAGATCTGCAACGTTGACGGACAGATCCACGAAGAATAAACATCTTACACACCGATCAACGGTAGATCAAGACGAAAAACCATCAACTGGCGTCAAAACCCTCATCTTCCTGCATAAACGGCATCGATCCACACAAACACAAGACCACCGCATCAAAACGCATATCTCCAACAGATCTGTGTAAATCACACGTTTGTTGAACCAAAAACGATGATCTGATCATCAGATCTGAAACTTCTACGAGATGACGATGAGATCCATACATCGTTTCGCGAGATGAGAGCCAGCGATCTCGTGATTAGGGTATTTATAAAAAGAGTCGGTAAAAATGGACGGCTGAGATTAAATTACAGGGTGATCATCCAACGGTTGATAGATGAGGTGGTGACGTGTGGTTATAGGTGTTTCCTTTAAAGGCGGTCGCATGGAAAACTTGACAATTTGTGGCGGTTGGAAGGGAATAGAAGTTCCTTATCGACCCGTTTTAAGTCTACGGTTCAGTTGACCCGGCCCGTTTACATACGGCTGCACCGCCTATATGTGTGGGCCACCAAACTTTATTTAATGTGAAAACACCCCATATACATATGGAACACAAAACACGTTTCTTGTTTACAAAAGCAACACAAATCATGTTCATCATAAAAAATTAAAGACTAAATTATTATTTAAAAAAAGTTTAAATACAAAGTGTATTTTTACAACAAAGTATAAGAAGACACAATAAGTTAAAAAAAGTCATAAAAAAATTATATCTCACAATCTAAATCGAATTTCAAAAAAGTAATTCCGAGCTTTTGTTCCCCTAGTCGTCTTCACTAAAAAGAAAAATAAACGAAAAATAAAAAAATAACGTTTTTTATTATGACATTTATGAAAGACACAATGACGTAATTGTGTCATATAAAGACACAATAAAAAAAATTTATTTATTTCTAAAAGAGGACAACAAGAGAAACAGAGATTTTGAAGTACTTTTTTGAAATTCGATTTAGTGATTGTTAGATATAATTTTTTTTGTGACTTTTTTAAACTCATTGTGTCTTCTCACACTTTGTAGCTAAAATACACTTTGAAGCTAAAATACACTTTGTAGAATAACATCACCTTTATTATTTTTGCCCATGGGAAGAGGGTCATTTAACCCTATTAACCTAAAAAAAATCTTTTAACATATCAACCCTTAACATTTTATTTTTAACTGTTTTGGCCCGCAGACTCTAACTCTATTAACTTTTTGTTCTGTTAAGTGTAAGGGTAATTTGATTATTTTTCACCTTAAGGACTATTTATGTAAATGTTACATCTCTAAAGTTATTTATGTACATTTTTTTAATTATCAATACAACCACCATACACCACCACCACCACCTACATACAGTTGAACAAAGTAGACCATCATCATCTTCATCTTCATCTTCATTTTCATCACTATTACCAAAATCTCAATCTCCAACGCATGGACTCGCTTGACTTCCCCACCGGCAAGTATCACCGGTCACTCCAAGGCCCCAATCCAACGCCCCTTAGAGTCCACAAGGACTACCACAAGATCCGCAAACCACTGGTTGCACCACAGTCCACACCACCACTAACAACAACAAACACCACAGCATCATCACCAACAACCACCGAAACAGCATCATTCGTCGGTCATCATCTACACCGTCTCCCTAAAGGTAATCCACACAAACCCAAACGAATTCATGACTATGGTCCAACGTTTAATCGACCCATCTATATCGCCTCTGGTGGGATCGTCATTCTCCGTCTTCCAAGACATCGGTGGTGTTGTGTTTTGACACACCCCCACTTTCAGCACACAGTGGAATCAACGGGAGAGCGACTAGACTGAATATCAAAAACAACATTGTTTACAAGAGAATAATAAAATCTTTATTACATCGAATATGTTCCTAAATGCTTCATAGTCTGGGCTTCTAGAACTTAGTACAACTACTACATGAGGTTCTTCAAAATATAAAATTAGCCAAGATATCTTTGGTTTTCGTTTCCTGAAAAGCATACTAAAAGTGTCAACTAAAAATAGTTGGTGAGTTCGTAGGTTTAATGAAAACAGAGTTTAACACGTATGATGCCAATTAAATAAGTCCACAACCAACCTTGTACCCGGTTATCCAATCCCCTTCTAATATGGATTGAATCCCCGAATAGCAACACCCGAACTGTCAAAGAATAAGCATGTGCAGATAATAAGCCGCGTAGACACTACAGGCTCAGCAGCACTATATGTCTCGGTGTTTGTTCGCCTATACATAGGACACACTGTGCGTGGGGGATTCCCCAAGTAGTACTAACCATGAGATCCGTCGGTTCTATCCAGAATTAATGGTTGTGTATAACGACAGCAGGTGCATGTGCATAATAGCAAAAGAAAGTCTTAAAAAATTGCACATCATATATAAACGAGTATGTTTTTCACCCCAAAAGTGAATAAAAATGGGCTGCGAAGACTCACCTGGGTTCTCTTACAAGTATTTGTATATCAATGTTGAAACCTCATAACTAAGTGTAGAAACTCACCATTGCAATCCTAATTGTACACTTAGCGTCAGTTCTTAGCAATACAATAACGCTATCCCATGTGCGATTGAGCTCTTTGTATTAACTTAGGTGAGATGTTCGTTTAATATTATAATTGGATTGTAAGTTGTTGAATGATATTAATGTTGGTTGTATAACTTACTTTAATTTCTTAAATTATATATAATGTGTATCGAGTATTAATGTATATAGATATATGAATGTAATTATTTACTCGTTATTATATATTCATATTAGAACGTTATGATAGAAATATTTAATTATAACCTAATAGGTTTACTTGGCTCGATCCCTCATTTGTTTACAGTCCCATTAGTGTACGCGACTTATATATTATAAATTTTTAATGTGTGCGTATACATTTTAGAAAATATTAGTTGTTTTGTCTTCATATGTATACATATTTATTCATGTAATTAGGATTCTAAATTATTAAAATTACTGTTCTAATATTAGAAGTATTATTAGTAAAACTAATAATAATGATAATGACAAAATCAATAATATTATTGTTACTAATAATAAACTTAATACAAATAAAGCCATTTACCATACTATATTAGATATAGAATGATATTGTTAATAATAAACATTAGTAATATTATTAATAATAATGTAAATATTACATAACTATATCACTATAATATCATTAACAATAATTATTATAATGATAGTGAAAAGATATTAATAGTAGTATTAGTTATTGAGTTAATATTAGACATAAGATTAATAGTTATAACATAATATTATAAATAGATAAAATCAATTTCAAAGATATTATTGATAGCAAAGATAATACTATTTAATATGTATTTGATTGTCCTTGTAATCTTAGGTATACACTTGTTAATATCAAAACTTGTGTTCGATGTTACATTAAGATTAATCTGATTTCTATTTAGTTGTAATCTATTAATACTTGTAGTGGTTTTTATATTAAAACTTAATCAACTATTAGTTATAAGTTCCTATTGGTATAAATGGTTTATATATCTTATTTATTCCCATTGTATATATATACACATATATGTATGTAGTGTATTTTTATAATTAAGTTTTAGTATTATATTTTACATGATATTATTAATAAATATAGTGACAATGATAATTATCAAAATAATAGTATTAACATTGTAGATATTAATCTAAATATTAAATAAATTATTCATCATACCATTTTAGGTATAGTACAATATTGTTAAAATTTAACATTATTAATACTATCAGTAATATATACTATCAATTACAATAATGATAATAATTATATTAATGATATTAACAATAATATTAATAATAAAATAACAACAATAAACATAAATAAACTTTTTGTACGATTATTATTTATGATATAATACTTGTTTTAAAAATATTTCATGTTCAATAATGCTTGAATGTTTGATAAATTATTATGATATGTTTTTATATATTTCTTTTCTTTGACTATTTATTATAAATATATAATAATTACATGTTCCAGCTTATTTTTAATTGTAATTGTAATGACCAATATATAAGGGGTATTAAAATTACTTTCATTTTTAATGTTAACTTACTAGAATACGTTAACATTTACGCTATTAATATTAGAGTTCAATATACTCGATTGATTAATAAAATATATACGCAAAACATATACATATTCTTGAGACGCACAAGTATACCTTTTATTCTGTTCGCGAAACCCAAACTCATTCGCTATCAACTTGCGCTCCCTCGTGTCCTATCGTTGACTGCCTGTTGACTAAGTGTGATCGGTTTTGACCGTGGCCGACTCGTTTGACCCTATCCAAACATCACCACAACAAACCTCACAACCACCTTCACCGTCACCATCCACATTCACTAACATCCATAACCACCGCCTTAAACCTAAGCCTCACCATCACCACAACCGCCATCACCATCATCATCCCTGACCATTACAAACCAACTGAACCCCCACCATCCACCGTCATCACTACCTAATCCACCACAACCACACCGACCACCGCCAGCCGTCACAGCCACGACCATCACCACCGTCAACACTACCATCGCCTTACCACCGTCATCACAAACCTACCGAACCGCCACCATCATCTTCGACTTACACCATCCTCGCAGCCACAACCACCAACCACAACCGCCATCGCCAACACACCCACCATCATCGTCGCTTACCAACCATCACCACAGCCATACCACGGCTGCCATTACCACCACCACTATCATAGTCAACAACCACCACCTGCGCAACCGAAACCAAAGCCAAGATCCATCATCGCTGCCACCATAGTCGTACAACCAACATCAGCAACCGCAGCCGACCACCGTCACACCGCCTCCTTTGCGGCTGTCAAAGGACCCATAGACAACAACCACCACTATCACAGCCACAACCATACCCGCCATCAACCACAACCACTGTCGCTGCCTGGATCAACATCCACAACTGCCATACCACCGCCACTCCGTCTACTGCGCGACCACCGGTGGGTGGTCGTGACCACCACTCGACCACCATAGACGCCACCCTCGTCGTCACCGCCTTGGGTCGCCGCCACTGTTGCAATTCGACCAAAACAAGGAAATTGGGTTCTCATGGGTGTCCAAATGAAATCAGAGGTTAAGGAGGAAGGTGGGTTCGGTTGGGGCCGGTTGAGGTGGTGCCGTCGTGTGTAGCCGGAGATCGACCGGAGGTTCGCCGGAAGAGGGGGGGGGGGGGAGGGAGATTGAGGCAGCCGCCTCTTTCTCTTTCTCTCTTTACCCTTTTAAACCGTAAAATGGGGAAGAATTCCCTTAGATAGGAGGGTTAAGTTAATGGGTTTATTGACGGTCGGTTCGTATCGCGTTTAAAATGGTTTAACGTTACGTTTTCGAACTTTATTTTAAGAAAGTATTTAAAAATGGTCTTAACCCAGAGGTCAAAATAGTAATTTACTTAAAATTTAAATATATCTTGCCACTCACGTAACTGGACTCGTGTCTAGACAATAATATCTCTAAATGGTATGTATTTAGACTTTAGGTAAATCATTTTCTTCTAATTTTTTTATGTTACATTAGTGTTATATTATACTTTACTTTTATTCATCTAATTTTTTCCCTTAACCTAGAAAATATGTTACTCTCACTTCACTCCCAAACATACGATTTGACATCAGATGCCATAGACATCGTAAACATTTTAAAACAAATTAAGATCAATAACGTACAATCATATTTCATATTTACACCATAGATTATATACAACACTTTAGTTTTAAACTAATCATATTTTGAAAATTAAATAGAATAAACATAAACCACAAACACTATATCTGGAATAACACCATACATTTTCATGCAATATCATATGCAAACTATGTAAACATATTTATAGTAGTACAAATATCATATATTATTTACATTTTACACAAAGTAGAATGTTTCTATTAGTACACACCATATATTTTTATTAACATAAATCATTTAAGTCCAATCAACTAATATATATTTGTATTGAAATTTATTACAATGTTTTAAAACTTATACTATTTATTGGGTTATCATTGTCATCTGTTGTGTTTTGTTATCCATCATCTTCTTTCCTTCTCCACGGATAGAATATATGCATATTAAACACCATAGAAACAAATGTTTTTGAATTTGATTTTTGCATAGTGACGATTTACTTGTAAATTTTATCTTGAATCGATTAACAAACGCCATTGATGATTGTAGTTTCTTATTCGGTTAGATTACGATAGCAAGTCCGAACATCTTCGTTTACGCAATTTGATTTCGTTTAGAGAAATCTCCGGAAGTGACAATCACCTTTTACCCCTTCAAAGAATCCACTCGCCAATATAACTTCTTAATAATCACGATAATAACATCACGTAAATCTTGACCACAAACTCCAATATCTAATGGTTGTGGTTTCTTCCTAGACTTTTTATTGTTTACTATCTCTTTAAAAAAAATTTATATAGCTGGTGTATATATAAGAATTAGATAGTAATACTTGTTTGTACCATGTAGCTTTAATTTTGGACTCTAGTTCTTGAAAATCAAGCATGTGGAAAACTTGTATATAACAACGTCAAATTGGGTGTCATGAAATAAAGGATACCGACTTATCATGGTGGCATCGACATCATGTATTGATGTATGTTAGCCCCTAAACCTATACTTTTCTGAATATTTTCCTCAACATTCTTGTGTTTTTTGAGCATGATACCTTTTTAATATAATGGTTGAATGGTAAGTATTTTGATATATACAAAATTATAATTGGATTCTAAACAATGTTATTAGCAATGATGATTTATTTATAAACCGTCAATATTTATTAAAGGAAAAGAAAAATAGCGAAGATCTACACTTAGGTAAAATGAAAAGATTGTATAACATCTAAATCTATAATCTATATTGTATATATTTATAATCGGTCTTCAACATTTGATAATACCTATAATTACATTATTGACTTTTTTAATTATATTATATTTTTCATCCTTGAAACTATAGGTTTTGTTAAATATAACCCTAAATTTTTCATCCTGCGCTTTTGCAATTTGCGCCTCGGTTTTATACCCTATAGCCTCAGTGCGTTTCGCGCTTTTTAAAACCAAGCTGGTATTTTTATATTTGTCTAATACTTATTATTTATATTAAAAACACCAAAAAGTTTAATCTGGAAAGTTGTTTATAGTTATTTGTACAAGTCAATTTTTATGTTTTGTTAAGTGTTGAGTCAAACTAGACGTTTTATTAGACAAGTTTTGATATTTTGAAAAGATTTTCAAAACCAATTACTCAAAAATATATAACAAATTAAAGGAAAAAGTAAATATAATAATTTTAGTTGTTAAAATAAAACAATTCAAAAAAATCCTAGAGACCCTAAAAAGACGAAAAATAAAAAAATGTCTAGATAAGAAAATTTAAAGATTAGAGAAAAATAATGGTGTAATAGTAGTATTTTTGAATTGTTCATAATGATTTAAATTAAAATTCTCTAAAAATACTTCACTATAAGTGTGCAACAAAAGTATGTTTTACGGTCTCATCTCCATCACCCTACTATCAATGACTAGTACCGTATCATGTAATCATTATCATCCTTTTGTATATTGCTTTCTTAGCTAAAGGTTGACAAAGAAAAGAGATCATTTATTTTTCACATTCATAACGAAAGCTTTATCCTGTTTATTTGAAGATAGCATAGAAACCGATTAGTTGATCGATTACTGAAAACCAATATTTATATCTACGCATAAGGTTTTTTGATTTGTAGTGGTGGTGCTTTGGTGCTCGTTGGATGATTTGCCCAAATAAACCACATATCTATTTATACTAGTTGTCTCTGATCTATATTTATCTTATATAAAGTATTATATCCAAACATCTAAAATAGTTAGAAGAACTATAAGTTTACCTAAAATTATATGTGCTTGAATAAATCTTAGGAATTATGTAGACGTTTTCTCATGATCTTTTCATACAATTCCTTGAATAATATTTATTTTAAAGTTTCTAGAGTGTTCTTGGCCATGATTTTCTTGTGAAATAATTTCTAAATCTAGTGAATTGTGATCTTCAAGCTGTCATGACATTATGCTTTTAGAATGTCAGTAAATATGTCTTTTGTTAGTATTTTTTTTATGTTCATTTTCAAGGATTTAATTGGTTTTAAACATCTTTTGGCACTCTCTCTAGGGTTTCAACTTTAAAGACTTAACACCAACATTTGGTTTTGGTGTTTATTTTCTAAAGACTTTACGGCTGATTAGTGGCATTTTAATAATTTCATTAAAAGGTTATGTTTGAACTACTTAAAGTCAGAATGCATTTATTTCACTTAAAAGTCACATTTTAATGGTTTATCAAATCATCTAATGGTTAAGAGCAATAACAATCCATCCATAATCATCATTCTTATAATTACATTAAAAATCATTATTTTTTCTCTCTTTTTTTAATTAAATAATATTTTTATATACATTTATCATTAAATTTTTCTCTCATCCACTCACAACCACTATTAAAAAATTTATGAAGGTTGTACCTTGTTTCCCCAAATATGAGGAAATACGATACAACCCCCATAAATTTTCACTCTTCTTCACTCACAACCACTCACAACCATCCCCTATAATATAAGACATCCACTCACATAAAAATGAGGCAAGGGCTGTAAGTGCTCTAAGCAGGTAAAATTTATTTGTTTCATTTAAAAGTCACATTTTAATGGTTCATAAAGCTTTTTAACGGTTAAGTTTCAAAGATTGTCGAATAGCCCTTAATTGTTATATAATAACTTTTATATATTCAGTTAGGCTTCTTATCGACTCAACAAAAGATTGTCGAATAGCCCTTAATTGTTATATATATTTTGTACCGTTTTTGTTAATTTTGACTAAATATTCCCAAAACACAAGAATCCTATATAAATATCTCTAAGATCTTAAAAAACAAGTTTTGGTTGCACATAATTGCTATTAAACATAGCCCGCTTAAAAGGAGAAATCATGATAAAAAAAAGGGGAGTTCTTAATATTTTCATTTTCCAGAGAATATTCATTATGATAGTATATGGGTGAGGTTATTCTATAATTTGTATTTTTGCTGCAAAATGTGAGAAGACACAATGAGGCTAAAAAAGTCACAAAAAAATTATATATCACAATCTAAATCGAATTTCAAAAAAGTATTTCGGAGTCTCTGTTCCTCTCATCGTCCTCTTTCAGAAAAAAAAAAAAAAATTCATTGTGTCTTTTATGACACAATGACGTCGTTGTGTCTTTCATAATGACACAACGACGTCGTTGTGTCTTTCATAATGACACAACGACGTCGTTGTGTCTTTCATAATGACACAACGACGTCGTTGTGTCTTTCATAAATGACACAACGACGTCGTTGTGTCTTTCATAAATTACACAATAAAAAAATGCTATTTTTTATTTTCGTTTATTTTTCTTTAGTGAAGACGGTTAGGGGAACAAAAGCTCGGAATTACTTTTTTGAAATTCGATTTAGATTGTGAGATATAAATTTTTTTGTGACTTTTTTTGACTCATTGTGTCTTCTCACACTTTGTAGCAAAAATACACTTTGTATTTGAACCTCTTTCGATAGTATATTACTAGTTTAGAAACCCGCGTATCACACAATTTGAATAACAATATTAAATTAGTTGTTATTAATTAATATTTAAGAATTATAAAAAAATATGAGATAAGATATAATTGAAATTGTATATAATTAACTACCATAAGTAATAATAATATTTTTTTAAACTTTTATCTATAAAAATATTTGTTGTAAAAACCTGTTTTTTAAGCATTCTATTTTTTTTTTACTTTTTTTCTCTTCTTTTCAATTAAATAATATTTTTATATACATTTATCATTACATTTTTTCTCTCATCTACTCACAACTACTTTAAAAAATATTAAAAAATTTATAAGAGTTGTACCGTGTTTCTTCAAATATGAGAAAATACAGTACACCCCCCATAAATTTTCTCTCTTTTTCACTCACAAACACTCACAACCATCCCCTATAATGTAAGACATACACTCACATAAAAATGAGACACGGGCTGTGAATGCTCTAAGCATGTAAAATTTGTTTGTTTCACTTAAAAGTTACATTTTAATGGTTTATAAAGCTTTTTAACGGTTAAGTTTCAAAAACATACTAAATGATTCATATAATATCTTTTATATATTCAGTTAGGCCTCTTATTGCCTCAACACAAGATTGTCGAATAGCTCTTAATTGTTATGTATATTCTGTACCGTTTTTGTTAATTTTGACTAAATATTACCAAAAAACAAGAATCCTATATAAATATCTCTAAGAACTTAAAAAACAAGTTTTGGTTGCACATAGTTGCTATTAACCATAGCCCGCTTAAAAGGAGAAATCATGATAAAAAAGGGGAGTTCTTAATATTTTCATTTTCCACAGAATATTCATTATGATAGTATACTAACAGGTTAGAAACTCGTCTATCACACGAGTTGAATAACAATATTAAATTAGTTGTTATTAATTAATATTTAAAAATTATAAAAAAAATGAGATAAGATATAATTGAAATTGTATATAATTAACTACCATAAGTAATAACAATATTTTTTTAAACTTTTATCTATAAAAATATTTGTTGTAAAAAACCTGTTTTTAAGCATTCTAATTTTTTTTATAGAAAGTTATTATTAGAAATGTCATTTTTCAAAAACTTCTTTATATTAAAAAACTTCATACGTTTTTTAATAAAAAGTTTTTTTATTTATTAAAATTTTGTTTAATAATTTGGAAAAGATATGCAACATAATTAGTATTTAATATTATCATTAAATAGTTGAATTCTTATGGTAATGACACATGTGAAAATGGTTGTGAGAAGACGACATGTGGCAAGATAATTATAAAAAAAATGACACGTGACAAAAACTAGTTTGATTTATTAGTATAAATATGTAAACTAGATGCAAGACTAGAAAGTTCACCGGTGGATATCATTTAGTTAATACTTCTTGACTGCACAATCAACTAAATGTATGTAACAACTTGCAATATTCGTTATATTTCTTTGTGCAAATGTTGATTTGGCTTGCGGTGGATGCTTGTTTACGGGATGCCGATGATAGAAATTAAGAAAAGGAGGTAGCTTGATTAGGTGGAATACCTCCTTATATATGTAATTCTCTATTCAAATAAAATGATAGCCAAAGGTGACACATGTCAATAATACATTCATTCTCATCAAAAAAAAAAAATTTCTCTCCTATTAAATAACTAAATTATTTACTAATAATAAATAATAATATTTAATTATTTTTTTTGCTTAATAGCTTTTTAATAAATTAAATAATAGATCTTTTTATTAATGTTATTTTTAAAGAAACAACTTTTTACAAAACGAAATTTTTTCTAAAACATCAAACTTTTTAAAAAAATATGAAATACTTTTAAAAAGTAAAGTTTTTATAAACCAAAAAGAATTAAAATTGGAAGTTATAGTAACAAAATTTTAAAAAATAACATATTTTTAAAACAATTTGTTTTGAAACAAAATGTTTAATTTATTTTTTGAAAAATACAAAAATAAAAGTTTAAAAATTTGATACTATTATTTTATTACTTATGGTACTTGCTCATACGTAATTTCAATCATATTTTATCTTACACTATTATTTTATAACTAGAAATTTTTTATTATTTTATTTATTCAACTCGTGTAATACACGAGTTTACTAAATCTAGTTAGATATATGACTGAAATCATACTATTCGATTGCAAAATGAACATTTAAACACATCATGATCTTGCAGCTAATAATAATAGGGTGAGGTTATTCTACAAAGTGTATTTTTGCTACAAAGTGTGAGAAGACATAATGAGTCTAAAAAATCACAAAAAATTATATCTCACAATCTAAATGGAATTTCAAAAAAAGTACTTCAGAGTCTCTGCTCCTCTCGTCGTCCTCTTTCAGAAAAAAATAAAAAAAAAATAAAAGAATTTCTTTGTGTCTTTTATGACACAATGACGTCATTGTGTCCTTCACAATGACACAATGACGTCATTGTGTCATTCACAATAACACAATGACGTCATTGTGTCTTTCATAAATGACACAATAAAAAAACGTTAATTTTTTTTATTTTCGTTTATTTTTTTTATTAGTGAGGACGGTTAGGGGAACAAAAGCTCGGAATTACTTTTTTGAAATTCGATTTAGATTGTGAGATATAATTATTTTGTGATTTTTTTTACTTATTGTATATTTTCACACTTTGTAATAAAAATACATTTTGTATTTGAACCTCTTTCATAATCATAATAATAATCGATTGCCCATGTACATCTACGTATGCGAAATGCAAATAGCCTATTCCGAATAAAAAGAACACAATCAATAACGAATCACAGCTCTTCATATGAGAACACATATAGAGCGAATTGGTAATTTTTTGCTTATTTCATTGCTTAGAAATAAATTAAACATTCCAAAACCATCCCATTAACTTCAAAAACTGAAAATCCAACTGAACCATTGTCTTTTTTTCTCAACAAAGGACATGATTTTAGGATTGGTTATTAGGCTTCGCGACGGACTTTATTTCACGTTACTGTTAAAATTATAAATATTGTTGAAGCAAAATTATTAGAATCTTGCTGGCAGTATGCTCTTGTTGCAAGTCTGGTGCTTTAGCAAAGATAGTAATTCTCGTATGCAAATTGGATTCCTTGATGTATATGGATTTAATTGCTCAAAACATAACAGTTTAGAGCACTCTGCGTTATTGTTGCTAATCATCTTCACATACTCACACTCTCCAACTCATATATATTGCTTTGATTTAAGTAACGAAAGTTGTTTGGATGACCTAGTTGTAACTGTCTGCATGTAATTAACCTCTGTGTTTTGCTTTCTAACTTTGTCAATGTCACGTAATGTGTTGGGGTTCCCCTCTTCTCATTCCAAATATATATATAGTTTACAAATTACATAATGAGACATTTGAGAATACTAAATAATACAAACAAGTAACCTAGTCTAATATACCCCCGCAATCTAAGGTGGAGGGTTACGGAGACTTAGACTGTAACGAAACTTTTCAAATAAAATCCTTGGTAGTCCTTTGGTGAAAATGTCTAAAAAATTGTGACGAGTGGGAACATGGAGAACCTGGACTTGACCACGCTGAACTTTTTCATGAACGTAGTGAATGTCAACCTCAATATGCTTGGTGCGTTGATGATGAACCGGATTACCCGAAAGATAGATGGCACTGAGATTATCACAATATACCAAGGAGGTGCGCTGAGGTGGAGCCCGTAACTCGAGAAGTAAATTCCGCAGCCAACAAACCTCGGCAACAACATTTGTAACACCCCTGTATTCGGCCTCTGCACTGGATCGAGAGACGATCAATTGACGTTTGGAGGACCATGAAATTAGATTGTCACCCAAATAAACACAATAACCAGAGGTGGAACGTCTAGTGTCTGGACAACCGGCCCAATCAGCATCAGTGTAAGCAACCAGAGAGGAGACAGAAGACTTGCGCATTGTCAATCCCATATGAACCGTGCCCTTAATATACCGCAAAATTCGTTTTAAAGCTAATAAATGACCGGTACGAGGAGCATGCATGTGCATGCAAACCTGCTGAACCGCGTAGGATATATCTGGCCTGGTGAAGGTGAGATACTGGAGGGCACCGGCCAGACTACGGTACGTGGTTGGGTCAGCAAGTAAGTCACCAGAATCAGAACTTAATTTACCTGCGGTGTCCACGGGTGTACGTACAGGGTTGCACGAGTTCATCTTGGCCTTGTCAAGAATAGTCTGGGCATACCTGGACTGGGATAAAAATAAGCCATCATTGAGGTGAGTGACAGAGATCCCTAAAAAGTAACTCAAATGTCCCAAATCTTTCATTGCAAACTCAGAAGAAAGACGTTGCATGAGATGTTGGCGAAGTGTATGAGAGGATGTGACCATGATTATATCATCAACATAAAGAAGTATGTAAGCAGTATCTGAGCCATGATGGTATGTAAACAGTGAATGATCACAAGAGCGGTGAGTAAATCCCAAACGAGTGACATAATCTGTGAACCGTTGGTACCAGGCACGTGGTGCTTGTTTGAGGCCATATAGTGATTTCCGTAGTCTACAGACATGGTTGGGATACTTAGGATGTCGAAACCCCGGTGGCTGATGCATGAATACGGTCTCCTGTAGATGCCCATGTAAGAAGGCATTTTTAACATCTAATTGATTAATATGCCACCTGTGATGTAATGTTAAGGAAAGAACGGTCCGGATGGTAGCTGGTTTAACGACCGGACTAAAAGTCTCATCAGAATCCACACCAACCTGTTGCGAGCGACCGTCACCAACTAAGCGAGCTTTATATCTTTCCAAGGACCCGTCGGATTTTAGTTTATGCTTAAAAATCCACATGCACCGAATGATATTCATATGTGGCTCACGTGGTACTAACTCCCATGTCTTATTATTAATAAGGGCATTAAACTCATCATGCATGGCACGAGTCCAAACAAGACTTGATAGGGCTTCCGAGGGGTTCCGTGGGATGGGCTCGAGTGTGGTGGTGGAGTGTAGGTTAAACGGTATTTTAGGTTTGAGGTTGCCGGTCATGCTACAAGTTTGCATGGTACTAGGTGGTGGGGGGGGGGGAGGTGGTGGTGGGGGAGGTGATGGTGGAGGAGGTTGTGGTGGAGATGCTGGCAGTGTGTGTGGGGTTTGATGGGCAGGTGTGCGGGTGGATCTGCGACTGTATGTTTTGGTGATGGGGTGGGCTGATGAGGGATGATTTGGTGTGGGTGTTGTAGGTGCTGTAATGGGGTGAGAAGATGGCATGGTTGTTTGTTGGTGCCAAAAAGATGGGTGATGAACATGATCCGAATGGTCTTGATGATGAAGGAAATCATAGGAAGGAACAGGAGAGGAAGAGCTAAATGGAAAGATGGACTCATCGAAGACAACATGCCGGGAAACAATAATCTTTTTGGTGTTCATGTCATAGCATTTGTATCCCCGATGGTTGGATGGATATCCTAAGAAAACACAAGGAGAGGAGCGATTTTGGAGTTTATTAATGGAGGTAGAGGGAAGACGGGGATAGCATAAACACCCGAAAACGCGAAGATGAGAATATGTTGGATGTTTATTGTAAAGAAGATGAGTTGGTGTGTGGTTGTTTTTGGTTTTAGAAGGTAGAATGTTCAAAAGGTAAGTGGCCATTTCAAGAGCATGGTGCCAGAAAGAGGGAGGTAAGGAAGCGTGTGTAAGAAGAGTGCGAAGAGTGCGAAGAGTGCGAAGAATGTTGTTTATGGAACCGATTTTACGCTCGGCTTTACCATTTTGAGAAGAAGTATAGGGACAAGAAAATCTAAATTGCATTCCATTTTGGTTGCAAAAGTTGAGGAACGCTTGGTTATTTTACTCGGTTCCATTATCACATTGAAACGTCTTTATTTGTCTTTCGAATTGAGTTTTAATTAGGGACTGGAACATGAGAAAAGAGAATAAAGCATGGGATTTGTTGGTTAACGGATATGTCCACAAAAAATTAGTGTAATCATCAAGAAACAACATGTAATATCGATGACCTTGTGAACTACGCATCCAAAGGTCGCTATGCACATTATCAAACGGTAAAGTAGTATGAGATAAAGAATCATAAAAAGGAAACTTCACTTGTTTACCAAAAACACACGATTGACATAATTGTTTATGTTTAAAAGAACCAGCTAAAATAAAATTCTGTTTATTCAAAACTTGCAATAAATCAGACCCCGGGTGACCAAGACGTCGATACCAGAGATCAAGAGAAATAGCAGCAAATGTGGAAGGAGAGACGAGTTGAGCAGATTCAAGAGAGAGCGGGTAGAGATCTCCGGTGCTGTTACATCGGAGGAACGGAATCCTGGTCTGAAAATCCTTCACATCAAAACCAAATGGATCAAATTCAATGGTTATTAAATTGTCAGTGGTAAAGAGACGGACAGATAGTAAATTTTTTATTAGGTGAGGGGCAACTAAAATGTCATTGAGTTTCAAAGGTGGAAACGGTGGTTTTAGTATGGCATTGCCCATACCAGTAGTCGGCATTTGAAACCCGTTGCCAACCATGATTTGTTTAAGATTACCGTTATTAACAAAAGAGGAGAGATTACATGTGGTGTTACTCATGTGGTTGGTGGCCCCAGTGTCCATGTACCAAGTTTGATCCGGGTTTAGTGTCATAGTGTGAAGGGCCTAATCAATATTGGCTGGTGTATAAGAGTATTCAGATGCTGCGTAATGAGCGGATGGACATGTTCCTAGAATTCCTTGCTGTTGACGGTTAGGTGGACGCGCCATGGGGGCTATCGGGTAAGGACAAGGGGGTGGGCTGCTGCTGTCCACGGTGGTGAAGGGTAGTACCCATGTGGAGGATACCATGGATTGTAGTTGTTGTAATTACCTCGTCCTCGTGACCTACCGCCGCGACCACGACCTTGGCCATCCCTGCCACGGCCTCGATAGAGACTGTCTGATCTACGACCACGAGTGGATGTTTGGTATGGTTTGGGTTGTTGAGTGGTGGAGTAGGTGTAGTTGTTGTTGGTGGATGTGTTGTTGTTTGTGGAGGAGTTAGGAGTGGAGGACGAAGCATGGGTGGTTTGAGTGTGTAGGGCAGTAGCAGAGGTTTGTTGTTGTTGTTTGCGGCCTTCCTCCAAGATTAGCCTTGATCGGGCAGTATTGAAATCAGGAAGAGGAACGGTTTGTTGAAGAACTGTGGCAAAGCTATAATAGTCGGTGTTAAGACCTGCAATCAACTGTAAAACAAGAGTTTGATTAGTAACGGGGGCGTCCACGTTAGCAATTTGATCGGATAGGGTTTTAAGTTCTTGATAATATGCAGTAGCATTAGGAAAAGACTCGATCTTGGTGTTGTTAAACTTTTGATGTAGATAGAGAGCAAGTGTTGGTTTGCTATCAACAAAGATGTTCTGTAATGCTTTCCATGCATCGGCGACTATTTTTTCATCGGCAACAATTGTGAGTTGCAAATCTTTGGTGATGGTGGCATAGATCCATTGTAAAACTATGGCATCGAGTTGTTTCCACTGATCATCTTTCTTGGATGTTGTGGCAGCAGGAGGAAGGATATGTTCTAGAACTTGATAGGTGGTACACTGCGTTTTGAAGAGAACTACCCATGCATTGTAATGACACTCTTCGGTACCGAGAATAAGATTGATGTGGTTCTTGATGTTGGTGACAGTTTTGGCCGGATGAAGAGGGGCAACCGACTTGTTTGAATCGTCAGTCATGCTGAATTATCGATTGAAAGAATAAGGAAGGTGGTTTTCGAGAATCAGAGGGGAGAAGTCATGGAAGATGGTCTGCGGCTGCTAGGGTTTCAGGTATCAAGCTCTGATACCATGTCAGAGTTGTTTTACGTAATGTGTTGGTGTTCCCCTCTTCTCATTCCAAATATATATATAGTTTACAAATTACATAATGAGACCTTTGAGAATACTAAATAATACAAACAAGTAACCTAGTCTAATAGTCAATTGTCACTATCAACCAAATCATGAACTTCAACAGCCATATAAACGTAGAAATTTGAAAGTTCATTTAGAATACAACATTGTTTTAGCGTTACCCCGATGTCAATCAAAACAAAAAGATTTTACCTGAAAAAACCCGTCTTAGAAATTGTACAATAACAAAGGACAACATAACACATGTAACCCAAAAATTTCAAAGACAAAGGCGGGGAAGAAGAAAGGAACTCCAGGGTAGTACCCGGGGTGGGCAGCAAACGAACCGAACGAACACGAACAAGGCCTTGTTCGTGTTCGTTCGTTAAGAAATATACTTGTTCATGAACTTTTCACGAACACTTACCGAACGGGATTCTTTGTTCGTGTTCGTTCATTAAGAAAATGAACATGTTCATGAACTGTACACGAACACTTACCAAATGCAAATGAACACAATCATAAGCAAACGAACACAAACAACTGTTCATGAACATGACGAACACAAAAAAGCTCATGAACACAAACGAATACAAATGATTATAGATTTATTTTAGAATAAAATTTACATTTATATTACAAACATTACACAAAATCAATAAAAAATAAACAAGTACTTAACATAAATATAAAAAAATACTTGATATAATAGTTATAAAAATAACTGACACAAAAATTAAGAATATAAACGAACACATTAACGAACACAAACGAACACATTGCCGAACGTTCACGAACGGACATCAACGAACATAAACGAACACATTATCGAACGTTCACGAACATAAATGAACGAACACGGCTCGTGTTCATGTTCATTCATTTAACTAAACGAATGAAATTTTCTTGTTCGTGTTCGTTCATTTACTAAATGAACGAACATAAACGAACTTCCCGCCGAAAGGTTCACGAACTGTTCGCTGAACGTTCAGTTCGTTTGCAGCCCTAGGGGTGAGGCCTATATCTATAAAAATTTAAAAATTACAATAAAAAATGTTTGTGTGTATATCTTAAACCTTTTCAATTGTAGCCAATATCTTATTACGAATAATTCCGACAACTTCAGGAGAAAAAGAGGCATTTACCTATTACAGAGATACCGATACTGACAAGATTCTTTTATCAAGTAATGGAGATACTCTAAGGATTCCATTAGTTATGTATCAACGTTCCAACAAAATACTTGTATGCATCAAAAACCCCAGGTTCGGCGGGGTAAATGCATTAAAAAGGGACAAATTTTAGTTTATGGTGCTGCTACAGTTGGTGGCGAACTCGCTTTGGAAAAACGCTAGGTGGATTTTCACCGGGTTCCGCTTTCAAGAGGTTCCACCGGTTTTGAAGATTATTTTTTGGCCGGTGCATCACTATTTTGGGCTTGTTAGTTACTAGCAATTTTTTTTGGAACGGTTGGATTAGAAGTCCACTATATGTATTTAAGTTCACCATCAACTCATCATCAACGTTATTATATTAATAAAAAAGAATATACATACATTCTTTTAAATAGCAAGTATCGTCTCGTGCAATATTTTAAAGGAAATATTTAAACCAAAAACGTCAAAATCTAACTCTGCTCAGAGTTCGATGAGCCTAGACGATAAGCTAAACCCCCTAAACCGGCCAGTTTAAACAGGGAATCTGTTTGGGTTGGAACTTGTTGCGATCCGGGTCGGCCTTTAATTTGGGTCAGTCGTTAGAGACGGTCCGAACCGGTTATGTTTGTCAAGGGTTTCAAACTGTTACGCAATTTTTCCATTCGAATTCTGTTAGGGTTACGTTTGGATCTTGAGCCGATTAAATTCGGATCCGTGAAACTGGCTTGAATACGTACCATTACGGTTTCGGTTCAGGTTAAAACCTACGGGCAACCGTATCTGGAAACAACGATTAGTGGATTTCTAAGGTAACTTTATATGATAAATTTGGTATCTACATATGTTATAGCATGTAAAAATATATGTATATGCTTCATAGTTTGCATGTATGCATGATTCTTTACATGTGCATGTAGTTTCACATTTGTGATCTTTGTGAAATATTAAGGATGTTAAAGATTATGTGTCTAATTAATATATAATGAACTAAGTTTACAACCTAATCAATCAATAAACAAATAAGTTAACTTTTTGGAAGATTTTCATGGAAACCTTAACTAAACTAATCTTAAAACACTTAAACATTCAACCTAACATCAATTTAATATCTTAATCAATTTATTAAGACTTGAACCAACATGGATTAGTAGTTTAATACTATATTAACACCAAACTAATAACTAAAACTATCATTAACCTAGATTAACATAATGATTTCCTCCTTAACCTTTCGGCCAAGCATCATCACCAAACAAACACTAAGCACACTTCTAAGTATGACACCTAGCCAATCATACACTAAGTATACTTCTAATGTTGACACCTAGCTCTTACCACTTAATGAACTTAAACACCAATTCATCATACTTAACCTAAGACTAATACTAAATCTTTGTCCATAACCCTCGGCCGATTATATCATTACCAACATCACACTAATCTTTATCAAATGCTTGACACTTAACACCTCTAAACCTTGAACACCTAGCAAACCAACTCATCACGTAATGATGGTTTCTAGCCATCACCCCTTCGGCCGACTTCCATGCATTATCATTTCATTAGACACTAAGCATTTCTCTTAAGTTGCCACATAACCTACTCTACCATTGTTAGTGCTTTGTTGTCAAATTCATGGCTAACCAAAGGCATAAAACCGCCACCACACCCACTAAAGAACTTCTCAAAACTCTCGGCCACTATCAACCATTTACACCACACCAAGATCACCATAACCACCTCCATCATAACTCGGCTACAACATCATCAACACCTCTATAGCCATCAACCACCGCCACCATACCTTACTCCCTCACGGTTCCAGTAGCAACCAAACACCATCATCAAAGATTTCATATCTTCATCAAGATCCTTTTGAAGAAACCTTTAAGATCAAGAACTCTTTCTCAAGTATTGGAATCCAAGAAGCTTAAAGTCATCTCCAACCATCTTCAACATTTCCTTTCATCTACTATCAAGGTTTTAATCCTCATAAACTATGACAAACAAGCTTAAAGAGTTACATATGTGTTTAACATACATATGTAACTAGCCCATTATGTATGAACATCAAAACTAAATCACAAATCTCTTGAACATTTGATTTTTTTTATAAAAAATCAGTAAGAAAAAGGTTAAGAACTGAAAATTTAAGAATTTTATAAAAACAAAATTTAAATAAAAAGGGTTGAGATATATGTTATTTCATAAATTATTAAGTAAAATAGTTTAAATAACTGTGATCGTAGAAGTAAAAATTAAAAATATATCAGAAAATATAAAACATAATAGTCTGGAAATTTTGGGAAATTATTATGTGATATATTAATTTATATGATTTATTTAAAGAAATATGAGAAAAATGCCTAACAGGAGATTTAACGGTGATAAAAATCTAGAAGAATTATATAAGGACCTATGTAGTAAGTTAAATTTTCAGAATAAATTTCGTAAATTAATTCATTAAAATAATAAAGTTACATATTTTAGAAAGTATAATCTGAAGGAAATCGAATTTAATAGCAAAACAGTATGAAAAACCATGAAAATTTTAAATAAAATTTTAAATATCATGTAGAACTTTTTGTATAAATTTTAAAATTTTTAAAGACCTGTAGCTATTTCTGCTATTTAGTGTAAATCTTATAAAAATTATAGGAAATTAATTATAAATAGGTATTAACTGAAATATTTATATGTTAATCTGGATTTTGAGATGTTACTCTTTATAAAATTTGGTAGTTTATGGTTAACCGTAGCTACTATTTTGGAATTTCTATTTGAATTAAGATATAAATGCTGAAAATTTTAAAGAAATTTATTTCTAACTTGTAATTATTTTATAGGAATTTTGCTGGATTTGAGGTGAGTATCATAGCCCCAGTTTATATCTATGAGTTTTTGGGGAAAAAGCATATTGTGTTTATTTTTTATGCTAATGTAAATAAAAATTTTAATAAGTTACTGTCATTTTGTATCATAAGTTATAACCATTAATTCAAATAAGGAACCATCTGATAATATAGGTAGCGCTACTTAGGAATATGTTTCTTGCATCAACAGAATAAGTGTTGTGATGTTATATTATCTGATTCGGTGATTTGTATGTATGACAGTTATGAATCACCTGGCATATAAGTAGGTTTGGTTGTAATCTTATTTATATTGCATCAATAAATTTTGTTAAGTTATTAAACCTATGATCTCACTAACTTTATGTTGACTATTTTGAGTATGCTTTTTCAGGTAATCAGTATGACTTATAATCTCGTGCTTATTTTTGATGTTTTCAATGGATGGTACGATGTGATAGGAAAGATGTGTGTATGAGTAACAGTGAACTTGGTAGATCTCAGAATTTCTATGGATGCACATATCCACTATTACTGAGAAGACTAATAAAGTAGTTACTTAAATCTTTTGTAATAGGGTTACAATATATTATGTAAAAGTCTGAAAGAGGACAAGCTTTATATATGTTGTAAGAATATAACCCGTAATCTATAAAAGTTTAATGTACTGTTTATTAAATTTATTTGGTGTGATTGTTTAGATCTGTAATCAATGTGTTCCTGTCACATCCCGGCGGAAGCGTGAAATACTTTGGTGTGACTATTGGTTCGGAACACATTGATTATAGATCTAAACAATCACACCAAATAAATTTAATAAACAGTACATTAAACTTTCATAGATTACGGGTTACATTCTTACAACATATACAAACCTTGCCCTCTTTCAGACTTTTACATAATATATTGTAACCCTATTACAAAAGATTTAAGTAACTACTTTATTAGCCTTCTCAGTAATAGTGGATATGTGCATCCACAGAAATGCTAAGATCTACCAAGTTCACTGTTACTCGTACACACATCTTTCCTATCACATCGTACCACCCATTGAAAACATCAAAAGTAAGCACGAGATTATAAGTCATACTGATTACCTGAAAAAACATACTCAAAATAGTCAACATAAAGTTGGTGAGATCATAGGTTTAATAACTTAACAAATTTTATTGATGCAATATAAATAAGATTACAACCAAACCTACTTATATGCCAGGTGATTCATAACTGTCATACATACAAATCATAGAATCAGATAATATAATATCACAACACTTATTTTATTGATGCAGGAAACATATTCCTAATTAACGCTACCTATATTATCAGACGGTTCCTTATTTGAATTAATGGTTGTAACTTATGGCACAAAATGACAGTAACTTATCAAAATTCTTATTTACATTAGCATAAAAATAAACACAGTATGCTTTTTCCTCAAAACTCATAGATATAAAATGGGGCTATGATACTCACCTCAAATCCAGCAAAATTTCTATAAAATAATTTCAAGATAGAAATAAATTTCTTTAAAATTTTCAGCATTTATATCTTAATTCAAATAGAAATTCCAAAATAGTAGCTACGGTTAATCATAAATTACCAAATTTTATAAAGAGTAACATCTTAAAATCCAGATTAACATATAAAATTTTTAGTTAATACCTATTTATAATTAATTTCTTATAACTTTTACAAGATTTACACTAAATAGCATAAATATCTACAGGTCTTTAAAAATTCTGAAATTTATACAGAAATTCCTAAACGATATTTAAAATTTTATATAAAATTTTCATAATTTTTCATACTGTTTTTCTATTAAATTCGATTTCTTTCAGATTATACTTTCTAAAATATGTAACTTTATTATTTTAATGAATTAATTCACGAAATTTATTCTGAAAATTTAACTTACTTCAGAGGTCCTTATATAATTTTTCTAGATTTTTATCACCTTTAAATCTCCTGTTAGACATTTTTCTCTTATTTTCTTAAATAAATCATATAAATTAATTTATCACATAATAATTTCTCAAAATTTCCAGACTATTATTTTCTATATTTTCTGATAGAGTTTTAATTTTTATTTCCACAATCACAGTTAGTTAACCTATTTTACTTACTAATTCATGAAATAATATATATTTCAACACTTTTTATTAAATTTTTGTTTTTATAAAATTCTTAAATTTTTAGCTCTTAACCTTTTCCTTACTTATTTTTGATAAAAAAAATCAAATGTTCAAGAGATTTGTGATTTAGTTTTGATGTTCATACATAATGGGCTAGTTACATATGTATGTTAAACACATATGTAACTCTTTAAGCTTGTTTGTCATAGTTTATGAGGATTAAAACCTTGATCGTAGATGAAAGGAAAGGTTGAAGATGGTTGGAGATGACTTTAAGCTTCTTGGATTCCAATACTTGAGAAAGAGTTCTTGATCTTGAAGGTTTCTTCAAAAGGATCTTGATGAAGATATGAAATCTTTGATGATGGTGTTTGGTTGCTACTGGAACCGTGAGGGAGTAAGGTATGGTGGCGGTGGTTGATGGCTATAGAGGTGTTGATGATGTTGTAGCCGAGATAAAGAGAGAGAGTCGAGAGTTGTGGATGATGGAGGTGGTTATGGTGATCTTGGTGTGGTGTAAATGGTTGATAGTGGCTGAGATTTTTGAGAAGTTCTTTAGTGGGTGTGGTGGCGGTTTTATGCCTTTGGTTAGCCGAGAATTTGACAACAAAGCACTAACAATGATAACCCTTGGGTAGAGTAGGTTATGTGGCAACTTAAGAGAAATGCTTAGTGTATAATGAAATGATAATGCATGGAAGTCGACAGAAGGGGTGATGGCTAGAAACCATCATTACTTGATGAGTTGGTTTGCTAGGTGTTCAAGGTTTAAGTGTCAAGCATTTGATAAAGATTAGTGTGATGTTGGTAATTATATAATCGGCCGAGGGTTATGGGAAAAGGTTTAGTATTAGTCTTAGGTTAAGTATGATGAATTGGTGTTTAAGTTCATTAAATGGTAAGAGCTAGGTGTCAACATTAGAAGTATACTTAGTGTATAATTGGCTAGGTGTTACACTTATAAGTGTGCTTAGTGTTTGATTGGTGATGATGCTGGGCCGAAAGGTTAAGGAGGAAATCATTATGTTAATCTAGGTTAATGATACTCTTAGTTATTAGTGTAGTGTTAATATAGTATTAAACTACTAATCCATGTTGGTTCAAGTCTTAATAAATTGTTTAAGATATTAAATTGATGTTTAGGTTGAATGTTTAAGTGTTTTAAGATTAGTTTAGTTAAGGTTTTCATGAAAATCTTTCAAAAAGTTAACTTATTTGGTTATTGATTGATTAGGTTGTAAACTTAGTTTATTATATATTAATTAGACATATAATCTTTAACATCCTTAATATTTCACAAAGATCACAAATGTGAAAATACATGCACATGTAAAGAATCATTGCAAACTATGAAGCATATACATATATTTATCATGCTACAACATATGTAGATACCAAATTTATCATATAAAGTTACCTTAGAAATTTTAATTTAATTTATGTATATATATATATATATTTAGAATTAACTTATATAAATTCTTAGTATCAAATTTTCTAACCTTAATTTTCTACTCTTGCACTGTTGCACAATGTCAAACTAGTCTTAGACTATACTGCTCCACAATGTACTCTTTCTTCACAATGTCAAACTAGTCTTAGACTATACTGCTCCACAATGTACTCTTTCTTTAGTAATATATTTCTGCTTGAACTATATAAACCAAATGAAGCCCAACACCATGAACTTCAAACCACATAACCAAATAAAAAACAAAGATAAAAACAAGAAACTTAACACGACCGTCTTCACGAGTTAGCTAGCCTGCGTCTGGTTTCGAGCTTTCTCCTTCTCTTTCACCTCGCTCCCCTGCGTCTTATCATACTCTACACAACGAAACAGCGATATGATCAAATTAAACATAGTTCAATCAAACCCACAAAAGCCTTGATAATCATCCAAAAATTAAAATACATATCTACCAGGAGAATTGCCATGAACAATCTTATCTTCGTCGTCGCGCGAAAACGATTGATTCCCTCCATATATTCCTCCAAAACCTTCCTCATCGGACCTCGTCGCGTATCCTTCACCAAAGGAATGCGACATCAAGTCCCTAATTCCACCCAAGAAAGTTAAAAGCACACTGATTGACACTCGAATCACCGGAATACATATCACCAAAATAACTTCAATTTATTTTACACTTTTTGACACATGTCATTCTCACATTCACACTCTCCTCTAAACTATTTATTTTATTTTAAAAATCAAATAATTAATTTTTAAATCTCTCTTACTTTTTTTATATTATAAACCTAAGTTTTTCTTTAATCAATGATATTAAAAAAGTATTTTTCATTAAACAAAAACTAAGTATTTTGATTAGAAAATACACTTTTTCAAATAAAATTTTCTAAAACTATAATTTTTTTTTAAAACAACAAAACTCTTTGAAGTAATGAAATTATTTTAAAATCATTATTTTTATAAAATAAAAGTTCTATATACAAAAAATTTACAAAACAAACCCATATTTTTTAAGCGAAAAAATATTGATAAAAAATAAATTCTTATCAAAGCAATAACTTTTTAAAACGTAAGTTTTAAAAATAATAAAAATATTTAATCAATTAATCAAAGTATTTACTCACCCGTAATTTTAATTATATCTTATATCAAAATAACGTATTACAATTCCTAATATTCATTAATAATATTATATATCTTTCTTATTCTAACCCGTGTATTACACGGGGTTATATCCTAGTTGTTCATATGTCGAGATGCTTCTTATATAAAGATTTTAAGGGAACAAAATTGTTGTTTCAACCATATTTTACGACATATTAGCATTCAACTTCTTTGTAATTAAACTTTTTAATAATATTAAAATTGTCTTTTAAGCATGATGTAGAAGTAGTATTAGGATTAGAGATTTGAAGTGATAACATAATTCATAGTTTCATACCCCTTTTTTTCAACTTCATGAGGTTGTTCTTTCTTCTCCATGTTATTATCAAGCTCTTCTTTTCCGGCGGATGCTCGCTGAAATCTTAGGGTTCCAGTGATCGGAGATGCTTTTCCGGCGAACTTGTTTGAGCTTCCGAAGAGAGTAGAGACGGTGGGTTTGGTTTGAACCGATTTGATGGCGGTGAACATGTCTTGTTGGTTCGGGGTTTTAAATTGTAACTGGGAGACGATGGTTTTATGATGATGGTGGTGGTGATGTGGATCGAAAAGGGTTATACGTGTCGTGAGAAGATTGACACGTGTCATGCGTTGGAAATGTTGTTAAATAAGGGTTTGCCACCTGTCATGAGAATAGATTTTCCTTATTTTGTTATTTATATTCAAACTTCTAAGTAATCTATGGAAATATCGTAGTGAAAAGTTTCATAAACAAACTGAATAGATTGTTAATATTTTGGAGAACTTAATAAAAAGTTAAGTTCTATAGAATTTTATTGAAATTAATTATAAGACAAACAACAAAGCTTTAAAGCTTTAAAGCTTTACGTACAAGCCGTCAATACACAACTTCCACACACATTTTTTTTTTGCTTTTTATTACACTAACAATATAGCAAAGTGAAAAACTCTAAGCAGTTCTGCGACTTATTACTCTGGCCGTCAGGTGCTCGAGTTGGAGATGGCATCTAAACACGTCGTTAGTACGTTCTTGCTCGTCAACTTTAGGTAAGTAATATCACTTTAGTTTTTAGTTGCGCGGGCATACTAAAAATTATGACTTGTTTGGTTTATAAAATTCTCTGTAGTTAGAACTAAATTTTCTTTTATTTAAATCTTGTTAGGTTGGTCAGGATGAAAACATTCATCAGAATTCACTTTACTTTCATTTACCCAAGAAATGTTCAACAATCCAATGCAATATTCAAATTAACATTTCAATACCACTAAAAAATTTAACTACCAAAGACCTTAATAAATTTTACAAGATTTCATACCAATTCCAATTCAAATTCCTTCGTAAAACATTATTCGAACCAAACGGCCCTAAGGGCTTTGATTGACTGCTTAACTGGTCATTCACTTAGAAGGCGATAACGAGACTTCCTCGTAATGGTTTTACGATACACATAGGTGTGATGCAAAGCCAATGAAAATTGCACAATAAAAATTCATAATAGAAATTCTCTAACAAAACAACAAACGCACACTCACTACTCTACACATGCTTACTCTTGTTTACACATACTCTACTCTTAAAATCACCACACCTCCTCTTTATTCTTTAACACGCGCACACACACATTCTCTCTCTTATAAATGTGCAAGATTTATTGCGTTGGTTGCATGTGTGTCTAAAGAGTTCTATTGCAATGATGACTGGTTTCAACCCCCTCATCTACCGCCTCACTCATCAGGGGGGGGGGGGGGTCATTGAACGAGTGGGAATATTCCTTTGTTTACCTTATCTGTCCCACCCTTCATCCACATCCATTCCCTCCCCTCTTAGGACGTTCAAATTGATTTAATGCAAAAAGACAACATCATAATTCATAATTACATAGTATGATTCAATTACAAGTAAGATTCATAGATAGATAATATCATTGGTAGGACTAGTTGAGACGAGTAATTCATTGATTTTTAGCGTCCAAATCTATTAACGAGTTTAAAGAGAGGTGATAAAATGACATGTTTGACATAAAATTCGAGCCTAAAACAACATATATTTATTTTACTATAGAGATAAATCATGTTTTTTATCGTCATTAATCAATAAGTCACATATGTTAAAAAAGATACAAATGTTTGTTGAATCATGTTGGATTAGGATAATAATCCAACACCACATATGTACATGGATATATAGAGACACCCATGTGTATGCATCTAGTGTACATGTATAATATGTGAAAAGACAATTGAAACTTTATGTTTACTTATTTTATAAAAAAAGTTATGACACTTTTTATAAAAGCAAAAATAATAATCCCCCACCCTCCCATAACTAACGTCCATTACATAATTTGGTTATCTTGCGTATTAGGTCATGGAGCCACTTAGTCGAGTTTCACGAATCATGTATAGTAATGTTACGACCCCAATATCTAGGAATGTTACTTTTGAAAGACTTAGTTTTGCTATTTAGAAAAAGACTAACGGCGCAGTTTGTTTCCATTTGCCTTCTATTTCGATGTAATAGCATGTTGGAACTCTTTAATTCCACTAATGTATACCTTGCATGTTGTTACAGTAATTGGATTATCAATACTATATTATAATGCAAGAAAAAAATATTCCTGCCAAAGTTAAGAGATTTGTAAATTTTAAGCACAAGATTCAACCCAAAAAATCAATTTTTAACGCTACTAAAAAAATAGAACTTTAAACTTATTTACACTTAGACTCTTGTACATATATATCAGCTTTCTCAGGTTTGTTACACTTAAAATAAAGAATCTTGTTTATTAAAAATCTATTTTTAACTTTAAAAACATGAAATTTAAAAACTATTTACACATTGATCCCTTAATTTTCATCAAATTATGAGTTTTTTCTCCTATTTTTCACCTAAAACAGAAAAAAAATTCTTTTTGTTCATATATTTTGTTGTATTTTTCAACGTACACGTTGTTGTATTATTTTAAAAGTAGCAGTTCAACCGCCTAATTTTTTCAGATGTTTCGGTGTAAATAAAACTTAAAATCATCATCTAGATTATAATTTACAACAACTCAATGCTACAAATTACAACTAAATAAACGACATCTGAAACCTAACCACCAACAACCCAGTAACTCTACAAAAGTTTAAAATTTAAATATTTTCAAATGTATAGTCAAAATGTGTAACGAAGTCCAGATAACTACTACGTGATATCCTGTATTATCTCATAAGTGGTTGTTTTCGAAGCCATATATCCGCCTCCTTCCATATGTTGTCACTCACTCACTCTCAATCTCACTTGTAGATGAAAAGAAAATGACTAAGATTTATGTTTTTAAATCCACTCATCTTCTTTCTCAAACCATCAATTTATCATCAACAAAAGGGAAATAGATTCTATGGTTTACGCATATTTTGTTTCACTCCACCTGTTTGCTTCGTCTCTTCTACTTCACACCGTCGCCCATCATCATCAACAAGATAATGGGCGTCTAAATGTTGCTTCGTCTATTGTACTCGATTCTTCTCTCATTATTCCCTCTAGCTTGTTGCAAAATTTATATTTGTAAGGTTACTAGAGACCTTTTCTTTTCTGATGTCTAGCAAGTGCACCACAACTTCAACAATAATCAAGGGTTTTTGTTGATGTATTCAGGTAATCGCTACGCTTACACTATTTACATCTAGGGTTTTTGTTGATGTAATGTACTGGTCATAAGTTACTAATACGTTTGTTGTGCCTGATATGGGTTTAGAGTCATTGCCTGAGGTTATTTTTCTTATACATATTGAAGAGGTGAACATCAGTAAGTATGATAGTTGGGATATGCATCTTACTTCTTTGAACTTTTTGATGTGTTGTTTTATTATTCTACTATAATTTCTAATTCTCTTTCCAATTACAATTCTATTGCCATGGGTGGCCCACCACATACATAGGTAGAGTGGTGGCGGTGTGTGGAGTGGTGGCGGTAAGTTTACTTTGTGAATCTACCATCTTGCTAATTATAAACCTATGATAATTTGTCCTGAAACTTAATATGTTATTTTGATCTTTTAATAGGTTTCTTGAAAATTTTGCAAAGAAATACTAGCTAGACTTGTTAATACTGTTTGAGCAAAGTCAACATTTTGGTATGGTTTTGCTTTTCTTTGTTTCGTATCATCTTGTTTTACAACTCGTGTTAGCTTGAGGTATGTTGATTTTTTTTACTGTTGTGATTTTTACTATATGTTAATCACCTTTGTGGACTAAGGGTTATAATTTAATGTCGGTTTGATCTTTATTTTTGAGCATATAAAATAAATTTTTCGTGTTGGTCTTTCTAAGATATTCATAAATCAATCTAGAGATGTCAAATCTTAGAATTTAAGTAACTTAAAGAAGCATCTGTAATTCATTGGCTTTTTTATACTACTTTCTCCATTTGCTTGTAGTGTTTCTTTAATCTTTATATAGTTTAACATACCTACATATGGTCTATTAAAGATTATGCAAGTTCATATTAACTTGGAATTCCAAAAGTAATATTTGATTCTCAAAAGTAGAAATAGGATTTACAATTATGGTGTGAAGAGGATCAACTTATGTATTACGATTTCACCCCAATATACGTTTTTTTAGTATCATTAGACATGGATATAAGGTGGTTTGATTTAGATTTGTTTGATTGCACAACTGATTATCTTAGTATGATCAATTTACCACATCATCAACTTTTTTATGTTACATAATAAGATTATCATTTGGATAAAAATTTTGCAGATTGGTAGAGCGAACATGGTTGGCTTTAAGATTCATTATTCGTAAAATTCATGACAAATATAAAACAATAGACTCAAGATAAAGGTGGAGGAATATGATGATTTCTTGCTTTTGGATCTCGTAGAGGAGTATAACAAGCTCTTATACAAAAAATAAATGCTGTAATTAAGTTCATTATGCTCACTGTATGAAGTTCATTCTATTTTTCTTGTTTATTACAGTGTGACTTTCTAAAAAGATGTCAAAACACTATTCAATTCTGATTATTATTTTAAAGATGGCGACAACATATATTGGTATAACATCGTGGCTTTTTTCTTCACCAAATTCAAGATCGCCTCTCACTACTTTTGGGTAAACGGTGCTCTAGATTTTTTTTTTTGTATTTAAAACTAAGTTATGTCTACTTTTAATAATTTTTCATCGGTTATTTTATTAGTAAATTGTCTTCTTTCTCTTGATTGTCTATAGAAAATGAAAATGTCTAAGTATGAAGCTTGCATGAGCAAACATGATTTATGATGTCAATTCCGTTGAAGTGGATGCTTTTGATGCTATGAAGGTAACTTAAAATGTTATTCAGAGACCAAATTAAAGTACAGATCAAATCTTGAATATGATCTTATAATTAGTACTTAAATGGTTGTTAAGTTTTGAGTTTGATCATTATCAAGTTGCATGTTTTTGAATTTCTTTAGTTTTTAAAAAAAAAAACATAAACTACATCTAAATTACTCATGCCACGTACTTGACACTTCTGAAGCTTTTCGAAATCATCATACAATGAATATTTTGCAAAGCCAACTAGAATTTTTTTTTAAGATATGGAAAACAATTACTATTTTACAAGAATGAGTTGTATTATTTGTGCGGTGTCAATTTTGATGGTCCATTTAAGATTTACACGTTTACAAACCTTGATTTTCTTAAAATTTGCACCTAATGATTTTTATAAACGCAATTAGCATGTTTTATATCGTATTTGAAGTTGAAATATAACATCTATTGTTGATTTCATTTAACTATTGAAGAAAACCTTTGCTTAATTTGATATAAATGATAGATGAACTTACTTATGATAGAGAAAGAAGCCAAAAATCCAAACAATGACTATAAATATTGCAGTATTATTGATGTTGAAGAGGATTTTACTGTATTGAAGTTTGTGCAACTTGTAGAAGCCATGCTATAAGATGGTTGTTTAATTCTTTCTTCCTTTCATTGTTATTTTGGCCTATTTGATTTAATCAACTAATGTCTTAAATTTGTTTATTAGAATGAAGATATATACGATGAACCACATTTGGACATTGATGATGCTGACAAGGGTGATCCACTTGCTATGGTGGAGTATATTAATGACATTTATGTTCATTACAGGAAACAAGAAGTAATATTTCGGCTGTAATTTTGTTAGGATTATTAATTAGATATACTTTTTTTTATGGGCATGTGTTCTTTGATGGATGGCAGGGAACCATAAACCTATAAGGGGGTTATTTAAATTATGACTTATTAGTTTTTAATTTAAATAATTTATACGACTCAACACATCTCCTCTGGTCACTTATCACTAGAGGTGGTAAAATCAGGCTGCTTAGACAGGTTGGCTACAAGTCGTAGCAGGTTCGAGTCCAACTGGTACTTTAAAGACGGGTCAAGGGGGCAGATTGGGCTAAGTTAACTACAAACCTATTTTGTTCTTTTTACATGAATTAAGAGATTTAAGAGGTTATAAGCATCTAAATGCACTAGGAGTCACTTACCATCAAGTTTTTAGAGTTACCTATTTGACCCGATGGAAGTTTAATGTAACCACAATGACATGAAAGATGTGATAGTTTAGCTGCAACCCAACATCTATGAAGTTACCATTATTTTTCTATAAATTTACAGATGTCAAGTTATGTTTCATCTAGCCACATGACACATCAACATGACATAACCCATAGGATTAGAGACATTTTCATTGAGCAACTAATCAAGGGATAATATGTAGTTATTTACTTAACAAAAACTTCCATACCTAAGGTAGAACTAGAGTTTATAGTAACCTATGATCAATGATCTTATAAAAAACAATAGGTTCATTACAATTTTGAACTCATGTAAGAGACTATATATATAATAGTCAACTTTGTTGACCGATTCTTGGAACGCCGATTCTTGAAATGTGGTTGGTTGGCTACACATTCGTTACGAAACGTTCATATCAATTTATGTGACCATTAAGTGGAGATAACTAATAATATCATTTGTTGTGACTTTTTTTGTTATGTGTGAAATTAACTTTTGAGCGGTACTTTTTAATTTGTATGGTTAAATATGTGAGGATTTTTGTTTTTGATTGTATGTTGTTCTTCTAATCATAAAAGAATACCCAGTAACATTGTATATGAGTTTTTGGATTCAAGTTTACATCTAACAAAAAATAACAATAATAAATTAAATAAACAATCGAAAGGTAAACTGTTGTTTAAAATGTTAGCAACCAAATGATGATTGATAAAGTAACGGATAATGAGTATCATATGCAAGTTGTCGCCACCGTCGCATTGCGCTGGTGTACTACTGGTATATTTATATACATAACCATTGGATCATAGAAGTTAGAACTAATCAATATTCAATACTCAAGGGACCGTTTCCGTAACTTACTCTCACACGCACAAAACCGAATGCATGAGAGTTCGTTATCACTTGCATATCACCATACTTTCGCGGGAAGAAATCGAACAACAATGGGATCGAGAGATAAAGACATCGATCTTCAACGTTTGATTCCTATTCAAGGATCGCGTTTACCGGAGACTAACGGTGACTCTAGATCGCCGTCGCCAGTGGATTCACCTCCCGCCGGAGTTCCCTCATCCGCACGACAGTCCGGCAAAGAGGTTCTCCGATCTTCAGTCGATTGTTTTATCGATTGTTCATATGATTGTAACGTATTGTAGATGTGTATGTGTGAAAGAAATTGGTGTTTTGATACGTGATTTGATTGATGATGCTAGGTCATAAGTTGTGTGTGATAATGGTCGTTGATTCAGCGATTCGTGGTGTTTTTTTAATGTGTTTCTATGTTTACGTGTTGTTTTATGGTGTTATACATGTTGTTGGCTATTCGTTCACCATGTTTTGGTACTGGTAGCTTTGTGTGGTATATATTTAGGTTGTGTGTTTGTCTACGGTTTGTTCTGTGTTATATACTTCTATTGTATGCTTGCCTATATTTCTGCATTGAGCCAAGGTCTTTCTATCCCTAGGGATAGAGGTTACATACCTTCACTAATAACTTTGCTATGGGTGAGATTTTACTGGGTATGGTTAATTTGTTGTTGTTGTACCAATTGATTAATCCTAAATGTGAAGTTCTGATGGTAATTTCGTTGAACTTTGGGGACTGCAAGGGATAACATTGTCGTTTAGAAACTTTGGGTTACATGGATTATAGTAATGTTTGATCTTCTTCTCAGAAATCAATGGATCATAATGCTGATTAAGGTTTCACAAGGTGCAAAGGTTAATAGATTTATTCTGCTTGCTTGTGCAGGCATTAGTCAAAGTTCTTCACAGCTGGGCATCAAAAAAGTTCATAAGTGGATGGTTAGTTCTCTCACCAGCAACTAAATTTCATCTTACAATGTTTTCATATTCTGTTGTTGAACATTGAAAGATTGTCATAGCAGTTGAAAGATATGGTTAATTATAGTCTTTCTCACCTTTTGCTAGTATTTTATCATTCCACCTTTGAAATTCACAAATATAATGCTGATGTCTTCTTGGATTAGTACCAATGGTTTATTGCTAATAGCTAATTCTTATGCAGTGTCATCTTATTTCCCATAGCCATCACATTTTATGTAACTTGGTGGTTCATTCATTTTGTGGATGGATTTTTCTCCCCATTCTACGCTCTTCTGGGAATTAATATTTTCGGTTAGTACTTTGTTCACTAGCTTCATGATTTCTGCTATTTCACACATTTGAGGACAACATAATTACATCATCATTCGTATTTTTTATTAAATTTTAGTATGCAATAAGAAACACACGAATCTGTTTAAACAATTTTTTACCACCTCATCATATAAATTGCTTTTTCACAGGTCTGGGATTCGTGACATCCATTACTTTCATATTTTTGGTTGGCGTGTTCATGTCTTCATGGTTGGGAACCAATCTTCTCAGTTTAGGAGAGCTTATAATAGAAAAAATGCCTTTCATGAGTTATATCTACGCGGCTTCTAAACAAATCAGTGTTGCTATATCTCCAGGTAGTCACTGGACCAAAGTTCAATCTAGTATGCTCTAGTTGCTTTTTTTTCCTTTGAAAACTTCAGGTGAAGTGAGCAAAGCATCAGTGGTTTGTTTTATTAGTTTCTTCCTAGATTTATAAATAGAACTAACAAGGAAACTGTATTTTACAACTAATCCAACCTCCTAATTTGAAAAATTTTCTATTATTAATGTAATAGTATGGGCTTGTTATCATAATCAACTCAATCATATTACTCAAACTAAAAAAAGTTCAAAAAATGTTTACAGGCCAACCCATACCAAAAAGATAAGTTTCAACCCAACCTTTATTTGAGATTGCTTATTTAAATAAACTCTGTTTATTGTGTTATGTAAAGCATATAAGCACTTCTGAATATTTGAATGAAGATCAGTGTTTCTGATATTTGCTTATGTCAGAATGAAATAAGGAGCTTTCACTAAGCAGTTTGGGTTTACATAGGTTTAAAATTGTTTAAATTACAAATGGCCTTAGAGTAAAATAAGTTGTTTTTAATAAATCAGGTTGATATATGTTCAATTACTTAAAATGGCCTATTGGCCTATTCTATTGTTCCATAACAGCTCACATACTTTGAGTTCAAACCTAGATGCTCAGAAAATGTATCATATGAAACCGATTATTCACTAACTTTTAAAAAGACATTTAACATAGCATAAATTGTAACTTCATTAGGTCAAGGTTCAAATGCATTTAAGGAAGTTGCCATCATACGGCATCCAAGTGCTGGAGAATACGCATTCGGATTCATAACATCGACTCTTGTCCTTCGGAAGAATTTGGGTGGTGAGGAGCTTTGTTGCGTTTATGTGCCAACCAACCACCTTTATATGGGTGATATAGTTCTTGTCAACTCCAAAGATGTTATGAGGCCTAACATCTCTGTTCGAGAAGGGATAGGTAAGAGTTTGATATTTTTATCTTAATTAAAATTTTGATGCTTGAGATGGTGCTTTAGATCCATTTAGTCCTTGTGTTGTATACTTTTATGTCTCAAATAAAAAAACTTTGTAAAGTTTTTTAAAAGAGAAAAGAATCAAATGTGTCTTAACAGTTTAAAAGTTGCTAAAGTCTACTTTTAATGTCTTCATTCAAAGATTTAGATTGTTATACCAATAACATTGTTACCAATAGTCTTTTAAGGGCAAAGTGTTTACTACTAAAAGAGACTAATTTTTAAACATTTCTACGATCCTTGTTTTGACTCATCACCCAGTTAGCATGATATATTTGCATCTAATTAAAGCCATGTTGAACTGATTACAAGTGATGTCGTGTTTACAGAGATTGTTATATCTGGAGGCATGTCGATACCGAAGACATTAACGACAACCAGCTCACAAAACCATCTTTCAACAAGAGCAGGAAAGTATGTTATTCCACAAGTATGATGACAATGTAAACTCCAAGGACGCCCAGCTTCTTATACCAAAAAGTTGAAAAGTTTTGATATTTCAAACTATTGCTTGCTTTCAAACATTAGATTCTTAGGGGTCCTTTTCTGAGGATAACTTGTGTGATATTTATCTTCATTTTTGTTAATAGTATGCTAATACTATTTGCATATAAAGTTATTAAGTTGTAACTAGTAAACATAACCCACTCCTTGCGACCAAGTGCTTATGAAACAGAATATTGCTCTACTTAAAATAAAATTTGTGTCGATAAAAGGAAGAGTATTACAAGTTTACAACTATATATTCAAAAAATTTATAAAACCATTAAGATAAACCATGATAATTTATATATAAAATTGAATCATGAAGTAGTATTGATGATTTGAATGTTTGTGCTTATATTAAAATTTACATCAAGACATACGATAAAAGTTGTTAAAGATATTCTTATACCGTAAGTTTAATTAAAGTTAATAGGCAAAAGAAAACTCCAGGACAAAACTTCAAAAGTATAAAACTTATGATCAACTTTTAAAAGCAATAAATCCATAAGGGTATATTATAAACTTGATTAAAGATGAGAGAGCTGTAGAGTAACTACTAAAAATTAAAAAAGAAAAAAACACTAATATCAAAATTTAAAGTGCAAAATGTTTGTGATCAATTTATAAAACATAAACAATATACTATTTATTACCCATCACCCATACTAATATAGTAACATACTAATGTAAAATAGGGGCAACTTTTTATTATTGTTTTAATTTTATAAGATATATTTTTCATTCAACAATATTTTTAAAATACACAACACACGAAACAGGAGACACAATCACACAAAAGACGATACTCATTATGTACAACACTTGTATCAGCATAGCAAGAAACATCAACTTCAATACCTCTGACGCCGTCTCCAGTTTTTGCAACAACATAACATTGGCGTGAGAAGAAGAGACCGACAGAAGCCACATGCTGCGTTACCGCCAGCCACCAAAAGACCGACAGAGGTCACATCGCTGCATCACCGCCAGCCACCAACATTACCACCACCACCATCTGCATCCATTTCTTGTGTACTTGTGACACATTGACTTTGAAACTTCCACAGGTCATTGTTAGTGTTATCTCTGCCTTCTACAGGTTTGATTTCAGCATCTACACCATCATTGATTCTGAGTGTTGACACAGAACGTCCTGAAGCAATTGTTGCAGACGGAAAGGCTTTCTCGGGGGGTATAGCAGGCGTGTAGTTTGAAGGCAGAAGGTCATCCCAGTTTTCCAACAGTTCTTTGTAGACTTTGCGAAGAGTGACTTCAGTAAGTCCAGTGACCTTACAAATCTCTGCTTGTGTTTTGCGTTTATCTTCTAGTTGTGAGGCTAAATATATGGCGGCTGCGGAGATGCTAATCGGGTTCCTACGTGTACAGAAACACTTGTTGATCACAACTTCACCGATATGAGTTGCAAGTTCCTGTAAAAAGAGTTGTGTAGTTATGGTTTTCACTGAAATCAACTATTTTAAAGATACAATAATCATTTTCAATCTCCTTAGCTTGATGTCCTGAGTGGTATGAGGCTTTGGGTCGAATCAGTGTAAAGTCCAACGGCTAGGAAACTAGAATTCTGTTTTGCTGGTGTTGACGAGGCGTTTTGCATAAACTCATGGTAAAGGTGGAAAACTGGCCGGTTGGTAGGTTAGGGTGACAGGTTAAAATGATAGCTTTAATGTGTGTCAAAACGGATCAATTTGATAGGCCAACAACTTTTTTTGCTCATTTTTCTTGAATTTATAAACAAGTAATGTATTGAATATGATTAAAAACTTTATTATCAAAAATATTATTCTAAATCTTTAACAAAGCAATTTAAGATGTGGGAATTTTGAACTGTACAACACATTTGGCCCATTCTGTTTTAACCAAGTGATTAAAGACTACCCACATGATCAATTATGGTCAACAGATATAACCTGAACCAAGCCATTTCTAAGTAAAAGGGTTAACCACCACTCCCTGTGGAGTATTTGGAACAAGCGTACAACATACCAATACAAAAAGAAGGAAACAAGGTTTAATGTCTAGTATCAATTGCTTCAGTCTAGAGGCAGTCTGCCAAAAGTACAGCACTCCTAATTTTCAATTTTTAAGTCATTTTTGGATTTCTTTTTCCAGTTTTTTAATGTTGTTATTGTTTATGTAACCTATAGTATCAACTATCAAATGATGCTTCAGAGTTCTGTAGAACACCATAATCTATATTCTAGTCTATACATCAATACAAGAAGTTAAAAGTTTGTCTAATTCTCTAAGTTACAAGTGTCCGGACCGAACACAACTTTATATTACATTCAAACAAATTCTACATTTGGATTAGCATAAAATCTTTGTTTGTTGATCAAATTTCTAGAAATGCCTATTTAAAAAAAATTGAGAAAGCTTGTGTACCACAAACAATTTCACCAGTATCTTGTGTTTGTGCCACGAAGTCTCACAACATTAGGTATGATAAATGTACTATACGTTATACAACTAGTTATATTAAATTTAGTTTTAATCGGGTGATTTTAAAAGAAAGTTTTATTCAAAATTTTGATATTAGTTGGATGATTCTAATGGCTAACTATATTAGTCCTACATCATATTTGGGATTAGTAACAATTTTCAATGCCAATTATATATTTTCTATCCAGCTGCGCTATCTTGTCTCAGGCGTACACTTTTTTTTGCGTCTTGCCTCTAGGCAAGTGCTTCACTGGTGTATAATAATCATCATGCCTGAAATTTGAAACTAATTTCATACCTGCGCAGATTTGTTAAGCTGGAGAAGAGTGCAGAATCGAGGCATATGCACTGAGATCGAATTGCTGTTTAAAGGCTGGCTTAGCTGCAAAGCTTCTCCAAGAATCTTGATGTACTTCCCGATCTCTTTCTGAGGTAGATTGGCTGCAATCGATATTTCCTGTTTGACAATTACGCGCCACCACGTTCAGTATATTTTAGTAGTTTTGTAGTTTACTGGCAAATCAACTTTGATTCTATATCAGCCTATTGAGTCATGTTGGGTTTTGTGGAGTCTTCGGCTGAGACCACTGGGCAGCCGAGCCGTAACCTTAATTGGGTATCTTTTCTTGTTCCCAAAGTTATTTACCCTAATATTCTGTTATGTTTAGACGGGTAGGGCATTGTAAGTCCTTGAGCACCTGAGTAATTATATAAACCTAGTTGCCGCCCATGGACGCGGGTCACACAGACCGAACCACGTTAAATCTATGTGTTCCGTTTTTCCTTCTCTGATTATGTGTTCGTGAGATAGCAATATAGCATTTAATCAGTTCCAGACCTAACAAGTCAAACATTCTAGTTCTTTCATACTTGCATTTCACTTGTTGCTTAAACTAACAGTAAGGTTTTTCCCATCCCAATTAACCTACATTGTATCTCAAAATCTGTATCACTGTATATGCTTAAAGTGTTCAAAATTGCCAACCCTGTGCTCCAAATTTTCAATCTCACAGCTCAATTGAACAGATGCAATACAAAATCAACATCAATTAGCCCTAACCCTATGAATCTAACATATCAATTGAACCATCAATTGTTTCCATACCTGTAGTGTTCTAGGCTCTTGCGCCTCACGAATAGCCTGCACTAACGCTGCAGTCGCAAGCGCCTCCACACTCCGATTCCTCAAGCAAGTCGCCGACGAACAATCCCTAAAAAGCTGAAACGCATGATCCGAAATATCATAATCCAACCTTAGTATCGACGCCACATCAATAATCTGCAAATAAGCCCTCAGGTTATCCACCACCACCGACGGCCCGGAGGAGGAGGACGACGACGTCGTTTCCAGCACTCGTTCGAGCTCCGCTAAATGCCCAGCGAACGAGAGCGACGATTGCGCGAAGATCGGGTAGGGCTCGAGCGACCACGTGGAGAAGGCAGTGATGAATCCGGTGGGTTCGAAGGGGTCTTCTTCGTCTTCTTCGCCGGCGGTGGTGGTGGCGGAGTGGGGGAGGGTGGGGAGGTCGGAGGTGACGAGGCAGAGGGGGGAGTCGTGGGCGCGGAGGTGGAAGAGGTGGTGGGGTTGGGTGTGGCGCTCTTCGACGACTCTGCCGCAGGAGATGCATTCGGTGACGTGTCTGCCGGTGGTGGTGGTGGTGCACCGCCCTTGTGCCGCCGTGCAGTAGGGGCACTTCATCGGTGGTGGTGGTGGTGGTGGTTGGTGGTGGTGGGTGAGTGGTTCGAGTCAACCGTGAGCCACTCGGGTGGCTTTTGAAGGAAGGTTAATAAAACGAACCAAGAGTGGGTGTGTAAGAAAAGTATTAGCAAATTGTGAGTGAAGCTCGAAGTGTCATCATTTATGGTAGACTCGTTGTTGATGGACCACTGGTTATTAACGAAGTTTTAGTGTGGCTTAATTCAATAAAAAAGATGCATTTTTTAAAGTGGATTTTAAAAAACCTTCGATTCTTGGCATAGTTTTGTAACATATGAAAATTTACGTTGCTGTGAAGAAAATAAATGGTAGATCATCAACTACTAAAGATACAGTGCTAGCAAACTCAATCCCTTTGGTTTGTACTGTGGCAATCATGACGAGAGGATGGATCATTTGTTTGTCTCTTGCTTCTTCGCAAATGGGACAAGAAATATTAATTGAACAAAATCTAAGGTGTAATTTCAATACAGTCAAAAAGCTTTTGTAGGCGACAACAATAAACTATTTTATGTCATTATTATCTCTTTTATATGGTGTGCGTTGAAAGCTATGAATGATCATATTTTTAATAATTAGTGAGGTTTTGGGTTAAGTCAATATGTTATTTTATATATGGATAAAGATAAAAATTAGGGGGAATTTGACAATCTGAATTTATAACTTCATGTAACTTTGTTTTGTAATTAATTTTTAGTTTTCCCATAGTTTCTTGCTAGCTTTATTTGATATAACTGTCATTGTTTTAAAAAAGTTCATCGTATCGAAGTGGTTAGTCCATTTATAAGTTTAGCTATTTAAATAATATGATATATATATATATATATATATATATATATATATATATATACACACATATGACATGATTATTTATATAAGTTTCTCAAACATCAATATTTCTTCTCATAAAGAAGTAAACACTAAAGTTTTGACAAATAGTTTTGTTAAAAAGAAAAATTAATCATACACATCGGAGTAATAATTTTAGTCCATCAATAAATCTAACCAATACCAACAAAACTATGGCTCTACAAAATCTCGATAAACCGACTAAAAAATATATTTTGACCCAGGGTATAAATATCTGCAAGCCCTAAAATTTCAACACAACGCAACACATCGTTTCTCATACGATAATCATAGACACAACGAGATCTGAAAATCAAGCCGAAGAAGAAATCTGAGGATGACGGATTACGAAGAAAGATACGAGGGTAACGGAGAATATGTCGGTGGCGGGGACTCATCGCCTCCGGCCGGAGATAACTACCACGACGGCGACGGTGGTGGTGGTGGTGGCGGCGGCGGGACGGAGGAGTTTAGCGATTCTAAATCACAGGTGTTGAATGTTATTATCTTCTTATTTACCGAGAGTTTTTGTAAGTAGATCGTGTTTTAGGATTCTGGGAAAGTATCGATGTTACAATTTAGGGCATTTTGCGTAAGTTGGTTTGGGATGATTCTAAGATTGAAATTATTAGTATGAATTGGTTAAATGTTGTAGCGTTGACCATGGTGATGCATATAGCGTTTTTATATTGGATTTTAAGTTAGTTTTGAATTAGGGTTTTGAAATTTGACATGCTAAACGTTTCTTGGACGTTTCTAGTTTTTCATGGAAGTCGTTTGATTTTAAATGTTGATAAGATTAGAGATCATATGAATGGTAGAGTCCTCGAGTAGTTTTCCTGAAAAGTTGAAGGGTATTTTTGCTGTATTTTGGATAGAGTTTTAATCCAACGAAAATCCTTCGAATAGCTTACTATCACGGGAGAATAGATATGCTTTTAGCTTTTGCTTTTTTTTTTTTTGTTTTTTTTAAAATAATTTAATTGACACAGTTGATTACAGAAAATAACACGAGCCTATGTTATGTTGATTTTTGTAGACTGGGTGATGCTGAAATCCTAGTGTTAATAGATAAAATCTGCCATCTTACATGGAAGAGTTCCTTTTATGCACCCATGTGATATGCTTGAATATATTTTTTTGTGATAAAAGTCATGCAAATATTTGTTTTAGGGGTGATGTGGGTTAAAGTTTTGCGCCTCAAAGCTCTTGTCTATATTGCACGTACTTTGTTTAGAACTGAAAATACACACGCCCATCTAATCGTGTTTTCAAAACTACATCATTTTTTATCATGGCACTCGAATCCTTAACATCATGGGGAGCTTAACCTCATGGGGAGGACACGACTATGTACACACCAGACACCGTTGGGCCCTTTGGTGTTAATGCTACTACTGTTAGGACTTAGGAATAGGATTGTTTAGCAATTTATAGGTTTGGAGTGTGCTTTTATGATATATTATTATGATCTTATGTGAGAATACTTATAAATATGTATATATATTGCTGTTTGCAGCGTGGTTCTCGTGACTATGAAAGAGAGTCCTCGAAAAGCAGGTCAAAGGACAGGGAGAGAGGGCGAGATAAGGACCGTGATAGAGACAGGGAGAGAGGGCGAGATAAGGACCGTGATAGAGACAGAGAAAGGGAAAGAAGTAGAGAAAGAGAGAGAGATAGGGAGCGGGAAAGAAGTAGAGAAAGGGACAGGGACAGGGAAAAGAGCAGAGATCGGGACAGAGAAAAGGATCAAGACAAGGATCGTGATCGACATAGGGACCGTCACAGGGAGCGGAGTGAGAGAAGGGAAAGGGACAGAGATAGAGACGAGGATGACTATCACAGGAGTCGAGATTATGACAGGTAATGTGGTTAAATTTCTATTCTTTCTTGACACATATGGCTTAATTTTCATTTGTTTTTGTAGTTGAGTATGATTGAAAACTTCTTCATAATATTTTTAGCTTTATTAATCATTTTTGTGGTTGGTTGCTTGGTTTACTTATTGATTGCTTATAGGCGGCGAGATTATGACAAAGACAGAGAGGATAGGCGTAGTAGACGTCGGTCTCGTTCTCGTTCTCGTTCTCGCTCAAGAGCCAAATCTGAACATAGATCAAGGTCACGGTCTCGTTCACGCTCCAAAAGGTAAGTTTTTTAATCATTTTGGCATGTCTTTAATCATTTTGGTACTCATTTTACATTATATTATATTTAAACTTCATGTGGATATGATGGTCTTTCTTAATCTATTAAAGTATTAGGTGTTCCTGTTAGGTTGTTACTTTATGAACGTCATGCTACTTTATGATCCAGAAATATTGCTTCATAAATAGAAGTGTGGAAGGTTAAGATTTTGTTGTCTATTTTAGTCGTAAATATAAATTTTTTTTAAACTCTTATGTTTAGTTTGCAAGATTGCACACTAGTAAGTGTTTGTAAGTCGTATATGATGGATTAATATTGCAAGAAACAGTGTTTACGATCTAAATTTGTTATCCTTTCTTTTGTGTGGCATTATCTTTACCTTTAGAAAAGCTTCCATCAACCTAATTGTTTCTTGAGCTGCATGTTATTATTAAATACAAATGTTACTTATCATGTGGGTCAAGGTGGAACATGTTATTAGATATGGAGCTTGTGAGTTACTTCTTCTGATTGCTAAATTAGCTGTGGACGTTTTCATCTATAGTCATAGTGGGTCACCCATCTTTATGTGCTATTTTGTTTACTGGAACCTGTAGTATGCACATATACTTGCTTAATAAACTCATACTTGCTCTTTGGTGTTTGAAGCAGCAAAAGAGTTAGTGGTTTTGACATGGCTCCTCCAGCTTCTGCAATCTTGGCTGGTGCTGCTGCTGTTACTCCAGGTACATGTCCCACCATTTGTAACTGCGTTACATATCTTGATAACTTTTAGTTTTGTCTTTGATATAGTGTGGAAAGTTCATACCAAAATGCATGGTGCTATTTTGGTAAGCAAATTTAGTTCTTTTACTACAAACCCACGGAGTCCAAGTGCCATCATCCCTAAACTGGATGTTTCACAATTCTTTATTGTTTACTTAGTGACATAATCCTGATCTAAGAGAGCTTTTGTTTTTGTCTTGTGTTTGGTGTTTTCTGTTTGTTCTTTGCTTTGTTTTATATCTAAGAAGGCAATGTTGGGCTACTAGCCCCACTGTGCTGAGAATGGGTGTGAGCAGACTTCTGTAGCCTATTTGTACAAGGAAGGATCAGGGCAATGGTATGATAGGTCTTGTTTGTCTTCAACTGGGAATTGCATTAATGTGGAACAATTAACTTTTCATTTCTTGATGCATTCAAGGTTCTAGAAGTTTTCTTAAACTAATTGATTTTTCAAACCCTGGTCGATACCCATATTGCTGTAATTGAGCGTTTTTAATACTATACTTTTTCTGGAGATGTGATTATTTAAGTTTTTACAGGTCAGGTCCCTGGGGCCACCCCAGCCATTCCTGGAATGTTCCAGAACATGTTTCCGTTGGCATCTGGCCAGGTAATATGTTAACCTATATGTTGATTCATAGTGGCAACTTCATTTTGTATTTTATATTTTTATGTTACGTTTTTTATCCCCCTATCCATTTGCAGTTTGGAGCTCTTCCTGTTATGCCAGTTCAAGCAATGACTCAGCAGGTTGTATGATATAGTTATTTTTACATTGTAATTTTTTTTACTTATGCCTTTTTGTGTTTCTTCTTTTGTTTGAAGTTTGAAATTCGTACAAATGCTGCAGGCTACTAGACATGCAAGGCGGGTTTATGTTGGTGGACTTTCTCCAAGTGCTAATGAACAGGTAATTTTAATCCTTCATGTTCTATGATATTATTTGTAAATTTTGTTGATCCATGGAGTTCCTCTATGCAATCCTTTTCCTTCTTCCACGTTTTCTCGACTTAATTGCTATTGTAAGTAAACATTTTTTTTTGTTATGGACAGAAAAACATAAATCTACTGAACATTTTAATTTTTTTCCTTTGTAACTGCTTGATTCGATCGTACGCTAATGTTTCTGATCATTATCTTCTTTGCAGACTGTGGCAACCTTCTTTAGTCACGTTATGTCCGCAATTGGTGGAAATACTGCTGGTCCAGGTCAGTACGTTACATGTTGGTGTCAATAAAGCAGCTGTTCTTTTTAACTTCACACTAAAATAATTGCATATAATCAGGTGATGCTGTTGTCAATGTTTACATTAATCATGAAAAGAAGTTTGCTTTTGTGGAGATGAGATCTGTTGAGGAGCCAGTAATGCAATGGCTTTAGATGGCATTATATTTGAGGTATTTCTAACTGGCATCTTTTAGAAATTAATGATATTATGTGCATGGTTGAACATACGTGATATGTGCCTGCATGATGATTTTTTTCTTTTTTATTAATCTTTACTGTAATAAATATTTTTTTTTTTTTCAGGGAGCACCTGTGAAAGTACGGAGACCTAGTGATTACAATCCATCGTTAGCTGCTGCCCTTGGTCCAAGTCAACCTAGTCCCAACCTGAACCTAGCTGCTGTTGGCCTAACTCCAGGTTCAGCTGGCGGGCTTGAGGGTCCTGACCGCATATTTGTTGGTGGGCTTCCATACTATTTCACAGAGGCTCAGGTTAGGGAGCTACTGGAGTCTTTTGGGGCTCTCCGTGGGTTTGATCTCGTGAAAGACAGAGAAACTGGCAACTCAAAAGGCTATGCATTCTGCGTATATCAGGATTTATCCGTCACAGATATTGCTTGTGCAGCACTTAATGGTATCAAAATGGGTGACAAAACCCTTACGGTTAGACGGGCTAACCAAGGTCAAATTCAACCAAAGCCTGAACAGGAAAGCATACTCTTACATGCCCAACAACAAATTGCATTGCAGGTGAGAAGTTCTACTTTCCCTTTGCACTTATTTGCTGATAAGAATGAGTCGGGTTGCACGGACCACATCGACTTTTTTTTTTTTTTGTTTTTCATTTTATGATTTTTTAACGTGTTACCAGTACTTTCCAATGCTCTAGCTTAGTTGCACTATGATTAATATTAATGCGTTTGCAGAGAATGATGCTGCAACCTGGGGCAATTGGCACACCACCCACTAAAGTTTTATCCTTGACACAAGTGGTAACCGAGGAAGAGCTAATAAATGATGAAGATTATGAAGACATATTGGAAGACATGAAAACAGAATGTGGAAAATTTGGTAAGATAGCAGTATTATTTGTGTTTTGACATCCTTTTTATAAATTTGACAAATAATTTTTCAAACTATTGATTGTTTTTGTTTTTGTTATCTTTCTGTTTTACAGCCTTTTGCTATAAAGAATCTTCCCCTAACATTCAGACAGAAGCCTCCCTTACCACCACCTTATGTCCATATCTGATGTGCATCTGTAATTTATGACCTCTAATTTCATGCTAATTTTGCAGGTAGCCTTGTCAATGTGGTCATCCCACGACCAAATCTGAATGGCGAACCCGTGGCAGGTGTTGGCAAGGTCAGTTTAGTCCCGTCTTTTCAATATTGTAATTAGCATAAAACAATCTCACAACCACTGGTTTTACTCTTTTTTTTTTGTTTTTTTTTGTTTCATGTGTGTAGGTTTTCTTGGAGTATGCTGATACTGAAAGCTCAACAAAAGCTCGAGCGGGATTAAATGGAAGGAAGTTTGGTGAGAATCAAGTGGTGGCTAGTTTCTACCCGGAGGAAAAGTTCAATCAGGGCGAGTATGATGGATAGTTTTATATTGTATTTCAAGTTAATACCTTGGCTTTTAGTCGGAGTGACTGTTTGATGCATATTAGGATCTTTAGTTTGTCTTTGGTTTTTCTAACTTATTGTGAATTTTTTCAAGTTCTGATGAATGGACAGACTTTTTAGTTTTAATGTCACATTAGATATACAATTTGTGCCTATATGCAAATTATAATAGCCTATTCATCCCTCATCCCCCACGCAGACTAAATGACAGGGTTCGAGAGGTGGCTGGATGTTAGACGCAACTCACTCTTTTGAAGTTCTATCCATATAGAGTCGTGATACCATGTATCCTCGACTCCTGACATACAAACTCAATGGGTTCAACACAAGTCCAAACGGGTGTTGCTTTCAATAATTGCCCAAAAATTAATGCATGACCACTCATTGCTTGTCTTTTAAGCTTGCAACCTTATTCCTCATATTCCTGATTCACCTCCATGTGTCGTAGCCTCACCTATGGGCAAACATGCTTTTGCTTTGAAGTTCTCCTTGGAGAACCTCGTGGCTTGGTGAAAGAAAGCCTCAGAAGAGGAAAAGCTTTAACCATTACAAGTTGCCTGTAATGTTTAGATCGTATCAGATGCATGTTTAGTTATACTTGTTCTTTTGTTATTAGTCGTATCATGTATAATGTTTTAAACACGTATGACCAATGTTATTATGATGCAAGGATTCATATCTTGGTTGTGTAAATTCAAACTGGAGATCATTCGACTATGTTGGTTTGTGTGGTTGAAGTTATAACCTTTGATAATGCCTGCTGTCAAACTCTACAAGGAAGAGAAGAAACACACATCAAGCTTATGTCTTCGTGTATGGTCAACATCAAGCGTATATGAGTCAATGAGACGTGGATCAATTGTTACAGTTTCACAGTGCTATGCCGGTCACTTGTGGCTTCCGAGGTACACCAAGATACTTCATTTGGTTCTCAAATCTAATCAAAGTTTTAAGATTTGGTGTTTTTCTATAAAATGGTATTTAGGTAAGCAAATTTCAAAATTTACATGTATAAAGAGGTATTTTTTTCCACAATTGAAAGAAAAGAAGCAATGAGATCCATAGAAATGCAGCCTTTTATTTTTATCTTTTAGAATTCTAATTAAAGTCCTTAAAAAATATCTTTGGAAAGTGGATCACTATAGCTTTGTATCTTTCTATTGTAAATTTGTAATGTTCAAAAAGATTTAATATACCAAAAACCAAAAGCAAGTGACACAACTTTCATCAACCACTAGTACATGCACTGAAATCAATTACACTTTTATTGACTTTTAATTATAAAAAGAGTACCGTAGTATGTATTTCCAGCGCCATACGTATCTGATACGAAAGTTATGGGTTATGTTTAGTTTAAAATGGTTTAAGTCGGTTTGAGGTCATAGTCATAAACACAATTAGAACTCTATTTAAGAGAGTTCGTTTGATTCATGAAATTTGTTAAAACTAAGATAACTTGTTTCTTGGATTATAAACAAAACAAGAATACTTAAGATTATAAACAAGTTACAATTCATTATGTTTATGAGTTTAATAAATAAAAGAAAAGAAATTGAATTAACAAGAGAAAATAAAAGAAAGATGCAATGGAAGTTAATGATTTTAGTTTCCTAAGTTGCAAAATAGAGAGAAAAAAATTATAATTTTAGTTCTATATCCTTTAGTCTAAAGATTTAATTCTAGGTTTATACTTAAATAGAAGAGTTAATCGATAAATAACAAAATTATTAAAACACTTCGTTTCTCTTCTATTCACTTTCTTTCATTAAAAAAGAAAAGTTAGAAAGAAAGATTACTGATTTTTTTTCTTTCACTACATTAAAACCCTAGAATGCAACTTTTCTAGTTCTTTTTTTATTCTTTACACTTCTATATTACAAAAAGAAACAAAAAGACTTAGGGACACAGCGTAAATCCAAATTTGTTTGAAAGAAGTTTCTAACCAAATGTCTTAGACTGTACTATAGTAACAATATTTCTACGTTCATAGTATGTTACCATTAAATGAATGTGGCTTGATATAACTGTAAAGAAACGTGAGAGAATACAATTACCCTTCCTAAAACCATTAATTATATATTTCCTTAATTCAAAATATCAATTAGTTATTTTTTTTTATTAATCATATATATTACATATCTATCGATTTAATTAAAACTAACTTATTTAATGATTATTTTACCTTTATTATTACTAAGACATTGTTACATATTGATTTTTTGATGTTATAATTGTTTCAAAATTGTTTTTTGCATTCGGGAAAAACAACTTGATTATCAATTATTGTTTTAAAATGAAAATTTAAACTTTGTATTTGAATATGTAATATTTTTATTTTTATTTATACAAGAGGCTTGAGCTTAAGAAATATGTAATTAATGATATTAGAAAGAAAAATATATAAAAATTTACTTAATATAAATAAGAGAGACAATTATTCAATAAGCTAATTCTTATCAAATTGATAAATATATATTATACATGTTTTAAAAGCAGGAGATATGTAATTGATTTTTTGAACCGAGAAAATGTAACTAATGATTTTAGTAAGAGAAAATATGTAATGCCAAAAAAAATAGTCAAAATCAGGATTTCCCTATCCAATCATAATGGCAAGCTTAGATTCAGGCTATGGATGTGTCTCGTACATGGTTGAGTGTGAGTAGTGTGCTATCGGACCATCTGAGGAATCAGCATGTTACATTGGCATATGAGTATTGCTTTGTTTGTCTCTTGTATTGTTCAAAACACACCTAAGGTGCACATAAGCGCGACACCATCTGAGACAGAAGGCCGTGCATATCTACCAAGCGCACACAAGCATGATACAAAAGTCAGGCGCCTCTAAGCACTCCCATATTAGGTGCAATCTTTGGCTTGTGTCAATGGTAGTTTTCTCTTTTATGAGCCTATCATTAACAAAAGTTTTTAGCAAAGCCTTTTCATGTCAACAGACTATTCTTTTTCTATTATGCTGTTGACAGTTTCTAGTTAATTATGTCAAGGGTAGTCTTCTCATTTCTCTTCTAAACCAACTGCTGTTCTATTCATCAGACGACACATTTTCTCCTTTGTTCTCCCATCATGTTGGTGACTTGGCTCTAACTGTTGTTCGTCTCATGTCTGTATTTTAGCTGCTGTTTCAGAAGTACTTTGACTTCTTTTTACAAGTACGCAGTGATTCCGCTATCCCCTCAGTACACCTCGCACGACAGCCTCCTCCTGTGTTCTCGTCGAGGTGATCCACAAATACACAACAAGATCCATCAACTGTCATCATCCTGCCCCTACACTCATAGAGCTCGCATATTTTCCTAGCCTCGAATGATTCAAATACTAAAATTTACAGTTTTCCGCCAGAATTTTGAAACCACGGTTTCCAATATGGCAATATTAAAGTTTTTTTTAATACTTTTTGGCTCAAAAACCTTATTTTGCTCTTGCAAGAAAAGACAATACAAAGTCTATAGATATGCCTAGAATATTTATTGAACAATACATATCTCACAAACAAACACAAGTTAACATAAGCACATAATTCTCACCTAATCCCTAGACCTTCAAGTATAATGTTAAGTTCTACAACAACAGGCATCAGAATCAGGAATTCTATATTAAAGGTTTTGCAATGTTACAATTACCTTGGTTAACTGGTGTATGAGAGCATGCTGCACTTCCTCAAACAATCCTAAAGCCAATATCCCTTTTGAAAACTCGAGAATGGTTGTTGACCTAAATGTATACGTGTAATGAGTAACTTTGTTGTCCTTGTGTCAACTGTCACCTTCGTTCGTTTGAGATTGAAGATGTGCATCGAGCTTTGACACAGCTTCATGTCCAAATAGCCCAGTTAATTCACCCTGTCCATATAAAAAAATCAGAGGTTATATTGGGCCTAATCTCTGGACTATGCATAGAAAGTAAATCATATAAAAAAATTAGAGGTTATATTAAACATGCCACCTCTTCAATTAGGTGATAATGTGATGGCGTGATGCTAAATCATTGGATGTCATGTAATTTGAAAGTTATTATGATGACTAATCACATGAGTTCTGAATTGGGCCCTACTGTCTGGGACTATGCATAGAAAGGTTTGGCCCATTGAGCCTGATCCGGCCCATACTCGCCTCCTACGTATCAAAGGGGCAACCATATGATAGGAGGCCTCTCTCCGCCCTGTTAGCAGTACTCTCTCCTCCACTATACTCCCTTCTCATTTATATATGCATAACACACATTATACATACAATATGTTAATCTTGAGACAACACTGACTTGATCGCTAGTGTGTGTCCTGGGTTTGGCCTTGGGCCACCGTCTAACAGTTTCTCTATATGCTGCAACTTAGATATCGATTTGGGAATGCTAGCCAAGGCTAAACCGAACAACAAGACCCGACTAGCCAGATTCGTTGCAGCAACAATGACACTTATTCCCTTATACATGGATGCTACAATACTCGGTGAAAAAAGCATACATAGAGGGAGAGTGATGGACACCTTTATTGAATCATTTTCAGCTGTAAGCTTCCCACATTCCTCAGAAAGCCTCTTCAGCTCATCCCTAAGTGAGTGATTCTCGTTATTTAGTGTCTCTACTCTTGCCTGTAGCTCTTCACACTCGGCCTGAGGAATACAATGGGATATTACAAGATAACGGTAAATCGAATATGTTTAAACATGTTCAGTTTTACATTATTTCCTTCATTTATAGAAAGGCATTTATTTTGTCAGAGTAAATATATCTTTAGATTGTAGGGCGCTGACCCTTTGGCTTAACAAGAATATATTACCTGCTTGCGCAGCCTTGATCTTCTTGCCGACTCTCTGTTGGATTGCTTCCTTTTCTGCCTTTTCAATTCCCGTTCATCCTGTTGATGATAAAGTGTATGTTAAGTTAATCAACACATGGTTAACAACAAATTTAACATTTAAAAACCGGAAGGGCATAGGTAATAAACCAACAAATAACCAATTTTTGTGTATACCTGTATCCACTGATCAGCCATCATGGGTGGTGCAGCCACTGGTTGTGAGACACCAGGATGATTGGATTGCATTTTCATTGACCCAGATCCAGTAGGTGGGTTCCACAGGTCCATCCCCATATTAAGATTGGTAGCAGGCATAGAAGCTACAGGATTCCCAGGAACTGATGTCTGAACATTGGGTCCAGAATTGTTGTTTCGTGCATTCGCTGCATAAATCAAATTTTAAAATATAGCAAATCATCAACTATGCACATAAAACTAAGGTAAAAGTATGTAGAATCACCATCTGCAAGCATCTGATGGAAGCTTCCCTTTTTGCCACCAGAATATTCCTGAAGGTACCGATTTGATAAATCAACATATATATATAGAAAAAGAGTAAATACTTTAAATCTCAAAACCGATACTAACATGGAAACACATACCTGTTGGTTCCCCTCATCGCTTGTATCAGATGAACCATTATTTCCGCTTTCAGCACTGTTTATGTTATAAGTTTAAATATTAGAATGACAAAATCTACGAGAATATGCATCACAATCAATGAGAATTAATTTTATGAATCTAAGTTCAGGATTGAAACCTTTGTGTGGCACCATCATTCCCTGAACTTGAAGCTGTCTTCCCACCCTCTCCAGTCTTCCCATTTCCCCAAGTCCCCTTTGACTTTTTATTGACCTTATCCTTCCCATTAGGGGCCTTTGTTTCAACTTCTGTGTTTGGCTGCACAGTGCCAGGGGTCTGCAAGGAAGATGATAAGTATGAGAATTAGATAACATGATAATAATATGCACTTTACAGCTTATATAATGTGTAAACTGTAAAGAGGCAAGATGAAGCACAATTCATGAATGAAATCATTCTTACCATAGGCATACTAGGATGGCCGTAAACTCCTGCTGGTGGGTACACAGAAGGGTATGGAATGGGAGTCCCATAAGGCGGCATCATAGGATGCTGAAACAATTTTACATAAAAAGTATCTATTAAATAAAATGGCAATTATTACAATACCATATGCATCTTGATAATATTTTGTATGTAACTAGAGATGACCTGGCCTCCCCACATATATGGATGAGGAGTTGGAGAGGTAACATTTGAGGCAAAGAAAGGTGGAGCAGCTCCAGAGCCATAATAAGCCTGAACACACAAAAATAATTAAATGTTATAAAAATCTATAACATGTCACACCTATGTAATGCTTCTATTAATAGAAATTTAGAATCACTGATTACAACTTGCACCTGCATAGAGCTTGACCAATCAGGATATGAGGGTGGAGGTGTTTCCTGAATTTGAGAGAGTGAGATAACTTTGTAAGATACAAAGTCCACACACAGAAGAGTTGATAAAAGTCACAGAAGAAAGAGCAAGGAAACCTGAGTTGTAGATTTGGAATGTTTGGGAGGTGAGCTTTCTTCCCCAGTCCCCATGAAACTACAGGATGAGATATCAATATGCCGCAAAGAATTATCAGCAACTTAAGACTTTTTATATCTTCGTAATATAACCAAGAAGCGCCTGCAGAAATCAAATATAGTGAAGATGCCATCTCATAAGTGATGAACAGGTAAACTAAAGCAGTTAAAAGAAAAACAGATGAAACAATAAAGGTAAAGATATAAACAGCATAATAATGAGAATCCATAGTCCATACCACCGTTACATGTACCATGATTAAAAATTCTGAAGTTAGTATAAACGATGAAATCCGGAAGATGTCAACGAAACCCTAAAACCTAAACAGGCCCGTGGGCTCAACCCTAATAATAATCGTTACTAAATCCTAAGAATAATAATATAGTCTAATAGTTATAACAATGTCAAAACCAAATGAAGTACACAGAGCCTATTGATGATAAAGATGAAAGCATTATTCTGATATCTAAACCAGCACCACACACACTTGACATTTGTATGCCCCGCAGACGACCATTTTTTTATGTAGTTACTATAGTATAGTATTTAACTGTTCTACAATCACACATCTTTTACTAAAGTTACTACATATTAGATGAATACAGGTTTACTAGATCATGTATTCACTGGAACAAAATATGGGCACAAACGATACACAAAAACTACTACTCTTTCTGGCTGGCTGCAAATTTATTTTGAACACAAAATGTGGAGTACAAACACAAATACAGAATATTGAGAGACACACCAGCTTTATTTTCAACTGTTCAAATAGCCTACATTTATTTATCTCAACCATTTGAAATTGTAGTAGACTTCCATACATCGCCAATTAACTGATTTTCTTTAGTTTGCTGATGTTGTTTACAACCAAAGCTATAGACAATGCATATTTTTGGATCCTTTTACTACCCATGTAAAATTTAGTAATCCGTTACGTTCAACAGAACTTGATCTGCATTCCAGAAATCAGCCTTAGTACTCTTGTTTGGAAAAATATGTATTTCTGAAATTGCAAAATTGTTCTTTCTAAACTTGGATAAGTCAACTAACTATTGAAATTCTAACTATTACAATTTATAAACATATAATATAAATTATGTCAAAAACTGTGATCTTTTAGCAATTCATCATGAGAAAATTTTATTGCAAAAAATCATAGTAAAGTTTATTAACTCATTACAAAGACAAGCTTTCCTATTTGCATGCATGTAGGATTTGAACTATTTTTTTCCCTTTTATAATACCACCAACTCATGAAGTTGCAGCACTTTCCATTCTACGATGTCTCCACGACAATTGAAACAATTCCTTGCTGGTCGACATTTTAATTTAAATGTTACCTTTCTAGACATTTTCAATGCTATTGTTTTTGTCCATGAGATCCCACATAGCAACTTTTATTTATATCGTAGGGTAGAAGCCTTTGACAAATTATAGAATACTTAACCTGAACCATGTGCGTGAGAGTACACCATTTCTAGTTGTGCATCATACGCACTTTACTTCTACAACTATACCAAGCAAAGCAAAAGTCAGGTGCCCAAACAAAACCAAATCTGCAAGTAGTATCCAGACTTAACTCAAGTACATTTACACTTGACATTACCTTCAAATATAAAGCGATGTATGTTTTGTTTTCATTGAGTTCCAACAAATTTACCTTCAATATAAAGCGATGTATGTTATGTTTTCATTGAGTTCCAAAAAATTTCTTGTTAGTGTGTAATCCTTTTGAGTTTATTTTATACTTTTTCCATGTACTGGTCATTATATGTTTTTGAATTTTAACATATTTGAGTGAATTGTTTATTTTTACCTCCGTACTTCCGCATTTGTATTTTAATTAAATAACTTTACAACCTAGTGTGTATGTTAGTTAAAAACTTGATAAAAATGAACCCAAACTTAATTTCTATATTAGCATTCTTCCTTTTCTTTTCTTTTTTTCCTGTTTACAACAAAGTGTTCACCAATATTGTCATCCACATAATTAAATTGATTGGCTAGAACATACAAGGAGTATGGGGGAAGATCCCCATAATTAAATTGATTGGGTAGAACATACAAGGAGTGTGGGGGAAGATGCTCAAGCTGTAGTTTGTCTAAATCAATATCCGACTACAGTTCGAGTCCCATGTGGACAGTGTGCAGTTCCAAAAGCCTTCACAAACCCAACAATCTCCCACTTGAAGGCTTTGCGATAAATTCTAGCCCGCCATTCAAGTACAAAGCAACCCAGTCGTCTAGTAACTTTAGTAATCTTTAAACAAGTCTTCCAAGCCTCCAGTTCCAAAAGAACAAGCTAAGACTCCATCACATCTCCTAGTTGCAGCAACCCCTCATCATCAAGTACCAGAAGGGCCAGTTGAAGCTCTCTCGAGCTCGAACTCAGTCGTGGCAAATTCCACCAGCGACCCATCCTCTGTCTCAACTGGTTTACACGATCCACCAGATTCAGAGATACACCGAGATCCACTAACACTCTCCAAATTCAGCAAACAATCACCAGGAGAGAATTTTCCAGTCGTAGTCTTCAAAACCCAACGATTCTTCTTGACTGTACCCGGAACATGCCCCATGCTCCCACTGTCACAAAATTCTCTGACTGGTTTAGACTTCTGACCCCATTCAGCTACAATCCTTGCTCCAGACTTCATGTTTGCAAAATAAACTCTCTTAGCAGCAGATTTAGTGAACCCGACTTTGACTTGCTTAACCGGGTTGATCAATCCCTCAGCAGGTACCTCCACCATGTACAATGACCCATGCTTATCACCACGAGCAATCACCCGGTTCCCATTGATTACCCTCCATTTACCACCACCAAACTTGACTTCCAATCCTTGTTCATCCAGTTTACTAACAGAAATTAATTTCTTCTTCAAACCCGGAATCACCTTGACATTCTTCAGGTTCCATGTAGTTCCCAATGGAGTCACCAAATCAATATCACCCATGCCCATTACATCAAGCATTCTACCATCGGCGAGACGTACCTTCCCAAAATCGTCTGTTTTCAGATTCACCATCATTTCACCGCTGCGTACGGCGTGAAACGAAGAACCAGAATCCATGATCCAAGAGTCCACACTGTTTTCAGCCTCAAGAATTAACACGTCACCATCATTGACATCCTCAGCAGCAGTGTTCAGACCTTTCTTTGGACATTGACTCTTAACATGTCCATCTTCGTTGCAGTTCCAGCACCTCACATTTTTCCGAGTCCGAGTTGAACTCTTTTCCCGACTCCCACTGCCTCGGCTATTTTCCCTTCCTCTGCCAACATGTAACATCTCAGAAGATGATCCAACATTTGCATTTTTTAGACGTGTGTCTTCACCTATCACAATGTTTCGAATCTTTTCAAATGTCATTTCGTTAGCCCCCATAGAATTTGTAACAGCAGTTACAGTCCCGGACCAACTATCAGGCAGTGAAGATAGCAACACCAGAGCTCGAGTCTCATTATCAAATTTTATTCCCACTGATTCTAATCTGGTAAGAATAGACATCAGATCATTAATGTGAGAGGTGACTGAGCTTCCCTCTTTCATTCTCGTCATGAACAGTTCCCTCATCAAGAACACCTTGTTAGCTGCAGATGGCTTTTCATACATATTTGATAGAGCCAACATCATACCACTTGCAGTGGTTTCTTTCATGATGTTAAAAGCAACGCTCTTCGTCAAAGATAACATAATAACCGCTCTAGCTTTCTTGTCCTTGGAATTCCAAACTGCTTCTTCAGCTTTCTCCATACTCTCCGGTTTCTTTTCCAGTACCATATCCAAATCCTTTTGACACAGTAATGCTTCTATTTGCATTTTCCACCAACCAAAATCAGTGCCATTGAACTTTTCGATCACAGTCTTCCCGTCTTCAGCCATATTAGCAAAACAGAGACAAGTCTTCAAGAAACAAGAGCGCTGAACAGTTGATAACCAGTCAATAAAAGGATAGACAAACCAGATCCGGTACTTCCAACCAAAACCCTAGGCGGCGGCGCACAAACCTCAGGTGACGGTGGCGACGGCAGAAACCCTAGGCGGCGGGGCTGCGCATAAACCCTAGGCGGCGGCGGCGGCTGCGCAGAACCCTAGGCGATTGCGGCTGCAGCGGCAACCCTAGGCGGCGGCAGAAACCCTAGGTACACGACGGCGTGTTTCGTACGAAATCTTCAAGAGCCTGATGCTCTGATACCAGTTGTTAGGTATCTTTACGCAGCGGAAACAAACACAAACACACGTACGCACACGAAAGCAATAAGAACACGAGAATTTAACGTGGTTCGGTCAATGTGACCTACGTCCACGGGCTGCAACTAGGGTTTTCTTTATTTGCTCAGTACAAAGATTACAAATGCATGACATGGATATATATAAAGACTAATTAGGGTTAACAACTTAATGAACAAGAAAACTTAAACATGGGCTCAAGCCCAAAGCCTTCACAAACCCAACAATAAACGAACTAGAAACTGTCTCCTTTTGTTCATTTGGACAACAGCAGTACAACTCAGAACATTTAGCAAGATGGGCGTAAATGATGGTTATTTTACCTGTGATAGCAATGAAGTATTGATTAAGAATTTAAAACATCAATATCATTGCAATGTTCATCAATCCCCTGGCAAGATCATACTTTCATCTTACCATATGCGGACTCATCAGTTCTTGATTACCACCTTACTTCTATTAATATATGTTAAAACTAAATTATATCCGTCCAAGAAAAATAAGCATCCTATATCACACCGTCCTCTAATATAAATTAAATAGATATTCCATATTTAAAAAAAAAAAAAAAACCTCAAGACAACTTTTTTGGCTCTATATCCCTTGAAAGACCTTCTCTAACAGAATATCAAAATGTAGAATGAAGGGGGTCAAATACAGAAACATATGGTCCTGCTCCCTATGCCTTAAACTTAGTAACCAGTTTGGCATTTAGTCATCCTCGATTTCTTGAGCAAAAATTACCTCTTTTTAATGTTTTTTGTCAGAATATCATTAGATCAACCAAATCTCTACACTGTTTTTAGAAATTTTCTACTCGTAATCATCACTCATAGCTACTCAAGCGACCAGTTCATATTTCAAAACATGATATCCCAATCAAATCTGAAGTAAGTAACCCCCTCCTACTTATACTCACTACCTCCACACACAAGCACCTACTACAGCCAACCAATTTGTTCATATACAAAATCTGAATTAAAATTCAAACTCCCCAACCTAACTTACACAACTTAACTCCACAAATTAACGAAAATACGACAACAAACACATCCAAGCCTTCAATTAGATCAATAATTCACCAAAACACCGTCACATGCTCGCGACTACCGCTTTCTGCTAACTTATTCACATAATTAAGCCCTAAGCAAAACTTTCCAACAAGCGAATACACACACACACACACACAGAGTCTGACCTGTTCTACCGGCTGAAATCCAGTAAACTTAGGCTAGAAACTTGGAAATTACGAGAGATTGAAGGGGATTTCACCGGCGATATCCAGTGAACTTATGCTAGAAACTTCGAAATTACGGAAGATTGAAGAGGATTTGACCGCCGAAAACGTCGTATGGTTGATTACAGGAGTTGATGTGTTGAAAACTGTGGTGGTGGTGGACCGCCGTGAGGGTGGTGGTGCGGTGGTGGTTGGGGGTAGGGTTAGAGAGACGACACGTGAAGGGTGAGAGGGATCCAGCTGTCAAAGGGAGAGTGGATAAGCATGTATGACGAGGCGACAAACCTTTCAGCCTTTCAGGATTATCAATTATCCCGGATAATATATTTTACTCATTTGTGTTGTAACTTTGTATTCTTGTAGTATGTCTTTTAGGTCTTACATAGTTCGACTTCTCGTGAGATATATTAGATGTGTTTATTGTAATTGAGCCACGAGTCTTATATTCTACCCATTGAGTGCAGAGTTTCGTCTCGTACTAGCGTGTGCAACCTTCGATGTCTTGAACACGAGAGAAGATGTCTAAGAAACTGCCCTCAGTCCCGAAATACGTTGGCTATTCGATAGTTTGTCACCTGCCAATTGACTTGTTTGATAAACATTTTTTAATATTTATTTTACTTGTTTGCTTTATAGTTTATAGTACCACAAAGTTCTAGTTTTTTTTTTTTTTTTTTTTTAATTTAACCATTGTTTCTAAACTATCCTTTCTTATAATTTTAACTTATTATATAACATTAAAAGGCAAGGTCTGTGGTTTTTGCTATCCGTCAAACTCTCATGAATTTTCTTAAATTATCATTTTCAACCCCTAAATCTTTTATAAAACTTTAAGAGATATCACTTTGACCCCTTTAAATTTTTAAAGCTTCGGGTTTATATGGTATGTATTTTTACTTAAAAAACAAATTTTTAAGTCCTTATTTTTTATGTACATGTCGTGTAAATTCGAGTTCGTCTACATTTTAACGTAAATTTTGTTCGTATATGAGCTGGGTCAAAAATAAAACGCTTCCGTGTTAATTTTTATTTACGCTTTTAGTTTGTCTAAGTTTCAACGTAGATTTGTTTGCAAACAACTGAAGTCAATTATTTGTTTGCAAACATTTCGACGTAAATTTATTTAGGAAACGAATAGGAACATTTATAGTCTATGCTTTATCACACTGTGTACGGCGCCGCAACGCTTAAGGCATATTTTGTAGTTTAGATAAACTATAAACAACAAAGGGAAGAAAAAATACAACCACTGGGACACTGTAATACTCCAAAACACAACTATTAGTCCCATGTTAAAATAACCACCAATATAAAAAAAACATAACAATATAAACACTAACAAATGCATGGCCTAATTTACCAAACAATACAAATCAAGACAACATTTCATCAATAATGATATTGATATATGTTCATTCGGAATTAAACTAACCGCAAATCTAGCACAAAAACTCAATTACAAATAACTTATGCTCAAATGGAGCTAAAGTGTTACAAATGAATAGAATTGCTAAAGTTAACATGTAATTTCGAAATAAATTAGTAAGAACAAAACAAAAAACGATTATTTGTGACGATTAGTCTACCATCATCTTCCTCATTGCAGAAGAATTAATTCAAAGGACAAAAACCCTATCGTAGATCGTGAAAACGTCAAGAACCACCAGCCACCTTTGTTGCCTTTACCCCTACCACTGTCTACCTCTAATCATCACCACCATCAAGTAACACCTGAGGAAACAAACACCCACTGCCTACCAACGATCCCCACCCCCCATTTGCAAACGCATGTCATCGTTAATGAAATACTAGTTTCACTATTCACTACGTCTTGTTTTCAATATATAGGATAATTAATATTTAACATATGTTTAAGTTATTGGCAACCAAAATCAATTTGTTAATCCCTTTGAAAATTTACAAAAATAAATAATTTTCATAGTGTAACACAGGATGTGAAAATGGTATTAGAAAATTAACGAAGGAGATTTGTTTTCTTAAAAAAGATTTCATCAATACTATTAAAATATAAAACTATGAACTTTAAGGATCTATATGAACTATATGAACTTTAAGGATCTACTTGGTATGTGGTAATTGTCACACCCTGACCGACGACGGAATCATCGGGGCGGACGAATGTGAATCGATTGCTCATAGCACATGGTAGTAAATACGTTGAAATAATATTAAATGTTATTTTCATTGAATGATACTAATCAAATGGCATATTAAATATCCCAAAAGCCTTTTATTAAACTAGGTCCAAGTCCTAAATGAGCATGAGGGAGTCCACTAATCTGCATTCCTGAAATCATATGAGAAAGTAACGAGTCAGCTAATGAATTAGCCGGTGAGTAAACATAGGTTTGAATACATATATAGATTGATTAAGATGATTGAAAACAATTCAATTCACATGGCAATGTCAAGACTTATAATGCAATAGTGTAACATAAAAGACAAAACAACACAATCAAACCTAATGATTGAATTGACTCGGTCCGTAGACGAAGCCTTATAGAGTGAATGACTCCGGTTTCAATCACCATGCTACTAAACAAATAGGGTGGGTTTGTCAAACCAATAGATCTATGATTGTTACTGTGGTTGCATGAATTAATGATTGTGTTATTGATGACCTGTCGTAGAGGTCATGCAAAAACCTAATCAACCTAGGTAGCTAGGGTAAGTCAGGTATCGTATCCACGGGGAGCATGTGGTTAGTGTTACACGATTCGTTTGATTATTTAATTAAGTTACTTAACTAAAACTAAATTATTGAACTACTTATACTATTGCCTCTTGGCTGTGAAAATTGGATTTTGAAATAGTTAACAAGTGAACTAGGAAAACAAATTGCAAATAATGAAAATTAATTAAGAAGACAATTATGAGAAATAGTAATCCACCCCGGGATCAAGGGTTGGTTTTCGATAATTGTTTAGTCCAACTTGGTGAAAAATCCTTAACAGGGATTCTACGCGTGTATGATTAGGTGATATTGATAATCAAGACTTAATGGGTCTTAGTACACAATATCAATTCAATTAGTAATCAAAACTTTGCAACCATATAACTCGCTCAAAATTATATAACAATCAAATAAAGGTTAACTAAAACAATTGTTTAAATAATCAAAACATAAGTTAAACTTATAAAAGAACTTAATGGGTTCTAAAGTTTAATCCCAAGACAAGTTGAATACGAACAAAAACCTAATCACACAAAACCTATTACCCGAAGTAGATCACGAGAGGATTACCTGCTAATTGTTCTTGAATGATCTTCAAAACTGTTGTTGATTTGCATAATAGATGATTGTATGTTGTTTGAGAGAGGTGCAATGGTGAATTAATGACCTAGAACTCCCAAAATTCGTCTCAAAACGTTCTAGGTCGAATGGGGGGCAAGTGGTAGGTGAAACCTAACAAAAACACGGTTTTATAGGTGTTCCAAGGCGGCCCTGGCGTAGGCTACGCCAGACAGCGTAGCCTACGCTGGGGTGTATTTTGCTGATTTTTTTCTTGAGCTGGCGTAGCCTACAGTGGCTACAATAGGTTACGGTGGAAGTCTTTCTGTTGAACTTTGAATCTTTGTTTCTTGACCTATCCACTGACGTGTTTCACCATGTAAGCTTCCAACATGCTTGTTTTACCAACAAAATCACTTCCAACTCATAGTTAACCTATTCAACTTAATCACATGCATAAAAACGAATAATCATACATAATATTTAACATTTAGACACTTAAAACATTATTCTAACACACTCGTATCAGTTATCATCAAGTTTATCAAACTATGAACACATAATTGCAAGTAATAACATAGCATGTCTTGAATTGAATTTAGAATGAAATAGAATAACAATGAATATCAATGATTGGATATTAAATCATATTGTGACAACCGGCAAATTTCAGGTCAATACCGACCCCGACCTAGTCATAATTACACATATCATGCTTGATTCTCAATTTTGTTCCATTTATTGAAATCATTTCATTCATTGCAAAATTTCATGCATAACATTTCATGCATCGGTGTTTCGGCGTAATTACCAGTCTTACACGCGATACAACCGGCACACACGAGCGTTGGTGATAATTAATATATACACACTAGTAAATACTTTAAAGTGTTTCAAAGTATTTTATATTCCAAATTAAATAAATTGGAAAAGTTTAAACTTATAAATAAACCAAATCGCGTAACTTGATATCTTACCCGGAACGAATCGTTTTAACGCGACTGCTAGATACATGACGTATCACTATTATATATGCAATATTGGAATATGTAATATTATATAAGTTCTTATAATATATCAATCTAATTTCAAAAAAAAGTAAAAAGTAAAAAGTAAAAATATAAAAATATGTAAAAATACCTATAGTGCAACAAATACCACCCAAATATCCAATACTACATAAAATTTGAAAACCAAACCCCCTCCCCTCCCCTTTGGCCGTCCCTTCCCCCCCTCCCCCCCCCCCTCCCCCCCCCCCCCCTCAACTCTCCTTTCCAATATTTCTTGGAAATCATGTTGACTTGTACCAAAAATCCAAGACTTACTTTTTTTGTGAAACACTTTTGATGTTGATTAACGAAACTTAAACCTATTACCACAATTGGAGTACTCCATCTCATCCACCTTTTCCCATGACATGATGCATCCATATCCCAAAACCCCATGCCAAAAGGGTGTAAGGCTATAAAGCATGCAAGCACTTCATTTCAACCACACCAACACACCACACTCTTCTCTCCTCCCTCTTCCAAATTCAGCCAAGGCATCCCCACCACCATTTCATTTGATTTTCAACTCTTTTTCTACAAATATTGAGTGATTCAAGTGCTATAATTGAAGATCAAGTGATTTTTGAAGCTTCCAAACATCCTACAACATCTTCTCCACTTTTTCTTGCTTGATTCTTAGTCAAGGGATCAAGTCTTTCTCTTTGCATTTCAAGATCATCTTCTCCTTGCTTGTTTAAGGTTAGAACCTTGTTCAAATCTTCCATACATCACCATGATGTGTCTATGTTCACTAACTCATCCAAAGGTGCTCTAGCAAAGCTTAAAAAGTAACAAAACATGCAAGACATTTTCTGACAGATTCATGTTCTGTGTTTTAGACACCATAACTCGACCTAAACACGAGAAAATTAACCGTTTCTTGAGCCTAACATTAACCTTAGAATGTCTAGTTTTCAACTCATCCAGCCTTGAAATTTTTAGATAAGTATAACCCATCCAAAACGTACAAATATGATTAAGGTGTTGAATCTGAGTTTTTTGGCAGATTAGATAGGGCAGAAAGATTGAGGCATAAGTTATGCTTAAAGTAATCAAATGGAGTCTTTATTTTTTTGGTAGCTTAGCTTAAGATGTTAGGTTTAAAAGTACTATATGCTCTATTTGTAAAAGTAGGGTTTGTCCCCTCAAAAATATGAAATCCATGGACATGTACAGGAAAAATGCTGCACTGACATCTGTTGCCTCATGACCCATTTCGAGGCACTTAAACTTAGTTATATATTACAAGATATACCTTGGGAACCTAAGACATAAATCTAAATGTGGTAAAAATATCAGATTTTATAAATATTCTTTGTACCATGAAAATGGGATGACAATCAGACCTAAAAATCTATCTGTTTTTTGTCAAATGTCTACATTTATATAAAGTGACATTTTGGAGGTATTTGGTAAAAAGAAACTCATGCACATTGAAAGTATAATTTTATTATACCTAATATAAAACTCATACAATACATTATTTATTTTAAGAAGATAACTGTGAAGAAAGGAATCTAAATAAAACATTAACGGCTCGGCGTGTCTAACTAGTCAAGTGACGTTTTCAAATCTAACTTTGTGGATGAGTTATGCATGACCATCTAGGGCTAGTAATCATAACCTCATGAATATATTGTGGCATTTTTTAGGAGATTCCTAGACCGATCATACGTACGGACTATTACTAGTATTCACGCGTGCATTACAGGTGAGTTTCACGGCCCCACTTTTACTTATTTTCATTTTGGGGGAGATTACATGCAAATTACTATTTTCATGGACACAATTACTTGTCAATAGTTTCACATGTTATATAAGTTGTTTACTTACCGTATGAAGTCCCCTGTTATCGGACCGTTAGTTTATTTCCCAAAGCGAGGTAATCATGGATAGTACTATTGGGTTTGACTACCCCCACCCGGGTTAATTACCCTAACCTTGACTGGAGGTCTAAACGGGTGCATTATTAGCCTGTTCACCCCTGTGCTTACGGTAAGCACGGGTAGGGGCAATCTATTACATTTACAGTCTAGCTTCGGTTACGGTGCTTATATAATATTGTAGTATTGTATGATCGACAATCAAATCATAGAAAGTCTTGTGATCCATTACACTGATTACTGTTACTTAAAACATGTGAGCTCACCAACTTTATGTTGACATACTTCCTGCATGTTTTCTCAGGAAATTAAGGTTTGCACGAGGATAGGCTTGTTTGGAGCTTATCGCATTCTAGGATTCACGCATGCTTTTGGGACACTATTTCTAAATTGTCTTGTTTGAAAAACAATTTACATTTTGCTGCTACTTCCGCTATGTAACTCTGAAAACAATTATGTATCTTTCAACGTGATTGCAACGTATGTTTTATCAGATCATGTAGTGGTCGATCAATGACTATGGTTTCCATGATGATCACGCCCCGCGGGAAACCGCTGTGGTTGGGGTGTGATAGATTGGTATCAGAGCCATTGGTTATAGGGAATTAGGTTGCATTTAGTAAGCTAGACTATAACCGTAACTCTTTGCACTGCATTAGTATAGTATGCATTAACCTTACTTACATTAATTGCACTGTGTATTGCCTTGTCATAGAGATGTCGTCTGCATCGATGCCGATCTACGTTTTCGACTCGGACGAGGAGTATGAGCCGATATCTCCGACCTCATCTACGGGATCTGCACCTACCATTCTGACCCCTACGCCTGAGGTCGTGCTTCAGCCTACTGACCCCATGGAGGCCGAGACCCCTGCACCTCCCCATACTGCTATCCCCGTTCCTATTTTGGACCCTATTTCTGACACCATTGAGGTCACACCCACTGCCTGATATTCTGGGTTACCTCTTCCTCCCACAGCACGTATTGGTGGATGCCTGCACCCGAGATTCATGCCAGTCTCCCGAAGGAGCTCATTCTAGGAGTCATACGCATCATTGGACCGATGATGCCGATGGCCATTCCGGTGACCGAGCCATCACTTGAGCATACCCATGTGACCACTGATGCCCAGCCAACTGACCCAGCCCCCGAGCCAGTTGATACCCGCCCCAAACCTACTGATTTCACCCCTCAGCCAGCCAACACCGAGGTAGTAGACCTTGATTCTGAGACTACTGATTCTGTCTCACAGACGGTTGACACCGACCTAGTGGATTCCGATCCGGAGCCTACTGAGTCCATTCCTCTTTCTGTGGACTCTATCCCAGAGCCAGTTGACCTGACCCCCCAGCCTACTAATTCAGCTTCACAGCCTACTAACCCTACACCTAATATTCCTGACACTGATCCTCAAGATCTCACTCCTGAGCCTGTTGACCCCTCCCCCGTAGCCGTTATTCCCGAGCCAGTGGCTATAGATACCCACCGTGACATCGCTCTGACGTTACCACCACCATTATACCGCAGATATCGGACCCATCCTGGCGGTGCACTTCGTGCACACACACTTAGGAAGCGGGTTCGCATCCCGATCCGCCCTACTACATCTACTCGTGATCGTACCCCCGAGCCTGGGCCTAAAAGGTGCAAAGTTGATAGTCGTTGATGGGACTGGATGCCCAGCTGCCTGAGTGGGTGGCGGGACATGGAGGGAATACCTTCCACCTACAAGGTAGGTGAGTCATCCGATGCACCACACCCGAGAGCCTGTGGAGCGCACAATACCGTTGCACATGGCACGTGCTGCGAGGCATGACCATCAGATTCGGGAGTTACAGGAGGAGATTGCTGGACTTCCACAGACTACAGGTATGGAGGAGATTGAGGGTCGATTGCTAGCTATTGAGGAGGACAGGTACCTGGATGACCAAACATTACACACGATGCATGACAGGATTACTTGTGTGCAGCGTGAGATGGCGGCGTTAACTCAGAGGATGGATGCTACAGAGCACAGAGCGATGATGGCCGAGCAGTGCGCAACGACGGCAGAGCAGAGGGTGGTTACACTGGAGGGACGCTTGGAGTCATCCACCATACTGGCAGCTGTATGTGTGCTGATAGCTATAGCAGTAGTGCAGGTGGGCATATTTGCTTGCCTATTTCGTTGATTGCCTATCATGAGCGGGTTGTGCTCACGTAATATTTGGATATTAACTTGGTTGTAAGAAGAATGATGGATCATTCCGGATGTGCATTGATTACCGAGAATTAAACAAGCTTACTATCAAGAATTGGTATCCACTTCCACGAATTGATGATTTATTCGATCAACTTCAAGGTTTTAGCTATTACTCGAAGATTGATTTACGTTCGGGATATCACCAATTACGGATCCAAGAAGAGGATGTCCCTAAGACCACTTTCCGAACTCGTTATAATCATTACCAGTTCATGGTCATGCCATTTGGGTTAACCAATGCACCAGCTGTATTCATGGATCTTATGAACAGGGTGTGCAAACCCTACTTGGATAAATTTGTGATCGTCTTCATCGATGACATCTTGATATATTCACGAACCAAGGATGATCATGAACAACATTTAAGGTTAATCTTGGAACTACTCAAGAACGAGAAATTGTACGCAAAATTCTCAAAATACGACTTTTGGATTCGATAAGTGCAATTTCTCGGGCATGTGGTTAACTAGAAGGGAATACATGTTGACCCATCCAAGATAGAGGCCATTAAGAACTGGGAAGCACCGAGGACTCTGACCGAGGTACGACAATTCCTAGGTTTTACAGGTTATTATCGGCGCTTTATTGAGAATTTCTCCAAAATAGCCCAACCATTGACGACCCTGACTCAGAAAGACAAGAAGTTCGATTGGGGTGATAAACAAGAAGCAGCGTTTCAATTGTTAAAGCAAAAACTGTGTTGCGCGCCAATTCTGTCCCTACCGGAGGGAACTGATGGTTTTGTGGTGTACTGTGACGCATCACGACATGGACTTGGCTGTGTCCTGATGCAACACAACAAGGTTATTGCTTACGCATCTCGACAATTGAAAGTGCATGAGAAAAATTACACCACTCACGACCTCGAATTGGGAGCTATTGTTTTCGCACTAAAGATTTGGCGACACTACCTGTATGGTACCAAGTATACTATATTCACTGATCATAAAAGCCTGCAACACATCTTCGATCAGAAGGAATTAAATATGAGACAACGCAGGTGGGTCGAGTTACTAAACGATTATGACTGTGAGATTCGTTATCATCCTGGAAAAACGAATGTTGTAGCAGACGCTCTGAGCAGGAAAGAACGAACCAAAACTTTACAGGTGCGAGCATTTGGATGACGATCCATACGAGTCTAACTACTCAAATTCGTGATGCTCAGTCCGAAGCACTGAAAGAACAGAATTTGAGAAATGAATCTCTTCGTGGCATGGATAAGCAATTTGAGATCAAGTCTGATGGAGCTCAATACTTTATGAACCGAATTTGGGTGCCAAATTATGGAAAATTAAGGGAACTTGTGAAGAACGAGGCACACAAATCAAGATACTCCATCCACCCGGGCTCTGATAAGATGTATCAGGACCTAAAGGAGTTATACTGGTGGCCTAACATGAAAGCTAACATAGCCACCTATGTTAGCAAGTGCCTCACGTGTTCAAAGGTTAAGGCGGAGTATCAGAAACCATCTGGATTACTGCACCAACCGGAGATTCCTCAATGGAAATGGGAGCAGATTTCCATGGACTTCATCACAAAACTACCCAAGACATCCACCGGTTGTGATACGATTTGGGTAATTGTGGATCGACTGACAAAGTCTGCTCACTTCCTACCAATTAAGGAAACTGATAGAATGGAAAATTTGACGAGGGTTTATCTCAAGGAGGTTGTTTCGAGACATGGAGTACCGATCTCCATTATCTCCGATCGAGACAGTCGATTTACCTCGAGATTTTGGCAATCATTACAAAAGGCCTTGGGTACACGGTTGGATATGAGTACCGCATACCACCCTCAAACAGATGGTCAAAGTGAACGGACCATTCAGATATTGGAAGACATGCTTAGAGCTTGTGTGATAGACTTTGGAAACCGTTGGGATACTCATCTACCCTTAGCTGAGTTTTCTTACAATAACAGTCATCACACCAGTATCAAAGCTGCACCATTTGAAGCACTATACGGAAGGAAGTGTCGATCACCACTGTGTTGGACAGAGGTTGGCGATAGTCAACTCACTGGTCCTGAGATCATACACGAGACCAAGGAAAAGATCGCTCAGATTCAGAACCGACTCAAATCCGCGCGTGACCGTCAGAAAAGCTACGCTGACTTGAGACGTAAACCATTAGAATTCCAAGTGGGAGATAAAGTCCTACTTAAAGTCTCACCTTGGAAGGGAGTTATTCGTTTTGGTAAACGTGGTAAGCTAAACCCTAGATACATCAGACCATTCGAGATCCTAGCGAGGATTGGTCCCGTAGCTTACAAACTCAAACTACCACAGGAACTTAGTGGTGTTCATGATACTTTTCATGTGTCAAATATGAAGAAGTGCTTGTCAGATGAGACTCTAATTATACCACTCGACGAGGTTCAGATCGATGAACAACTCCATTTTATTGAGAAACCGGTAGAGGTCATGGATCGAGAGGTAAAGAGAATGAAACGAAGCCGCATTCCTATAGTAAAGGTTCGGTGGAATTCTAGACGAGAACCCGAATTCACTTGGGAACGTGAAGATAAAATGAAACGCAACTACCCTTACTTGTTCGAAACCCTAGCGACTACAGAAGACACTAACTGAATTTCGGGACGAAATTCTTTCTAACATGGGGAGTATGTGACAACCGGCAAATTTCAGGTCAATACCGACCCCGACCTAGTCATAATTACACATATCATGCTTGATTCTCAATTTTTTTCCATTTATTGAAATCATTTCATTCATTGCAAAATTTCATGCATAACATTTCATGCATCGGTGATTCGGCGTAATTACCAGTCTTACACGCGATACAACCGGCACATACGAGCGTTGGTGATAATTAATATATACACACTAGTAAATACTTTAAAGTGTTTCAAAGTATTTTATATTCCAAATTAAATAAATTGGAAAAGTTTAAACTTATAAATAAACCAAATCGCGTAACTTGATATCTTACCCGGAACTAATCGTTTTAACGCGACTGCTAGATACATGACGTATCACTATTATATATTCAATATTGGAATATGTAATATTATATAAGTTCTTATAATATATCAATCTAATTTCAAAAAAAAAAGTAAAAAGTAAAAAGTAAAAATATAAAAATATGTAAAAATACCTATAGTGCAACAAATACCACCCAAATACCCAATACTACACAAAATTTGAAAACCAAACCCCCTCCCCTCCCCTTTGGCCGTCCCTTCCCCCCCCCCCCCCCCCCTCCCCTCAACTCTCCTTTTCAAGATTTCTTGGAAATCATGTTGACTTGTACCAAAAATCCAAGACTTACCTTTTTTGTGAAACACTTTTGATGTTGATTAAAGAAACTTAAACCCATTACCACAATTGGAGTGCTCCATCTCATCCACCTTTGTCCATGACATGATGCATCCATATCCCAAAACCCCATGCCAAAAGGGTGTAAGGCTATAAAGCATGCAAGCACTTCATTTCAACCACACCAACACACCACACTCTTCTCTCCTCCCTCTTCCAAATTCGGCCAAGGCATCCCCACCACCATTTCATTTGATTTTCAACTATTTTTCTACAAATCTTGAGTGATTCAAGTGCTATAATTGAAGATCAAGTGATTTTTGAAGCTTCCAAGCATCCTACAACATCTTCTCCACTTTTTCTTGCTTGATTCTTAGTTCAAGGGATCAAGTCTTTCTCTTTGCATTTCAAGATCATCTTCTCCTTGCTTGTTTAAGGTTAGAATCTTGTTCAAATCTTCCATACATCACCATGATGTGTCTATGTTCACTAACTCATCCAAAGGTGCTCTAGCAAAGCTTAAAAAGTAACAAAACATGCAAGACATTTTCTGACAGATTCATGTTCTGTGTTTTAGACACCATAACTCGACCTAAACACGAGAAAATTAACCGTTTCTTGAGCCTAACATTAACCTTAGAATGTCTAGTTTTCAACTCATCCAGCCTTGAAATTTTTAGATAAGTATAACCCATCCAAAACGTACAAATATGATTAAGGTGTTGAATCTGAGTTTTTTGGCAGATTAGATAGGGCAGAAAGATTGAGGCATAAGTTATGCTTAAAGTAATCAAATGGAGTCTTTATTTTTGTGGTAGCTTAGCTTAAGATGTTAGGTTTAAAAGTACTATATGCTCTATTTGTAAAAGTAGGGTTTGTCCCCTCAAAAATATGAAATCCATGGACATGTACAGGAAAAATGCTGCACTAACATCTGTTGCCTCATGACCCATTTCGAAGCACTTAAACTTAGTTATATATTACAAGATATACCTTTTTGGGAACCTAAGACATATATCTAAATGTGGTAAAAATATCAGATTTTATAAATATTCTTTGTACCATGAAAATGGGATGACAATCAGACCTAAAAATCTATCTGTTTTTTATCAAATGTCTACATTTATATAAAGTGACCTTTTGGAGGTATTTGGTAAAAAGAAACTCATGCACATTGAAAGTATAATTTTATTATACCTAATATAAAACTCATACAATACATTATTTATTTTAAGAAGATAACTGTGAAGAAAGGAATCTAAATAAAACATTAACGGCTCGACGTGTCTAACTAGTCAAGTGACGTTTTCAAATCTAACTTTGTGGATGAGTTATGCATGACCATCTAGGGCTAGTAATCATGACCTCATGAAGATATTGTGACATTGTTTAGGAGATTCCTAGACCGATCATACGTACGGACTATTACTAGTATTCACGCGTGCATTACAGGTGAGTTTCACGGCCCCACTTTTACTTATTTTCATTTTGGGGGAGATTACATGCAAATTACTATTTTATGGACACAATTACTTGCCAATGGTTTCACATGTTATATAAGTTGTTTACTTACCATATGAAGTCCCCTGTTATCGGACCGTTAGTTTATTTCCCAAAGCGAGGTAATCATGGATAGTACTATTGGGTTTGACTACCCCCACCCGGGTTAATTACCCTAACCTTGACTGGAGGTCTAAACGGGTGCATTATTAGCCTGTTCACCCCTGTGCTTACGGTAGGCACGGGTAGGGGCAATTTATTACATTTACAGTTTAGCTTCGGTTGCGGTGCTTATATAATATTGTAGTATTGTATGATCGACAATCAAATCATAGAAAGTCTTGTGATCCATTACACTGATTACTGTTACTTAAAACCTGTGAGCTCACAAACTTTATGTTGACATACTTCATGCATGTTTTCTCAGGAAATTAAGGTTTGCACGAGGATAGGCTTGTTTGGAGCTTATCGCATTCTAGGATTCACGCATGCTTTTGGGACACTATTTCTAAATTGTCTTGTTTGAAAAACAATTTACATTTTGCTACTACTTCTGCTATGTAACTCTGAAAACAATTATGTATCTTTCAACGTGATTGCAACGTATGTTTTATCAGATCATGTAGTGGTCGATCAATGACTATGGTTTCCATGATGATCACGCCCCGCGGGAAATCGATGTGGTTGGGGTGTGACACATATGATTTCCCCAAAATATAAACCACATAAAAAGGGCAATGAATACCACTTGGTAATTATAAACGTTTTGGAAATGATAGAATGCTAGGCTTGACATCAAAGTTTTCTCACGATTCAACCTAAGGTTTGATGTCTTTTTGTTAGAGTAATAATGATTGAAGAACTAGAAATGAATTAGGGTGTCAATAGGTATTTGAAGTTCTAATATATTGTTAGGAAAAATGTAATTAAATTATATAACTTGGTTAAATAAAAATAAAATAATTTGATTCAATGATTAAGATTAAAAAATGACAATGAATCATTTGTGAAATTAGATAATTAAATATTACTTAAATATTTAATCGATTAATTAAATGTTGAGCATTAAAGTGTGAAAATAATAATAAATTAATCAATTAATAATTAATTTAATAATTAATTATGAAATAATTTGATCAAAATAATTAATTGAATAATTAGTTATTTTAAGGATTTGCATAGGATATGTTTAAAATAATTTGGAATCATTTAAGTTTGATTAAAAATAATTTTTATGAAATTTAAAACTTATAAAGGAATCAATAATATTTTTATAACATTTATATTCTTTAAATGTAAAAATTATATCTTCTAAGATTTTCAAAATTAATTAATAATTTTTGAATTGGTTTTAGTTAACAAAATAACTTTTATATTAAATTAGTAATATAATAATAATTTTCTGAATTTTAAAATGTAAAAAAAAAACTAATAAAAAAACAAAGTGGCGGAGGCCCGGTTCGAACCCGGTGCAAGTTACCAATTGGGCCAAATCCGAATATGATTATGAACCAGAAAACAATTTATCAAAACATTAATTGAAAAATCCCCAATTTCATAGAACATTAGGTTTCGATTAGATCCAAATTGAACCCGAATTTGATGTTGTTAATCAAATCAAACATGGGGCTTTGATTCCCCTTACTACATCTAGTGTGTGTGTGTTGGATTACCTCATTTAGAATTGAATTGATCATGAATGTCACACCCCAACCTTAACGGCGGAAACGTCGAGATGTGAGGGTTAAGATTGTTCATGCCACATAACGCTAATTAAAAATGACAATATTATTAAAGCTCAATATTCAAGACATACATTTAAGAAATAGAATATGTTCCAAAACATAGGAATTTCAACATCCAATGATAACAAATGTATTTTTATTTTATTCTAGGTCTAGTCCTAGATGTGACATTGTCTTCATAGCAAGCTAAGCATTAACATTTCCTGAAACATGTTAAAAATAAAAGGTCAACATAATGTTGGTGAGTTTTCCATAGTTTTCATACATAAATATATAAAAGATGACAATTCATGTCATAGGTTATTGAATAAAGTAATTAGGGATGGATGAACAAATGTAACAATCAAACTTTGACAGATTACAAGATTACAAGATTAAACGATTAGCTAAGTGTACTTGGATTAACCAAGTAGGCTTGTCAGGCCCATAGATCTATGACGTCGTTAGGCTAGCAATAGTTAATGATTGTACATATACTAGTCATCACATGGTAATTACTAAAGTCCAACTAACCATGACAAATAAGATGAATTACCCAAGTGTTTACAAGATTCAAACGAGTTTACAAGTGCAATTATCATAAAGTTAACATGTTTCACCCCAAAGTGTGAAAATATATAAAAGGGGTATAGAAAAACTCATATGATAGTAAAGGATGAACAAATAATAAAATCTTGTATATAATGCCAAGGATTCGTTAACGTTCACCTAAACGAAACGTCGTATTAAGTTAATCATGGTGATTTTATTGTTATATTTATAAATCATTCGTCCATGATTTTTAACTTATTAAATAGATGTAAGTTATTATTATTTGGTAATGAAATAATTTAAATAAGGATTTTAATGATTAACAATATAAATAAAAGTTAAACTTTTATTATCAAATGATCATTATTTACTATTTAATAAAATAGTAATTTTATAGATTTAAAAGATTAAACTAATTATTACAATAAGTGTACTTTCAAAATATGTACATATATATTTATCTTCTTAAAATATATATATATATATATATATATATATATATATATATATATATATATATATAAACAAATTTTGTAACTAAATTTTATAACAATAAGGAATTCATTAAATTAAAATTTTTAAGGAATTATTAAATTACTTGATGATGTTTTATAATTTCCTTTTTATAATCTTTAAAATAATTAAGTAAAAGAAAATAATAATTTAAAGTGGATTTTCTAATGAAATTAAAAGAAAATGAATTTTATATCATTTTTGATAAAAATAATTTTTATATGGTTACTAATAATATTTGAAACTTTTTCTGAAATTCAAAGGTTAATAAAACCCTTTTAAAAAATATTGGCAGCGGGCCGGGGTCGAACCCGGGACCTCCTGCCTAGGAGCTCATGTTCTTAACCGGTTGGGCTGAGCCCAACTGATGTTATAGAATCGAAATTAAACCTTAAAACCCTTTTTTAGAAGATTCCCCAATTTGGGTTCAAGAACCCTAATTCGAAATCTTCCAAATTGACCATCGATTTGAAGTTTAAACCCGAATTAGTCATAGGGCTTTTATTCCACCCATGAAATCGAGTTGATTCACATGCTTAATTACCTGTTTTGAAGTGGTCTTGTCGATTTCAAGTTCGAACGAAGCTCACGACTGTTCTTGGTTCAAATTCGATGAATGTGTGTGTCTTTGGTGAAATTGAGAGTTCAGAGAGTTTAGAAATCCCAATTCGAGTAGAAGCCCTTTAATTTATAGTTTCAATTCGATCCGGGCATTGTCCAACGGCTAACATGATTAATTCGGCCGTTTCAAGACAAATTGGATGGTGTTAATGTTGTTTCAGGTGGTTTAATCATTCCATTAAGCTTCAAATGGTTAAGCGATGATTTATGAATGATTAATTTGATGATTATGATGCTTTAAGGATATAATCGGTTTTGGGTTTCGGTAGTAATCGGTTTCGATTTAGATATCAATGTAATCAGTGATAACTTCGAATTAAATCAAATCTCAGAGTTCGAATCTTGTACTGGAACCGGTTAGGTACATTTTTAGGGGTTAATAGGGGTTTTTATGGGGTTTAAAGGGGTCGCCGGAGACTGTCCGGCGGTGGCCGGAGTTTTGGCCGGAAAAACGAGGGTGGGGGTTTGGGTTTTTTAAAATGTTACACATTTGGTCCCTGTACTTTATGTTTTATTACTTTAACACCAAAGTTTAATTTTTAGTTTAAACAGATTTACAGTTTAGCCCCTGAGGTTTTAAAGTTTTATTATTTTATGTAAAAACTTATTATTTACAAGTTTTTAGGATATTAATCTTATATTACTTTTATTTATTAACAATATTAATACTTTTTATAATTATTCACTATTATTAGTATTATTATTTTATATATATATATATATATTTTTTTTTATTATTTTTAATTTTAACATTTTCTTTGTTATTATTATTATTATGGTTATTATTATTATTGACAATATTAATTATCCAAGCATTTAATTACATCAAGAATTTACAAAATGAATCCCCGTAATTGCATTAATACAAAACAAGCCCTTACAAGAGATAACGGAATCAATAACGACTATTTAACAAATACACGAGAGGTCACAGTCTCCCCAACTTAAAGGAATTTCGTCTCGAAATTAAAGACAAAACTAAGCGAAAAGAAAGGGATATTTCTTCTTCATGTAGTCCTCGCGTTCCCAAGTGAACTCAGCTCCACGTTTGTTTTCCCAACGGACTTTGACGATCGGTGTTGTAGATGTATGGGTCTTCTTCAACGTTCGATCCATAATCTCGACAGGCTTCTCAACGAAATGCAACGACTCGTTAATTTGGATTTCCTCCAAAGGAACATGCAAACTTTCATCGTCTAGGCATTTCCTCAAGTTTGAGACATGAAAGACAGGATGAACCCCGCTAAGTTCGGAAGGTAGTTCTAGTTTGTAAGCCACTTTCCCAATTCTTTTCAGAATTTTGAAAGGTCCTACAAAACGAGGGGCTAACTTACTCTTCTTCCCAAAGCGAACAACACCCTTCCATGGAGAGACCTTAAGAAGAACCATGTCGCCGACTTGAAATTCCAACGGTTTTCGTCTTTTATCGGCATAACTCTTTTGACGACTTCTAGCCACCTCCAGGTTATTTCGAATTTTGGAGACTTTGTCGGTCGTTTCTTGAATAAGTTCAGGACCAGTAATGAAGTTCTCACCTATATCGGTCCAACAGATCGGAGAACGACATTTACGACCATATAAAGCCTCGAATGGTACCATCTTGATACTCGAGTGATAACTATTGTTATACGAAAATTCCGCTAAAGGCAGATGCGTATCCCAGTCACCACCAAAATCAAGGACACAAAGACGCAGTAAGTCCTCAAGGGTTTGGATTGCTCGCTCGGTTTGACCGTCCGTTTGAGGATGGTAAGCCGTGCTTAAATCCAATTGAGTACCCAAGAGTTCTTGCATGGAAGACCAGAAGTGTGAAGTGAATCGAGCATCACGATCGGATATAATATACAACGGCACACCATGACGACTCACAATTTCATCGATGTAGATACGAGCCAATCTTGAAACCTTGTAGGTGTCTCGTATAGGTATGAAATGTGCCCTTTTGGTCAAACGGTCAACAATTACCCATATACTATCATGGCCACGAAGGGTACGTGGTAACTTGGTTATAAAATCTATGGATATGTGTTCCCATTTCCACATAGGGATTTCAGGTTGTTCAAGTAAACCACTAGGCCGTTGATGTTCAGCTTTGACTCTTGCACATGTGAGGCACTTGGAAACATAAGACGCGATATCTTTCTTCATTCCTGGCCACCAATATTGGCCACGTAGATCCATATACATCTTATCGGATCCAGGATGAATAGAATATCGGGTTTGATGAGCTTCGTTCATAATGAAGTGACGGAGATTATCACGATTCGGGATCCAAAGTCGATTCAAGAAATACCACATGCCATTCGGTTTTGTCTCCAATTGTGATCGAACGTTATACGTTAGATCTTCATCTTTCCCTTCCTCGGTTAACGCCGCTTGTTGAGCCTCGCGGATGCAAAACTCGAGATCACTATCAATCCTTATGTTTTGAAGCATGATAGTGGCCTCGTTAACATCCACATGAATCTCGGTGTCAAATTCTCCTAACGTGTCAAACCATTGTCTTCAATCCCGGATTTCTTGAAGCGAGAAGTCTTGTTGTGGATCTTACGACTCAGCGCGTCGGCTACAACATTCGCCTTTCCAGGATGATAGCGAATGTCGCAGTCGTAGTCGCTAATTAGTTCAACCCAACGTCTTTGTCTCATGTTGAGATCCTTTTGATTAAACATGTGTTGAAGGCTCTTGTGATCGGTGTAGACTATGCATTGCGTTCTATAGAGATAATGTCGCCAAATCTTCAAAGCAAATACTACGGCACCAAGTTCGAGATCATGAGTTGTGTAGTTTACTTCATGAACCTTCAATTGTCTCGACGCGTAAGCTATGACCTTACCTCGTTGCATGAGAACGCAACCAAGACCTTGACTAGACGCGTCGTAATATACAGTGAAGTCATCGTTTCCATCGGGAAGGGTTAGGATAGGAGCATTACACAGTTTGTGTTTCAACGTCTCGAACGCATCTTCTTGTTCGGGCCCCCACTCAAAAAGTCTATTCTTTTGAGTTAGTGCCGTAAGCGGTTTCGCAATCTTCGAAAAGTTTGCAATGAACCTACGGTAATAACCCGCTAAACCCAGAAAAGAACGAACCTCGGTTGGGGTCATGGGAACACACCAATTCTTCACGGCTTCTATCTTTGCAGGATCAACGTGAATTCCTTGGCTATTCACCACATGTCCTAAGGATTGGACTTCTTCAAGCCAAAATTCGCACTTGGAGAACTTGGCATATAATTGTTCCTTCTTCAAAAGATCGAGGACTTGACGTAGGTGCGACTCGTGATCGGTCTTTGTCTTGGAATAGATGAGAATGTCATCAATAAACACGATCACGAATTTGTCCAAATACGGTTTACATACCCGATTCATGAGATCCATGAAGACAGCAGGTGCATTAGTCAAGACAAAAGGCATAACCATGAACTCATAATGTCCATATCGAGTACGAAATGCGGTCTTTGGAATATCATTATCGTGAACATGTAATTGATGATATCCAGAACGTAGATCGATCTTCGAGAATTGTGTAGCTCCTTGAAGTTGATCGAAGAGATCATCAATTCGAGGAAGAGGATATCGGTTCTTGATAGTGAGCTTGTTGAGTTCCCGGTAGTCGATGCACATACGGAAAGAACCATCTTTCTTCTTCACAAATAGCACGGGTGCACCCCATGGTGAAGAGCTAGGTCGAATGAAACCCTTATCGGTCAACTCTTGCAGTTGACTAGCTAGTTCTTGCATTTCAGACGGTGCAAGACGATAAGGCGACTTAGCCACGGGATTTGCACCAGAAATCAGGTTGATTTTGAACTCAACTTCTCGTACGGGAGGTAACCCACTAAGATCCACGGGAAACACCTCGGGAAAATCCCGCACGACAGGTATATCCTTCAGTTCTTTACCCTTGGCTTTCGTGTTGACTACGTAAGCCATGAAAACTATGTAGTTTTTACTTAAGCACTTGCGGGCCTTGATACAAGACATGAGTTTGAGTCTTTGGGATGATCTCTCCCCAAAAACTTTTAAGGTATCACCCGATGGTAAAGGAATTCGAATACACTTCTCAAAGCATATAATTTCCGCGTGTTGCTTCGCTAACCAATCCATGCCAATAATAACATCGAAGCTCCCCAGTTGCATAGGAATAAGGTCGATGAGAAAGTCGTGCTCGTTAAGACTTAAGGTGCAATCGCGTATCACGACGCCGACTTCGACAGACTTGCCATTGGCTACTTCGACCGTAAAAATTAGAACGCGGCTTGGAAAGAATAGGCTCGAACTCTAAAGACACGAAACTCTTATCCGCACCTGAATCAAACAGTACAGAAGCATAACGACTATTTACAAGATACATACTGCTCAAATAATAACCTATTATTGGCATAATGAACGCAGGTAGTGATTTTACAAGACAAAAGAACAATTAAAAGAAATTAATGACGTACCATTCACCACGTCGTTGTTGGCTTGAGCTTGGTTGGCGTTGATGTTGAATGCCCTTCCACGAGCCTGTGGCACATTTCCCGCATTGCGAGGACATTGTGGACGGAAATGTCCAGGTTCGCCACAGTTGTAGCAGACTCGATTGGCAACCAACGCAGCATTATTCGGGGCACGAAGACAGGTAGCCACCAGATGCCCATACTTTCCGCACAACGAGCAAACTCGATAAGGAGTGTTACTCGCGTGATGGTACTTGCAAGTATTGCACATCGGGTGCGGCCCAGTATAAGCCCTCGCCATAGGGGCTTGATTTACAATAACAGCTTGCCTTTGAGGGGCATTTGGTGCTGTCACCGCGTAATTACGAGCCGGTGTGAACTTGCGCTTCTTGCCTTTGAAAGACGACTCGGCCTTCACCTCCTTTGTAGCCTCGGGAGTCACCTTCACAGCAGTCTTGGCACCTTTCACCGTCAAAGTACCAGCTCTAATATGGTTTTCAGTGAGCTGGGCGGTAATATTAATCGCCTCCTCCAAAGTTGTGGGCCTACTACCCACCACGGCATCTTGAATTTGAGGTGGTACCCCCTTAATAAACTTCTCGATGTTGCGGGGAACGGTATCCACCATGTGAGGTAAGAGCATGCTCAACTCATGATGCCGGGTGGAATAAGCCAAATGATTCCCGCTATCCTGTTTGAGGTTCCAGAATTCCTCCTCCAGCTTTTGCAATTCACTCCTCTGGGCAGAACTTTTGGATCATTATGTCCTTAAATTCTTCCCAAGGCAACGCCAAGGCAACTTCAGTTCCTCGGTTCCTTTTCTCACTATTCCACCAAGTGAGTGCCCGTTGTTGAAGGACACTTGCAGCATATCGGACCTTGAGTTCATCGGGACATTCGCTGACGATAAACGTATTTTCCATACTTTTGAACCACTCGAGAAGTCCAGTGGCTCCTTCCTTTCCACTAAAGCTAGTGAGTTTGCACGAGTGGAAGTGCTTGAATGTGCAAGTGCGACTATTCCCACCTTGGTTGTTGCTATTTTCCCCTTGACCATTGTTGTCACCACCACCATTGTTTCCATTGGCGTTGTTGCTGTTGTTGGCCATTAGGGTGCTGCTAAGTTCAGCAACCATCGTTGGAAGTACAGCGGCCATTTGCCGGGCGATCATTGCAGCGAGTTTGCGGTCGGAGGTAGCATGTTTTCCATGATAACGAGACATTCTATAAGATAGAAATAAAGAAAATGTTAGTATTAGGAGATAAACCAGTTCAAAGAAACAGGAGTTTTAGATAATTTATATTCAGCCAGGATTGTTCCATTTGGTATCACATAGCCAATAGGAACATGGACACGTCGAGGCGACTTAATCCTAATTTCCTCGGGAAAAATGTGTATGTTGACCATAATTTAGCACTCATCCCAGAAATCCCCAGGTAAGCATAACAGGTCTCGCAATGAGATTTATACGAAATGCTTGTCTTAGCCCGAGGGCCTTTTGCCAGAAAATCCAGAATACAGGTGTTTATGTGTCACACACTTACCTAAGGCTATCAGAATTAAAACCTCGATGAGAATTTCAAGATTTAGACATATCGTCTAAGGAATATTTTTTTTTTTCACTCGATAAGATGCGTAGGTTTCCACATGTAGTCGAGAATAAGGTTTAGAAAAGATTAGACGCGATGGAACGTAGAGGCATAAGAAGAAGATTAGAAAGTTGGGGTTTACAAGGTGCAAGGCATATTCCTAAGGCACTATTTTCTAAGTAAGAAAATAGCACATAAGGGAATTTGTCATGCATCAAGATAGACATATAAGCATACTTACAAGATCATAGCAATTGTCATAAAAAGGGTTCCTAGTTTAACCATAGTCTAGGCCACCATTTCTAATAACCTAAATCCCTATAGTTATGGGCTCTGATACCAATCTGTCACACCCCAACCTTAACGACAAAAATGTCGAGATGTGAGGGTTAAGATTGTTCATGCCACACAACGCTAATTAAAAATGACAATATTATTAAAGCTCAATATTCAAGACATACATTTAAGAAATAGAATATGTTTCAAAACATAGGAATTTCAACGTCCAATGATAACAAATGTATTTTTATTTTATTCTAGGTCCAGTCCTAGATGTGACATTGTGACATTGTCTTCATAGCAAGCTAAGCATTAACATTTCCTGAAACATGTTAAAAATAAAAGGTCAACATAATGTTGGTGAGTTTTCCATAGTTTTCATACATAAATATATATAAAAGATGGCAATTCATGTCATAGGTTATTGAATAAAGTAATTAGGAATGGATGAACAAATGTAACAATCAAACCTTAACAGATTACAAGATTACAAGATTAAACGATTAGCTAAGTGTACTTGGATTAACCAAGTAGGCTTGTCAGGCCCATAGATCTATGACGTCGCCAGGCTAGCAATAGTTAATGATTGTACATATACTAGTCATCACATGGTAATTACTAAAGTCCAACTAACCATGACAAATAAGATGAATTACCCAAGTGTTTACAAGATTCAAACGAGTTTACAAGTGCAATTATCATAAAGTTAACATGTTTCACCCCAAAGTGTGAAAATATATAAAAAGGGTATAGAAAAACTCATATGATAGTAAAGGATGAACAAATAATAAATCTTGTATATAATGTCAAGGATTCGTTAACGTTCACCTAAACGAAACGTCGTATTAAGTTAATCATGGTGATTTTGGTGTTATATTTATAAATCATTCGTCCATGATTTTCAACTTATTAAATAGATGTAAGTTATTATTATTTGGTAATGAAATAATTTAAATAAGGATTTTAATGATTAACAATATAAATAAAAGTTAAACTTTTATTATCAAATGATCATTATTTACTATTTAATAAAATAGTAATTTTATAGATTTAAAAGATTAAACTAATTATTACAATAAGTGTACTTTCAAAATATGTACATATATATTTATCTTCTTAAAATATATATATATATATATATATATATATATATATATATATATATATATATATATATATATATAAACAAATTTTGTAACTAAATTTTATAACAATAAGGAATTCATTAAATTAAAATTATTTAAAAATTAAATGGGATTTATTACAATTTCAAGTTAATACTTGATGATGTTTTATAATTTCCTTTTTATAATCTTTAAAATAATTAAGTAAAAGAAAATAATAATTTAAAGTGGATTTTCTAATGAAATTAAAAGAAAATGAATTTTATATCATTTTTGATAAAAATAATTTTTATATGGTTACTAATAATATTTGAAACTTTTTCTGAAATTCAAAGGTTAATAAAACCCTTTTAAAAAATATTGGCAGCGGGCCGGGGTCGAACCCGGGACCTCCTGCCTAGGAGCTCATGTTCTTAACCGGTTGGGCTGAGCCCAACTGATGTTATAGAATCGAAATTAAACCTTAAAACCCTTTTTTAGAAGATTCCCCAATTTGGGTTCAAGAACCCTAATTCGAAATCTTCCAAATTGACCATCGATTTGAAGTTTAAACCCGAATTAGTCATAGGGCTTTTATTCCACCCATGAAATCGAGTTGATTCACATGCTTAATTACCTGTTTTGAAGTGGTCTTGTCGATTTCAAGTTCGAACGAAGCTCACGACTGTTCTTGGTTCAAATTCGATGAATGTGTGTGTCTTTGGTGAAATTGAGAGTTCAGAGAGTTTAGAAATCCCAATTCGAGTAGAAGCCCTTTAATTTATAGTTTCAATTCGATCCGGGCATTGTCCAACGGCTAACATGATTAATTCGGCCGTTTCAAGACAAATTGGATGGTGTTAATGTTGTTTCAGGTGGTTTAATCATTCCATTAAGCTTCAAATGGTTAAGCGATGATTTATGAATGATTAATTTGATGATTATGATGCTTTAAGGATATAATCGGTTTTGGGTTTCGGTAGTAATCGGTTTCGATTTAGATATCAATGTAATCAGTGATAACTTCGAATTAAATCAAATCTCAGAGTTCGAATCTTGTACTGGAACCGGTTAGGTACATTTTTAGGGGTTAATAGGGGTTTTTATGGGGTTTAAAGGGGTCGCCGGAGACTGTCCGGCGGTGGCCGGAGTTTTGGCCGGAAAAACGAGGGTGGGGGTTTGGGTTTTTTAAAATGTTACACATTTGGTCCCTGTACTTTATGTTTTATTACTTTAACACCAAAGTTTAATTTTTAGTTTAAACAGATTTACAGTTTAGCCCCTGAGGTTTTAAAGTTTTATTATTTTATGTAAAAACTTATTATTTACAAGTTTTTAGGATATTAATCTTATATTACTTTTATTTATTAACAATATTAATACTTTTTATAATTATTCACTATTATTAGTATTATTATTTTATATATATATATATATATTTTTTTTTATTATTTTTAATTTTAACATTTTCTTTGTTATTATTATTATTATGGTTATTATTATTATTGACAATATTAATTATCCAAGCATTTAATTACATCAAGAATTTACAAAATGAATCCCCGTAATTGCATTAATACAAAACAAGCCCTTACAAGAGATAACGGAATCAATAACGACTATTTAACAAATACACGAGAGGTCACAGTCTCCCCAACTTAAAGGAATTTCGTCTCGAAATTAAAGACAAAACTAAGCGAAAAGAAAGGGATATTTCTTCTTCATGTAGTCCTCGCGTTCCCAAGTGAACTCAGCTCCACGTTTGTTTTCCCAACGGACTTTGACGATCGGTGTTGTAGATGTATGGGTCTTCTTCAACGTTCGATCCATAATCTCGACAGGCTTCTCAACGAAATGCAACGACTCGTTAATTTGGATTTCCTCCAAAGGAACATGCAAACTTTCATCGTCTAGGCATTTCCTCAAGTTTGAGACATGAAAGACAGGATGAACCCCGCTAAGTTCGGAAGGTAGTTCTAGTTTGTAAGCCACTTTCCCAATTCTTTTCAGAATTTTGAAAGGTCCTACAAAACGAGGGGCTAACTTACTCTTCTTCCCAAAGCGAACAACACCCTTCCATGGAGAGACCTTAAGAAGAACCATGTCGCCGACTTGAAATTCCAACGGTTTTCGTCTTTTATCGGCATAACTCTTTTGACGACTTCTAGCCACCTCCAGGTTATTTCGAATTTTGGAGACTTTGTCGGTCGTTTCTTGAATAAGTTCAGGACCAGTAATGAAGTTCTCACCTATATCGGTCCAACAGATCGGAGAACGACATTTACGACCATATAAAGCCTCGAATGGTACCATCTTGATACTCGAGTGATAACTATTGTTATACGAAAATTCCGCTAAAGGCAGATGCGTATCCCAGTCACCACCAAAATCAAGGACACAAAGACGCAGTAAGTCCTCAAGGGTTTGGATTGCTCGCTCGGTTTGACCCGTCCGTTTGAGGATGGTAAGCCGTGCTTAAATCCAATTGAGTACCCAAGAGTTCTTGCATGGAAGACCAGAAGTGTGAAGTGAATCGAGCATCACGATCGGATATAATATACAACGGCACACCATGACGACTCACAATTTCATCGATGTAGATACGAGCCAATCTTGAAACCTTGTAGGTGTCTCGTATAGGTATGAAATGTGCCCTTTTGGTCAAACGGTCAACAATTACCCATATACTATCATGGCCACGAAGGGTACGTGGTAACTTGGTTATAAAATCTATGGATATGTGTTCCCATTTCCACATAGGGATTTCAGGTTGTTCAAGTAAACCACTAGGCCGTTGATGTTCAGCTTTGACTCTTGCACATGTGAGGCACTTGGAAACATAAGACGCGATATCTTTCTTCATTCCTGGCCACCAATATTGGCCACGTAGATCCATATACATCTTATCGGATCCAGGATGAATAGAATATCGGGTTTGATGAGCTTCGTTCATAATGAAGTGACGGAGATTATCACGATTCGGGATCCAAAGTCGATTCAAGAAATACCACATGCCATTCGGTTTTGTCTCCAATTGTGATCGAACGTTATACGTTAGATCTTCATCTTTCCCTTCCTCGGTTAACGCCGCTTGTTGAGCCTCGCGGATGCAAAACTCGAGATCACTATCAATCCTTATGTTTTGAAGCATGATAGTGGCCTCGTTAACATCCACATGAATCTCGGTGTCAAATTCTCCTAACGTGTCAAACCATTGTCTTCGATCCCGGATTTCTTGAAGCGAGAAGTCTTGTTGTGGATCTTACGACTCAGCGCGTCGGCTACAACATTCGCCTTTCCAGGATGATAGCGAATGTCGCAGTCGTAGTCGCTAATTAGTTCAACCCAACGTCTTTGTCTCATGTTGAGATCCTTTTGATTAAACATGTGTTGAAGGCTCTTGTGATCGGTGTAGACTATGCATTGCGTTCTATAGAGATAATGTCGCCAAATCTTCAAAGCAAATACTACGGCACCAAGTTCGAGATCATGAGTTGTGTAGTTTACTTCATGAACCTTCAATTGTCTCGACGCGTAAGCTATGACCTTACCTCGTTGCATGAGAACGCAACCAAGACCTTGACTAGACGCGTCGTAATATACAGTGAAGTCATCGTTTCCATCGGGAAGGGTTAGGATAGGAGCATTACACAGTTTGTGTTTCAACGTCTCGAACGCATCTTCTTGTTCGGGCCCCCACTCAAAAAGTCTATTCTTTTGAGTTAGCGCCGTAAGCGGTTTCGCAATCTTCGAAAAGTTTGCAATGAACCTACGGTAATAACCCGCTAAACCCAGAAAAGAACGAACCTCGGTTGGGGTCATGGGAACACACCAATTCTTCACGGCTTCTATCTTTGCAGGATCAACGTGAATTCCTTGGCTATTCACCACATGTCCTAAGGATTGGACTTCTTCAAGCCAAAATTCGCACTTGGAGAACTTGGCATATAATTGTTCCTTCTTCAAAAGATCGAGGACTTGACGTAGGTGCGACTCGTGATCGGTCTTTGTCTTGGAATAGATGAGAATGTCATCAATAAACACGATCACGAATTTGTCCAAATACGGTTTACATACCCGATTCATGAGATCCATGAAGACAGCAGGTGCATTAGTCAAGACAAAAGGCATAACCATGAACTCATAATGTCCATATCGAGTACGAAATGCGGTCTTTGGAATATCATTATCGTGAACATGTAATTGATGATATCCAGAACGTAGATCGATCTTCGAGAATTGTGTAGCTCCTTGAAGTTGATCGAAGAGATCATCAATTCGAGGAAGAGGATATCGGTTCTTGATAGTGAGCTTGTTGAGTTCCCGGTAGTCGATGCACATACGGAAAGAACCATCTTTCTTCTTCACAAATAGCACGGGTGCACCCCATGGTGAAGAGCTAGGTCGAATGAAACCCTTATCGGTCAACTCTTGCAGTTGACTAGCTAGTTCTTGCATTTCAGACGGTGCAAGACGATAAGGCGACTTAGCCACGGGATTTGCACCAGAAATCAGGTTGATTTTGAACTCAACTTCTCGTACGGGAGGTAACCCACTAAGATCCTCGGGAAACACCTCGGGAAAATCCCGCACGACAGGTATATCCTTCAGTTCTTTACCCTTGGCTTTCGTGTTGACTACGTAAGCCATGAAAACTATGTAGTTTTTACTTAAGCACTTGCGGGCCTTGATACAAGACATGAGTTTGAGTCTTTGGGATGATCTCTCCCCAAAAACTTTTAAGGTATCACCCGATGGTAAAGGAATTCGAATGCACTTCTCAAAGCATATAATTTCCGCGTGTTGCTTCGCTAACCAATCCATGCCAATAATAACATCGAAGCTCCCCAGTTGCATAGGAATAAGGTCGATGAGAAAGTCGTGCTCGTTAAGACTTAAGGTGCAATCGCGTATCACGACGCCGACTTCGACAGACTTGCCATTGGCTACTTCGACCGTAAAAATTAGAACGCGGCTTGGAAAGAATAGGCTCGAACTCTAAAGACACGAAACTCTTATCCGCACCTGAATCAAACAGTACAGAAGCATAACGACTATTTACAAGATACATACTGCTCAAATAATAACCTATTATTGGCATAATGAACGCAGGTAGTGATTTTACAAGACAAAAGAACAATTAAAAGAAATTAATGACGTACCATTCACCACGTCGTTGTTGGCTTGAGCTTGGTTGGCGTTGATGTTGAATGCCCTTCCACGAGCCTGTGGCACATTTCCCGCATTGCGAGGACATTGTGGACGGAAATGTCCAGGTTCGCCACAGTTGTAGCAGACTCGATTGGCAACCAACGCAGCATTATTCGGGGCACGAAGACAGGTAGCCACCAGATGCCCATACTTTCCGCACAACGAGCAAACTCGATAAGGAGTGTTACTCGCGTGATGGTACTTGCAAGTATTGCACATCGGGTGCGGCCCAGTATAAGCCCTCGCCATAGGGGCTTGATTTGCAATAACAGCTTGCCTTTGAGGGGCATTTGGTGCTGTCACCGCGTAATTACGAGCCGGTGTGAACTTGCGCTTCTTGCCTTTGAAAGACGACTCGGCCTTCACCTCCTTTGTAGCCTCGGGAGTCACCTTCACAGCAGTCTTGGCACCTTTCACCGTCAAAGTACCAGCTCTAATATGGTTTTCAGTGAGCTGGGCGGTAATATTAATCGCCTCCTCCAAAGTTGTGGGCCTACTACCCACCACGGCATCTTGAATTTGAGGTGGTACCCCCTTAATAAACTTCTCGATGTTGCGGGGAACGGTATCCACCATGTGAGGTAAGAGCATGCTCAACTCATGATGCCGGGTGGAATAAGCCAAATGATTCCCGCTATCCTGTTTGAGGTTCCAGAATTCCTCCTCCAGCTTTTGCAATTCACTCCTCTGGGCAGAACTTTTGGATCATTATGTCCTTAAATTCTTCCCAAGGCAACGCCAAGGCAACTTCAGTTCCTCGGTTCCTTTTCTCACTATTCCACCAAGTGAGTGCCCGTTGTTGAAGGACACTTGCAGCATATCGGACCTTGAGTTCATCGGGACATTCGCTGACGATAAACGTATTTTCCATACTTTTGAACCACTCGAGAAGTCCAGTGGCTCCTTCCTTTCCACTAAAGCTAGTGAGTTTGCACGAGTGGAAGTGCTTGAATGTGCAAGTGCGACTATTCCCACCTTGGTTGTTGCTATTTTCCCCTTGACCATTGTTGTCACCACCACCATTGTTTCCATTGGCGTTGTTGCTGTTGTTGGCCATTAGGGTGCTGCTAAGTTCAGCAACCATCGTTGGAAGTACAGCGGCCATTTGCCGGGCGATCATTGCAGCGAGTTTGCGGTCGGAGGTAGCATGTTTTCCATGATAACGAGACATTCTATAAGATAGAAATAAAGAAAATGTTAGTATTAGGAGATAAACCAGTTCAAAGAAACAGGAGTTTTAGATAATTTATATTCAGCCAGGATTGTTCCATTTGGTATCACATAGCCAATAGGAACATGGACACGTCGAGGCGACTTAATCCTAATTTCCTCGGGAAAAATGTGTATGTTGACCATAATTTAGCACTCATCCCAGAAATCCCCAGGTAAGCATAACAGGTCTCGCAATGAGATTTATACGAAATGCTTGTCTTAGCCCGAGGGCCTTTTGCCAGAAATCCAGAATACAGGTGTTTATGTGTCACACACTTACCTAAGGCTATCAGAATTAAAACCTCGATGAGAATTTCAAGATTTAGACATATCGTCTAAGGAATATTTTTTTTTTCACTCGATAAGATGCGTAGGTTTCCACATGTAGTCGAGAATAAGGTTTAGAAAAGATTAGACGCGATGGAACGTAGAGGCATAAGAAGAAGATTAGAAAGTTGGGGTTTACAAGGTGCAAGGCATATTCCTAAGGCACTATTTTCTAAGTAAGAAAATAGCACATAAGGGAATTTGTCATGCATCAAGATAGACATATAAGCATACTTACAAGATCATAGCAATTGTCATAAAAAGGGTTCCTAGTTTAACCATAGTCTAGGCCACCATTTCTAATAACCTAAATCCCTATAGTTATGGGCTCTGATACCAATCTGTCACACCCCAACCTTAACGACAAAAATGTCGAGATGTGAGGGTTAAGATTGTTCATGCCACACAACGCTAATTAAAAATGACAATATTATTAAAGCTCAATATTCAAGACATACATTTAAGAAATAGAATATGTTTCAAAACATAGGAATTTCAACGTCCAATGATAACAAATGTATTTTTATTTTATTCTAGGTCCAGTCCTAGATGTGACATTGTGACATTGTCTTCATAGCAAGCTAAGCATTAACATTTCCTGAAACATGTTAAAAATAAAAGGTCAACATAATGTTGGTGAGTTTTCCATAGTTTTCATACATAAATATATATAAAAGATGGCAATTCATGTCATAGGTTATTGAATAAAGTAATTAGGAATGGATGAACAAATGTAACAATCAAACCTTAACAGATTACAAGATTACAAGATTAAACGATTAGCTAAGTGTACTTGGATTAACCAAGTAGGCTTGTCAGGCCCATAGATCTATGACGTCGCCAGGCTAGCAATAGTTAATGATTGTACATATACTAGTCATCACATGGTAATTACTAAAGTCCAACTAACCATGACAAATAAGATGAATTACCCAAGTGTTTACAAGATTCAAACGAGTTTACAAGTGCAATTATCATAAAGTTAACATGTTTCACCCCAAAGTGTGAAAATATATAAAAAGGGTATAGAAAAACTCATATGATAGTAAAGGATGAACAAATAATAAAATCTTGTATATAATGTCAAGGATTCGTTAACGTTCACCTAAACGAAACGTCGTATTAAGTTAATCATGGTGATTTTGGTGTTATATTTATAAATCATTCGTCCATGATTTTCAACTTATTAAATAGATGTAAGTTATTATTATTTGGTAATGAAATAATTTAAATAAGGATTTTAATGATTAACAATATAAATAAAAGTTAAACTTTTATTATCAAATGATCATTATTTACTATTTAATAAAATAGTAATTTTATAGATTTAAAAGATTAAACTAATTATTACAATAAGTGTACTTTCAAAATATGTACATATATATTTATCTTCTTAAAATATATATATATATATATATATATATATATATATATATATATATATATATATATAAACAAATTTTGTAACTAAATTTTATAACAATAAGGAATTCATTAAATTAAAATTATTTAAAAATTAAATGGAATTTATTACAATTTCAAGTTAATAATGATATTTTAATATTAGTTTGGGTATATACGATATTTGAAAAGTTTTATAGGATAGATATGATGCTTAATAAGTTTTCTAGGGGTATATTTGATATATTAAAATTTTGTCTGACTATATATGAGATTTTGAAATTTTATAGGGGTATATATAAAATTCTCTATTTATTTTGATAAACTTCTAGAGTCAAAGCGGAAGAAACAATAGGCTCAACTGAAAAAGTAAAACCAGCAATAATAAAATAAACATGTTTCGATCGACTTTGATTTCCAAACTTTTGCAAACATAATCATATTATGCTTGATGTTATCATCCATACGTTGTTTGATTATGCTATCCACAACTTGGTTAATTATACCATTCATATTATTTTAAAAAAATCACATAGAAAGAGAGCGTCATGGTTGTCAAAAAGACGTGACTATGGGGTTAAATTTTACACGACTGCTTGTAAAACCGTTGATTTGCAAGGAAATATTGCCAATTTTGTAAAAATGCTAACAGACGTGGGCCACTTGGATCGTAGATCAAGAGATGAGATCCATAGGCCTAAAAAGAAAAAAAGACAAGAAAGAAAGAAAGACACGTGGTCGTGATCAGGTGGCGGTCTCTTAGATCCGTAGATCAAAAGATAAGGTTTGTAGACCATAGACATAAAAAAGACAAAAAAACAGAGAGAAAGGCCGGTGATCGTGATCAGACGGCTGTCTCTTGGATCTGTAAATCAAAAGATAAGATTCGTAGATCTATAAAAAAAGAAAAGAAAAATCTAATCAAACCGTAGTTTGAGATCGATGGTCGTGGACCGTGGTCTTTGATGAGATTAAAACATCGAGAATAAAAAAATAAAAAAATGAGAGCTGCATTTTCTGAGCTATACTTCTAGAATAAACCAAGAGAATAATGGTAAACCAACCAAGAGAATGGATATTGTGTTTGAATATTCAATCGATAACGAAACGTTATTCAACAAGAACTAGAAACTAAAGCAACAAGACAGAAAACGAAGATAGGATAGGGCGGCGGCGGTGGCACACCGCACTGTCTAGGGTTTAAACTCGAAGACAACTAGGGTTTGTGTGTTTTTTTGTAATCGCACAACGGAGAAGAAGAATGTAACCAGAACCTTAAGGTTCTAATACCATATAAGATGGTAAAAGACTAAATAATATTACTGAATAGTTAGGTTACAATATATAAAGATAACAAGTAACCTTAAAATTTAACTGGCACGTGGGATCATTCTAATAAAATCCTAATAATATATTCTTATATTAGTGAACGTTTAATATAAAAACTAGGTGTCGATGCCACGCGTTGCTGCGGCTATAAGGTTGAAAACGAAATCTCTATAGACTTAAGTTTTGTTTGAACCAATCTTACACTATCAATTTGACCCAATAGAAAGTTTTTGTAAGCATTAGTTGCAGAAGATCTCAAAATGTTTCACTGCACCTGAACATACCTTTCAATCTTGCTGCACTTTTGATTGTGTTAAATCCTGAAACAAATAAATCAAGGCAGTTAGTTTCAACAACAAATTTACAACAAATTTACACGTTGGATAAAAGCTAGAAACACATACACCAACAAAAGAGATATAAACCCAAAACATATTAAAGTTAAATAATTTGTATAAAAGTTAAATAGCATGCAATACATCAAATTTGACATCTAATCAAAGAAATTTCATGACAGATGAACTCATTTAGCAAATACAAATTGAAATCGACAAAAGGGTAAGGCCTTACTTACCTGGCTGTTGGTGGATCAAACATTAATTCCATTCCAAATGACAAAACTACACAAGTATAAACTCTAAACAACACAAGAAATGAACCAAAAAAGAAAAAGAACCAGAAAATTAAGAAGAAAAAAAAAACATATAAGCACTGTTTTAGTACCTGCATGAAGAAAATATGTTTAGATTTCATAAATAATTCTATTTGAGAGTGTTAACCCTTTTATTACATGTTCAGTTTCTCTTATCATCAACTTTCTCTTTGCTTGTCCATTTGGTCTGGTGGATAGGGTTGTTTTACATCTTGGTGTATGCGCGAGTTAAAGATTTAAAGCTATAAATTTTTTTAGTGATCAGATTAATCAAAATTTGTTTACTAACTTCTATTATACAAAGTCAGGGAGTTGAGAGTGGTTGACTATCTGGATGAGCTTTGTGATAAAATGCAATACTATACTCTTCAGAAGATAAATGCCTAAACATATATACTAAAAGTTAATAAATGCTAAACCGTATTACTTATTTAATGTTAATAAAGGGTTTATGGTCATTTATGCAGGTAGATTCAACCAAAAAAGTATGGATTAAAGTGGATGACTGGGATAACATCACCAGCAGTATGTGGTGATAACTTTTTTCAGTAATATGTGGTGATAACTTTCTTTAGTAAGCTTGTGCTACACTTTACCTTAAATGATTCTACTTGAGTATACGGAAGACTTGTATTAAAATTGAAGTATACATGCTGTTAGTATGTATTAAATTGATGTAAAAGTATTAATAGAACCAAAAATTAAAGTTAATATAAATTCACGTAAGTGTATCCATTTTAATCCATCTTTGCAGGTAGGCATGTGGTAAGTTGACAAGCTTGCTAATCAGCACACTTTTGTTCCCTCTCAAAAACTTAATCTCACATGTTCATTCAGTAATAGTTTTAAAGATACACCTCTATAACCATAGCCAAAAAATCCTAAATAATTATCATTGTTCTAAAGAAATTTTTAGTATTGAACATTGAGGTTGGGATCAAGCACTCCTTCAAACCGAACATTTGCACTTTTATGCGGGATAAGTACTGAAGCCAATTTTAAAAAAATCAAAAAGCTATTGATAATACTTTATCTCATCTTTAGGCAGCAATTGATAGCATACATCAACGGATGAAAATAAGCAATGACTATTACAGGAAGTTATTCAAAACTCAAAAGATCACTACTAACCGGACTAAATTGATGGCCAAAACAAACTCACATTATCACCATCTAAGATTTGGCAAGAGGTCGCACATGCCAATTTCGACAACCCCCTTTGTGTCATGATCCAAGCAAACCCCTCTTGTGATGCACGCATGAGTAGTATATACTAAAAGAAACTCTTAAATAAACCGCCCACATTTAGTTACTTTCATGGGCGGCCCCGAAAAGGGCGGGGTGGGTGACCGCCCAAGTCCCAAACTCCTCAGGGGCACGAATTTAAAAAAAAAATGCTTATATTATATGATGTATATATATTTTTTAAAATCATCTATAGACTATTAACAAACTAATTAACAAACCCAATAGCTTTTTAATTATTTTGACCTATTAAAACCTAGGACCTGTTAATATTTTAACTAGTTTTATCATTTACCATTTATCCAATCTAAACTCAATTAAAAAACGCTAGTGGAGTCTCACTAATCGCTTAAGTAAGTAAATTAGATTATTTTGCTACAATACTTTTATTTATTGCTAAAACACTTATTGTCGTATTATATGTAACACCCGGCCCTTCATACCACCAATATTGTCCGCTTTGCCCACGAGGAGCTCACGGATTTGCTTTTGGTTGCCCGGGTGAAAACTTCCCAGGAAGGTCACCCATCCCTAGATTGCTGTCATCTGAGCACGCTTAACTGTGGAGTTCTCCTATCATCCACAGCCAATACGCCCAAAACGCGTTGATGATATTAGAGACCGAACATTCTTTATGAACCAGGAATCTCTCCTGTCCACGGCCGATGTGTAGGGTGTCACAATCACCCCCCATTTGGACTCATCGTCCTCGATGAGCCCGAGAACTCACCATCCCCGGTGAGGTTTGTCCCACCATCCCGAACGGCACAGGAGTGGCTCAAAGACCATGCCGTGAGTGCTCGAAGTGTTGTTGAAAAGTTTTACGTTCAAAGAAAACTGATGTTTAGGAGTGGGGGTGAGTTTAATAGCAAAGTCATTTGTATTTAAAGCGGTGAAACTTTCTTTGAAGTCAAGGGTTTGAGCCTCTTTTATGTTAGGTTGATGTATATTAGTTGTGATGTAAAATTAGATAACTCATATACATAATACGTCTTCAGCCTTTCAGGTCATATTTAATCCTGCCAAAGCCCACCATTTAATGAAACTCAACAGCCCATTAGTAATCAATATTCAATTAGCCCAGAGCTTTATCAGCCCAGTAAGCATTCAACAGCCTAGAGACTCTTGAATTTATGCAACTTTTATTTGGTTGAGTCAACAATAAACCATTTCCATGTTCCAACCTACATCTTTTCTTTGAAGTTTTATTGATAATGTAATTGTAAACATAAAATCTGTATGACCAAAAAGTAAAAAACAAACTCAAATGAATCGAAATAGGGTTAAATACTAATTGCTTGACTTCGGCTAAAAGCCTGCAACCAGAAAAGCCTTTGTTTGTAATATATTCACACACTTGATAATGGTTAGAAACAAATAGACCAAGCGTAAAAGTGTCTTGTATGGAGAAATTCATCTATGTTTCCGGATCATATAAGATATAGCTCTTGGTTTAACACACTTTTGGTTTCAACAATGCTGCTAGCAATATCTTAATTTACTCTTTTTTGTTTTGTGTTAGTTTCTTGTGCTGAATCTTTTAGTAAACAAGACCAAAAAGGATTTTAGACTTTCAGTTCTTAGCATGCTCATGGCCGACTGCTTTCAAGTTCGAGCCACATAAAAAACAGACTAGTAGGCATGATTGTACTTATACTGGCGTTTGGTCGAATTGAAATCGGGTTATTCTTATTTGAAAATCTAAAAACTGAATTCAAATCAAGGTAATATTAACCTTATTTGGGTACATATGAAAAAAACCAATTTTAGAAAAAAATATTTAAAAAAATCGAAATTAGCCGATAGTTTCAAAGCCTACATGTGTGTGTATATGGATCAAATGAAAATCATGTTTATAATTGAAAACCGTAAAAACCACCACTACTCACAAATAATCTATAAATGCTTTAACTTTTTAATAGTTCAAATATATTTGAGTAAATTTTAACTTTATTTTTTGAGGTCGTTGTATATTTTTTGATTTAACCCGAATGAACAACGATGATGACGAAACAACTTGTATATACGTAACTTGTATAAGTTACATATACGTGACTCTTAGTTGTACACTTGGTAACAAGTACTTATATATACATAACCCCTACATGTACGTAACTTTTAGTTGTACATTTTGTAACATGTACTTCATATATGTAATCATTGGTATTCATGTTTTTCATTTATAACATGTTTTTCAAGGGATTCCTCCCCTAGAGGATGGTTTCGATACAAACCACGTGTTATCTAAAAACAGTAAAAACAGATCCTACGCGTTGATGAATAAAATGAGAGGCTAAGATTGAGTATACATCATCAATTAGTAGTTTTTATAATACTTAAGGAAATTAAGGGCAATTTAGTTAATTATCATATATTAATTATGTAACTTCTTATGTTTCCTTGAAATAAGAAAGATATTTTTTTATATTAATTATGTAACTTCTTATGTTTCCTTGAAATAAGAAAGATATTTTTTAATATTGACTTTTATTATTAGAAGTTATTTTCATCAATTTTTTAAACTAAAATAATTTTATATATAGTGTTGACTTTAAAAAAAATACACCAAAAAATCAAGTATTTCTTTATCTTTAATATGTGTATAATATTGTTATATTTAAAAAAATTAAAATTATAGCTATGCTATAATACAATTTAGATTGTGCTATTATACAATTTAGACTGTGCTATTATCATGATTTATAAAAACTATGACCAACAAGTAAAAAAGATCTTTAGAAGAAAAGTATTGAAAATGGCACATTATAAGCCGAAACAACGGTTAGTAAAATTAAAAAACACTTATTAAGAGTCAATACAATACTTATTAAGTGTCAAAATAACTCTTATTGAAATTACACTAATATGTTATTTTTACAATAATGTGCTACTTTATAAGTCTGAGTAAGTATTGTACATATAATAGCATATTATTTTTATACAACACATATAATAGCACACCACGAGGCTAAAAACTATCACGTTGTTAAAAATCTTAAAGCTTAAAACATATAACTTACTAAACATAGCACATAAACATAACATATATATGATAACACGAAAAACTGAAAAATTAACATAACACATATATCTAATTAAACATAGCAGATGTAACTCAAACATAAACTGTAAAAAGGTTAAGATCAAACATATCACATAAAATAACTAATCATAACACTTATACAAATTAATATTGTGATAAGACAAAATTGAAATCATTAATTTAAATCAAACAATGTATGATTGGTGAATGCTAATTTATGGATATGTGATTTGGTGAAAGTATCACGGAATTATTTTGGTTAGATTTGTTGGAGAAAGAATAGGAAAAAAATCAACTAATATTAGCTTAAATTAAAAGTGGTTAAAAACAAATAATTACATAATTCCTAAGATACTCTTTAATCCTAGTCATCAAATGGTTCATATGGCACTAATATAGTGGTTCACATGGCACTAATATAATGGTTCACGTGGTTTTTACAATAACTATTATTTGTATTAGATCCTACTCCCCCTCTCCTATATACATATCACACATATAACTACCTTTTAGGAATGCATGCAGTTAACCCTTCTCGACTATTGAAGTAGTAGAGATGCAGTCGATAAAAACCTAAGAATTAATTACTAAGGTGTGTTAAAAGTTGCTCCTTTCATATGGTGAATAATAGGTGTAGGAATTGAAGTTGTGTGATTTAACCATTCTTAAAAAAACTAACCTTACTAACTATCGTGATACTGATAACTAACAAGTAACATGTCGTTAAAAAAAAACCTAACAATAATACAAGTGATCCTTATCATCTTGGAATCTTGTTCTTAAACATTACAATAAAGAGAACTACCTACAACGGCTAGTGTCATAAATCAATTTCCTCAAGCCCACGTGTGAAACATGGCATATTTATATGCGTGTATATAGAGTGTGTGCATGTGTGTATGTGTGTATAAGAAAAGAAAACGATTCAAATATGCAAAACTAATTACTTTTATAAAAAGATCTTTGATATACTTTTTTATTATTATTTAATAACGTGGACAACGATGATACATGACGATTTTAATATACATAGAACGTGCAGATCGATCAAAAGCATGTGGCATCATGGTGCTTTGACAGCAAATAAAGAATATTCGTATCTACGCATAACACTCGATCAATACTTAATTGAATAATTATACACTATATATGCTCGGAAATTTAATTAAAAAGAGCTTTTTAGTGACAAATAACTGTGTGATAATTATTAATATAATTATTAAACAAAGGGTTTTTTTTTTATCTTGAGATATTCGTTACAAGCTCGTAAAACGAAAATAAATAAGATATTGATACTTAAAGTGATATGTTTAAATTTTACAATCTATGAATAATTTGGTGGATGCTCGTTCCACTAGGAGAGCTGATAAATCTTTTAAGTGTAATTATGAATAAAGAGTCGACGTGCTTAACAATAGTAACCCTCTTCATTTTTACGTTTATGTTTTAGGAACATTACGTGAATAGCATATGATACATGACTCAACACATCGCGATATACCTTTAATTGTATGTCAAACTTTATTCTTGTTAACTAGTTGTTCATCGCCGCGCGTGCGGCGGCGTCAGGCGGACGTGATAAATTATAGACTACAATCGACTCAACTTGTTTTCAACTAAATTTACGCAACACGTAGAGCTAAGTCAGTTTTATTAGTCGAATGAAATGTTTTAGGAACATTACGTGAATAGCCATATGATACATGACTCAACAATCGCGATATACCTTTAATTGTATGTCAAACTTTATTCTTGTTAACTAGTTGTTCATCCGCCGCGCGTTGCGGCGGCGTCAGGCGGACGTGATAAATTATAGACTACAATCGACTCAACTTGTTTTCAAACTAAATTTACGTCAACACGTAGAGCTAAGTCAGTTTTTATTAGTCGAATGAAAACATATTATATTTGATTTTACACATTTCCAAGCATAATTTACGTCGAAACGTAGACCAGCTCAAATGCGTATAAAAATAAATATAAAAATATTTTATATTTGACTCGACTTATTTCTTAACAAAGTTTACATCAAAAGTTGACGAATGTCAAAACATAGACCATCTTATAGCGTACATAAAAATAACAACATAAACGTTCAATATTTGACCCAACTCGTTAATGAATAAAATTTACGCAAAAATATAGACGGACTCGAATTTATACAGACACGTACATAAAACCGTACAAGGGGAAACCTAAGACAGTAATGCCCAACATTTACTCGTATGCATAAAACTAATTTAGAGTCATTCATGCTTGTTTACTGCTATGTTTTGTTGTTATTCTCTTTTCCAAAGAAGATAACATCACCTTCATGTTAACAATTCACATATACAACCCCAGTCAATAAATTCTCTACTCGGTCATCATCCAAGATACTAAAACCATGATATCATAGTTCTACCAGAGTCATGCATTTAGAATTCAAATTAAGAATACCTATTTGAATTTGAATATGATATGATATCACTGTTATGCAATTATGATAATTTAATGTCCATACATGAAATCACAAAAAAATGTCTTAATAGCCCTAGATTCGATGATTGCAAAGACTCATCTTTTTGCCGGATACCATCACACTCCATTGGACACCATCATCTTTGTCACCACCCAGAAATTACACAAAGTGAATGATTTATCTTAATATGACAGAACTCATATGATTATGTGGTTGACTGGTAGTGTTCACTTCTTTGATTTCTTTGTCAAAAGCTAAAAGTTCTAAATCGGCATGTTGACTTGGCTTGTGTTAAAATGGGCATTTCATTAAAATAGATCACGGGTCAGGTTGCGCCCTTAAAATCTTGTGTTTTCTTTCAAAGTTCATATAGCCAATATAGTAACTATAGACTACAACAATTTTCGACTAATATAACTAAACGCATGTTGGAATGTATTCGAGTAATTACAAAAGTGATATGAGTATGTCTCTAACCCAAATACACACAACCATACATTAACACGGACTCTTCCCGTACGACCTAACCAAGTAAAAAACCATCAAAGAGGTAACAATTCCTAATCATATTACTATAAAAGGGTTTCGAAGGTGTGGCATTATAAATGATGAAGGTAATGTATTTTCAGCCCTAATTCGAATCTAGGGTGGAAAAGGCCTGTTCTGCCTCATCTTCTCTGTGAGCTTCTTCGTGATCATAAGTGTCTTGTTAGACGACTGCAAGTTAAATATATACAAAAGTGTCTTGTTAGACGACTGCAAGTTATATATAAACAAAAAAATGCTGCATCAAATCACCAAAACATAATCATATAGATAAACTTAACTTTTTTTTCTAGAATATAAACCCAATATAGCCTCACTAATAACTGTAAAATGTCAACAAATCAGATAAGCCTAATAAACATTAATTAACTTTATGAAGAATCTATGCAATTAAGACAGAGGAAACTTGTACTTGAACCTTGTGAATTCAGATTCTAAAAGAAAATGAAAATTAAGTTCTATCAAGAGAAAGGATAGATAAAAGCATGATACTAAAGCTTATCTTATTAAAACATAGAAGCTAAGACATGTACATCATGTTTTGAGAAAGTTATAGAGTTAATCGTAACTCAAGGCCTTCTAAGTGTGTACATATACCAAACAACCTTTTGATGTATAGTATAGATACCGAGTATTAATTAAAAATTAACTTGTGAATAAAAATGTGTAAGATATAAACATTTTTAGCAATGCCATGACACACCAACTGCATCCTTGAGCAAGCTTCCACAGCCATAAATGAAAACATAAAATTCCCATCAATATCTGAGTTAATGTCTTACAACAAATACCGAAACAAATTGAGATAAACAACAGTACCTTGAGCAGATTATGATAGAAAAGACACCAGAAAACATTAAGAGATCGAAGAAGGTAACTCGCTTGGCCCGAAAACGCCTATTGTCATATACTAAGCAATTAGGCTATATACATGTCTCCAAGTTTAAGCCCTTTGTTTCAATTATGCTATGCATTCACGCTAACCTTTGAAGGCGTCACGTGTAATTGATGCTATATGGATGTGATAGAACATACTCAATTACACTATAGCATTGACAGATAATTTACAGAAGCATTTATACTTCATTTTATGCAATCAAATGCCTAAAATCTTAATGATGAATCCTAAACTTCAGTTCAAAACAAAATTAAAATGTGGTCACGCCGTCACAAACAACTTTAGTTTAGCAAAAGTTCGTTGATTGGATAACTGTTGACATAGACAAAGTTCTTGAACCAGTTAAGTTCCAAATGCTATGTTTAATATTTAGTGTTATAGGAAACGTATCACACGCAACAAAAAATATTACATAGGCACTAACAGGAAACTGACTTAACAACAATTTCCATAACAATAAAATATGTAGCAAGTTTTCATATGAACTTGCATGTGATACAAACGAAGCAAAACAATAAAAGCCGAGACAGTCCACTGCACTACAATTTTTGTCATATAAAAGTAAGAAGTTGTTAGTGACCATAAAATGTAAATAAAAAATAAACCCAAAATATTTTTCTAACGACGACTTAAGTAAAACGCACAAATTACTAACAGGAATGTAAGAAGTCGTTCGCAACCATAAACAATATTTAAAACAGGTTGAAGCTTTTTTAGGAGATCCTTCCCTTTCCTTCTAACTTGCTAAAACAGTGACAAATTTGTAATCTTTGGGTCTGTCGCAAAACCGTGAACCTGCATTCACTAATTAAAACCAGATCAATCTTTTATTAAAAGTGTGCATACAACTCAATACATTCGAGGTTTATGTATCTAAAAGTATAAATCTTATCGGTCAGTTTACCTTTTTACTGAGTTTACAATATTTTAAAATAATTATATTAACAAAGCTAATCCCATACCCTGCACTTAATTTTACAAAAAAATATAAAAAACTCCTTTTACCACACAGAGTGATCTGTTCCAAAGCGTCGCTGATGGAATTGTGATGATACCATTATTCGATTAATACATAATAAAGTATATTGCTTAAATAGCTAAACTTTTGGTAAACTGAACTTACTGCACAATCTACACAACTACCTCCTTGTAAAGACCATACATTAATCCTAAAAGCATAATGGTGAATCCATATAGCATCAAACATTTATGTAAAAAAACTGCAGTGAAAAACATGTTTGCTGACCAAATTTGTTTAACGGTTTCAAGCCACAAAAAGGGTTTGCTTTCCAAGCCTATATGGCAGCCCAATTGTGCAGAAGTGACAACTTTATGGTCGTGTTCTCTGGTCATAAGATAGACTTGCAGACAATATAAATCATCTTCTGAATATAGGGCTGACAATTTTTGACACGGACCTGTTAACACGACACGAAATTAACAGGTTTCGTGTTTGACCTTAACAGATTTCGTGTCTTAAACAGATCAACCTGTTAAGACACGATAAATTTCGTGTCTTAACAGGTTAAATACCTGTTAACCTGTTAAGACCTGTTAAGAAACATGTTTATTATTTTAATATATATATATATATATATATATATATACACACACACACACATAATATACATAACCCTAATTAGGTTTCTTCCATTACTCATTTCAACATTCAAGAATCAAGAGACAAGAGCCGCTGCCCTGGACTTTGGAACATCGTGGCCTCATCGGCTGAGATCCGGGTGACCGCTGACCACCACAGTCCATCGGAGCCCATCTGCAGTCCACCGCAGTCCATCGGAGCTTCATCCGTAGCAACGTAGTCCGCAGCACGCCGCAACACCGTAGTTGGAGACAAGCAGACCATCAGGCATCGGAGACCAGTCAATTGGAGACAATCGGAGACCAATCATCAGTCAATCGCAGTTCACTGAAGAACCATCGGAGACCAGTCAAACGGAGAAAGTGGGAAAGAACCATCGCAGAACCATCGAAGACCAGTCCACCGCATAACCTGTTTATGTTTCATTAAATAGGTTTCTAAATATGTGTTTCTAAACAGGTTTTTAAATAAGTTATTTCGTGTAACCTGTTTCTTAACAGATTCGTGTTCGTGTTTGAAAAACATGACACGATAAGTTATCGTGTCGTGTTCGTGTCTAACATGTCAGATCATCGTGTCTTATCGTGTCGTGTCATACATGTTATGCCAGCCCTATCTGAATATCATGAATATCACCAACACACAAGATACCAGCATAGCTTTAAAATAAGGTTTACAACGGATCAGCATACAACATTCAACATTATTCCTATCATGCATGCATCCTACGAAATAAAAAATGGAACATCATGAAATATGAAGAGAGCATTCCTATAAACATTTCACATACCTCACTGGAATATGAAAGCATAGACCATATAAAGTAGTGATTACTGATATTGAAGGTGAATTATTCCGAATTTTAAAAGTTTGATTATATTTGAAACTTTTTTCTCCCTTTCTCTAGAAAGCCATATATTGACATTCGTAGTCTGAAGTCTTAACACCCATAACCGTGCTTTTATCTTCACCTACATTCAGACTTAAAAAAAATCACAAATGTTTAGATGTTGAGCTAGTAATGAAATCCTAAAACACACTTGATTAAATCAAATTAACAGATCTAGGGTTTAAAAAGATAAAGTAATAGCAATCACCTAAATGGGTCCATTCCCCTGCGATGTGAAACACACTAAAACCCTAAAAACTACCATCGCTCAACCACCTCATCACCACCATCTCAAGGACAAAAGAGAAACAACCAATGTTCGACCACCACATCACGAGAATCATGTAGGAGAAAACAGGTTGGAGTTTCCTTTAGAAGATTACTGAAACCCTGTAAAGTAAAAAGACAAAAATGGCCTTAGATTTAATAGAAAAATTAACGTCTGTTAGCATTAATACCTTAACTCGTTACAAATTGAAAATACAGTACTCCAACCTGTTACAAAAAACTCTTAGTACCCAAACATATTATTTTCACTAAACCACAAGGACCATTTGTGTAATTAACTCTATTTTTAAAGTTCGTGTTTGTTTATTTAAACTAGGAACCTTAAGATTTTAGTGCTCAATTTATTACCCAAAATAGTTAATATATTATTTTTTAAACATCAAATGTTACTTCCACAAATTAGTTTTTTTTTTTATTTTTTGGACGGCCAGCGAATACTATAAGTTCGGTCACCTAGCTAAACCCAATGCCGAAAGGTCATCCACGCCAGCGAACACAAACAACGCTAGTGAACCGGCCCGCCCACCATTCTAGAGGAAATCGACCACCCAACGGCTCACTGTGGTAAAACTCCTGATCCACTTAAAACATATTGTATCAAGTGAGACTTGAATTCATAACCTCCGTTTTAAAAATTCATAGAATGCATCCTCCCAACCACTTGATCTAAAACTCATCGGCACCAAATTAGTTAATATATGTTTGTTTACATTTTTTTTTTTTGCGTTTATTTTTTAACTCGAACAAATCCAATTATATAACTAACAAACATAAAACAAGAATTACCATTCCAATATGTCTTCATGTACCATTCGTTCGTCCGATAAAAACAAAATATGAACAAAAATAAACAAGAATTCATTAAATTCAGTTCGTTTACAACCTTAACATTATTAAACGAAATTTCATATGAAACAGGAGTTGGCCGGTCGCAGCGTAGACTCAAAAATCCACGTGGGTCAACAATCCCGTCTTGACAATCAATCACATCAACAAAGAAAACAATTACGAAAGCCGCCATAAAAATATCCAGCTTTTGAACTCACCGACCAATCCTCTTTCCACACCATCACCTACCTACATTTTAACCCCACATAACCATATATATACTGCACACCCTCACCTTCAGATATTAACAATTCAACATCCCAAATCAGAATCACTAGCCTCATCAACACCACAATAATCTCCTTCAATGGCGGCTGCTTCATCTTCTCTGCATTCAATCACTTCATCTCTTAGCCTATTACGCGCCACCGGGACCACCGCCGCCGCAGCTCCTAGCCTCATGTCGTTCAAAAACAATGTTAACCGACTTTTTTCTCGGAATTTGACCGTCAACTCTTCCGGCTGCCGGAGAGCGTTTAGTGTCGAGAGTCAAAGCAACCCCGCTGAGTCTTCTAGACCCAGTAAGTAAACCGTAAAATCTCGTTTTCTTCACTTTTTTTTTTTTGGAGTTCCTACGAAATGAAATTATAGAGTTGTTTTATGAAAACAAACTTATGAAATTTTGGAGGTTTTTTCCAAAATAAATTTTGTAACCTTTTTCGGAAATTAAAGTCCAAAGCACAAATTTATATATACGTAGCACATATATACTCATGGATCATGATCTTGTGGTTTAGTGGTATTGGTATTGTTTTTATAAAATTTATATGAATTTAAATACTTATAGGTGTAAAGTTAGGTAGAATTAAAAAAAATAAATTACTCTAAGAAAATCACAAGACGTGTATACTTTTTTTTAATTGAGACCGTGAAAAAAGCAAGGGCATAAAGTGTTTGCTTCATTTTGACCTCCCGACGAGCTAGCTCTGAATTGAAGAAATGATTCAAGAAACTTTTTTTTTAACTAGACATGTTGTTTATTTTGTGATTTCCAGAAAAAAATAAGTTGTTTGGAAAATAAACAGCGGCGGAGCTTGAACCAAAGCTTAGGGGGACGGGGGCGAAAGTAACTATTTTAGGGGGGACTCTATATTTATTAAAAAATTTCCACTACCGGACCAAAAATTTACACTATCGAGCCGAAAATTTACACTACTGACGAAAAAAAGAGGGGGGCGACCCCGCCCCCCCCCTCCCGGCCCCAAAGAAGCTTCGCCCCTGAAAATAGATGTCTCAATAGTAAAACTAGGTGATGTGGGTGAGCCGACACCACTTCCGCAACTCAGTTACATCCGCTAGTGATATTTTCTGCTTAAAAACCATACAAAAACCCAAAAATTACCCGTTTTAAGATTTTTTGGCTTCGATATTATCAAATATTAATCGATGTTGTGTTATTTGTAATTTGTAGCGAAAGTTCATGAACTACGTGTGTACGAGATCAACGAAAGAGACCGTGGAAGCCCTGCATACCTCCGATTGAGTCAAAACCCCATGAATTCCCTCGGTGATCTTGTTCCATTCACCAACAAAGTAATAACCTCTCACCTTTCAATTCATATTTTCAATCTTTTTGTCATCATTTGCAACCAAACTAACACCGAGGGAGCCTAAACAAACATATAGAGACCCGAAAGTCACGGTACCATAAAAAAAAATTTCCTAGCATTTTATACGTATAAAATTTTCTAACAAAATACGTATAAATTTCAAACTTTTAACAAACAAACCAGGAGGACCCGAGCCCCTTAAAATCTCCTCCCATGCTCACCAGACAATCAAACAACAACAATAAGTCAATAACCATAACCAATACCGATCGGAGTAAATCTCATTCATATCAAAGCTATTGATGGAGTCCGACAAATCAAACAACAACAACATGATCTCAAAATCTCTCCGATTCCGGTGCAGGTGTACAGTGCAGACCTCCAAACCCGATTAGGAATCACCTCCGGAATATGCATTCTGATCAAGCACATGCCGGAGACGAAAGGCGATCTATATGAAGCGATTTACACCTTTCATTTGGGGGATTACGGGCAGATAACGGTACAGGGGGCATATATAACGACGGAGGATACTTATCTAGCCGTCACCGGCGGCACCGGAGTTTTCGCCGGAGCATACGGTCAAGTGAAGCTTCAGCAGCTGGTGTTTCCGTTTAAGCTGTTTTATACGTTTTATTTGCAGGGTTTAGAGGCTGATTTGCCGCCGGAGTTGTTGGTGGCTCCGGTGCCGCCGTCGTCGGCGGTGGAGCCGTCGCCGGCGGCGAAGGCCGCTGAGCCTGGGGCTACGGGGCCTAATTATACGGATTAGGGGTGGGGTTGGGTTGTTTTTGAGTTGTACTTTTGGCTATGTGGGTTGTACTTTGAGGCCATAGAAGTTAGAATGAGGCTCATTATTTGTAACTTGCTCATCATGGTATGAGATTGGTTTTTGAAGTCTTAATAGTGGAATATTTGTGGGTTGATAGTTTGATAGTTTTATTTGTCTAAGAGGATGTGTATTATATAGTTTATCAAATAAATATCATGGAAGTTAAATCTTTTATTGTGTTATATTAATAAAAAAGTTACGAGATTTCTAGGTTGTTCCTAGTAAAGTCGGTTATTATGAACAAATGATCAAGTAGCAGGGCAAAGAGGTAGGTTCATATTTGGAAACATGGTTTGTCAATAAGAAGTGATATCGTGAGTCCCGTAATAAGAAGTGTCTGGAATTTTACTATGAACAACCTCTTACAAAAGAATAACTATTTTGTTAAATTGAATACTTGTAGTCACTAACATTACAAACCGTAAAGAATCACAAATGATGAAATGAATATAATTACAAGAAAAGTTAAGTCATTTATTTTCAGCCAACCTTGGGAATCAACGAGATGCTATTCCAAAGAACATGGTGATTTCACAAATCATGAATAGAGATGGCAATTATATCCGTACCCGATGGGGAAACCCGAGACAAATGGGACGGGTATGGGATCAGGTAAACGGGTAATATGGGTGAGCCGACACCACTTCCGCAACTCAGTTACACCCGCTAATGAAAGTGAAACATCCATCTTCCAAACAACTCCTATTTTCTGCTTAGAAACAATACAAAAACCCGAAAATTACACGTTTTAAGATTTTTTGGCTTTGATATTATCAAAAATTAATCGATGTTGTGTTATTTGTAATTTGTAGCAAAAGTTCATGAATTACGTGTGTACGAGATCAACGAAAGAGACCGTGGAAGCCCTGCATACCTCCGATTGAGTCAAAACCCCATGAATTCCCTCGGTGATCTTGTTCCATTCACCAACAAAGTAATAACCTCTCACCTTTCAATTCATATTTTCAATCTCTTGTCATCATTTACAACCACACTAACACTGACGAAGCTTGAACAAACATATAGAAACTTGAAAATCACGGGACTATTAAATATTTTTCCCTATCGTTATATACATATAAAATTTTCTGACAAAATACGTATAAATTTCTAACTTTTAACGAACAAACCAGGAGGGCCCGGGCCCCTTAAAATCTCTGCCCATGCTCACCAGACAATCAATCAACAACAATAAGTAAATAATCATAACCAATACCAATCAGAGTAAATCTCATTCGTATCAAAGCTGTTGATAGGGTCCGACAAATCAAACAACAACAACATGATCTCAAAATCTCTCAGATTCCGGTGCATGTGTACAGTGCAGACCTCCAAACCCGATTAGGAATCACCTCCGGAATATGCATTCTGATCAAGCACATGCCGGAGACGAAAGGCGATCAATACGAAGCGATTTACACCTTTCATTTGGGGGATTACGGGCAGATAACGGTACAGGGGGCGTATATAATGACGGAGGATACTTATCTCGCCGTCACCGGCGGCATCGAAGTGTTCGCCGGAGCGTACGGTCAAGTGAAGCTTCAGCAGCTGGTGTTTCCGTTTAAGCTGTTTTATACGTTTTATTTGCAGGGTTTAGAGGCTGATGTGCCGCCGGAGTTGTTGGTAGCTCCAGTGCCGCCGTCGCTGGCGGTGGAGCCGTCGCCGGCGGCGAAGGCCGCTGAGCCTGGGGCTACGGGGCCTGGGGGCCTGATTATACAGATTAGGGGTGGGGTTGGGTGGTTTTTGAGTTGTACTTTTGGCTATGTGGGTTGTACTTCAAGGCCATAGAAGTTGGAATGAGGCTCATTTTTCGAACTTGCTCATCATGTATATTGGTATGAGATTGGTTTTTAAAGTCTTAATAATGGAATATATGTTGGGTTGATAGTTTGATAACTCTATTTGTCATGGAGGATGTGTATTGTGTAATTTTTTAAATAAAATATTACGAAAGATAGATTGTGTTTATATAGAGTTATGAGACATCTGTCTTGTTACTAGTAAAATCGGTGTGTATGGACTGGGGATCGAGTATCAGTGCAAGTTTCACATAAGGTCCATATATGCAAAGGTGTTGTTGTGTGGTAGTGTTGGTTGTTGATGTACGTTATATTGTGTTGAACGTGGTTTGGGTTTTTATTTTTCACTTATGGATTTGAATTATAGCTTTTGACACCAGTGATATTGTTGAGTCGTCATGGTGATGGTGGTGTGCAATATCGATATGACGATATTTTGGTGATGTGCAATGGTGGTGTGTAGTAAAAGTGGAGGTAGAATATTCAAGAACATCATTCATAGCATTAAAAATGAAGAACACGCAAATTTTTGTGGGTTGAGCTAAAAAGGAGAGGCTAACGACGTGGATGAGCAAGGGGTGGTTTCCAAAAAGTAAGGTTTGTCCAAACAAACAATGCGTAAAGGAGGGGGTGATTGTGGGAGATGAAAGAGAGAGAGAGAGAGAGGATGGGAGAGGGAGAGAGTTTGTGTGCTCTACATAAGGTTTTTCCGGGCATGGTTCATTAAAGGTGCACAAATCAGTTCCAAACCCTAAGCGAGGGATAGCAATGGGTCGGGTATTAGTAATCCAAGCTCATGCCCAATTTTGAAATATTGTCTCATACCCGGCCCATTACCCATCAGGTATTGGTCAGGTAATTGCCCATCGGGTGTCGAGCATACCCACGAGTATTAGGTATACCCGTTAGCATCGGGATACGGGCATACCCACGGGTATCGACCAATCCTTGTCAGGTTCATTTATACAATTTTTTTTATATATTTAAGTATCTCATTTTAAATATTGAATATGAGGGTCTCTATATGATGGAGTATGAAGCTGATTTATGTACTAGTAGTTCTGTTAGAAAGTTTAGAGGACTATAATGACCTTTGAATATTGTATAGGGACTGAACTTGTCATTTTGTTTTTCCTTTCTGTTATTAGCCGTTAAATTTGTTAGGGCTGAGTTGAGGGATTTAATAACATCTCAATTCAGTATAGATGTTGATGAGTTCTGGTTTAAGTGGTCAAGAATTGTGTAAGCATTTCTCAATTGTACTTCTTGTTCTTAACCGGTAAACCAACCCGATAGTAGAAAGTATTCAAGATCAAATCATCGACAATTCCATTTCCTTTGATATCTTTGATTGTGTGTGAGAGAGAATTACTGGTATTGTTTAACAATTGGTATCAGAGCCCGGTTAGAGGCTCGATTCAGTGAATCAAAACAAATTCTGCAATTGACAGGTGGTCTAAGACAATCGAGGAAGAAATTCGTATTGCTGCTGCGCAATTAGAGGTCAATTCTAGTTACGATGGTGTATACTAAGTTTGATATTGAGAAGTTCGATGCAAAGAACGACTTCGGATTATGGAGGGTTAAGATGAGAGTATTGTTGGTGCATCAAGGGGTGGTGTCTGCACTCGTAGGGGTTGCAACGCAACCGGCAGCGGATGCAACGGAAAATGAGAAAGTTGACTTGGCTGCAAAATGGCAAGACACGAAGGATAAGGTTTATAGTGCAGTGATATTGAGTCTGGGTGATCGTGTATTGAGGGAAGTTTCAAAAGAGACCATAACAACTGGTATCTGCTCCAAACTAGAAGGGCTTTACATGACCAAATCCTTGGCAAACAGACTTTACTTGAAGAAAAGGCTCTACACCTTTCACATGTCATCAGGTAAGACTCTTGAAGATCATGCTGATGAATTTAACAAATTAGTCCTAGATTTACAAAACATTGATGTAAAACTAGATGAAAAAGATCAGGCAGTAACATTTTTAACCTCCCTTCCATCATCTTTTGAGCATTTTATGGATACATTGATGTATGGGAGGGAAACTCTAACTATGGAAGAGGTATTAGCTACCTTGAACTCAAAAGAACTTAAAAGGAGAACTGATGAGAAAGATGATTCGGCTAAAGGGTTAGTAGTTAGAGGTAGGTCTGATCAAAGAACTTTCAAAGGCAAGATGAACTATAGATCTAAATCTAGGACTAAAAGGAGATGTTATGTATGTAACTTAGATCAACATTTAAAGAAAGATTGCCCTAATAAAAGGAAGAAGAAGGGTGAATCTTATTCTTTTAAAGGTCAGGGTAATGTATGACAAGATGAATCAAATTATGGGTATGAAAGTGCAAAGGTGCTGGTAGTGTCTAGGTCCAATGGTATAGATGATTGGATTCCGGATTTAGTATGTTCATATCATATGACACCCCATATTGAATATTTCCATGAAATTGATATGAAACACTTGGGGGTAGTGCAATTGGGGGATGATAGGCCTTATGAATTATGGGTCAAGGGTTGTAGTCATTAAAACTTGATAATGGAACTGAGGTTGTAGTTGAGAATATAAGATACATTCCTAAGTTAACTAGGAACTTGATCTCCCTAGGCACATTTGAGAAATCAGGATTTGGGGTGAGTTTGAAGAATGGAAAGGCTAAAGTCATTAAAGGTTCTATGGTAATTATATTAGGTACTAGAGGTGACAACAACATTTATTTGTTGGATGGAAAAGTGTTAAGAAGTATAAGTGCAACTGTAAAAGCTAAGCAAGTTAGTGTTGCTAAGTTATGGCACCAAAGACTAGGCCATATAAGCAATCAAGGGGTGCTAGAATTGAAGAACCAGAAGTTGATTGACACTAATATTGGATTTTATGAACATTGTGTAATGGGCAAAGCTCATAGAGTTAAGTTCTCAATGAGTTCCCATTTAACTCAAGGAATACTAGAGTATATACACTCTGACCTATGGGGGCCGGCTAAACCCCAATCTTTGGGAGGGGCAAGGTACTTTATGTCATTAATTGATGATTATTCAAGAAGGGTATGGGTCTACATTCTGAAAACCAAAGATGAAGCCTTTAACAAGTTCAAAGAGTGGAAATCCAAGGTTGAAACACAAACTGAGAGGAGAGTTAAGAAGCTTAGAACAAATAATGGGTTAGAGTTTTGTAACAAGCAATTTGATCAGCTTTGTAAGTTATATGGAATAGATAGGCATCTTACCATACCTGGAACCCCTCAGCAAAATGGGCTTGCTGAGAGGATGAATAGAACTCTATTGGACAAAATGAGATGTATGTTAATAAGCTCTGGATTACCCAAAGTGTTCTGGGCTGAGGCTGTAACAACAGCTGCCTATTTGATTAATAGGTCACCTTCTAATGGTTTGAATATGAAAACTACTAGGAAACCTGGTCAGGTAAGAGGACTGACTAATCAAATCTTAGGGTGTTTGGGACAGTTGCTTATGGGCATGTTAAACAAGGAAAGTTAGTTGCTAGAGATTGGGTACCCTAAATTACAAAAGGGTTATAGAATATGAAGGTTTGATGATGTAAGTCCAAAGGTAGTAATCTGTAAGGATGTAACCTTTCAAAAGAGGTTTATTACAAAGATGTAATAGGTCAAGTTGATGGGAAGGGTGTTATGACTGAAGACAGTCATGGTGTTCAGATTGAGGTGGAGCTTGATGAGCCTTTCAAGGATTCCAAATCTGTTGATCCTGATAGTGACCATTCAGGTTGCAGTCTTGATGACAATACCGAAGGGACTGTGCAACAGGATTCTTTAAGTTTTATTCCCTATAGCCTTGCTAAGAATAGGACTAAAAGAAACATAAAGCCACCTGTGAGATATAGGGAGTCTGAACAAGTTAATGCACCTGATAATATATTAGCTTTTATGTTTGTTGCTGCAGAGGAAGATGACTCAAATGAGCCATTAACTTACCATGAAGCAATGAGGTCTGCTGACAAAGATAAGTGGTTCAAGGCAATGCAAGATGAGATGGAGTCTTTGCACAAGAACCAAACTTGGACATTGGTAGATAAGCCAATTAATCAGAAGATAGTTCAATGTAAGTGGCTTTACAAGCTAAAAGAAGGCATCCCAGGAGTTGAGAAACCAAGGTATAAGGCAAGTTTAGTTGCTAAGGGGTTCACTCAGAGAGAAGGTATAGATTATCATGAGATTTTTTCCCCTGTAGTAGGCATACTTCCATCAGCGTATTGCTCTCCTTAGTAGCATCTATGGATATGGAGTTGGAACAATTACATGTGAAAACAACATTCTTACATGGTAATTTAGATGAAAGAATATATATGTCTCAACCATTTGGATTTGAAGTGCCTGGAAACAAGGTGTGTTTACTGCATAGATCATTGTATGGTCTGAAACAATCACCAAGACAGTGGTACAAAAGGTTTGATGACTATGTGTTGTCACAAGGTTTCTATAGAAGCAATTATGATGCATGTGTTTACATTATTGGATTGTTCTTATATCTCTTACTGTATGTTGATGATATGTTAATTGCTAGCAAAGATCTTGGTGATATAAAGGAAGTAAAATAGCTATTGATGAATGAGTTTGAGATGAAGGAATTAGGTCCAGCAAAGAAAATTCTAGGAATAGAAATAACTAGAGACAGAGATGCTGGTCAAATCAAGTTAACTTAGTCAGCCTATATTAAGAAGATTTCGGAAAGGTTCGACATGATTGACTGTAAATCAGTTAGTACACCTATAGCTCAGCATTTTAAGCTGTCTGCTCTGGACTGTCTTCAAACTCATGCTGAGATATGCTATATGAGTCAGATTCCTTATTCTAGTGTGGTAGGGAGTTTGATGTATCTTATGGTGTGCACAAGGCCTGACATCAGTTATGGTGTGAGTTTGGTTAGTAGATATATAAGCAATTAAGGAAAAAGACACTGGGAGGCAGTGAAGTGGTTACTTAGATATGTTAGTGGCACTATTGATGTGGGGTTGAACTTTGGAGTGAGGTCTGAGAATACAGACATGATAATAGGTTATGTAGATTCTGATTTTGCTAAAGACTTGGATAAAGGAAGGTCCCTTACTGGTTATCTGTTTAAGGTCATAGGGAGCTTGGTTAGCTGGAGAGCTACTCTTCAAGCTGTGGTTGCTTTATCTAGTATAGAAGCATAATATATAGCTTTAACTAAAGCGGTTAAAGAAGCTATGTGGTTGAAGGGCCTTGTTAATGAATTAGGAGTGAATGCTAATGTAGCTTGTGTCTTCTATGATAACACTGGTGCAATTCAACTTGCTAAGCATAGTGTTTTTCATGTAAGGACAAAGCACATTAGGGTTAAATTTCATTTCATAAGAGATATAGTTAATTCAAATGAAGTTGCTGTCAAGTATGTTCATACAGATAAGAATGTTGCTGATGCTTTGACTAAAGCTCTACGATCTGGGAAATTTCAAAATTGTGTGAAGATAATCAATGTTGGTTAACTCTAGTTAACTTGGTTATAATGTCAAATACAGCTCCAACGTGGAGATTAATGGAGTATGGAGCTGATTTTATGTACTAGTAGTTTTGTTAGAAAGTTTAAAGGACTATAGTGACCTTTGAATATTGTATAGGGACTGAACTTCTCATTTTGTTTTTCCTTTCTATTATTAGCCGTTAAATTTGTTAGGGCTGAGTTGAGGGATTTAACAACATCTCAATTCAGTATAGATGTTGATGAGTTCTGGTTTAAGTGATCAAGAATTGTGTAAGCTTTTCTCAATTGTACTTCTTGTTCTTAACCGGTAAACCAACCTGGTAGTAGAAAGTGTTCAAGATCAAATCATCGAGATTCCATTTCTTTTGATATCTTTGATTGTGTGAGAGAGAGATTCACTGGTATTGTTTAACACTATAAAATTTCATGTAATAAAAATGCAACATCTTCATTTGATAAATTTAACAACAAAAATAGTTATAACAAGTTGCTTGAACTTTTTCATCGAGATTACAAAACAACTACAACATTTAAGTGTTTTAAAATTTCATATTTAAACAGTCACAACAAGTTAACAAGTATTTTCATATCATAAAGTTTCATATCCAAAATACATATTTAATATCCAAAAAAGTTAGTTCATTTTATTTTCATAATCTAATAATAAAGAATTCCGGGTATATGTTCGAATAAACGGGGATATGGTAGCGAGTAATTGGTCTTGGTATTATCTAATCCCATACCCGCAAACTTTTTTAATACTAATTTCATACCCGACCCAATATCCATCGGGCTTCGGGTATATCCTATATGTTTCAGATTCAGTTTGGAACCGGTTCGGTTTGATCAACAAAAAGTCAAATGCCACGACCACATAACGTCTCGGATAAGGCACACCCCATCGTCATCAACTAATAATTCAACAATAATGTCCAAAAACATGCTAGGGTTTCTAATCAGAAACATCATGATGAAGATGAAACCCACAAACAACAAATCCACATCTCAAGTAGATGGATACAGGCGGAGACCACAGAGGCTGAAATCATAGAGGCGGGAGGTAATCGGTCGCGGTAGCCGAAGCCGGCCTTGCCGGAAACAGGTGGCAAATAGGCGACCACCTACACCCGGACGCCACCAAAGGCACTAGGCAGGGACCACCGGTGACGTCCAATGTGACTATCGATTAACGGGCATGGCAATGGAACCGGCAGAAAAAGGCTTCCAGGAGACGTCACCGTCTCCGCCTCCCCCGCCAAGGTCCACCGCATCGCCACCCACTCAGCTCAGCCTCTGTAGAAGAGAAAAAGACCTAACATGCATCATAGTGGAACCGGCAGACAAAGGTTCCCGGAGTGGCCACCATCTCCGGCTCCCACGCCAAGGTCCACCGGCACCGCCAGTCAGTTAGATTTGTGTATACAGAGGACAACATGGGATGTATAAAGTGGAAGCTAAGCTAAGTTGTACCACATGCTCTACAAGTTGTGAATCACTGTTCATAAACTTCCTTTTTTAATAGATAGGATAATGGGTCGGCTATGTTCATATGAATACTAACTTATTCACCTTAAATCCACTCATTATCCGACTCAATAGTATATTTTCACTAAAATTATTATTTTATGTGGCAAAGATTCTTGTTATAAGATTTTATTCTACTTTCACTAGCTAGTGAGATAACTTATCACTTATCGTTTTAAACCTTATAGCGATTCTTCGTATGTAAAGCACAAGTAAAGAATGCTAGTGTAACAAAACATAAATATACTTACAAAAGCACATGGTACCTATTTATATATATGCTTTTGATGTTGAGAAAAGAATTTGCAATCTGGTATGGGTAGTTATTTGTGATTAAACAGGGTTTGTTTTATACCGGTAGTAAGACGCAGTTAAGATAATTCTCTTCAAGTAGTTGAAAGCCATCAATGCTAGAATTGTTACAATTGTTTCGACACGAACTGCAGATTTAAAAAGAAAAAAAAAAGGTAGGACAATCCTAAAATCAGTTTTAGTCCTATGATAAACATTAAAATGAAATTAAATTAGCCTTAAACTAGTACTAAGTCATCCACGATGCAGCGGGGGGCGTAAAACCAAACCAAGTATCACAAATGACACACCTGCGTCAGTGATCACTAACTCCGAAAAAGTTTGTATTAAAAGGAAATATAAACCGAAAAAATAAAAACGTAAAAATGTTGATCCGCGCAAACAAACCATAAAAAATATAAGAAAATAAATAAGTTGATCTAGAACCAACGCGTTGTGGTGTGGCCATTAAATAGGGGGAAATAAGTGTAAATACTTTGAACCCCACACGCACGTTACGTAGCGTTAGCTCGCAAAATTTAGACCAAAATATAAAACGAAAAATTTATAAAATACAATATGTGCAGAGACCAGAGTTGAAAGTAAAAAACGTTAAGCCTAAATTATAAAAAATACAACAGTATTGGGTTAAAATAAAAAAGTTAAAAAAAAGGCAAAAAGTGATACAACCCGGTCAAACATATGTAAAACTCATATAATTAGTGTATATATAACTAGATTTAGTAAACCCGTGTATTATACGGGTTAACAAATAAAATATTAAATTATAAAACGATATACTAAGACATGATATTATTGGAATTTCGTACGAGTAATAACTATAACTAATAAAATAATAATTTGAACTTTTTAAATTTTTTTGTTTTTTTCAAAGATAAATTAAATATTTTGTTTCAAAATAACGTTTTAAAAAATTTTTATTTTAAAAATGTCCTTACTATAACTTCCTATTTTAATTATTTTTGTTTTATAAAAAATTTACTTTAGAAAAATCAATTTTTAAATATTACATAAAAATAGTTTGATTTTTTTTAAAAAAATCTTTTTATAAAAAAGTATTTCTATGGAACTAACATTAATAAAATGATCTATTTTTTAATTTATTAAAAAACTAATTATAATATAAAAATAAATAATATTATTAGTAATTAATGTAATTATTTAATAAGAAAGAAAAACGAGAAAAATTTAATGAGAATGAATATGATGCTGACATGTGATATATATATTTATTTTTTTATTAGAGCTGAAAGATAACGTGTGAACTCGTGTTAAAAAAAATTAACAGCAATCAATCATAAATTGAAGTCTTTAAAGTTTAAATTAGTTTGTAGTTAACATATCGCCACGTCACTAGAAATTCGACGGTTGAAACCAAATTCATCCATGATCCATCTTCTTCCCCTGTAACAACATCCTCTTATTCTCCACAATCGATTTCAGTGTGTGTGTGTGTGTGTGATAACTGATAATAATCACAATCTCTATCACAATGAAAGCATTAACTCCATCGATCGTCGGAGGAAGTAGCATCCTCTGCTCTAACCGGCTAAATCTCGCCGGAAACCACCACATAATCTCTTTCAACCACTTGCCGCCGTTGAATCTCCGGCGAACCTACAGCCATTTCAGTAATCAGGATCAGTTTAACAGAAGACCTGAAAGTTACCTTAGGTTTAGGTTTGTTGTCGCTAGAGCTGCTGATTCTTCTCAGGCTTCGGTTCCGGCGGTTGCTACCGGTGGAAAGTCGATTGTTGAAGACGATGAGTTTTCGCTCGCGAAGGTAGTTGATAGAATTGTATCTATTAATCGTTTACTGTCAGACTTTAATTGCTGAAGTGTGGTTTCGTTAACTGTTTTCTGCAGGTATCGTTTGGGGTTATTGGTCTAGGTGTTGGATTATCACTACTTTCGTAAGTACCGTGATGTATTAGTGATTATACTTAATACTTTATCTCTTAAGTTTCATTTCTATAGTAGAACATAATGGAAATTAGTACATATGATATGAGCATGTAATACAGAAAGAGAATAGATTTTGAAGTAGCTAGAACAAGTGTTGTTTGGTATAGTGGGACTAAGGGAGAGAAATACAGCCATACAGGCGGTTATGCGGTTACTAACCGTCTGATGTATCATATTAAAAGAAACATGTACAAGTCTTTATGCGGTTCTAAAGTCTCTGCTTAAAAATGGTTCATTATTGAACTCATAATCATATATAGATAACTGGATAACGAGTCGTCGTATGAAAATTAGTGCTTTTGTGGAGTCGAGTTTTTAGTGTGTATGTGTATCTCTATTGCTCTTATGGTCTTCATGTGCTTTCCCTATACAGTATGTTAGTCGTTGAAAGTTAAACATTTAAGCGTCATTGTCAGCATTTTTGACATTGTGTTGCGTACGCTTTACAGTTATGGTTTTGGAGCATATTTCAATATTCTCCCTGGATCTGAATGGTCTGCATTGATGTTAACATATGGATTTCCTCTGTCGATTATTGGGATGGCTCTTAAGGTGAGAAAGATTGAGTTCTTGTTAATGATAAATCATAGATTGGTTGTAATGCTTGTGGCTGGAATGTCACATTCTGTTGTGAATGCAGTATGCAGAACTCAAACCAGTACCATGTTTGACTTTTTCTGATGCTTTGATTCTAAGAGAAAAATGCGCAACTCCTATCCTAAAGCAGGTTACATTTCTTTTTGGTGATATGTTGTTGGCACTTTATAGTTATACCTATGACACAAGTTAGTGTGGTCAAAGGTGATTTTGTTGACTGTGTGGTGCACTTTTTCTCCATTTACCATTAAAACTGGTCCTTTGTATTAGGTTAGAGATGATGTTATTAGATACCGTTACGGGGATGAACAACATTTGGATGAGGCTTTGAAGCGTATTTTCCAATATGGTCTGGTAAGTTCTTGATGTTATATACATTCTATGTAGGTGTTTGTCAGATGAAGTGTTTACAATTACAAAACTCTAATCACTAATAACTACTTGTACCCGTTAAGAATGGCACAATGGTAAGCATGTGTTTCCCATCAAGCAGATGTCTTCCACTTGTTTCCTGCTTTAACCCCCCAGCATAAGTTGCATTTTACATTTTACCTTATTAGCATGGTATTGATGGATCCCTGTGAGTTTTCCCTAACAGGTTCTCATGGTTAAATAATAAACATGTAACCACCAATAATTCAATTCATTTTGCTATTTTATACCTTACAATTTCACTTTGCGTAGTATATCAGTTATCCGTTGTCTAATATTGGTAAATATCATCATTTGGTTTAGGGTGGAGGTGTGGCACGAAGAAATGCTCCAGTTTTACAGAAAATCCGTGAAGAAGTAAGCCTCTTGACTTCCATTAACATATTGTTAAATTGACATATAACGATTGATGCCTATCATTGTATTGGCACTCCAATTTCTCATAATTGGAATTTAAACACCACCAATTAAACTTCTGCTTCTCCAGGTTGCTACTAAATATAGTTTACTTTTAAGATTGCATCAAATTACACACATTCACAGTTACATACCCATGAGATTGCCTATGCTACAATGCATTGTAAAAAAAACTCCTGTGGATTTCTTCAAGTTCTTAACCCATTATCAACATCTTCTTTCCTTGAATTTCTTGATATTAGAACAATTTCCATTTTTGGTGTTCAATTCAGACGCATCATACTTTTTTTGGGGTCAGTTCTCAAGCTAAAATGACATATATCTGCATTTTGTTACCATTAAAAATTTATTTATGATATTGATGTTGGTTCTGATTGATAGTCAAACACTTACTTTAAATCTCTTCTGGAATCAAACATTGCATGATTTATGGATAGTGGAGTACATAATTTCTGGTTTTGTTTTTGTTAATAACCGTTTCGGAGGCATCTGATCTTATACCCCACTTGATGGTTCAGGTTACTGAAGATGGTAAATACTGCTTAGTGTTGGTGTTTGAGGCAAAAGCACTTGAGTTGGCTGATTTTGAGAAAAGACAGGTGAGCCTATTTTAGCGACAACTAGTGTATCCATAGAGCAAAATCGGTCGAAATGAGTAAATGTTAATACATAGTTGGTTGGGTTTACCCTCCAACGTACCATTTTTGAAAATTTCTAGTGTATAGAATATATGATTACAGAAACTATAATAATTTAAACTTATTCCAATGAAGTGGTTTTAGTAAGCCTTTAGTACACTTTGGTCGACTTTCTACCCGATTGTTGCATTTTTTTAGTTAATCTTAAAAGTTTTCACATTTGACCCACAAACCATAACCCAAACCAACCCATATTAGGTTGATGGCTAGAGGTTTGATTTGGTCACTTTTGCTTTAGAGCTTTTCTCATGTATTTTAACACCTATTTAAACAATATTGTTTCACAGGAAAAATTTGCGTCCTTTTTCGGCCCAGGAATCTCAGCCGAAGTTGGTGAGTGTTAGGTTGAGATTTTTAAGTTTACACTTTTCAACCAAGTGTTATTTATTTGGATATTGTCATGGATGCAGGGAAAGGAGAAGAAGAGAACACGTATGATGTACGCCTTATTTCCATCACAACATTGTAGTTTACTCATATACCACGTTCGTTCTCTTTGTGTTTTCTTTTAAAAAGATTAAGAACCTGGTGAAAGCTGTGAATATAACATAGCATTGCCCCCTATCATTATGATAGGGGTTGCAACATACTTATTTTAGCATGAAAAAACTCTAAAACCCAACAGTTTAAAATCCAATAGCATTTAAGAGAGAGCTATGGAATGAGTCTTCTCTAGAGGCATTGAATAACATCATACTTTTAGAATATAGAATCAAGATGTATGAAGCAAAAAAACCTGTGGATTTCTTTTCATATCGGTTAACATCAACACAAACACTATCAAGTTCAAACAACCAATGTATCACGGTATATCTATGAACCACAATTCTTAGCAACATTTTCATCATCATAAAAAAAACCACATAGCATTGTTCTTGAAGTCAAGCGCCTATAGAAACCTTTTTTGACCACAACTCTCTGCACACTTCTGTTTCTACCATATACATGGCCTTAGTTATAGAGAATGCGACACGCTTCGGTAATATTGATTGGCATGTCACTACTCTCATCTAAAGTTTATCAAAGATGCATAATGTTGTTTCTATTTTCCAATCAATTGGACGTCGTGTATGTGATCACACCCAAATTGTAAGTACCTCACATATATCTTAAAAACCGTGAAGATATAATTTTGGCATGTTCCACCCCTAACCAGTCCAAAAGTCAACTTTTCTTTTCCCCCAGTTTCTTGTTTTTTGACGTTTATAAACAGAATCCAATTCGACTATTTATAACAAGTTGTAACCATCACAACAATAGTCTGTAAGGTTTCAGTGTTAATTTTAACCCAATTCTATTGATTTCAATAAAACTAACTTTTTAGCTAACTAAAAAGATAACCCGGTGGCGGTGACTACAAAGCTCCTACATGCGCAGGGTCGGTGACTACATAGCCTCATTCCTGCACGAGACTTTACACGACTCGGTTACCATTCTTCCAAGGTTCATTCCTTTTTTAAGTAGGGTTTCAACACAACATAAACTTATCTAAGACGCAATGATTGACATGCATCTGCAATATCAACTAGATTCAAGATGTTTAACACAATAATTAATTACCATTTAAGACAACTGTGTGGCTGTTGGCTGACAGAGGACGAGCATGGGTGGGCAACGGATGTGTGATTGGAAAGAGGCTGGCTTTTATGGCAACGGTCTAACCCTTTTATAAGAATGATGTTGAAAAAGAAAAAAAACATTTTATTTGGATTATAAAAAAGATTCTGTTTATGGCAAAGTCCAGATATATAATACCTGGAAATTCAAATGACTGGTTATTAATTGGGTACAAGATATATAAAGAAAGAAGCTACCCAAACAGCTCCAGAAACATAATGATCCAGAATTTAATAATACAAAAAAACCAACTCAAGTCTTAAGCGGATAACAATCACCAAGACACAAGGATTTCAACACCCCAGGATTGCGAAAATCAGTCGGTCCCTCATTCAGCACAGAACAGAACACCTATATAAAGTACACACGACTGCTTTCCTACTAAGCCCGTGTATATCAATCATTGTGTTTCCTCTGCTTTTGGGGGTTCCTTGATCTCATCCCCAGTCTCATCCTGCAACACAAACCAGAAATGTTAACTGCGTATAAGACGATCCCAGAATAATTGCTTATTCAAGTCCCGTGAAATTTGGATGTTTTCCCTTCTAGCAAAGGGTTCTTTAGACGTTCAAAAACAGTTCAGTTAAGCTTTACCAAAGGTAAAAGCATGAATAAAACAATAGAAGGGACACGTGTGTGCACACAAGAACAAGAGAAAGAGAGAGAGACCAACCGCGATATCAGATGTCCACAAAGTGAGGTTGTCACGGAGAAGTTGCATGATCAATGTGCTGTCCTTGTATGAATCCTCACCTAATGTATCCAGCTCAGCAATAGCTTCATCAAAAGCCTGCCATAGAAGACAGGTTTTAGCATAAAACATTACCAAAATCAGAATGTGTGATTAAAAGTGTACTACTTGCATTGAAAAGACAAATAAAAAAAAGCAATATAAGCATGCATACATGCATGTATGATATACGTGTATTAATGATCAAATGCACAGCTAAATGCATTAAAATGCATGTATGCCAATTGCCAAACACACAAAAAAGTTTGTACAATTTATAGTACAAATATACTTTAAAGTATTGTATCATTTGCTTAATAACTTGTACTTTTTGGTGCAGAGATCAAAATTGTTATTGTACAAATCACCTCCTAAAGGTAAATGACATGCTTTCAATCAAACAAAATTGGTACCAAAAGTAATAACCACAACAAAATTTATGGCCATGACATCTAAGAGTTTCAATGCTCAACAGCAAATAAATTACCTGTTTGGCAAGGTTGCAAGCGCGGTCAGGTGAATTGAGAATCTCATAATAAAACACAGAGAAGTTAAGTGCAAGCCCAAGCCGAATTGGGTGAGTAGGAGCCAAATCAGATAAAGCAATATCCTAAAACAATACAACACAATACCATGGTTACAAGTCGACGTAGTAAATTAACTCAAAATATAGCAAGATCATAGCATTGAATGAAAAAGATTAAACGATTAAAGTAAAACCCACCTGAGCAGATTTGTAAGCTAATAAAGTGCTCTCAGCAGCTTCCTTCCTATCAGCTCCAGTCTTAAATTCAGCCAAGTATCTAAAGTAATCACCCTTCATCTTCAAATAGAAGATCTTCGACTCTGCAGAGGATGCAGAAGGAACCAGATGAGAATCCAAAAGACCCAAAATACCATCACATATTTTGCTTAGTTCGCTCTCGATTGTAGCACGATAATCCTTGATTAGCTTAACATGATCTTCATTCCCACGGCTCTCTTCCTTCTGCTCAATGGAAGATATGATCCTCCATGATGCCCTCCTGGCCCCAATTACATTCTTGTAAGCCACAGAAAGAAGATTCCTTTCCTCGACAGTCAACTCCTCAGTGTCAACAATCTTTACAACCTTTTCCATGAGCTCAACCATTTCTTCGTACCTTTCGGCCTGCTCTGCCAGCTTGGCCATGTACACATTTTCCTCGCGTGAAGCTTCAGTTGATGCCATTTCTGTTAGTATATGCCTAAATCCACAAGAAAACAAAACAAAATCAGTCAATGTAGGCACATAATGGCAAAATCTGGATGAACAAACTCAAGCTAATACACTAGAATTAACCATCAACCAATAAGAAACTAGAAACCGTTGTTCTTCCTAGATCAACTCGTGATAATTCCAAATATAGAACAAAAACAACTAGATGTTTTAGCCCCTCTTGTCAAAAACCCACAAGCCACACGCCAAGGCCCTCATGCGCAGCCCATCGCAGCCTTGTCACATTGCTTCTAAGGCCCTGTTTTCAAGTGCCAGAAGTTCCGACCAAAAATCATCTGAAACAATTACACTTACCCTTAACAAGCTTGAAATCAACCTAAAATAACCTAAACTAGCCTAAAACAAACCTAAAAATGTCTACATTCCCAAAAAGTGGTATAAGTATGCTAAGTGTCTCTCTTAAAAAAAGCCCTCACGTTTTAAGTGCCTTTGCGACTAGGCCAAGGCTCACCCTACGCGCCTTGAGTAAGCCATGCGCCTTCCCTAGCTATGTGAGGAAAAGATTGATACACAATGGACGACACTATGGAGCTGGATAAATTTAGCCAAAATTTTGACACGATAAGCATCATGAAATGTACCGTACAAGTAAATGATGCACAGTTGACAAAATTCAGACAAAAACAACTCATCCATCTACATCTTATTTCCATTTTTGGTTCATACAAGATGAACAACACCATGGCGCTATATAGATTAAGCTAATTTTTGACACATTATGCATCATGACTTGTACAGTACAAGTAACCAATGCACAGTTGATACATTTCAAATAAAAAACAACTCATCGATCCACATTCCACAGGTTATCTCCGTTTCAACATACTCTCTGTCACCTTAGCTACAATTGCCTACAAACTCATAACATATAACCAGTCAACCAGATAACTGCACAGTCTCTAGCTCATTGAAACAGTTACAGATCGTCAAACACGAGATTTACAGATCGAAACAGCTTACGCTACCAAAAATCACCGTTCGAATCAGTTCACATCAATCAAAAAGCAACAGATTCACATACAAACACGATTTACTCATCTACATAACCTAAATACACAGATAGCAAATCATACAGCCTATTGAGAAGAATCAACATACGCATATATCTACATTAGAACTAGAATTAGAACTAAAATAAGAAAACGAAGAACAGATTGAAGATGAAAAATACCTTGATTGCGTTTGTGTGTGTGATTGTATTTGATCGAAGGAGAATGAAAAGTTGGGGATTTTAGGGGCTTATATAAGGGGGAAACGCGTGAAGGGGAGGAGGGATTGGCCAATGAGAGTGTGACAGGTGTATTCTTGGGGTTTGAGTTGGGTGCACGGAGGTCTGGCGATACACACGAGTTTTCCCTCCACCTTTTGCCCGACGTTGACCGTCAAAAGTGCCAAGTTGTATGCTACTTATGGGAATTAAATATATCAAAAGGTTTTTAAATTTCAAAAACTTGAAATCTAGATTATAAATAGAAAATTTTATAGCAATGGTACTCATTACATGTAAATATTGTAAAGTTATAAGTTTAAGTTGTAAAAATATTTAGAGTTAAGTTAGGGATTTTTTCAGCAATAGGTTTTCTTCTGAGGGGTTTGGTGGTATGGTCTCGGCTCGAAAACAGATAAATGGATCCGATTAAGATAACATCTATTCTTCGAAACAGAGTCACACATTTTTCGTTTAAAAAAAGATAGAAAATTTTATAAATGGTAATATGTTTTGTAGTTCCAGTGTTGAAATAAGTCTTGAAGTAGTCATCAGTATTCGATAGGCTAATTTTTTTATTATTATTCTAATAAAAATTTTCTAATAAAAATATAATTTTAGTGGACAGCATCATAATTATTCTCATTAAAGTTTTTTCATCTTTTTTCTATTATATAATTACGTTATTAATTAATAATAATATTTAATTTAATTTTAGATAAAAATAGTTTTTTAATCAAATAAGAAAGAGATTTTTATTAATGTTAAATTATAGATAAATAAATATTTTCTAAAACATCAAACTTTTTTAAAAATACAAAAAATTTAAAATTAGCATTTTTAAAAGTACAATTAAAATTAGGAGTTATAGTAAAAAAAAATTAAAAATGATATATATTTTTAAACAGTTTGTTTTGAAATAAAATATTTATTTTTTAAAATAAAAAATTTTAAAAAGTTAATATCATTGTTTTATTACTTATAATCTTTACTTATTACGTAAGTTCAATCATATTATCTTAGAAAGTTACAATATCGTTTTATAATTAATAAAACTTTATTATATTTAATATTTTATTTATTTAATCCGCGTATTATACAGGTTTACTAAAACTAGTAAAGGATTATATATTAAGTACTAACTTAGTAAAGGATTATATATTAAGTACTAACTTACATACCAACGTAAATGCAATTATTACAATGCCATCTTCTTTATCTTAAAATTGATTTAAAAAAATCGAAGTGTCTCATGAAAATGCAAACAATATTGAAGATGATCACAACCAACATATAAACGAGATATCAAATGTTTAGTAGAACGTATTTGATGGTGAGTGCTGTGAGCAGTAAATACTGCTATACAAGTGCTACGTATGAAGGTCCAATGCTCATTCACTCGAGGGTCTTATGGTAAGTGAGTAATTCATATCTTTATTTTTAAACAAACCTGATTGGTTAATGTGGTTTACCCATATTGCAATATTGATCTCAACTTTTAAAAAATTACAGATTTGATCCGAACTATTTACCAAACGTAACACGATTGGTCTCTGAACTTCTATTAAGTTTCTCGGTGAATGTGAAAAGATAAATATATCTTTTAATATAATAATAATAATATAATACATTTAAAAACCCAAACCACCCCATCCCCTTCCCCTTCGATTAGACTAGGCACACCGCCAACGCTCCACCACTGCCGGCGCACCACCACCGTCAGCACACCACCACCGCGGGCGACATCCATCACCACCCTCTTCCGCCGCCGGAGACAAGCAACGTCCCAAGCACCCGCATCACAACCACCGTCACCACAGCCACTGCTATCGCGTGCGATATACGTCACCCTTCCCATTCAAACTGGATCTGCTCCGGCACTGCCACCATTGCCACCATTTTGAATCGGATTTGCTCATATGATCGGAGGGGAAGGCTGAGTAAAGAAGAAGATGGGGGTGGCCGATAGGGTGGGGTGGATTCCGATGGATATGCGGGCTTTAACCGCCGATGATAACGATCAGGTGTAGCGGTGGCGAGCAGGTAAGAAGATGGTGGTGGTGGTCGCAGTCGTCGATGGTGGTAGTATGATGGATGTTGGTGATAGGGATGGTGGGTTGATGGTGATCATGAAATATGTGTATATTATCAATAAATACATATATATACATACATATATGTATATAGGAAAGGATGATGATGATGGTAACCATCATACTAGCATCGATGATGATGGTTATGATATACATCGGTGCGTTGATGCGGCTTTGACGATGGTGGAGTAGTGGTGTGACAACATCGCCGGACGTGGTGGTGACGATCGGTGGCGTCGCCAGACGTGGTGGTGGTGAACGGTGGTGCCATCGGTGGATGTAAGGATTTGATGATGGTGATGTTGACATTTTGTTGTGTGTGTATTAAAGAAAAAGAGTCCCATGTTAATTAATAATGTTTGTTAGTTCAGAGGTAATATAGTTATTTCATATTCCTTTAACTGAGAAACTTAACAGAAGTTAGCATCAGTGGCCAATCGTGTTACGATTTGATAAACAATTAAGATCAAACTTGTAATTACTTAAAAGTTGAGACCAATATTGCAATATGAGCAAACTACAGGGACCAATCGTGTAATTAACTCTTAAACAAATTATTAATTATTTTTAAACAGCTACTAATTACATAAATAGTAAAATAGTGTCAACAATCAGATTTAAAAGGCTACGAGCATGAGTGAGCTAACGCCACCACCGCTCATGGAACACTCACGCAAGGATGGTGCGGTATCCACAGAGGATGACATGACCCGCTCCCCTTATGCTTTTCACATGGTATGACACATACTCATAGCTTTAAGTCAATGGGTTCTAAACAGTTGGAGCAGATTCAAGTGTGGAGAAGCAACCTATTTTGTATTTGGAGGCCCCGAATCGTTTATCCAATGAGGTTTCATTAAAACGGCTATAACTTGAGCTAGAAGTCTTCGTTTTAGACGTATGACCAGTCAAAAAGACCGTTGGATTGAAGAGCCCATTTGGGTCATTATTTCGGCCCAAAAACGTATTATTCTATGAGTATTTTAACTTTTTATGTTATTTTTAGTTTTTATTAGACTTTGTTTATGTCTCGGTTTTTTGTCCGTTTATATGTTGAGTCATATTCGAATTTTGGCTTTCATTTTATATTCCTATAAACCTTGGAAGATAATCAGTTTTAAAAATATATGAAATCATTTTTTCTCCCTATCACAAGTGTTAGTGTATGAATTTCCTGATTATCGGTATTCCTTGTGAATCAACGATGGTTAGAAAAATTATTCATAAGTATTCTCTTTGAATCAAAAGGTTCAGTTACTTATCTTGTTTACGGTCAACATCAACTACATCAACAACACCCACAAAGTTTCAAAATATAACACTGCTAGAGCATAGTAATAAAATAATAGCAAATGATAAGTGTGGAAAATTACATACGTGACTCATAAGCCAGCTATGACACATAAGTCCCGGCTATGACACATAAGTCAGACATGTCATAGCAATGATTTCTTTCTAACATGGCTATACAAAGGTGCGTCAAATTCTAAAAATAATAGTTTTGTGATATTTTTATATTTTTTTTATTTTATATGAACCTTATAAACTCGTCTAGCCATACATGCTAGATAAAATATTTTATTTAAAAAAAAATTAAAGAACTGTATCATGACTGAGGAACATACAGAGATCAGGTTGGCAACAAAAATGTAGTTCCCCATTGCAAATAAAAATGCAAAACCTCAAAAATAATACAAACGCAAATTGCATAGCTTACTACTACAGTTGATAGCTAAAGAATGTAGCACACAGCCTTTGGTCAAAATTTAGAAACAAAATCTATTTGGGTACATTCAAACACCAAGAAAAAACTCAATCTCCACCTGCAACAATGATAAGACTAAATTTAGTAAGCCACCACCTAACTCGGTTTTCTCATGTTCCGACCTGCACGAATCACTTCATCTACAAGTAGCAGTTGTGATGCAATTACAGGCCTGCAAAAAACACCACAAAATTCAATTAAAATAAACTCAAACATTTTGAAAAGATTTTCTAGCTGTTTGCATACCCTGAGTTGATAATTTGGCGCTTGACCGCATAATTATCAAAGATTCCCTCCATCTGAGGGTCGATAGGATCCCCCGTGTTTTGATTTAGTCCAACGACATTCCCATTGTCATGCTCACCCTAATTAGGTGGTTTTATGTAAGAGCATAATAATAGACTAAAATATCATATGAAAATCAGAAAAGAAATAGGGGAACTACGGTTAAAGAAATTATTATGTCTTGAGTGTCGAGTCCAGAATTTTCAGCCAACGTCTTTGGGACAATAAGGAGGGCATCCGCAAAAGCTTGAACCCCAAGCTGAGCACGCTGGTTGGAAGAGTAAGCACCAAAAGATAGCAAATAAAATTAAAATGCTTCTATGAGGTTGAAACAGGTGAGACCATAAGTGATGTGTGGAAAAAGTTCAACTTACCCCTTTAACAGTTTTCTTCACTTCATTAACCAAATGCTGTCGAGCTGCAACCTCAAAAGCACCCGCACCCTGATATACATAAAAAAATACAACTCACCGAGTTAAAAGCTCAAAAATTTTTATGTCAAAAAGTTGGCAGCATAATAAAATTCTTTGTACATTAATATTAAAACTTACTTTAACAACTGCCTCATCTTCAATTGTATTTTTGACTGCTCGCAAGCCATCTCTAACAGCATCCTTGATTTGTGCAATCGTGTGGTCATTTGGTCCTTCAATAATATATGGAACATAATGAAAAATCAAAATACAGAACCCATACTAAAGCTAATTGGTAGCACAGAAATCAAAATGTCTTAACTTTACCTTTAATTAAAATTGTACAAGAGTTTGGATGCTTTACATTCTCAACAAATGTATACTTTTCTTCCCCAAGAACGTGCTCATAGACCAGCCCCGCCCAACCAAGGCAATCAGGGGTTAGGTCATCCACAGAGTTCACAGCTTCCCCGCCACATGCCAAAACCAAACGTTCCATATTTCTCCTTTTGGCTCTTCGAAGAGCAACAATCTGAAGAATTCCCAACGTAAAGCCATGAACAACACAAGAATCAAAACCGAGTTAACATAATATCAATCCATAGGTTACTTACACCAGCCTTAGCAAGAAGATCCAAAGACGGAGGGTCGATCCCTTTCTGATTAATAACTACAAAGTTGTCTTCAGTACCATTACACAACTGCACACCATGAGATCTATTAGAAAATTCAAACTTCCAACATGAACCTCTTCACTAGAAGAAAACTTGTACCTTATTTTTCAGGGCAATGATTTTTCTCACTCTCTCATCAACAGAGCGTCTCTCTGCAGCAACCATTGCTTCTCTCTGTTCAGCATTAGAGTAGAAGAATCCGGCATTTATTTCACTGAAAATGAAATGGCAGGCCAACTTAATATTGATATAGATTATGGTTCCAAAAAAGTTCAATGAGCTGGTTCATTTTTACATTAACGAGAAAGAATCATATACCAACTATGAAAATGCAATATGCTAAGAACTGTTTTAGAGGTGACTCAACGCATGTCTTTACCTTTTTTCATATTCCAGAGATACATTACAGGTCAAGATGTGACAATTCTCGGCTCGCCTCTTCATATCGGGATGTCTGGACCCATGATCAAGAACAAGGCCGTCCACCTATTTAACAACATGATCAGAATTCAGAAACTAAAATGAAATGATAGTCAATCTGGATAAGATAAGTGATCACATATCGCATACCAAGCGAGTGTCTACATCAAACTTGTGGCGCATGTGCATAATCTCAACCATAAAAAGATCAATAGCTTCTTCAGGCTTGCGGACACAAAGCACCTAGAAAACACAAATACTGTTTAGCTGCAACCTACACAAAAACTTAACATATGTATCTATGTGTTAGATTTGAAAATGTAGAAATCTCACCGCTTTCACCACTATGTTCGTTAGTTGATCTGCTAAATCTTCATACAACTGCACAACAATTTAGAATGAATATAAGACACACTGGAAATAGAATCAACCAAACAAAAACTGAACTGAAAGAAACAAAGTGTGTGTACATAGAAAATCAAAATCACCTTAGTTCTTAAGGTTGTTCTTGCTACCATCATTAGCATCTCTATATCAGTTCCGTTGCTCATTAGTACAGGAGTCTTAAACTTTTCAAGAAATTCCAGTGTGGCCCTCTTGGCAATTTCAAAGCCATCGACCACAACCCGTGGATGCATCCCTGCATAAACAGGCAAACAGCAATAAAAAATATACATATTTTCCAGTTTCCACAGTACTCAAATAATGATGGCAGCTAAAATAATGCACTTAACTTAAGAACTTTAAAAATTGAATTACAGTTTTGCATAATACATACAATATTACTGGGTGGTGGATCCCTTAATAAATGAAAAATTACACCTGGATAATGCAGGATGTTTCCTTTCATAAGCGTAGGTCATTGTAATTAATCAAAGAAACCCTGAACTTAACTTGCACCACATTAATAAAGTGAAGGAAAATAAGAAACCTTCATCAATACAACGCTCAGCCTGTTTCATTAGCTCGCCAATAAAAATGACTGTAGAAGTTGTTCCATCACCACTAATATCATCTTGAGCCACTGCTGTTCTTGCAATCATAATGGCAGTGGGATTTTGAATTTGCTGATACCATAGAATAAAATAAAATAAAAATATCAATCTTGATAGAAGAACCATGACAGATGTAGAGGAACAAAGGAGATATCAAAAAAAAAAAAAACTGGATAGTAATAACACAGAAATTCTGATGACACAATAGAACTGAGCACCCGACTGATGCTTAACTTTCACAGGGTTCTTATTTATATAATTTTTTCACCTAAAATATCCTTCACAATGAGTATTTAAAGATTTTAATATTTTACAGCCTATGAACTCCTTAAAAGTAAAATTCAAAGCATGGGAGCTAAGTTGTTATAGATCTCATACTGAGTGCACATACAATACGCCCATTTACTGTTGGAACTCCAATCTTGATTTTACATGTGAAAGGTTATTTCAGTTACAGTTAAGATTGGAGGAGAAAAATCGAAGATAATTGGCTGAAGGCTTGGATGCTGCGGAAGACTTGATTGAAATACTTTGGATAGTTATTAGAGATTTTATTTTTTATTTAATCAGGAATTAGAGTATTATTAGGAGACTTGGTGATCAAGTCTTGTATAGTATAAACAGAAGCATTGTATTCAGTTTTATTGGTGGTTTTGTTATTAATAACTTAGAACTGTAACTAGTGATTAGTTACATAAAACCATGGCATATCGTGTGATTGAACGATCCAATTCTTCCAACAATTGGTACCAGAGCTTAGTTGAAGCTTATACAGTCATACCCGATTACCTGGCGAGAGGCTGTTGACTGAGGATAGAGGATAAGAAAATCAAAAATTCAGATTTAGGACCAGTTGACAGTTGTTTAACCTTTTTTTATTACAGTTCGGTTTTCGCATTTGGAGGTTTAACAATCAGGCAACAGTTTGAAACTAAAGACCAGTTGACAGTTGCTTAACCTTTTTTATTTTTAAATAAATATGCAGCTATGTATACTACAAATTATATTCATGAGCCTTATTTTGTCTTTCTAAAATCAGCCAAACCAAACAGTAACCACCCTATAAGATCTAAGAAAACCTTATGTCACCAAAAAAACGACACTACTTGTTCCCTTAATAGACATAAAAATGTGCCAACAACAAAATACTTTCATTATGAACGTAATATATGATTAACTAACCATTTCTTTCAATAAAGTGTTGCCATCCTTGGTTAACTTGATATCTCCAGCTCCTCCAACAAGCCTATAAACAAACTACCACAATAAAACAAATCCAAACAACAATAAAAAGGAAACTGGTGAGAATGAAAAACAGAAGCTAACATCTTAATGGTGCCTTTAGGGCCAAGGTTGCTCTTGAGAACGTCTTGCAAACCCTTGGCGGCATTGATGTTCATGTGAACTGCAGCCGATTTGTTCAGCACTTCGGCATTAGGGTTCAGTACCCGCAGAGACATCTTCGATCCTGAGATTTTGGGAATAAAAACACAGGTTTTCAGGGGATAAAGGAATCGTGTGAAGATGTAACGTGAAAAATGTAGTGGATACGAGAGATTACCTTTGATTAGGTGAAAGTAAAGTGGATCTTGCAGATGTAACGATGAAGAAGACGATGAATGGAGTGGAGAAAAGTGCGTCGGAGCGGGAGTTATTTTAGAACTGGGAGTCGAGGTTTTTAGGGCTTATTGATTTAGTTAACATTTAATTTCGTTTTTCTTCTTTAATTCTGATAAAATTAATTAACTTTCTACAAAATAATTAAAACATTAATTTATCTTAAAAAATTCATAATTTGTTTTAATTTTACTTTAAAAGTTTTATTATTTTAGATTTAAGTTGAAACAATAAATGAAACTGTGGACCGGAATTAAAATACGTCATTAAATTTTTGAAGATAAATTGATGTTTTTAATATTTTGAATAAAAATAATTATTTCTGTCAAACCTCGTGGAGCAAAACTGAACTTAACTCTAACAAATTTTTATATCATTCCTATCTTGTTTCCTATATTTTTGTGGTTGTATTTTGTTACTTTGAGTTTCTGAACCTTTTTTATGAGAAGAATAAGAAATAAATGAATGGAAAGTGAAAAGCTATTGTGTTTTTTAGTTTTCTTTAAAAAGATAAATGAAAGTGTTTTTTAAGGACAAAGTGAAAAGAAAAGAAAGAAATTTTTTTATAATTTTTCCTTCTAACTTTCTTTTTAAAATGAAGAAAATGAAAAGAAAAAAAAAATAAAACCATTTTAGCCATGTTGCAAGTTCGATAAACTTAATATATGTCCGGTCAAAGTATAAATAAGTTCAATCAACTGTTTTTAGACATGTGGACAAATCATGTTCGTTAAATAAAAAATTCGAATGACTCTTAAAATCTATTTAGGAGAGAGATCATAGACGTTTTTGTTGGATTACGTCATTTTAAATACAAAAAACTGGTGAAAGTCACATTTTAGAGTAAATTATAAATTGTGTCCTTTATTAATATATGAAATTGTATTGTGTGTCTTTTAGTTTTAATAATTACATACAATGTTCTTTTGATAAAAGATTGGCATACTTATCATCCTTAACACTATCATCCAAATCCAGTTACGAGCCTCTCACATGAGTGATATTTTTGTCATTTGCTATTCATGTCTAATACATTAAAAATATTTACAAAAACAAAAAATTTCAAATGAAAATATAAAACTAAAAGACATCGGATCGTTGGGTAAATCAGTGAACCCGTTCTTTGATACTCTAATACACTGAACACCATTAAATCCAACATCCCCCTCTCTTTGATACTGTGATACCGGTCATCTCCACCACCACCTACGGCGTCCCACACACCGTTGAAGCTCGACGTGTACAACCCGTTTTTTTTGCCAAACCGGTTCATTTTTTAAACCGGAGCGGTTTTTTTTTTGCATATGTACAAACCGGTTTTTTTCAAACTGATTTTTCATCAAAAATCCTTAAACCGCTCAAATTGATTTGGACCGTTTTTAAACCATTTTTTATCCATGTTTAACCATTTTTTTTAATTAAAACTGGTTTACAAACCGGTATACAAACTATCGGTTCGAGTCGGGCTAGCCAAACCGGTTTGATTTTTTTTACCGGTTTTTTCCCGAACCGGTTTTTTTGTACGCATCTAATTGAAGCCCTTTGAAGTCAGACAAACAATGACGATAAGATTCAATTTTCTAATTCGTTTTTTGTAATTCATTGCTCTTTGAATTTCCGGTTTGTGTTGTGCGATTAACGAGCAACGCACAAATCATTTTCTTGCTTTTGCAATTATATAAGCAATTCAACGAATCAAGTGCAGCCTTCAAGTTTGTGTTCATTATTAATTTTTTATTATTAGTTGTTGTGAGTAGTTGATTTAAGTATTTATGAGTATTTTTTGTGTTTATTGTTGATTTCCAATTTTTATTTAAAATAATTAATTTTTCCATTTTTTTAATATATTAAATGTGAAAAGAAAATAACAAAAATGCACACCCAAGCTAATTGTATAGTTAGATGAAAATGTAAGGCTCCGTTCCCGGGACGCTTACAATTGGACCGTCATCGCATAATACATTTAAAAATACATCATTTTGCAGCGGAATTTAAAAACTTCTCATTTATAAGTTAAAACATATCATTTCATTACATCATTCATGTAAATTTCAAAATACAACATCATATCAAAATGTGAATGTCAGCCTCAAAACGCCCCCAGTAGATTATGCATCCATGTCTGCACCTCCTCAGCATCAACACAAAAGCCTGCCAACTATTATGTACAAAAAGTCAGCGATGCTAAATGGGTTCTAGTTTTATAAATGAAATAATTTACTTTCATTAAGACATAACCTTTACATTCGTTCGTGATCACACATCATACGTACACATTGATAATAGTTATTATTATATTCATCATCGTTCATCATTATTCATTCATTACATCTTTCACCATCATCCAGATCATGTCTCATGCTATACCCCTAACTCATGCTCGAAAGCTGATACCGTGTTGGGGCATGTAAACAAACCCCCGACTCATGCTTGAAAGCTGACACAGTACAGGGGTACGCGACAAGGATTCCATCTCGTATGCAACACCCCCGACTCATGCTTGAAAGCTGACACAGTACCGGGGTGGGCATCAAAGGTCTCATCGTTCGTTACCTCCATTCTCATTATCTTTCACTTTCTTTACATAATACTTTACTTATGTACTCATACATAATAGGTAAAGCCACATCATACACAACATGAACATTAACAGCAACACACAACGTGCACAACACAACCGGCATAACCAACACAACAGAACTTAGCACAACCATCTACCTCCCAAATCTCCCAGAAATACCTAAGTCTACAAAAAAATGCGAATGAACATCTTAGGCGCATGAGCATCTAAATTCTGATGAAAACAACCTAGGCGCATGAGCACTATGCAGGCGTTTGAACACTATGTAGGCGCATGGACACTGCTTGGGCGCATGAGCCACACTTTGACGCATGAGCAGTGAGCGCATGGGGTACTTGGGCGCCAGGGCAACTCTGGGCGTATGGGCACTAGTTGGGCGCATGACCATCACTTAGGCGCATGGGCAGTGGGCGCATGGGCACTCTGGCCGCATGAACACTTAGGCGCATGAAAAACAATCTGGGCGCATGGAAACAATCTGAAATATAGCCTATGCTACAAACAACTCCCAAACATCGTTCTAACACATCCTAACATAAATCTACCATGCTACAACACTAAAACATGCCAAACATCAAACATAAAACCAAGAACCACCTCTAAACAAGCATCAACAGGGCACAGTCGAACATCATGCTGAAAACATCACGGTTTGCTTTAAAAACTTCTGCTTGGTATGCATAATAGCCCCAAACACTTAGAAAACCAGTAAAAAGTGAGGATCTAGAAACTCACCTTGAACAGCCTTCGAGTAGAGCACTGCAAACCCGAGACCCACTTGCAGTTCACACCTAAAATCCACGAAAACGAGCGCTAAACACCAAAAATCTCGGTCCAGAACTCGAAAAATCCAGCTGAGACCGAATAGTTACCCAAGAAAACTCACATTTGCAGATTCTTCTTATTCTCTCTCTCTAAAACGGTGAAACTCTTCTTATTTCTTCTTTGCAGCCGAGAACAGGAAGTAAGTGGGGGCATGGGCGGCCATGCCCTCTTTTTAAACATAATTATAATAAAGTTTGTCACTTGCACAAGTTTAACCCCTCAAATTGAGTTATTTCATATTTCTTTTTTTATACTTTTTTTTTCTTTTATTTTTAATAAATTTTCGGATGTTACAGAAAATTAATGTAAAAAACAATTGATGTACAAATATTAACCATGTAACTTCATATATTAATAAATGACATAATTTATAATTTACTTAGTATTTCAGATATTTCAGAGATTGTTGATAATATTTAAATCAACCTTTTAATAGTTTAGATATCTGAATGATTTAAAATTCAGATATATGAATGATTCAAAAAACTACTTGTAGCACACAGTGAATGATTCAACACACTACTTATTTAATCTTTCAAAAATTGCTCAAACAAAAAACATCACCCTGGCCAGAGTTCATAATTTCAATACTATCGGAACCCTAACGCTGGCGACTGCTTCTTCCTTCTCCGGCCGGAGTTGATCTCGTTTCCTCTTCAGACGATACCGTCGCTTCCATCTCCTGCGGCGAGTTGCTGCCAGTTCCGGCGGTTAGAGTAGCTTATGCCAGTCGCACATTCTCTAGAAAGTAGAAAGTCTCAGATCACTACGAAGGTATCTCATATTGATTGATTTGTATAATTACAGTATCGATCTGTATGTATACGTAGTTAGTGTTTATGTTTATATATAACTTGTGGCTAATCTGTGCTGGTGTGCGGATCGGTTATACAATACACCATGCAATCATTCCCGATTTCAAGTTTTAGTTGGATACTGTAGTGCTTTGTGTGTGTATTTGTTTAGAGTTATGAAAATTGAGCTTGCTTTTAGAGTTTTAGGGCATGTGCTACATGTTTGCCCTTGATGACTGATCTGATTGGAAAATGTGTTTGTTGGTACTTTGTAGGCATGATTTTGTTCTTTGTTTTAGCTTAATTCAACAATGTAGGAAAAACTACAAGTGTAAGAGATAATTAAGCTAAGTTTGCTTGCTCTGTTGTTCAGAGTGCTGTCACCTTATGGGCTCATATGAAAGTTTTGAATTTCATGACATCTGTTGAGAAAGTTGTTGATTTTGTATTTAAACAAAAACGCAGTAGCTACTAAGTTTAGATGGAAGTGATATAAGAGTTGAATAACTGTTGTTCTTGGGTAATATGACATAAAACATTGTAATTCAACATGGCAGGTTAATTCAGAAGGAGCATACATCTTTGTATATCGATATAAACTCTTTGACTTGTTACAAGATATGAGTTAACTGAATGTATTTTATGTTTGGAAGTACTAACTAATTAACTATCCATTCCCCGATTCTTTTTATCTGCCTCTTGCAACCTTGAGTTAAATTTATAACTCTAAGCTTGTTAATTGGAAATAAGAAATAAAGAAACAAAAACAATTAAAGGACACCGATTACCAAAAGGTCTAATTTAAGTCGAAGTACTTGACCATTTAAACAATTACAAAGTCACTAAGTATTACTCGTATTCATAAATGAACATAACAACCGCCAACCCGACATCCTGACACGATTGACGCCCCTAGTACAACATGTCAACATCCATTTTCTATTCAGATTAATATACCATACCTTGCATTTGTAAGTAGGGATGGCAATAAGACTCGACTTGACACACTTGGAATGAGTATTTGGGTACGGGACTTATTACAAAAAAGTTTACGCGTTTGCAATTCGGAAACGGGTGCGGTATTAGAGGATGCTCAGTATGAGTACCCGAAACACACATATCTGTTTACCCAAACCTTACTTGAAATTGTTTTTCTTTTCCCCTTTTCTATGTTCTCTTCGGTAGCTGGCTTGTTATATTCATACCCAGTTCCCAATATTCCCCCCCCCCCCTGGAACCCTAATTCTTTTTTGTTCTCTTTGCCCCACTGCACAAAGTTCCTTCATTTCTTCTGAATTTCATCATTCATCATCATTTTGTGGTAATTTATTTTCCATTATCGTCACACTTTAGATTTTAGAACCCTAATTTCATTGGCATATAAATTATCTGTTGTTGCTTACATATATTAAGTTTTCATTTGACATATGTTTTATTATTTCGTTTCTTAGCCTCAGAATGTTGCAAGCAATCCTTGTTATATTAAAATAAATTTCTGAATTTGGGCTCTTGTTTCTTTCGATGCTAAATTGCAGGCTCTTCAGCACCAAGCAGGAGTTCTTTAAGAAACTTTCAAGTGGGCAAGATAAAAAAGGTGTGACTTGGTCTACTTTTTTATATAAAGTTTACATGCTTATGTTAGTGTACCAGAAGTGGATCTTTCTTTTGTTACTTTGTCAAGGTTGTTTTAGATTTTTAATGATGTTTGTTAAGGTGCCTTGTTCTTAATATTGTCTACTGCATTGCTAGTGACTTGGTCTACTTCTTTATATAAAGTTTACATGCTTATGTTAGTGTACCAGAAGTGGATCTTTCTTTTGTTACTTTGTCAAGGTTGTTTTAGATTTTTAATGATATTTGTTAAGGTGCCTTGTTCTTAATATTGTCTACTGCATTGCTATTGTATCTGTGTTCAAAATGTGTTGATAGGATAATAAGACCAAAAAGGTACAAGACATACATATTTATGACTATCCAAGGAAATTGAATCTTGTGGACCTTATGCTCCTGTATTCTTGAAATAAGCGCTCTTTATATTTCAAAATATATAATACTTTAGCTTGTAATATAGCTTATCGGTCAATTGCGAATTACTGTTGTTATGAAACAATATGGTTTTGCTTATTGATCAGTTACTGATATGGTGTTCACTGTTCTATGAAATAAGGATGTTGTAGAACTGTACTTGAAAATCCCAATGGGTAATTTTTAAGAACCTAAGGTTATAAATGGGTATGCCTGGTACCAAGTTTTCTATATATTTCAAAATATATAATATTTTAGCTTGTTATTTAGCTTGTTGATCAATTGCGAATTACTGTTGTTATGAAACAATATGGTTTTGCTTATTGATCATTTACTGATATTATGCTCTATGAAATAAGGATGGAGTAGTATTGTACTTAAAAATCCCAATGGATAACTTTTAAGAACCTAAGGTTATAAATGGGTTTGCCTGATACCTATGGGGATACCCAATACGTGATGGGTAATGAGTAATTGGGTACTCAACGAGTATGGAATAGGGTTTTACAAGCATGTATGGGACATAGTTTTACAATCATGTATGGGACATTTTACAATCATGTATGAGACTTGAATTACATCACCCATTCCATACCTGCCCAATGCCATCCCTAGTTGGTAGAAAGTAATGCTCGCATTTTTGTTTTGGGACATTCTTATCGTTATTGTTATTGTTTACGTTGTGCCTACAAAGCAAGCTTATCTAAGATAGTTTACTAGTATACAATATTTAAAGGAGATGAAAAGGTCAAGGGTAACAAAGACGGTGAAAGTAGAGATCAAGAATGATAATACTTGGTGGTGGTTGACTCACACGAGTATTTCAGCCCCATTCATTTGTGTTAGTCTATTTGCAATTCTTGTGCGTCTTGCTGTATCTATGCACCCATATTCTGGAGCTGGTGACCCACCTAAATATGGAGATTTTGAAGCACAAAGACATTGGATGGAGATCACAACCAATCTTCCAGTCAAAGAGTGGTATCAAAACACCACTGAAAACGATCTTAGTTACTGGGGGCTTGACTACCCACCACTTACTGCTTATCAGAGTTATGTTCATGGTCTTGTTTTAAGATTCTTCCATCCTGAATCGGTTACACTATATACTTCGCGTGGCCATGAATCCTATTTCGGGTAGGATGTTTTTCGTTCTCGATAACATTTTGTAGCATTATAAGTTTTCACCTTCTCATTTACCTTTTCCTGCAGAAAACTGCTAATGAGGTGGACGGTTTTAACCTCTGATGTCCTCATGTTCTTTCCTGCAGTTCTGTGGCTTATTGTAGTCTTGGCAGACCAATCAAGAGGGCATAAAAGTAACATAGCATGGCATATTGCAATGATTTTACTTAACCCATGCCTCATCCTCATCGATCATGGTCATTTTCAGGCATGCCTAATGTTTTCAACAGCTATTGTTGTTTACTGAAGTTACATTCATTTTACATTTTATAACAGTGTCTTTATTCTGTTTTTTAATTACAGTACAACTGCATAAGCTTAGGACTTACTGTTGGAGCTGTTGCGGCTGTACTTAGTGACAAAGATCTTGTTGCTTCATCCTTGTTCACTCTTGCTCTAAACCACAAACAGGTGCTTTTTATCAAATGTTTAAGCATATAATATATAACCAGAAAATGTTGCAATATGCTTAAAGCGTTTATATCTTTGTGCAGATGAGTGCTTATTATGCTCCTGCATTTTTCAGCTATCTATTGGGTAAATGTCTAAAACGTCAAAATCCATTTCTTGAAGTATCAAAGTTGGGTATGATTGTTATAGGAACATTTGCTCTTGTTTGGTGGCCATATCTGCACTCTAGAGGTGCTGTTTTGGAGGTACAACCAACTTATTACTTGTATTGCACGCCACATAGACTAAATTAAAATTTTTACTTTTTATTGAAAACATCATCCTCTTGGTTATATGCTTTTTGCTTTGCATACTCTCATGAGGTTAGAATTTGATAAAACAGTTATTTTGACATTTGTAGGTGTTATCCCGACTAGCTCCATTTGAGAGGGGATTATACGAGGACTATGTAGCTAATTTTTGGTGCACAACTTCAGTCCTCATAAAGTGGAAGCGATTGTTCACCACACAGTCACTAAAATTCTTATGTCTATTCATGACGGTTTGTTCATGTCTGCCGTCAATGTTTCTGCAGATACGAGCTCCAATTACCCGAACTTTTCTCTATGGGTTGCTCAATAGTGCTTTCTCATTCTATCTGTTCTCGTTTCAAGGTGAGCTAAGTATTTTCTTCTCTTCTTCATCAGGGCTTTATTTTATTATTAGTTATATGCTGCACATATGTGTCTGTGTCTATATTTACATTTATAATTAGTACTTAAGTTATCCCTCATGATATATTGGTAGAATAACTAACTCATATACCATCTGCCTACTTCTAAATGGCTAAATCTACACCTTTTGTCCATCATGGGACTTGAACTCTCAACCTTATGGGGAGAGACACCTTTCCTACACACGTTGGTAACATTAGACCACAAACCCTTTGGTATCCCTCGTGACAAGTGACTGAATATTGATGGTTGGGGAAGATGCCTCCAGGCTCCATCCCCACCGGCACACCCAAATGTAGGCTTGAAAATAGATGCTTGTTGGGCTGTATCTGAATTTAACAGGTACCAAAATTTGGTATCCAAGATTAGGTTGTCGTTGTAAATTGATTTCATTTTAATTAAACAAATTTAACAAATCGAGATCAGGTTCTGTATTCATGTTGGACCCTGGAAAAGACAAACTTCTGACTTTTGAAGCTAAAAAATCTTAAAAACCAGCAATAATATTTTTAAACAAAAGATAAAGTTTCAAAATTTCAATAATTAAATGTCAAAAGACAATACAATTCACTGCTATGCAGATAGCTTACAATTTATATTATTAGTTTATTCAATAATCACACTTGGAGCAATGAATAATTGAATATTGCTATATATTTAGACGATTAATATTTATATTGTGTACAAAGATTCCAAGAGATGCATAGTATTACTGAATTTGAACTTCAATCTATCAAATGTTGATAACATAACTATTACTGAATTTGTAACCTGACTTAGTGATGCTTGTTAGCAGTATAATACTATAATCTTTCTACTTAGACTGACTCTGACGTTGTTGTTTGTTTTTGAAAATTACAGTACACGAGAAGTCTATTCTTCTGCCACTCTTGCCAGCAAGCATCTTAGCCATAGAAGAACCGTTTGTGTTCCAATGGTTTACACAGTTCGCCTTGCTCTCGATGTTTCCACTATTATGTCGTGACAAATTACTCATTCCATACATTGCGCTCTATGGTATCTTCATCTTCATTTACCATGCTCCAAATGGAAAACCCGACACACCAAAACCTCGTTTTTGGCCACGTGTGATGTCGTTTTTTATTGGTTTTTTTCTTTTCTTATCTTTTGTTCTGCACATTATTTATCTCACCATAGACCCTCCAAAGAAATACCCTTTCCTCTTTGAAGCTATCATCATGCTGCTTTGCTTCTCTCAGTTTGTTTTTATTGCTGTTTACACAAACCGAAAACAGTGGATTTTGTCTATGAAATCGCCAGTGGGTAGCGAAAAGAAACGGGTTTGAACCTTGAAGTTTAACCAACTTTTTTTTTTCCTTTTTTCTTTTTAATTTTCATTAAGGCAATGATGAGAATACTTTTGTAACTTTGAATGATCAGCTTTACAACATATGCTGTATCATTTTTATTTATACTTGTCATACTTTACATTCTTTTCATGTTTATTATATTCTAATTTCATTTAAATATAGTTTGTTGTTTAAATGAATATTATTGAAGCCAATCATACACCCTCACCACTAACGGTGTAAAAAAGTCAGTTTTGAAACGGAACTGACAAATCAACCGGAGTCAGAACCGGTTAGTGTTGAACTTGCTGTTGGTATTCAGTTTGTAAATATCCTTGTTCAAACCGGTTGAAATTGGTTTAATCTGAACCAAACTAGTTGATAAACTGGTATCTAACAACGTCGTATTGATCACTTTCCTCTCTAAATTTGGTACCAACCAGAATATTCCACCAAAAATGGGATTCGACTTTCGTTGACCCAATCCAAAGTCAAAACCTACAAACTTTTACTAAGATCTTTAATAGAAGAAAAATAGAAAGATCATATCTCGGAGAAAAGATGGAAGACATAAAAACACAAACGTGAATGTACACACTCTAAAGAGCATATGGTCTAACAATATTAAAATGTGTAGAAAATATGTTTTTTATTTATTTTTAATTGATTGAGAGTTGTAGATTTAAGAGTAGAATACGATGGTATACAATTTAGTCATTCTAAAAAGAACATGCACAAGCCCTAGATTGATTATGTGAATGCTGGTGGTGACAAGGTTGTGATGACGAGAAAGGAGTGAAGGACTTGGTCCAGTGGAGAGACGTGGGTCAGATATGGGCGGAGCGGAGCCATCTTTCTCCTCCCTATCACTTTTAGCACTCTCTTTTATCCATGTAGACGTCTCATCAACTCTTTCCATCAGATCTCTAACTCTCCTTAATGTTGCTCATCCCCTCCTCTCTCCAGCACCATCTCTTATAATATACGCGATTTGTAGCACAATGTACGAGTTTCTCGCTTGATTTGAGTGAGTTTAATCTGCGGTGCTCCCACATGCTACCATGATGCCACCTTCTTCCTCTCGTGCCATCACTTATCCACCCGCTCCTCCCCCTTGTGCTGCCACCTTCTTCCTCTCGTGCCATCACTTATCCACCCGCTCCTCCCCCTTGTGCCGTCACTTGTTCACCCCCCCCCCCCCCCCTTTCAAAGGGAGATTAAAAGGGTGGAGAATAAGTCTCATGCTAAGCAATAACCTATTGCCATGTTCTTGAGTCATACCATAATTTGTTTTCATTTTTCTGGATATAAGATCACTAGGAGATTTAGAATGCCCATCTTTTTCATTGGCACAAGCATTGGTAGCAAAACATTTGGGTTAATGAACTTGAATCCTTTAGGAAACCAATAAGTTTGAAGCATTTGTTTGTTGTATGAATCCTTTTTTACAATTAGTACAAGTGATAATATTCTTGCTATCTAATCTACAATGTTGATGTTCTTGAAAACGAGAAAGAACATTCATTGAGGCTGAATGTGGAAAAATTGGCCGGTAGAATGAATTTTTCTATGTTTCTCATTTTGGATGAGAAGAGCATAAGCATAGTTAATAGAAGGAAGATGTTGCATTATTAAAATGTTTCCCCTGGACCCTGTAACTTTTGCTATTGACATAAGGGTGGTGGGGGTGCAGGCGCCGTGAGGCCACGGCGAGCCTCAGCGCCGCCCGACACCACCGCCACCACCCCCTTCACACCGCAAATTTTCGTTTCCACGGTATGTTTTCGCCGTGCATCTGTGTTTGTAGCGTGGGATATAGTGGCGTAGTTTGGCATGGTGTGGCAACGCCGACGCCATCAAATTTGAGTATGTGATGTGGTGTAGTGTAGTGTGACGTGACATATTGTTATTGATGAGTATGTGATGTAGTGTGTGTGTTTATGGTGTGAGTGCCTCCGTCACCCTATGAAATTTTGAATCTACGTTTGTCTATAATTTGAATTCATATTTTTCGATACAGTCTAGTTCACGTCGGTTTGGTGGGGTAAAAATAATACCAAGTTCATTTTACATCATTAAAAACTTCATTAAATAAATACATAATAACCTTACTTTTGTCTTCCCTGCGTTTATACCTTTGGAAAAACGATATGTTACATTTTTAGACTAAATACATTTGATCCCCTTGGTTAGTTGTTAAAAATAATATCTTGTGCGGGTGTTGAATATGTACGAGGTGAATCTGGTGAATGCTGTCACGCCTCAGTTTTAAATAAAATTTATATTAAAAGTAGATAAAAAAAGAAATGATGCATTTGAAATTTTATAAAATATTATATATCAAAATTTATAAAAGGAAACCAAGTGGTAGTTAAAAAAATTCAAAAAATATGCATTATATTTGACCTGAGTACGTATTGAATAAAGTTTATATCAAAACTTATTCACAAGTTTATAAAATATTATATTTGACTTGAGTACGTATTGAATAAAATTTATATCAAAACGTATCCACAAGTTTATAAAATATTATATTTTAAAACTTATTAAAGGAAAAAACAATGTTAAAAAGTAATTATAATATTTAAATAATCTATACTAATAAAACAAAATAACTATCAGCTACATGACTATGTTCTAACACGTCCACATCATCGCCACCTAAGCTCCACCTAGTATTGTCCACATGTCATCACCATATTAAATTTATGATTTATTATTAATCATAATTTCTTTCTAGAAATAAATACGGTTTCATTAAAAATACTTTAATAACACTTAATTTTATTAAAATATAATTTAATATGTGAATCATTGTTAAAACTAAAAATTTTAAAAACGTATATAAAAAGATTTATGAATAATAAAATCTTCTGTCTTTTTGTACTATTGTTTATGATTTAAATATGTTTGTTATATATTATAATTTTATTGATATGTAACTTATATTAGATTATACATATATATAATTTATCATATAACTTTTTTATTTCAACCCAAGTAACGTACAAGTATCTAACCTAGTAATAATAATAAATCAAAATTAACTTAAATTTTGCCGGTTCTGAAGAGTTAGTAATATTGTTGTGCTTTAAGAATATGAATCTTAAAGTTCATAAAGATTCAATTCAATGCTAATTTGAAATATACTTTGTAAAGATTGAACCTACATTAGTAACCATTAATTAAGTTGCTGAATAGATTCACCATCACCTTAAACTGACCTTCTTATCGCAATCCCATAAATAAAAAATAATATGCATTTAGGTTCTTTTAGATATCAAAATCGTAACATAATTGACAAAAAACATTATTACACTCACCCTCCTCCCTTCCATGCCTACCTCTCCTTTAAAAGATGAGATAAGATATTTTGAGCAATGAGAGCATGACACGTGGCTCTCCATTTCTGGTGGTTAAATGATAAGGCATGCAAGTATGTGATTGTGGACACAATGCATGAAATACCGTTAGCCACAAGATCCAACGGTCATAACCACTAGACGTTAAGATTGATTTGTTTGTGTTTGTTGGATGGTGAGTAGCAAAGGCATTGCACATATGTAAGTGTTATATATAGAGCTAAGGAAACTTAACTCACTCATTGGATTTGAGAGGCCATCCTTTCAAGCAATATTATCATAATGGCTTCGATCCCCGCTACCGTCGCCACTGTCGCTCAAGCCAACATGGTGGCTCCGTTCACCGGTCTTAAGGCCAACGCTGCCTTCCCCGCCACCAAGAAGGTTAACGACTTCTCCACCCTTCCCAGCAACGGTGGAAGAGTGCAATGCATGAAGGTATGTATACATAATTGTTGTTAGTTTATAACAATATTATAACTTAGATTGTTTTATTAAAACCGACTGAATGATTTCGAGGTTGAAATTAATAAAATGTATTGGTTTGTTATTTAGGTGTGGCCACCACTTGGAAAGAAGAAATACGAGACTCTTTCATACCTTCCAAATCTAACCGAGACCCAATTGGCTAAGGAAGTCGACTACCTCCTCCGCAACAAATGGGTTCCTTGTTTGGAATTCGAGTTGGAGGTCTATTTTTTATTTTTTATATAATTCTTAATTTTTATGTTTTTAAAAAGAAACATACATTTGAGTAAAACTTTATCTCAATCTGATTAAACATTAAAGCTTTAGAAATAGTTGAAATGGATATGAATAAAAATGAGTTAATTTTGCTTGAATGTTCTGAATGCAAACACTTAATATGTTTTTTTTATTGTTTTGGGGTAAATGTAGCACGGTTTTGTCTACCGTGAAAACGCAAGATCTCCCGGATACTATGACGGAAGATACTGGACAATGTGGAAGTTACCTATGTTCGGATGCACCGACTCAGCCCAAGTGATGAAGGAGCTTCAAGAATGCAAGAAGGAGTACCCTCAGGCATGGATCCGTATCATCGGATTCGACAACGTTCGTCAAGTGCAATGCATCAGTTTCATTGCTTCCAAGCCTGATGGCTTCTAAGCAACTTCTGGAACTATTCGATCTAACCTCTATATGATAGGTCGAGTTTGTTTGAATCTTTACAGTTGTTCATCAATTTGTTTTTCGAAATTGGAATTTCTCAATTTCATGTATTTCTATGTATTTTGTTGTTTATTTCGCATTTGTATGAGGTGGATACAAAATATTTATAAAATAATCATTTGTCGAAAGGTGTGTATCTTGATTTGGCTCTTTGCGTTCCTTTCTATCAACATATGTTAAATGCAATTGGGTTTTAAAGATGATATATAATGTATTCGTGAGTTTGTATGTGTGTATACATGCAAGTTCAGACAAGATAATAATGAATCAATCTCATTTTGTTATACCTTATTTTATCTTACATTATCTTATCTTACTGTTGTAATGAAAAAAAAAAATTCAAGATGACATTTGACGTAGTTCTAGAATATCAAATTTTCATTTTTTTGCTCAAACTACTTTCACATGTTTATTGCAACTGGTAATTAATTAAGATGGTCGTTTATTCACACTTTTATGCCGATAGTTTCAATTTTAGTTTATTCAAAGAAACAATTTAAAGGTTTTTAATTCACTTCTCGTTTGTAAATGAAAAGATGTCAAATATATCATAACTTCTAAAATTATTTTATATATAATAAATTATTCCAATAATTCGAAATATATACTAATTTATAATTTATATTTTCTTTACTATTCACTCCGTGTAATACATGTGTTTTCTAGGACTAGTGTATATATAGAAGTGTAAATAGAAGTGTAAGAGATATAAGAAAACGATTTTAATCAAATTCAATTAAAAAAATGGTTTATACATATGTACGTTCTTGCTCATATAATTATTACTGCTTAACCTTCACACACACATAAAATTTATCATTACTAATTTAAACCGATCTTGCATCTATTTGTAAAGTAATGGAATTTCTTGAATAACAAAAGAGTTTACAAAACCTATAAATAACTATACAAGAGAGAGATCATAGAACTATCTAAGGAAAACCATTCTTCTAAAGTAATATATATACTTTTATATATATATTATATATATATATATATATATATATATATATATATATATATATATATATATATATATATATATATATAATATATATATATAAAAGACTAAAATAGTAGTTTAGGAAGAAAATTATCACATTCCTAGTCCCATAATTTTATTTTTTTTCTCATTTCTCTACTCTTAGACAATTACTTAAATTAAAAAAGATTAAATAATTTAATTCTTTTTTATATTAAAAATAATTTTAATAAATTAAGAATTATGTCTTTTTATAAATGTTATTTCTAGAAAATTAATTTTTATTAAATAAGAATTTTTTCTAAAACATCAAGCTTTTCTAAAATATGAACATTTTTTAATACGGTTTATTTTTTAGAAAAATGCTTAATTTTTTTGGAATTTTTTTTAAAAACAAACGTTTAAAAATTAATATCATTTTTTTATTACTTATAGTTATTTACTAAAATCTAATTTGAATCGTATCTTATTTTAGAGTATCATTTTATACTTCATATATTTTTATTATATTTAATATTTTATTTTTCAACATACTAAATGAGTAACGTGGGAGGACACTTGACACATTTATAGGCCCGCTAAGTTTGTTTCTCTCTTCTATTAAATAATTATCTAAATTAAAAAAATTAAATAATTTTATTTTTTTAGATTAAAAATAATTTTTTAATAAATTAAGAAAGAGGTATTTTTTATTAATATTATTTTTAGAAAACAATTTTTATAAAATAATATTTTTTTTAAAACATCAAACTTATTTTAAAATATGAAATATTTTAAAATTGATGTTTTTAAAAAGTAAATTTATTATAAACTAAAAGTAATTAAAATTAGGATTTATAATAAGAAATTTTTAAAAATGACATTTTTTTAATACGGTTTGTTTTGATTTTTTTTTTAATTTTCTTTGGAAAAATGTTTAAAAACAAAGTTTAAAATTTTTATCATTATTTTATTACTTATAGTTATTACTAATACGTAATCTTAATCATATCTTATTTTAGAATATCATTTTATACTTCATAAATTTTTATTATATTTAATATTTTTTTAACACGTGTAATACACGAGGTTACTAAAGTTAGTATTAGATAAATAATAATCAACAACTAATCAGAGATATTATGAACATTAATAGCCCGATCCGATCCGATGTAATATTATATCCCTATATCCGATTACAACGTCAAAACAATCTGAAATTGATCTCGTTATTGCACATAACTTTTTGGTGTATATTATTCAAATTTTAATTTTTTCAGACTAATATCCTTACACTCACCTAATATCTAGCTTACGATTTGACCTATCAAAAGGATTAATTAGTTTAAAAGAAGACAGTTTTCTTTAATTGTATGCTTCACTTCATAATAAACAAAAGTCAAGGTAAATCTCTATCAAGAGTCGGTTTCTACTTAAAAGAGCCTATTTTTACGCATGTTATGTCTCCTTGTCACAAGTCAAGAGTAGAGATGAATTGAAACTATTAGCTTTAGATAATGATAGCAAACCTACTAATGTTACTACAAATGTAGTTTAAAATGAGGTTTTTGCTCATTTGTGACTTTATGATCAAAAGTTGTTATGTCTTAATTAATATATGACGCACTTGGTTTTATTTATGTTTTTGTGCTATTTAATAATTAACTCTCACCCTCCCGTGTAATACACGGGTAACTAATGCTAGTGCAATATACATCGGTATCTACAAAATCAAGCCAATAATATTGTTTGAATATTAACGGCTAACACTATTATCTTATTTTATATGGTTCCCTCGGTTCCAAAGGCCACATGGACGGGGCTCGAGAATTACTCAGGGACTGCCCGGGAAACCGGGACCGTTTGAAAACACCGTGCCTCGGTTCATTTCCTCACAACCCAGTGAATACATACTGGGTTTTACCGATTGAAGGATTCAATTTTTTGACCATTGGGGTGACCGTTAAAATGATAATAATAACTTTTTTACACTAAATTACAACTCAAACTTAATTTTTTTACACACTATTTATCATTTCAAATCACTCTCTAAAAATCCAAACTCTAAATTTTTAGTCATGGATTAATTATCCGCTCAGGTAAAAGAACAACGCAACAATTCCAAAAGCCTCGTAAAAAAACCAAACCTCACAACCACCTTCTTAACAAACTCATCCGTTTAACATTTCGGCATATTACCAGTAACTTCAACTGCCACCCTACTACACTCAATACACACCCTTTACCAAGTCGCAAGACCCACAATTTCCGATGTCACAAACCTAATCAAATTAATTTTCCAAAAATATTTGCGTGAAGCTTCTGATTCTTCCTCCAAGGAAAAAGAGGTGTCGGAGGAGGTTGAGATTGAGGAACAAAAAATGGAATCGACACAAGGGCAGGGAAAAACTAGGGCAAAAGGAAAAGCAAAATCAAAACGATAATTGATGTTCCCGCACTAGATGTTATTTTTTGTTATGTATTTTTTATTTTTTCTAAATTTTAATTTATTTTTTAATGGAGTTCGTTTTACTTTTATAGTTAATGAAGTTTGTTGTATTTTTATAATTAATGAATTTTGCTTTATTTTTATTGGATATTTAGTTATAAAGATTATATTGTAAATACAAATTTCAAAAAATAAATTGAAAAAAATGAAGAAATACAATAAAAAACTAGGATGACATTATGAAAAACAAGAGAAAGCTGGGAAAAACAAGAAAAACTGATGTGTCACGCGGGAAACAGAGTAAACGAGACGGTTGTTAGTGGCCTAAGAGGATAATTTGATGGTATATGGTGTAATCTCCAACTAAACGATTATGAATTCAAATTCTACCACGTGTATGTTTGATGATTATTTTCATCTTTTTCATCTTTTTCTAGTAATAAGATTTTCCATGTCTCGTTTTGAGCTGTGTGTAGTATTTGATTGTATTGTATAACATAATAATAAGATTATTTTATTCACAAAGAAACTATATAATCATGAAATGAGATCGATCTTTGACGATGTATATGTGGATGTGGTTTCAAATGGATATGATAATAGATAAGCCAAGTTGACTTCATACTTTTAAAAATCACTGCAGCACATTTTCATCGACTATTATTTTAGAAAACTTCTACGGGTTATTAGTTATAAAGAAATTATTTTAAATCATAGACATGTTTTAAATTATTTCATTATATATCTAAAGAAATATATTGTCGCATATTAATTCGGATAAACAAATGTTGCCTTTTCGACGAATCCATGAGATCCAGTTGACAGATTTGCAGGTTCTGATTCACCAAGAATGTTCGAATGAAATCCTGTTTTTGTCAAGAAGTCTCTTTTTCATTTGGGTATAGAGAGATGGGGTAAACACGAGTGGAAAAAAGAGTTTATTTGGTCTATCTAATGTTTTCGGAACCGAATAGTAAACCGGACACTTGTCTACTAAGCTATAAGGGAGGGGGCGCCCACGCCAGATGGCCGCGGCAAGGGCCGGCGCCTCGCAGCAACACCCCCGCAAGTCCCCCACGCCACATTCTTTGCCCACTTCCCGATGTGCCAACTCCAAGCCACACCATTCTTTTCCCAAATCGGGTTTGGGCCGTACCCGGGCCCGGGTACAAACCGTGTTTGGGCCCAACCGGGTTTTTTTATACCCGGGTATTGGTGAACCCGGGTACGAACCCGGGTCAGGTTTAGCGGCATACAAACCCTACCCGGTATACCCGGGTAGGGTCGGGTTCGGTTCGGGTATGAAACCCGGGTTCAACCGGGTTTTTTCCTTTTTTTTTCTTTTTTTATTTTCTTGTGTGTGTGTCGAACACCGGGTTGTATGTTTTCTTTTTCTTATATTTTCTTTTCTTTTTTTTCTTTTTATTTTTCTTTTCCTATACCGGGTTCACTTGAATGACAAAAATTTAAACAACTTAATATATAAATATATACAAATCTTGGGCAGAAAAGGTTACACTTATAATATACAAATATTAAATACTTTTTATATAAAACATTTGAATGACAAAGAAATTTAAAAAGAACATGAAATACATATAATATTAAAACAATTTAAAAATACATAAATGAATCAATAAAAAATAACAACATCGTCTAATTTTATCTACTACGAGATGCTTAATCAAATGCTAATTCTTCATCGGATATGCCAGAAGATACTCCGTCTTCTACCTCTTCATCATGTACTTTAGCTTCGAGTGTAATGTTTTTGCTTTTTTTGCGTATGTTTTTGCGTTTGAGACTTGGGTACTAAACCATATCAACCCACACCTATTTATACTAACTTATAAGCCTAAAAGTGACAAAAAAACGGCCAAAAATCGATCCCAACGGCTATATAGCCGTTAAAAAACGGCTACTTTAAAAAAAAAAAAAAACGGTCAAAGCCTGGTCCAACCCGGGTTCAACCGGTTCCGGTTCGGGTCGGGTCGGGTTCGGTTCGGGTTCTAAGAAATTCTAGAAAATCATACCCGGTTCCAACCCTACGGGTTTTTTTCGGGTCCAAACCGGGTATACATATACTGGGTCGTACCCGTACCCGGTTCCGGGTCGGGTCTGAACCCGGTTTTTATGCCCACCTCTAGCCGCGGCAAGGGCCGGCGCCTCGAGGCAACACCCCCTCAAGTCCCCCACGCCGCATTCTTTGCCCACTTCCCGATGTGCCAACTCCAAGCCACACCATTCTTTTCCCAAAAATTGTGACCGATTTCAACGGCAAAAATATGAACGTTAGCCACAGTGACCCCCCACCAACGGCTATATGGCATTACAATTTTTTTTCTTACGCTATAAATACTAACTAATAACTCAAATTTTACACAACAATTCATAAAATCTCCTCTACTCACTACAAAATTTACAAAAATGTCTCGTGACATTTATTTTGTTTCCTTTTCATCCTCTTCGGATAGTTCACAGTCCGATTGGTTGGAATTTTTTGGTATTCTTGCCAAACACTTTGACGAGGTTGAAACTTGGAGAAAAGAGATCTTGAAACGTGATCGTGTTGGGGCTAATAGCGTTCTTATGAATGATTATTTTGTGGAGAACACAAAATACAAAAGCGAGATATTTAGAAATAAGTTTTGGTTACCTCGAGATTTATTTCTACGCAATTTTAAAGATATACGCAACAACTTTCTATGATTTAAAAAGGGGTTCGATGTGAGGTGGAAAGAAGTTTCACGCCAATACAAAAATGCACATCAACTCGCAACAGATAATTCACCCGACACATACGATGAATATTTAGCTATATCTGCTAGGATTTCACGTGAATGTCTTGAATATTTTTGCAACGTTATTATTAATTTATATGGTGATGAATATTTACGTAGGCCCACTAGTCATGATATTGCATTATTGTACGTTGCACATCTATATTGACATGGCCTTTCGAGAACGCGTGGTAGCATTGATTGCACTCATTGGAAATGGAGAAATTGTACTACGCGTTTGCGAGGACAATATTATCAAGGTGATCACGATGGTCCAACGGTGATTCTCGAAGCCGTCGCGTCCAAGATTTATGGTTTTAGCATGTTTATTTTGGTGTAGCCGGTTCTAACACGACACTAATGTTCTTAGTCAATCTCCACTCTTAACGCCATAATTGAATGGAACCGTCCTCATATGTCTATTTCATGTTAAAGGTCATAAATATAAACCTGTTTACTATCTAGCCGATGGAGAGAATGTGGATATTATGGTCTCGGATGACGAAGAATTGTTTGAGTTATTGTTTTTTTAATACTTTTTAATGGTGTGGTGTGGTGTGGTATGACATAACATAATATGATTAGTGGGTATGCGGTATAGTGTGGTATGGGCACCCCCCACTCTAAACGCATATGCGTGGGACAACGGGACAAGAAGTATGGTCCCCAGACAACCATAAGCTATTTCGGTAAAGCAATTGAATATTTTCAATTCTCTCGAGTCACCATAGGTGAGTTTTCTTCCGAGAGTGGTCTCAGGTTGTGTGCTCGAGTAATGAAGATGATTGGGTGGACCAGTGGTCCGTCAGTGATCCAATTAGCCTTAAACAAAGAAATCTCTCGAGTCATAATGTGGTTTATACATAATTTTTTTTAGTTTTATGTGTATATTTAAAATGACATTTAATCTTTTAAATTTAACAAAAATAATAGTGTAGCTTGACAAAATCTACAAAACTATACATTTGTCGACTGTTTTTTTGAACGGCTAAAGGATCACTGACGAGCTATTAGCACACCCGATCATCTTTATTACTTGAGTAGGGAAATCGAAATCACTCTCAAAAGAAAACTCACTTTAGGTGAGATAATTTACTAGTTCAACCTGGAACTCTCTCTTCTTTTTTTTAATGAAATCTTAGGGTATCTCACCTCAATTATTTGGGCTGATGATCATCGGTAAGTTATTGCCTATTTACTAAAGAAAAATAATAATACATAATAGTTTCATATCAAGTGTTGATTACAAGTATCCAAAAAAATATAAAAGTTAAAAGTTTAATATGATATATCATTATAGTTTCTTTTATCCGATATTAATTAGAGTTTTAAGGCTTCAAGTTACCAGCAGAATAATTAATATAATGAGAACAAAAAAATAAAAGAAACTTTGCCTCTCTAAAGGTTGTACCAGCCCGTTCATGTTTTTAATATTATACATTTAGCAAGTGAAAAATCAAAATTAGAACAAGTCCATTGTCTTCAAGGTTGCATGATAAAACTATTGCCTTTATGAGATGTAGATATGCAAGATATTTATTCAAATATTTATGCATTAAATGATTCAAAACAGATTATGTGTGACGTCTATACAATATATTATTTTTATGATTAATAACCCGTGAAATCAATAACATTTCATAAAGAAAAAGGGAAGTAGAAAATCAATTTGGCTTATCCATCAAACATCTCATTTTGGGAGTATGATAAATGGAGGACTTGAAATAGATAGGTTTTAACTTTAGTGTTTTAAATGCATAATAATAAAATATATGATATAGCATAATAATACTATCAATGTATAACTTTATAATACGTGTAGAATGAAAATATAAAGAGAAAAATGAAGAATACCAATAAATCCAAGAGTTATATGGGGCGGTTATTATAAAAGTGAAATGTGTGTATGAAACCCCAGAGAAATTACATGTATTAAGCGATAAATACATTATTAATTATAGGTATACATTAGTGAATCCAAGTATTCAGATTATAAACACTTGTTCTCATGTAATATAACTCTTGAATATTATAGCATCTTCGGAAAACAATTTTTTTTTTTTTTGACAATGATGCTAGAATCGAACACAAAAGGACCGAAGGAAGATATGCGATTTTCAACAAATGATTATTTTATATAAGATGTCTTTTTTCATACAAATCAGAAATAAACAACAAAACATAGAGAAATTCACGAAAATGAAAATTACCAAACGTGGAAAAGAAGTTGATGAAGAATCCTAAAGATTCAAACAAATCCGACCCATATATAGAGGTTAGATCGATTAATTTTCGAATTTGCTTAGAAGCCTTCTGGCTTGGAAGCGATGAAACTGATGCACTGAACTTGACGAACGTTGTCAAATCCGATGATACGGATCCATGCCTGAGGGTACTCCTTCTTGCATTCTTGAAGCTCTTTCATCACTTGGGCTGAGTCGGTGCATCCGAACATAGGCAACTTCCACATTGTCCAGTATCTTCCGTCATAGTATCCAGGAGATCTTGCGTTCTCGCGATATACAAAACCGTGCTATAAATACCACAAAAGAGTAGGAAACAACATTTGGTTAATCCACATTTACAAATTACAATGTATTGTTAGCAAAAAGAAAATACCAAACTAAGGTCGATGATCGATATCAATGTGTAAAGTGACGGACTAAAAACTAAGAATTATAAAAATTTATCCACAAGTTTATAAAAATTTATTAAGAATTATATAAAAAGATGAAAAACAAACCTCCAACTCGAATTCCAAACAAGGAACCCATTTGTTGCGGAGGAGGTAGTCGACTTCCTTAGCCAATTGGGTCTCAGTTAGATTTGGAAGGTATGAAAGAGTCTCGTACTTCTTCTTTCCAAGTGGTGGCCACACCTAAATAACAAACCAAAACATTTTATTAATTTCAACCTCGAAATCATTCAGTCGGTTTTAATAAAACAATCTAAGTTATAATATTGTTATAAACTAACAACAATTATGTATACATACCTTCATGCATTGCACTCTTCCACCGTTGCTGGGAAGGGTGGAGAAGTCGTTAGCCTTCTTGGTGGCGGGAAAGGCGGCGTTGGACTTAAGACCGGTGAACGGGGCGACCATGTTGGCTTGAGCAGGGGCGGCCCGGCTGACGGTGGCGACGGTGGAGGAGATCGAAGCCATTATGGTAGTATTGCTTGAAAGGATGGCCTTTCAAGTACCTTTTCAAATCCAATGAGTGAGTTTAGTTTTCATAGCTCTATATATAACACTTGCATATGTGCAATGGCTATACCATCCAACGAACACAAACAAATGAATATTAACATCTAGTGATTATGGCCGTTGGATGTTGTGGCTAATGTTATTTCATTCATTGTGTCCATATAGTTGCAGGCCTTATCATTTAACCACCCAAAATTGAGTGCCACGTGTCAGAAGCTCATTGCTCAAAACATCTTATCTCATCTTCTAAAGGAGAGGTAGGCATGGAAGGAGGGTGAGTGTAATAATCTTTTCCTTTTTCGTTTGTGTTACATTTGAAATTTTTAGGTATCCTAAATCCGTATTTTTCTATTTACTTGGAAACAATATTAAAGTTCTATTTAATAGCAAAAACAATAAAAAAAAGTTTATTTACAACAATTTTTATATTTTAATTAAAGAGCAACTAAAAGAGACACGTGTCAATATCACATTCTTTTTCACTAGAATTTTCTCGCTTATCTCCTATTAAATAAATATTAATTATATAATTTAGTTTCTTGGATTAAAAAAATAGTTTTTTAAATTAAAAAGAGATCTTTTTGTTAATGTTATTCTAGAGAAAGAAATTCTTATAAAACAAGAAATTTTTCTAAAACATCATACTTTTCTAAAAATACAAAATATTTTAAATTTATGTTTTAAAGAGTAAAATTTTTATAAATAATAAATAATTAAAATTAAAAGTTATAATATGAAAATTTTTAAAAACAAAAAAAGTTAAAATACAAAAGTTTAAAAAGTTGATATAATTGTTTTATTATCTATAGTCCTTATTGCATACGTAATTTCAATCACATCTAATATTAAAATATAGTTTTATAATTAATAACGAGTAAATTGTCATTTTCGTCTCTGAGGTTTGGTGCCTTTAAAAAACTTGCAATTTTCATCCATTTTTGTTATCCCATTTATTTACCTGTTAACCAGTCATCACTTGCACATCATGTGAGGGGTATGTAGGTACTTTTGCACCTCATTAGTAAAAACAAAAACCTAAATAAAAATTTTTCAATTTCTCCGAACATTCAAACATTATTAGATTGCTTTTAACATTCAAAACTGATGTCCATTTAACGGGTAAAACAAACGGAGTTAACAGAAGTTGATGAAAATAGTAAGTTTTTACGATGTTAGGGACGCAGAGGAAAACAATAAAGTTTTTGGATGAAAACAAAAAAAAAAATATCAAAACTCAGGGACGAAAATAACAATTAACTCATTACTAAACTTTCATTCTATTTAATATTAATTTACTCAATTTGTGTAATACACGAGTTTAATATAGCTAATGCTTAATGTTTCATATACATTAAAATAACTTTTAACAAATTTCGTATACATTATAATTATAATTTGTATTATTCAATTTGGTCGGTGGCTATAATGCTACTACACCAAAGGGTAAGCAGAACGTACAACGAAGAAGCAAGAATGATGATCTCATGGTCCACTATGGAAGTACAAGTGATGAAAGCTGGTTGTACAAGTTGGGCATGCGAAGATTAAGATTGTATCTATTCCGATAGTGAATAGTCGATCCTCTGAAGTAGTCGCTGCCGGAGCTATGGCAACGGCCTTCGCTCTTCCGCCATCTCCATTTAAAAACCCTTAACCACCGTTTCAACCCCCTGACGGTCCTAACCTGCCAGATCTTGCACCTGTTGTATTCGCTGCCGGAGAGCCGATGAAGCAACTTGCGTCAGAGGTTGCATCCACTTAATCGTGTTTTCTAACCTTAGACGATTATGGAACCTCCTAACGATTAATGACCGTCGGAGCTAATGTCGCTTAACGATTCAGTGTCGCACCTGCTTTCAAAGGGACCCGAACCGCCGGTTTGATGCTGGTTTGGTAACCCCACCCTCAAAGTTAAAAACCGGTTAAACCGGTCCTAAAATCGGTTCGTTAAAAAAACCTCTTTCAAACCGGTCCGAATCGGTTTGACAAGTTCGAGTATTTGGTGAACCAAATCGGTTTGTAACCCGAACCGATTTAAAAAAAAAACTAGTTTGAACCCCTCACAAAAAACCAGTTCGGTTTTAAACCCGAACCGGTTTGGATAAATAAACAGGTTTGTACACCTCTAGTGGCAGGTGACAAAGAGAAGAGGGATACCCAGAATTATAGAGAGAGAAAATAGAGATCGATTGAAAAATAAAATGGGTCTCCTCTTTTTTAATATTTACTTTTAAAGTTGATTGAATAAATAAAAATAATGAAAAGGACTATAATATTTTTTTGAAGATTTTAAGCTACCTTTTATATTGTTTTTGAATAGGTACGAAACCCACACAGACCGTAAGGTTTCAGATAAGCGTTAAATCAAATTTGTTATAGATTTGATTATAATAAAATATACTTGTGATTTGTTTAAAAAATATAAAATATAATGGTCTGATATTTTTTATTATAATATTACAATTTTTAAATATTACGATTAGTAAAAAATATAGTGTTTTGTAAAAACTAGCCACGCGGCAACGCGCGTGGGTTCAATTACTAGTTAAAATAAAGAGGATAGAGCTGGGTTGGACGTGTTGCCCTCCAAACAGATCTCTTGTCAATTGCATTGTGAATGCTCCTGAATCAAACAATATAATGAAACTCATACAATCAAAACACCATCCTGTGACCTGTGGCCAGTGCACTCTCCTCACCCAAACACAAACCCAAAAGGCCAAAACCCTATAGCAATAGGTTCAAACCCAGGATCACTACTTTCCATTTTTCAAGACCTTGGCCCAATTTATGTTTTCATAACCCAATAACACGATGAAGCCCGCATTACCATTCTCCTCATCAAGACCCACTTGATCCACTACCTTAGTCCATATTAAACAAACATGGCAGCCCATCACATTAAGATGACCCGAAAGCATTCGATCACCCAACACCAAATCAGCGACCCAACCCAACACGAATGTACGAGCTCGACACTCAAAAACCTGAACCAACCCGATGTTAACCACAACCACGATACCAAAGAGCCACTGGTAGAGTTTCTCACACCCCATGACAAAAAAAGTGTTCAACAGGTGTGGCCCCAAGTTTAAAAGTAAGTCCCAACATAAAGTGCCACAAGAACTTTGGCGACAAGGATCATGCCAAAAAAACTCCCCTAGCGGGAACCTACATGTACATAAACAAGAGGAAATTTCGACTCCCAAAACTCACTAAACCACCCAGATACCACGCCATGCTCCATGCCCCAAAAGTCTTTTAAATCACTTGGAGCTAGCGATAAAAGACCAAGGGAATAATTATTAAACACAAGAATCTTAATAGTAAAAGTTGGGGTCAGAACAATCCCTAAAAGTAAATTCATAGTGTCACACCCTGAAAATCCACGTGTGTCGTTTTACCGCGAGGCGAGTGAACAAACCAAGATCCAAATCATTAGTTGCTCAGAACGACACTATATGTAACATTTAAAAGAAACCAGAGTTTAAGACTTTAAAACATTTGCGGGAGCGTTTAGTAAATATTACAAACCCAAAGTATTAAAATGTAAAATGCGCAAAACACGCGCCAAAACCAATGTACGTAAATTGCAATAAACCTTAGGTAAAACAATGATTGTTCAAAGCATGCTTGACACGTGAGTGCTTCTAAGGGCAGCTGCTAGTAACGACCTGAGAAAAACATACTAAAAGTGTCAACTCGACGGTTGGTGAGTTCAAGAGTTTGTAAGTCATCGTAAACAGTAGCCTTTGTAAAATATATAAACAAGTGTATTGAAATAGATAGCTAGTCTAATTTCATTAGTAATAACCATAGTGATTTTGCGATCGAAGCTGACTATGTTCGTTTGTTTGCCTTCGCCACGACATACCAAGTCGTGACACTGTTAGTCGTTTAGGACAATATTGCACCCGCTTGACCTTCAGCCGTACGGGTGGGGCTTGTCAGACCCAGTAGTACTACCCAACATTTCCCGTTAGATTCCTTAATTAACGATCCAAAAGTGTAAGGGCTTTCAGTGGTATAACGCACTATGTCATACTAAACATATGTTAAAATAGTAAAGCGTTTTAAAATACATTTATGCTTTCTCCCCCAAAAAGAGAGTATATAAAGGTGGGGCATTGAACTCACCTGGTGCGCAAACGAATAGAAATAGAGAAGCTAACGGTGAGTGGAAAGACAACCCATCAAAGGTTACCTAGAACACGTGAGTACATAAGTACGTGTAACCAGAAGTTTAACAACCCTAAGTGCTCAATAAACACGTTGACCCAAGGGTTTTGGAAAACAAAGACTCATTTGACCCGTTTTACCCATTGGTGACATGTTAATTGAAATCTTGTTTGATTCAGTATAGCAACTCATTACACATGATTATCATACAAGTTATCCACGTATGCCACATTATCAATCTTAAGTTCTATCAAGATCATCATACCAACAGAGATTATCATACAACACATTCGAACCTCAATTAATCATCATGCTTAACATAAATATAATTACATCATAACTAACAAATCATACATTTAGTTTAATCACGCAAAACATGCCATGTGAAGCCACTCACAACTTCACATCCTAAACCCTGCCAATCCTACTAAGTAGGGGCCTCAGATTTACACGCGTGTATGATGTTTACCATCACATTACTCAACAAGATTCATACCAACTAACATACACAACAATGATCTATTATAATCCCAAACATGATTTCATAATCTTCTAACATAACCCAACACTTTTGCAATATTTCATAAAACCTAGATTTCCCAAATAATCCATCAAGTATCCACATAATCCAATTAACGCATTCTAACGTATTAGACATCATCAATAAGCATTCTAGCATGATCCTAACATCATAAACATGCCCAATTCACAATATCCAATGATTCACATCAATAAAGTTTCCTTTTTGGGAAAGTAACACCCAAAAATCAATCTATCATCTAATTCATTCATAAATTCATCAATTATATATCTAATCTAGTTTATAGCAATCATCTAGATATGATAAACATCATCAATTCATCATAATTTCCAAACCTCGTGCACAAAAGTTACTACTTAGTAAGGTATGAACAACACATCAATTCCACGAATTTCTTGCATAATTCACGTAAACTAGCATCAATGCAATACAACTAAAATCATAACATCATCCAACATCAACAATTTTGACTTTAACCATGGTAATTGAAATAGGGTTCTTCTTGAATCAAAAACAATAAAAAATCAATCAAAATCTAACCTTTAATCGCTTATTGATTGAGTATGGCACTTGCTAACACGTTGTAGGAATCAAGTCTAAGCAAAATCGATGGAGAATTGTTGCACTAGAATCAAAATCGTGAGGGTGAGGGTAGGGGGAGGTCTCGGCTGATTGAAAGGGGGTAATGGGGGCTAGGGTTTTGATTTTTTTGGTAATATTAAGTTTTATGGTAATTACAAACTTAACCCTCATTGATTAAATTTTATAAAATTTAATCTTTTTAACACTATTTAAATAATTTTAACTACAAATCTCATGTATTATTAACCAACAATAATAATCATATATTTTTAACTAGCAATAAAACACGTGAACCAACTATCACAAGTTGTCACGTTATAAAGTAAAATTCACAAATAATGTTTAAAATTCATAAATCGCATAACCATAAATTAATAACCAAAACTATTAGTTAAATTATTATCTGTTAACCATAGTTAATTATTATTAGATCACCAACATTCAATGACAACTAGTGTGTGTTCACGACACGTGTATGCAAGACTTAACGAAACTAACGGAGCTTGGTAACAGAAAATTACAGGATGTCACATTATCCTCATGTTGAAAGAATTTTAGTCCCGAAAATTATGTTACAAGTTGTGTTACATCACTGGTCTACTGCATTGGCATAAGAAATCAAGTGAGTTGTCACACATAGACATAAAAACATTAGGAGCCCCTTGCCTTATTCTTCAATCCCTAATTCTGTATATGAACAACCTGAGTGGCTACACGAGGATGAATCCTAACCGAAGGACTATCCAAAAAGTGATCAAGAGAATTACTAACACACCACTAGGATCCCGCTCAGACTTGTCCCCATCTTTTTCCATCAACTACAGGTTGATGGTGAGATAAAGTAGTAAACTCCTCCGTTCCTTTATTATCCCATGGCAACAAAGTAATACTAATGCTATCATGCACGACCATTCAATCAAAGTGCATGGTCAACCCAACAAAATATGACATACATACATGGGACTATGAGAGTAATTTCACAGCACATCTCATCTTGGTTTTTTGATCAAAGAGGGAAGTGAACCAAACATCACCTATCCATACGAACCATGTTACCATTCCATAACCAAAAAAAAAAAACGATAGGTTCCCATTGATCCTATAGTTTCAATCCAAGCTTTTCCACCATGGTAAGAGAATTAAAGTTTTTACAACTCACACCAACAATGAATATGATACAAACACTACCCTTAAAGGTGCACTTCATGCTAAAAATGCTATTGCACCTCCATATATCCTGGTCAGTATTAAACAGGTGTTGTACTAAGCGCCCGTTGAATAATCAAAGCCTCCCCATGATCAAGGCTAACCACCTCATTCATTATTACCAAGTCATCCCTATCATTAAATTTATTATAAATGGGCTTAGTATCTTTGATAGAGTGACCAAGTATTATTAGGGCACTCATGTAACATAATCCTACCCATTTAACACCCGATAACATCGAACAACCTGGGTGGTCAAGGAACCCAAAGCGACTGTTGCCACATTAACCATATCGGTCCCACTAGCGGCCTTAGGGTTTCCCATGGGGTGATTTGGGGTGGGGCCACATTTTGCCAAAAAAAAATAAACATCCAATGTAACTAGAACACCCCACCCTAAATCATCTTATGTAATTATTTCAAAGGATAATAAAGATACAAAATTTACAATAATAAAACTTATCCAATGTAATTATTGAAGTGTAAAGATATACCATATAATTTTATATCATACTACTATATAATGCATTTGAAATGGACAAAGTTCATGTTTCACTTTAATTTGACACAAAAAGGGGTCTGTTTTGGTATTTGAGAATTTTAGTATTCATGATATAATTTTGTTATTTAATGAATGACATATCAATTGTTATTTATATCATAATTCAATTTATTTTGTTATATATTGACAAGTTATTTAATGAATGATATTTTTTGGTCGTATAGATAAGGACAAAAAATATATTATTTGTATATTAAGAATATATAAAAAAATGAAAATAACTTCAAAACTATGTCTGGGGTTTTCCGTCGATTTATCTTAAAACTGATCTGAACCACCTCATGCATACTCTTAAAATCTCCAACCTATATGTTGCGTTTCATGTTGCATCGTGCAAAATTCAAACTATTATTCACAAAGAACATAATCTTTGATTTACTCTTCTTAATATTAACTTCGATTATAATTTTAAGGATCTTTAACTATAAAGTCTTTAAAAGCTTGAAAATATAAGAAGGATCAAAATCTTAACACAAGTCTTTTTTATCAAGATTAAATTGAGGGAAAAATCAGTAATGTTACTCATTCTCAAGTTTTATATTTTTTTAATGTTCTCCCTTCTCAAGTTCTACTTTTTTTAAACACCCATAACTTTTACATATGATATTATAAAAATAAATTACATAATAAAAATGAGCATTTTTAGTTAAAACACATATAGTGTTGATATAAAAACACAAAGTTTTTTTTCATGTTTTTCAAACTCATTGTGTAATTTCGTCAGATAATTGTGTAATCTTTTGAATTGATGAGCATTACACAATTATCTATTGAGGATTACAAAATGAGCTGGAAACATAAAAAGTTTATATTTTTCAGTATCATGTTATTCGAAAATCATCATATCAAAAAACATAATGCATAACACAATGGTCAACATTAGACACAATAACCAACACTAGACTCTATGATTAGCATTAGATACAATGAGATGCTTAACGAATATTACACGATAACTTGATCAGAATTACACAATGACCTGGATACGACACAAAGTGAATTTGATCACGTCTACTAGAACTTATATAAATCGGTTGTGTATCTTTTCCTACACTGTTTACAGACTTGCTTATTTATTATATTATTATTATTATTATTATTATTATTATTATTATTATTATTATTATTATTATTATTATTATTATTATTATTATTATTATTATTATTATTATTATTATTATTATTATTATTATTATTATTATTATTATTATTATTATTATTATTATTATTATTATTATTATATTATTATTATTATTATTATTATTATTATTATTATTATTATTATTATTATTATTATTATTATTATTATTAGGCAGGACCTTGTATGGGAAAAGAGGAGAAAACCATAAATCCCAGACAAGAGCAGAAGATCAAGAGAAACGATGGAATGTTGGTGATTTTACACAGTCTTTATCCAGGATGCTAACATGTGATCAGTACGGGTCTCACCCTAAACGCCCCACGCCTTCTTGGCTTTTTGGCTTAACGGGTTCCCCGGCGGTCGACCGCCCACATTAGCACCTTAGATGGGCTGTAACCGTATCCCACAATTACTCTTAATTTTTTACTTTCATCTGAGGTTTAAAATCTCTTTTTTATTATTATGATAATCTGTTGAGCATGGTGATGTTTCAACACTTATGTGTTTAGCCTCTTATTGAGGCGACCATATACAAATATAAATATATAAAAATATAAAATTACCAGAACTAAAGAGCTTGAGACTTGAAAGCTTCAAAAATTATTGCTGAATGTTTATTACAAGAGTGGGAGGAGAGTATTACAAGAGAGAGAGAGAGGTGGTTCTAAAACCGGTGCCTTCTACTCACTACTAAGCCTTCTTTATATAGAGGCTCTAGCACCGCATATTACAGCGAATATTCGCTTATAATTGCGTATGACGCGTTTTGTATTACAAAGTCAAAAAGCAAATAGTAAAAGTTACAATAATGTAACAAACAAACAAAATTGTTTGTCGGCCAGTTATAAAGATGAATTATTGGTTCTTCTTTTCTTCCTTGTGGGGCCTATTGTTTTGATTGAGCTTTTGACTTCCCAGCCGATTTTGCTGGTGTGAACTCTCTATCCAGTTCTGCCATCATTTGCTCATAGGCTTCTTCGTCCAAGGGTTCATCTTCTTGGCTATCCTGTAAAATCTGAGTATCTTCTCCTATCTGTGAAGAGTCTGATTCAGACATTCTTGAGCTTGAAGAAGCTTCTTCTTTTCTAAAATTCTTGGCTATGTCCTTTTTTATCTCTGCAATATATTGTTGCATTATTTCTTCTTCACTGATATTGTCAGTGCCTTTCTTCATTTTTAATTTTTGAACAATATGTTGAAAAGGGCTAGGAGCTTCTCTTTGTTGTTTAATTTGCCTTTGCTGGTTATAAAGCTCTATCGTCTGCTGGATTTGATCCACTGTATCCTGGCATTTAATTTTGCCATCCTCTTTTTTCATCATTTGTTTCCAGAACTTTGTCTTATAAGTTCTTCTGATACAAAAAATATTTTCACTGGTATAACCAGTTTCTGGAGTCCATTTCCATATCCATGGGATACTAAACTGGACAAAATAGTGTAATGAGGCCATTCCCTCAATAATATTATTTTCATGTTGAGCTTCTATTAAAGCGGGTGATAAATCTACCCATTGAGAATATAAAGTTTTAAATAATTGGGATTCTCCCATGAAAATTTCAATAGATGGACCGTATGACTGCCACCATTTATGAAACCAAACCGGAATGTCCGATTCATACACTTTAGAACAAATTTTTATAAACCACGAATGTTTGTGATTCTGATTATCAATCAGAAATACTTTATTAAAAGCATTAATATAATCCCAATAGTTATATCTAATGGGAGTTCTAGTTTCAGGGTGTAAAATTTCCCTGTCTTTTAAAGGAGATATTCCCCAATTTTCAACAGATATTATCTGTTTAACCACAATTTTGCTGAAACTTATAATTTTATTACTACCCATATAATGAGTAATTTCGCAGAATTCTGCTTTGAGGAGTTCCTCATAATATATTCTGGACTTATATGTCTCAGAGGGATAGAACCCTGAATCAAAATACCTCTTGATTATAAACCAAGGCTGATCATTCCATTTTTTATCTTTTTGATCTAAAAGGAGTATAACATCCTTTTTTGGATTATTAATCCATCCTTCATCTTCACTTTCATTTATAGTGACCTGTGCATATGATGCTGTTTCTTCAGAGATATGTCTCTGTGATGCCTTATAGGCTAAAAACTCTTTATAAGTTTTTTCATCAAATTGAGGTTTTGAGGAGGATGATGCATATGATGCATTATCCATAGCTATAAGCTTCTTATTACCCATTTGATGGATAATTCTTTCTGTTCCTCTTCCTCTATAAGAGGAAGTTCTGCCTCGACCTCTGCCTCTGTCCTAAGGGATCATGGCTGAAACATTTAACCACAAGAAATTATTATTTCCCGATGTTTTAGATCCTTTAGCTGATTTTCCAAGGATTTTATTCCGTATTTAATTTGTTCAATAGCATGGTTTTTTGCCTTATTTGACAAAAACGGAATTTCTTTTATTTCTTGAATATTATTATGCAATCCTATTATTTGGATCTGAATATTAATTGTTTTTTCTATAATTTCAAACATCGCCATGCGCATAATTCCTCTTGAATGACTCATTAATTTAAATATTCCCTGGTAAGAAAATCAGGTAGACTGTTATCAGTCCCTTTTTTATAAATAATTTCAAAATCAAATGGCGCAAGATGTGATTGCCATCGGGCAAACATTTGCTTAGAAACATCATGTTTAAAATCTTTATTAAACATATATTTGGCTGCATTGCAGTCAGTTTTAATTATAAATTTCTTATTGAATAAATCATCTTGAAATTTTAAAACACATTTAACTATTGCAAGGATTTCTTTTGCAACAGTTGCATAATTTTTCTGGCTCTCATTCCATTTTCCAGAATGAAATCTAACAAGATATTCTTGTTTGTTAATCGGAGATACTTGTTTTAAGATGCCCCGTAGCCTATATCTGAGGCATCAGTTTCAACAATTTTTTCCCATTCTGGGTTTGTTATTGTTAAGCAGGGAAGGTTTTTAACCTTTTGCTTAATTTTTTGTACTGCTTTAGTATGATCAATAGACCATGGCTTAGGATTCTTCCTTAGCCTATCGTATAATAAAGCCGTATCTTCTGCTAAATTTTTATAATAAGGAAGAATGTAGTTTAAACTTCCAAGAAATCTTTGTAATTGGGTTTTATCTAAAATCTCATCTGGGAATTTAGATGCAAATTCAATACTTCTATTGATTGGAATTATATTTCCTTGATTAACATTATGGCCTAAAAATCTGATTTTGGTTTGGAAAAGAGACATTTTTGGTCTAGATATGACTAAACCATTCTTTAAAATTATATTTTTGAATATCTCTAAGTGTTTAAAATGAGTTTCAATATCCTTTGAAAATACAAGGATATCATCAATATAAACAATAATAAATTCACTATAAGGAATGAAAATATCATTCATAATATTTTGAAATTCTGAAGGGGCATTTTTTAATCCAAATGGCATAACATTCCATTCGTAATGCCCAACAGGTACTGTAAAAGCAGTTTTATACCTGTCTTTTTCTTCAATTTGTATTTGCCAATATCCTGACTTTAAATCAAATTTGGAAAATACATTTGATTCGTATAACCTGTCTAATAAGTCTTTTTTATTAGGTATAGGATACCTGATCCATTTTAGTACTTTATTTAATGGTTTATAATTAATAACCAGTCTGGGTACGCCTCTTTCCTGTTCAGAATGTTTATTAACATAAAAGGCTGTACAAGACCATTGAGATTTTGAATCTCTTATCAAATTTTTATTTAAAAGAGATTTTATCTCTTGTTTACATAATTCCATATATTCAGAATTCATTTGACAAGGTCGAGCCTTGGTCGGAATCTGACTTTCATTAAAGTTTTCTTCATATGGAAGTGAAACTATATGTTTCTTCCTATCCCAGAAAGCATTGGGATGATCATTACATATTTGTAAACTAAACTGGTGTTCTATTAGTTTAATTTTTTCTTGTAATTTCGGGTTTTTTAATCTTTCTTGAATATTCAAAGAAAATATCTCTTTTTGTAAAAAATCTATTTGATTTATTTTTGCTCTTAGCAATTCTTCTTTTAAATTATTTAATGTTCTTGATATTGGATTTGTAATGAATTTAAAAATAATTTCTTTTCCTTCATACGTACCAGTTATTCCAGTACGGTCTACATTTTTTAGAGGGAATATCTTATCAAAGAAAGGGCTTCCAAGTATAACTTGGTTTCCTAAATTTTTTACCAATACAAAACTTGTACTAATACAAGTATTATTTTGACAAATAAAGGCTTGAGGGATTTTGTAATTTACCTCTAATTTTCCTTTCCCAGCATGACTGAGAGTATGTGTAGTTTTATGATAATACTTTGTAGGAATCAATCCTTCCTGTATACAATTTAAATCTGCACCACTATCAAAGAGTGCAACGACTTCTATTAAGAAATCATTACCTATTAGTAATTTAATTTTTCCATGCCACTTTTGAGAAGTAATTATTTCTCTTATATTTTTCAGATATAATTCTGATTCTTCTATTGGTTGTATATTTAGTTTATTTTTCTCTAGACATATTATCCTATTGTCTAATTCTTTATTATTTTGTTGTAAGATTTTTACTTCTGATTTTAAATTATCAATTTCTCTTTTTAATTGTTGTATATCAACAGGTTTTTTATCTTTTCCTCTTTGGTTTAATTGAATTTTTAATTCTGCCAAAGAAAATGGTTTTGGATCTTTCAGATTTGAGCAAGAAGGGCCTTCTTCTTGTTTTCCCATAAATGAAGAGATTATTTTCTCTTTAATTTGTGGATCATCTACCACCTTTAATAATTCAAGTATTTCACTTGTTAAAACATTTATTTCCATATTTTGGAATTGTGAAATTATTTTATAAATGTTTTCTTCTTCTTCTTCTGAAGTATTATTACAACAGTTGTTTTTACAACAGTTTTCTTCTTCAGAGGAAGAGTAAAGACTTTCATTTTCTAAAATATTTAAATCTTCATTAGAAGATTGATCAGATTCGGTATCTGATTTTAAAAGTATTTTTGAGATTTGATTTTTTAAATCTTCATCTTCTAGCTTATTAAGCTTTTTTCTAACCCAGCAGGTTTTTGCTGTGTGACCTATTTTTCCACATTTTTTACAGATTAATTTTGACCTATAAGTCTTATACGAAGGCTTATTTCCTTCATATTTTTGAATTCTTTTATTTTTCCTATCTTCCCTTTTCCTTTTTCTTTTTTGATGTTGGTAGGGATTAGATTTCTTAATTTTCTTAGTATTATTTGAGGTTCCTTCTATACCAAATTGACTACAGAATTCACCTAATTGTTTTTTTTCATTTAAAGAATGTTTTTTAATTTGTTGATTTAATTTAATTTCATTACATAAATTTAAACCTTCTTGAATACAAGTTCCTATTAACTTGCCGTAAGTATAATCATCATAATTTATACTTATTCCTCCTTTTCTTAGGTTATTCCTAACTCTTTCTGCAAATAAATACGGAAGACCATCTACGAATTTTGACTTCCAATGTGAGCTATTAGACTCAGGGAGTTCCATAACTCTACTTAAGAAAGTGTCTTTATACCACCTAAAAGATGTTAGGGTTCTACACTTAAGATTTTGTAGAAGAGTCCTAATATTCTCTGAATTATCAGACCATCTGCCTGTAAAGTGTTCTATAATATTAACAATTAATGTATAAACTGAGTTGTTTTCAACAACACCATTGTCCTCTTTTGTACTATTGAGGATCTCCTGTCTATCTGAATCTGATAGATAATTATCCCACCAACCTTTAAGTTGGCCTGTAAAACCTGATATTATCATTTGAGCTATTGTCTTAACTGTATTCTTATTGTTCTGACAAATAGTGCTATACATAAGCATCCTATGGACAGTATTATAAATCTGTCCTTCTGTTTGACCATCTATGTTCCATTCATAGATCATTTTTCCACTATACGAATTACTGATTACGTATTCCTGTTCTTCTATTAGAACATCCTGTGGAGTAGGCCTAGGATAATAATACATCCTTTGAGTTGGCTTATCAGCAAACTTAGATAACTTCATGATCTCATCATTGATCTTTTGCTTATAATCTTCTTCTTTTAGACTATCTTCAAAATCTGATAATGTATTTATTTTTAAATTTTTTAAAATATTAATTGAATCATTTAACGTTTGCATTGTAATTTCATCCGATTTTATTTTAAAATCTGTTACCTTAGGAGGTAATTGAATGCTAGGAGTCGCAATAGACTCTTTATTTTTTATCTGATCATTTATTATGATACTTTGTTTTTCTTTTAAATGGCATAGTATTTTATCCATTTTTTTAGAAATATCCTGGAGTTGTTCTCCAATTATTATTAAATAAAGATTTGAATAATTTTGTTGTTTTATTAAACCATTTATATGAGAAATAGTTGTCTGCAAGGTTTCACCTTCCAGAAGTTTTTGAAAAGCTTGATAGTATCTTTCCTCTCCTTGTTTTTCAATTTTAAAACCATTTGTAGGAGGGAAAACATTTGATACTATGTTTCCATTAATATTAAAATTTCTTTCTATAACAGAAATAATACCATTGGTATATTTTTCAATAAACCATGGAACAAAAGGTATAATCTCTTGTTTCTCATTCAATTCATTATAAAATTCTTCTCTGAAAAATTCTTTGTCTGTTTTTTCAAAATTTTTGAAAAACCATGTTCTAAATAATTCCCATTTGGGTTGGAGAAATTCTTTAGAGATTTCTTCTCTTACCGGTGATCCCGGAGTAAAATCTAATTTTTCTTTTGTATTCATTATTAAACAAAATTTATTTCTGATTCGGTTAGTTCCGGATCTATTCTAATTCCTCGAACTATATTATCCGAGTTTATTCTTAATTCATCTATTTTTCTTTCAGGAAATTCTTCCTTAATCCTGGATGTTGACGCCCTAGAAGGACTTCTAACTGTGTAATCTACAGGGGAAATATAATAGTGTGATGACACTGATTTGAACAAAGAGGGTTCATATTTTATTTTATTGTTTTCAAATTGTATTTGAACCGACCCTTCATTAGTTTGTGAAATACTTATTGGATTATTATCTACATATTGTTGAGATGGGCTAGCTTTATCTAATAGCCAACTTTCTGGAAAATTAATTTCTTCCCATTTTATTTTTCTTCTAGTTGTAATATTAGCTTTGCTAAAATTAGTTTCTATTAGAATAGTTTCATTTAAAGGTTTATCTACCATTTTACAATGAGGATTAAGCGTAAATAAAGGCTTATAATAAATTCTATAACAGAAACATATTACCTCTGATCCTGGTACGTAATTGTAACCATGCGTTTTAACATTTAAAGTTAAAGCATCTAAAATATTAACATCAGACAATGATAATTGTAAATTAGGATAAACATTAAAATAGACTGGACCATGAGCCAGACTTGATTGAACAATTCCCATAAGGGATTGTTTCCAATTTAAGTTTCTAGCATCTCTAAGAGCTGCTACAAAACTTTCTGGTAAGCCTTCTAAAGTTAAAGGCTTAAATGCAATTTGCACTAATCCTATATGGATAAATTTATATTCTTTTTTGTATTTTTGTAAATCTCTTTTTGATAATAACTTTATTATCATTTCATCAGTGTTTAAGGAAAATGTTTCCTCAGTTGTTTTAACAACTTGTTTTAATCCCAATTTTTCAAAAGTTCCTAATTTATAAATTAGTTTGTAATCAATCTTTGGAATAGTCCATTTATTTAACAAATCTAAATTGTGAGGAATATCATACTCTTCCTTCATACTGTTTTTAACAGTATCTTCTGATCTTAGAATATTCATATTTGAATATCAGAGTTAAGTGTTGAAACATGCACACATACATTCAACAGAATACCATGGCTCTGATACCATAAAAGAAGGCAGGACCTTGTATGGGAAAAGAGGAGAAAACCATAAATCCCAGACAAGAGCAGAAGATCAAGAGAAACGATGGAATGTTGGTGATTTTACACAGTCTTTATCCAGGATGCTAACATGTGATCAGTACGGGTCTCACCCTAAACGCCCCACGCCTTCTTGGCTTTTTGGCTTAACGGGTTCCCCGGCGGTCGACCGCCCACATTAGCACCTTAGATGGGCTGTAACCGTATCCCACAATTACTCTTTATTATTATTATTATTATTATTATTATTATTATTATTATTATCATTATCATCATCATACAATAAGTGATCTTTCATATACTAGTTTTTGTAAACATAAAATTAAACAAGAAAACTAAAAATTATTCACCAACTTTTCTATAATAGTGTTTGAAATAGTATGTTTAATATTTAGTGTTTATGTTATACAAATTTACCGAACTAATTCTAATTATAGTTGGATAGTAATTTAATTTTCATTGAGATTCGAAAACATAAATAAGCAACAAAAAAAGCGATCAAAGGCTCATAATGCGATGGTACCCCTTACACCGCCAAGGTGGTCCACCTGAAAACACCATCGGTTGCAGCTGGGTCTATCACCAACCACCCGACATGCCTTCGCCACCCATCTACAATGTCATCAAAACAAATTAGGGCTACCCTCTTGGTGTGGCAACGACGAAGCTTTTCGGCGGTTGTTACCACCTTAAATGGTACATCTTATGGATATTAACCTATAAAGAGAGTAAATGTTATGTTTTTGCTATGGTTTTTTAATATTTTTACCTCCGGATGACCACAAAAGGAAGGAGGTGAAGGGGAGCTCATATTTCTCTCTCTACCCACACCCAGAAAACAAAGTGAAGGTATTTTAAGGTGAAAAATAGTGTCAAAACCCAAAAATTGCAAAGTACGGTGATTAATATAAAAACCCACATACCAAAAGTTAACATTCCTCATCCTTAGTTATTCATGTCTTTTTAATCTAATAAAAAACTAATTTGAAGGACCCATGACAACATCATATTAATACTCATCATATTTTTTTGGTTTTTTTTTTCTATTAAATAATCATATTAATTACTAATAATGTTATTTAATTTATTTTTAAATTAAAATAATTTTTAATATAACATTAATAAAAATATTTTTATTGATGTTATATTTAAAGGAACAACTTTTATAAAATAATAATTTTTTCTAAAACGTCAAACTTTTTTTTTAAAATATAAAATATATTAAATAATTAGTGTTTTTAAAAAGTAAAATTTATATAAACAAAAAATAATTAAAATTGATAGTTATAATAAGAAAGTTATTAAAATGACATTTTTTTAAATATTTGTTTTGAAACAAAATTTTTATTTTATTTATAATAAAAATATCAATAATAACTTATCTTAAAATATCGTTTTATGTAAGGATCACATTTAGGACTGATGCAACCAAAGAGTTCTCAGCATGCACATGTGAAGTACAAGAAAGTTACTTCGAAAGATTTGATATAACTCAGTGAATTATGCTAAGTATCAAATCTTCCGAAACCAAAATACCAAATCTTCCGAAGCCAAAGATGAAGTCTTTGAAGCTTCAAAGACAAAGTCTTCCGAAGCCAAAGACTGATTTTCTCCGAATACAGAGAAGACATGCTTTTTTTGAATCACCTTTTGAGAAAAGCTGAACAATTTTCCGCTGTCACTTTTGAAGACTCACCAACTTGTATGAGTCGGTGAAAAGTCCTTACTTTTGTCAAACTCTAATTTTGTTTGTAACTTTTCTTGTACTTTTATCATTTTGTAATATATTAGGATGTGAGCTATGACATGTCATAGTCACTAGTCAAAAAGTTAATCTGCCTTTTGACTCTACATTGATTTTGTTGTCTAAATTAGTGTCTCTAGCTGACCTTCAAAGTATGTCCGGCTGTAGGATGTTGTATAAAGTATCTCAAGTACTTGTAACTTCAGAAGATAAGCTTTGTAACACTTGGTAAGAACTTGAGAGCAATATACATCAATATTGAAAACCATATTATGTTGTTCTTTACTTGTGTTCTTAGTTTCACATAAAATCGGTTCCCTATTTGATCTGTTAAGTGTTCTAACACTCTTCAAACATTGTGAAACTGTTCTATTGACCACCCTTCACCGGTCCTGTATTTACAATTAATAAATTTTCATTCTATCTAATTTTTATTTATTCAACCTATGTAATACACGAGTTTACTAAAACAAGTTATATATAATTCCTTCGAAGAAAAGTTTGGAACCAAATGCCCTTGGTATACTATCAAATCACTAAATCTACCGTTTTGGTAAAAATAAGGGATTAACTATAAATTGGTTAAAAAAGATTTAAAAAAAATAAAGTTTATTAAAGTGGATGGGTGTAAATATAAAATTAATACTGAAAGTAAAAATAATAAAATGTGCATTAAACACTTGTAATGCATAAAAACTTTCAATTTTGGTAATTGTATTAACTAAGAAAGCACCTATTTTGTAATGTACAATAATAAAAATTGCATAATTACCATACAAATATGTTAAGAAGGTAATTAGTATTATTTAAATCTTTTGGTCTTTTGGATGTGAACAAATTTATACGATACTAATTACCAACTTGGTTGTGTTTAATGGGTTGTACCTCATGTTTTGTAAATTGTAAGTTACTTTGTTTTTTTTTTTTTTTTTTATCTTTTTTACTTTTACCCCTATAGTTTTTATCTTTTACATTTAACACTAATATTTTTTAACTTTCAGCTTAAGTCTCATTTACTTTAAATCTTTTATAAATTTTTTATTTACGTCTCGGTCTAAACTTTTCGAATTAACATACTGCAACATGCGTATGTGATTCAATATTTTTACATCGTCTTTTTCTATTTAACGGCCACATTGTATTTTACGTTTCTTTCAAATTTATACACATTAACACGTTGTAACACACATGCATGGTTCAACGTTTTACGTCTATTTTTTTCGGTTTTAATGTTTTTGTTTCATGAGTCTTTTTGGTTTTGATTGTCACTAACAACGATGTGACATTTATACTACTTGGCATGGTTTTACGGACCCACCGCAACGCGTGGGGCTGAATACTAGTGTAGTCTAATTTGCACAAAAAGGGACAAGGGACAGCCAGCGCATAGTGTGAGGCAACAATATGCATTGTAGCATGTAAATTTACAACTCTTCGGGGCACCGTGACTTATGAGGTTAGACCTTTTAAACACATCATCATATTCAATTAAATATCAATCATTGCAAATTGGTTGCATGTGATATCACTTAAAGTCATGTCATAATCTTAGGAGTTTGAATTAATAACCATTGTAGTTCCTACGTCAAAATTTTGGAAGTTTGAATCTTTTCTACAATCTAATGTGACCCTCCCTGTTTTGACTTGAATCAGTTTCACCTTGCAGAGTTTTTACTCCTACGGAAGAAAAATCCTGAATTTCACTGCTCATGCTATTATATCAAACTTGAATATTCTTTTGGGTTGAAAAAAAAATACAAAAAATAAGATTTCTGAAAGCAAAATATTATTATACTCACCCTCCTCCCATGCCTACCTCTCCTTTAGAAGATGAGATAAGATTTTTTGAGCAATGAGTGTTTGACACGTGGCACTGAACTTTTGGTAATTAAATGATAAGACCTGCAACTATGTGGACACAATGCATGAAATACCGTTAGCCACAAGATCCAACGGTCATAACCACTAGACGTTAAGATTGATTTGTTTGTGTTTGTTGGATGGTGAGTACAAATGCATTGCTCATATGCAAGTGTTATATATAGAGCTAAGGAAACTTAACTCACTCATTGGATTTGAAAAGGTACTTGAGAGGCCATCCTTTCAAGCAATATTATCATAATGGCTTCGATCCCCGCTACCGTCGCCAACGTCGCTCAAGCCAACATGGTGGCTCCGTTCACCGGTCTTAAGGCCAACGCTGCCTTCCCCGCCACCAAGAAGGTTAACGACTTCTCCACCCTTCCCAGCAACGGCGGAAGAGTGCAATGCATGAAGGTATACATATATAAATGTTCTTAATATATAAATTTAGATTGTTTCATTAAAATAGATCAAATGATTTTGAGGTTGAAATTAATAAAATGTATTGGTTTGTCATTTAGGTGTGGCCACCACTTGGAAAGAAGAAATACGAGACTCTTTCATACCTTCCAAATCTAACTGAGACCCAATTGGCTAAGGAAGTCGACTACCTCCTCCGCAACAAATGGGTTCCTTGTTTGGAATTCGAGTTGGAGGTTTGTTTTTCATCTTTTTATATAATTCTTGATAAATTTGTGGATATATTACATCTAGATGACGACAATGAACCCAATAGAGAATGGATCGAAACATTGAAACTTAGTTTATAGTCAGTCTGTCACTTATGCACATTGATATCGATCAACGACCTTAGTTTGGTATTTTCTTTTTGCTAACAATACATTGTAAATGTGGATTAACCAAATGTTGTTTCTTACTCTTTTGTGGTATTTATAGCACGGTTTTGTCTACCGTGAGAACGCAAGATCTCCCGGATACTATGACGGAAGATACTGGACAATGTGGAAGTTGCCTATGTTTGGATGCACTGACTCAGCCCAAGTGATGAAGGAGCTTCAAGAATGCAAGAAGGAGTACCCTCAAGCATGGATCCGTATCATCGGATTTGACAACGTTCGTCAAGTCCAGTGCATCAGTTTCATCGCTTCCAAGCCAGAAGGCTTCTAAGCAAATTTGAAAATTGATTGATCTAACCTCAATATATGGGTCGGATTTATTTGAATATTTGAGGTTCTTCATCAACTTCTTTTCCAAGTTTGGATATTTTCCTTTTCTTCAATTTCTATGTATTTTGTTGATTATTTCGGATTTGTACGAGGTGAAAAAAAGATGTCATATATATAATCATTTGTTGAAAATTGTGTTTTGAAGATGCTATAGTATTCGGGAGTTATATAATATGAGAACCACTAAAAAATACATATATATGGATTCACCGATAAATACTCTAGAGTTTTGAAAATAATGTACTTATCAGTTAATGCATGTATTTAAACTATAGTTGCTAATGATTTTACACATTGTGTGTATCAACTAGTGAATTCATGTGTATATTGAGATTGAATCAAATACTAATTAATCACATTAATTTAATGGTTAAAATTGATGCAATGGCTGGTAATATTGTAATTATCAGGAAGTTAAATATTGCAGGAAAGACAAAAGAAGAAATTTAGTTGCCATTAATTAACCTTTTTATTTAAATCTAGTTCACATTTATTTAATCTCATATATTTATACTTCACCTTAAGAAAAAAAACATTACCATACAAATGACAATTTTGTTCCCTTTCATTCGAGCAGATAGTATTACTACATATTAAAAAAGAATGTTTCTAAAAAAGTGTTTGATGTTTTATTGACTATAACGATGTGTCTAACGCAAATACGATGGTATGTCTAATCATTTCTGAGGTACGTCTAGTTGTCATGTACTCATGTATGAATGAATTGTACGATTACAATTGAGCATCCAACCCATTAAAACGATGTGTCTAAAACCGTTTTCTTTAATTGGATCCCGTCCACGCAATTGGCATCGTCCGTAAACTATAATATGCTATACTATATACTTAATCATTATAAATTTATGACACAAAAGTTTGAAACCTTTTGTATTTCAACTCTATATATCATACTCCCGAAAAGAGATATTTGATGGATGTATATGTGGACGGTAATGGATAAGCCAAGTTGATTTCTACTTTGCAATTTTTCTATCTGAAAAGTTATTAATTTCACGGGTTCTTAATCATAAAAATATTATATTGGGTTATAGACATCACAATTCACATATGTATGTTTTGAATTTACTGGAACCCACCTGCGCAATGCGGCGGGACGACATTTTACATCTGACACGTGTTTCTAATATTTTGTTATTCTTGTAGTATTTTTACAAAGTCTATTATGTTTTCTAAACTAAAATTTAAGACACCAAATAAATGGGTTCTGCATAACTACTTGTATATTTACGCATTAACTTATTATACCTCACAAAATACAGATCGATTTAGCAAAAAGTTTATACTAAAACGTTTAAAAAAACATAGGTTACAATTGTAGTCTTAAAAAGTTTTGAAACGCGATAGATTAAAAGATACAAGTTTTGAAACGCGATAGATTAAAAGATACAGCCGAAATCTTAAACAACTTAAGTTTTTTTTTTGTTTATGGGCATATAATATAAAATTTTATGAAATTGTTAGTAAGTGTAACGTTTTTATGTAACTAATTGTAATGGTTAATATGTAAATAATATTATAAATATTATTTTACTCTTAAAAGTGCTGATGTATTATGCATTAAATAAAATAATTATTTTTAATTTTATGATATTTTAAAATACTTCTATCATATACTTTATATATAGTATAAATAATGCATAAATATTTGAATAAATATCTTGTACGTCCGTTCTGAAAAGACAATAGTTTCATAGTGCAACCTTTGGTTGACCACAATGGAATTGTTCTTATTCTGATTCTTCCCGTACTAAATAAATTATAACATGAAAAACTTGGTAAAACATAACTATAACCCGTTTTATGACTACTTTGATATTCGTTAAAACTTGGTCGGTAACTATTTTTATAAGTACTTTATAATGTTACATCCACTTTTGCTATGGAAAATTCCTTTGTAAAATTATCGACAATTTCACAACATAATATTTTTTACAGCATTTTGCTATGGAGTTTGCGACTGAAACTATTAGCGATTGCAACTGCAATGTTAGTGACGAAAATATTTGCAACTGAACCTTTTTGTGAACAATTTTGCGGCTGAAATGCTAGTGACCGAAACAACAAGTGGAGCTATATGCCGACTTTGGGTTATCAGCACCCTTATTTATCCGGTTATTATATCCGGTCCGACTGATCGAACTGGTCTGGTTCACTGTCTGGTCCGGTTACGAAAACATTGCTCAAGACCATCATTGTCCTCTTATTTGTCTTCTTGAATGGTATCTCCTTTAACAACCTCTTGCACAAATAAACATTTTGCTTCATCAACATCACATCCGTCTTCATCAAATCTCGGTCTGTCTTCCGATGGACTAGACATGTTGTTCGTGTTCTGTTTCCTTGAATGTCGATGATGCCTCAAGATCTCAGATTAGTTGCTTAAGTCGTGTGATATTGGGTTGTAACTCGAGGCATCAGACTCGTCACCATATTCGTTTGATCTTAAGACCCTGTGGGCTGTGGGTAGGGATCAACTCCATCGTTGCCTCGATGAGAGATTCTACAAACAAGAAGTCGATCTTCTCAACAAGTCATTTGAATCAACCAAAACCTTATTGCCAAATAATGTAATTCTAAAAACAATCAAATGACTCAAAAACAATTAATTAATCAGCGCCTAAAAATGAACCAACAGGGACAAGAACGAAGTTCTTATCAACTCAAATCTAATAAAAAAACCAAATAACTTATCAAATACTGAAATTTATACTAAATTCTAATAACATAAAGATAATGATAAACTATTCATTAAAAAAGTAAATTAATAATCTAAAAAGACAACTAAAAAATAAATATCTTAATTTAAACTTATCAGTTTGGGAGGAATATGCACTAAGTTGCCCTTATGTTCATAGAAATAAATAGTATTTTGTGGGTGTTTGGGAGCATTTTTTTTTACCAACTTTTAACTTTTTAACTTTTAAAAAATTTAAAAGTTATTTTATGTGTTTGGCAGTATGATGGTTGTGAGAAAATAAGTTAATAAGTAAGTTCATACTAACTTATTAGCTTATTGAAAAAATTAATAAGTCAATGAGTTGTTTTTAGAAACAATCTCAAACACCCCCTTTGTAAACAAAATAATAAATCTAACCAAAGAGTTAAAATATGAAACCAACATGCAGCTTGAACTTGGGTAAACATATAACAAAACAAACTACATATGGCTATATAGTGTTTATAGTGTGGTTAGTACTTCTAGCAAAATGACGTGTCGGCTCAGAAATGTTAATGAGTCATCCACATTCGTTCTTGTGCAATCAAGTATATCAACACTTTTGCCATAACTTTCTTAAAAAAACATGATCTACCTTTCTTGTAACCTTTAAAAAATATTCACATTCCCTTTGTTCTTTTAATAATTCTTGTTTTAAGGTAGTCTACACATCACTTGTGTGTTCCATTTGACCACTATTATTACCAAACTAGCTATAGAACCCATGTGTCACACGAGCTGAATAATAAAAATATATAAATTATTAAATTTTAATATCAAAAATACAAAGTAGACCAAATATCTATGTCTTCAAGGTGCTTTCATAATTATAGAAAGACACAAAGTAGACCAAAGTTTGCTTGCAACCATATATCAAATCGAAAAACATACACCAAGAATGTTTCTATACCAAAATCATTTTGTTGGCTTCCTTCATTACAACAGGGAGATTACAAAAGTATATTCATATTCTACACTCGGGAAGTGGGCATGCAAAAACCTAAAGCTTGATTTTTCATTGCAAAATTGACCTAAATTGCATAGGTTGAAGCACTATTAACTCATAGCAAGCTACAACTTATGACGTTGCAATACTATTTGGTCCATACATCATTGGTGAAAACCAATAACACAATATCCACCAACCCTTTCTCGTCTGCAAAGGATGAAATGTAAGTTGAAATAATAATAAAAATTGTAACAGGTCAAATGAAGTTTAGAAAACGCAAGAGGTTAATGTACCTCTTTTGATTAACGAATGAATACATAAAGGAAGCATTGCAACCTGCTAAATATAAAAATAAAGTAAATCTCAAGTATAAACACTACCTTCTTTGAAAAAGCTCAAGTTCAGAATCGATATCAAGAACACAAAACCAACACACACAATTTGAATAAACTCTCTTTATTATACTCAAGAAAATAATCTCAAAACTTGAATACAATAATACTCATTACATAACCCTTAGCTTGGCTATGAGCTTAAACCAAACTTGGTTGCCAAGCATTTTATCCTTTAGACTTACTATTAGATAAAATCTCATAACAAACTTTCATAAAGATAAGAGTAAATTATTTAAACAATCCCTAAAACACCCTTAAGAGATTGCCACCTCTCCTTAGTGATTTGGGGGGCCGACCCATTGGCTCGGGTCGGTTTCAATTGTCGCCAACATTCACCCCCCCAATTGACAACTACAACTTGGAAAGGTTCTTCTCTACAATCCCTAAAACACCCTTAACAGATTGCCACCTCTCCTTAGTGATTTGGGGGCCGACCCATTGGCTCGGGTCGGTTTCAATTGTCGCCAACATTCACCCCCCCAATTGACAACTGCAACTTGGAAAGGTTCTTCACTCCAATAAGCACCCGCATCTCTTTAAACTTCATCTTTGGTAGAGCCTTGGTGAGTATGTCGGCTCGTTGTTCAACCCCGCTAATGAACTCAACTTTCACTTGTCCATTCTCAACACACTCTCGGATAAAGTGGTACCGAGTGTGTATATGTTTGCTTCGGCCATGGAAAACTGGGGTTTTCATTAAGGCAATAGCCGAACGATTGTCGGCTAGTAATGTAACGATTCCTTCCTTTCACCGGTGAGTTCGCTTACAAGGCTGCGTAACCAAAGTGCTTGGCACGCCGCTGAAGTGGCAGCCATAAAATCCGCTTCACAGGATGAAAGTGCAACAGTTGATTGTTTTTTAGAACACCATGTAATCGGTGCACTTCCAAGGTAAAACACATGCCCCGAGGTGCTTCGACCATCGTCTTGGTCGATGTTGTGGCTACTATCACTATAGCCTTTTAGTGCCAATTTTCCTCCTTGATCATAATGTATGCCATACGTGAGTGTTCCTTGAATATATCTAAAAATGTGTTTCATGGCAAGATAGTGTGATTCCTTGGGTGTTTGCATATAGCGACTAACAACCCCAACCGAGAAAGCGAGATCCGGCCTAGTGTGGAGTAAGTATCTTAGGCAGCCTACTTGTCTTCTATAATCAGTGGCATCCACATCCAACCCCTCTAAATCTTTTGAGATTTTTAAACCCAGCTCGAGAGGGCAATTTGCTTGGTTGCACTCCAACATACTTGATTCTTTTAACAGCTTCTTTGCATACCCTTCCTGTTTGAGACTAACTCCATTCGATCCATGGTATATTTCTATACCCAAATAATAGGTTAGTAGACCGAGGTCGCTCATCTCGAAGACCTTTGACATTTGTTGCTTAAAGTCTTTAATCACTTCTATCTTGTTTCCCGTTACTATCATGTCATCTACATAAACACACATAAGCAAAAGAGATTGTGAAGTGGTTTTCTTGTATACGGCTTGCTCTTGTGAGCACCGAGTGAACTTCATGTCTTTCAAAGCTTTATCTAATTTAGTGTTCCATGCCCGAGGAGCTTGGCGTAGCCCATAGAGGGCCTTTTTCAACTTGTAGATCTTATGTTCATGTCCCTTTTTCTTGAAGCCTTCCGGTTGGGTCACATAAACATCTTCTAGTAGTTCTCTGTTGAGAAAGGCGGACTTTACATTTAGATGATGCAATTCCTAACCTTTTGAAGCAGCTAATGCGACGATCAAACGAACAGTTTCAAGTCGGGCGACTGGGGCAAATACATCATCAAAGTCGACCCCTTGTTCTTGCACATAACCTTTCGCCACCAAGCGCGCCTTGTATTTATTAACAGTACCATCCGAGTTTCTCTTAATCTTAAAGACCCACTTCAACCCAATGGTTTTTACATTCTTTGGAGGATCAATCAAGTTCCACGTTTCATTCCTCTCGATTGACTCGATCTCTGTCTTCATTGCTTGGACCCATTCTTTCTTGAGTTTGGCTATTTGAAACGTTTTAGGTTCTCCTTCTTGTATTAAAAGTAACTCCAAATATCCAAGTTCTTGATTGCCTTGATTTGAGGTTCCCCCAACATAATAATCTTTGAGAAATTTTGGTTGTACTAGTGGCCTTGTAGATCTTCTTAGAGTTGGATTTGCATCTTCGGGCTCAGAATCTAAAGTTTGTGCTGATTCTGTTCCTGAACCTGCAGATTCTATCGCTGTTTGCGTCGTTGATTCAGCCTGTGTCGCTGTTGTGGTCGCTGTTCTTGTTGCTGTTGGATCTGAACTTGTAGCTGATGCTTCTGTCGCTAATGTAGCGACAGTATGCTGTTGGGGGGTTGCTGAAACTTCAGAGTTGTTCACTGGAGTGCTAGTATCTGTCGCTGAATCTTCATAACTAATTACTACATCAGGAACATTATAACAAACATCAAAAGTACCTGTTTCAAATGACTTTTCATGTGCATTTGTGAAAGAAAAGCTACTCCACTTCCACGCCCCCTTTTCGTCAAAAATAACATCACAACTTACTAAAAGTTTCCTATTAGTAGGATCATATAACCGGTATGATTTTGCTCCTGGTTCTACTCCAAGATGCACTAATGTTCGTGAGCGATCATCGAGCTTTTTAACTTGTGGTCCATTAATCTTGGCAAATGCTATGCATCCAAACACTTTAATGTGACTTACGCTTGGTTTCCTTCCCTTGTAAGCCTCATAAGGTGTAAGGTTCTTCAAGGCTCGAGTCATAACTCGATTAATGAGTTATGTAGCATGTCTCACCGCTTCACCCCACAAGTAGTTTGGTACCCCCTTTGCTTTTGTCATCTCCATTAGAGTTCGGTTTCTTCGTTCCACCACACCATTTTGTTGTGGTGTGTATGGAGCGGTTAAGTGTCTCACCACTCCTTCTTTTTACAAAAACCATTGAACTCTGTTGAGGTGAATTCCCCCCCACGATCGGTTCGAAACACCTTAATTGCATGTCCCGTTTCCTTTTCCACCATAGCTTTGAATTTCTTGAAACAAGAGAATGCTTCGCCTTTCTGTTTCATCACAAATGTCCACATAAAACGAGAGTAATCATCAATTAGTACAAACACATACCTATTTCCCGCTATAGTGGTTGGTGAAATTGGTCCGCATAAATCTCCATGGATCAATTCCAAGGGCCCGGATGCCCTAAAGTTGCTTGCTCCCGGGAAAGGTAGTGGAGATTGCTTCCCAACCAAGCAAGATTCACAGAGTCTGTTTTCATGCTTGAGAATTGGTAGTCCGGTTATAAGTCCATTTGTAGCCATTGTTTTTAACGAGTCAAAATTGACATGCCCAAGTCGGGCATGCTATAACCATGCCTCGGTTTCCAACTCGACTTGTAAACAGGTGGGACTTCCAATTTTTAGTGTTGTTTTATACAAACGGTTCTTTGTTCTTGGAACTTTCATTACGAGCTTCCCGGCTCCATCAAGAATCGTAAGAAAGCCCCCATGCAGTCGAACATCGCAACCATGCTCTTCTGCTTGCCCCAAGCTGATAATGTTACTTCGTAGATCCGGTATATAATAAACATCCGTTAGAAGACGTTGCTCCCTGTTTTTTCCTTCAAGTAATATAGATCCTTTACCACAAATATTGACCCAAGAACCATCTCCAAATCTAACACTACCCGTAAGCTTCTCGTTTAGATTTGAGAAGAAAATCTAGTTCCCGGTCATGTGATTACTCGCACCATTATCAAGATACCAAACATTATTGTTTGATTCGATTTCATATTGCTTGGGATGTATCTTCTCTTCGTTCAAGTACACTGTTTCATGCATAAAGATGGCTGGATCAAGTTCATCAGTTTCATTAAGTTGTGCTTCATGCTTCTTTTGTTTTCGTTCGGGACACCCGGAAGCAAAGTGTCCAAATTTGTCACATCTAAAGCACTGTATATTGGAACGATCTTTGCCTTTTACAGCCTTTTGACCCTCCTTTCGAAATTGGCCCGCCTCCTTTTAATCACGCCCCTGTCCCGAACCGCCATTTTTCCCTTGTCCCCGACTTGGTTGACCCCCGCCTCTTCCACGTCCCTTCGTTTCATTGGCATGGTGGTTTCTTGGTTGGTTAGTTGAAGAGAAAAGTAGTTTTCTTTGGTTCTCGGGTGGTGAATCTTCTTCCTTGACGCGTTCCTCGTAGGCTTTTAGTTGTCCCACAACGTCTTCATAACCAGTAGAATTTAGATTCAAAACTTGTTCTAGAGAAGCAACTATTTGGATGTACTTTGATCTTGGAAGACTCTTCAAGAACTTCTTTACCAACTTTGATTCTTCGATTACAACCCCCAATGAGGCTGATTTTGAGGCTAAAGTTGATAGCTTGCTTGCAAAGTCATCTATAGTATCCGACTCTTTCATCTTCAAGTTATCGAACTCGTTTTCTAGAGTTTGAAGGCGTGCCTCCTTTACTCGATCGGCGCCTAAGAAGCGGGTTTTAATTGCATCCCATATCTTCTTTGGGTTCTCAAGATTGCCAACTTGCATGATTAGAGACTCGGGTATGGATTGAACCAACAAAGCTGTGGCTATGTCGTTTTTATCGACATCAGCGGCTCCTGGATCTATGGTTTCCCATGCTTTGTGAACTTTTAGAACCACCTTCATACGCATAGCCCACATGGCATAGTTTGTGGCAGTTAACATCGGACACTGAACCGTGGTGGTTCCGGTTTCCTTGCCTTTTGGTGCTGCGTTATCCCCCATCTTCTTCTTGCGTCAACTATACGTAAGCTTGAATTTTGGTTCCAGTCCTTCGGATACGTAACAATGTTTGAACTCTGCTTAGTTCAAGCGTTTCAACAGCAGGAGACTTGACTAGATGTTTTTCTTAGCAAGTTTGCGATTGCAACCCTTGATTCTTGGTTAACAAATTGCAAACCCAACCAAAAGCTCCAGTCTTCAAAAGTGCTTGCTGAAAGGTTTTTCTGATGGCAACCCTATTGCTTGGTTGCAATCACTAAGTTGCGTGTAATCGAGCTCGTTCTTGAACCTTGCTCTGATACCAATTCAAGTTCAGAATCGATATCAAGAACACAAAGCCAACACACACAATTTGAAGAAACTCTCTTTATTATACTCAAGAAAATAATCTCAAAACTTGAATACAATAATACTCATTACATAACCCTTAGCTTGGCTATGATATATATAGGCTTAAACCAAACTTGGTTGCCAAACATCTTATCCTTTAGACTTATTATTAGATAAAATCTCCTAACAAACTTTCATAAAGATAAGACTAAATTATTTAAACAATCCCTAAAACACCCTTAAGAGATTGCCACCTCTCCTTAGTGATTTGGGGGGCCGACGCATTGGCTCGGGTCGGTTTCAATTGTGGCCAACAAAAGCATATGAGCATCATGTGAGAGCACTTCATCCAATACAGTTGCATCAACCTGCAAGAAATTCTAGGCCACTTCAGAAACAAATGTGAAGTGGAGTGAATTTAAGGAAACTTTTATGCATTACTCAAAAGATGACATTGTTAACAATAGCGAAATTTGACAAAATCAATAAACCTACGCAGGTTCTTGTGCAGCTTCCTCAAAAACCCATGAATCAAAACATAAAAATTCTTCAAATACTTATTAGATTCCGGATCAACTTAAACTATAGTTGAAGTTCCAAATCTAAAAATAAAATCTAAAGACAAAACTTCATTGAATTATTACCCTATTAAGGTGTAATCATTTAGAAGTTAACAGACCATTAAAAAAACATTTACGATCAATGACGTCTATTTACTTCCTAATAATTCATAGCCCTGTAGGATATGAAAAGTTTATAACCCTATAGCTCTGAACATGAGTTAAGAATTTGGACGTGTAGTCATATAAATCATATAGATCGAAATCAATACAATAGATAACTTGCAATGATGAGAATTTGTGACATCCAACTATGAAAGTAAAACAAACTTAATAATTCAAGAGATAAGGAAACGAATACTTACTTAAATATCAACAAACAGGACAACGTGCTATCAAATATGATCAACAAAACCATTGGAAAGTGAAGCCCGTAATGGTTGAATTTCAGAAACCCCAACTGAATTTTAAGAAAGATATTCAAAGTCGAAAGCATATTGTAATGCATAAGTATCTAATTATTAAACAATCAAAGAGCATATGAAACAAATATATGAATGGTAAATCTAATCATTTCTATATACTCATGTAATACATGGGTTGCACAAATAAACACATTTAAACAAAAGTATGTACATTAATTATAAATCTCTACTCTTTTTACACAATATTTGATGTTGTATTTAGAATCTACAATCTTTTTCAAATATTAGTAGTTGGACTCCATCTCTACCAAAAATAAAAATAAGTGTAAAATAGACAGATTTTGGACATTTAGGAAGGTATGAATTTTTGGATTTGAAAACTTAAATATATGTGGTGCAAATTTAAATAAGGAAACACATAATAGTTGTTAGAGTAGTAGTTTTTCATTTAATCCTGCTAATCTTTAAACCTGTCATTTAATCTATTTTTCCAACCTTGAAGTCATATATTCTTTAAAGAAAAATATACATGTTATGGATTGAAAGTTAACTTCTATTATATAGTCAATGAATCATTGAATCATGACATTTGCGTAACCAAATGAGTCAAACCATCTGAAGATCATGAAATGGCATAAAACATAGTGAAAAATCAAAACCTAATTATAGCTTATGGAGTATGGATGCGTACTTAGTCGTATCAGAATGATTAGAGAATTTCCAAAATGAAAAAAAGATTATTATTACTATTGGGTAAAACACATATAAAGGTGCAATTTAACCAAAAGAATCAAAAATAATAAAACCAATTTTAAGGCTTCCAAGATCAAGAAATAACATAAAACATGACAAAGAATCGAAACATGATCATAACTTCAACTGGATGGATGCATACTTGATTGCCTCAGGGAACTGTCAAAACAAAAGAAACAGATTAAAACTACCAAATAAAAAACATATAAAGGTGCAAATAGTCAAAATCATACATATAATCACTATACCACATAACTTAATCTTCACAACATCTATTTTCTTAATGAATTTTTCTATAAAGCATCACTAATCCCACCTACTTCAAGAAAACAAATAAAAAAATAAAAAATTCCCAAGAACAATAGAACAAACCTTTTTAATCCAAAAGACGACTGAAAGATTTTTTATTTCTTTATAATTGATGACTACCTTTTGTTGATTGGAGTTGAGATCTGAGAGGTTCCCCCTTACTGCATTTTTAAAGGTACATTAGACAAAACAAAAATTAGCCATTTAAACTTATTAATCAAACCTAATCATAGAAAATATATAGAAGATGCAAGATCCTTGCTGCAGATCCTTCCTCAAATGTGAGATCTCAGAGGCTCCACCTTACTGAAGATCCTTTCTCAAATCTCTGATAGTATAATCAATGTAAACACGAATCGACCTACACGAATTAACCAAGATTGAACAACCAATACGAAGTAACTAAACATCGATTAACCCCAATAGATAACGCCATAGAATAAAACATTACCGAATCATGGTGAACATGAATGAAGATTCTGAGGCGATTGGGAGAACTGCTTCAGAAGGTAGAGTAGCGGCCGATGAGAGCAAGCACATGTTTGGGATTCCTTTTTTAAAAAATTATTTTTTAAAAGTTAATTATTAACCTTTTAAAATCAACTTTTTAAAATTTTATCAAACATACTTAAAAGTTAATCTAAAAGTTGGTTTGTCAAACATGACCTAAAAAAAATTAGGGTTTGTATTAGAATAAGGGGGCTAAAATGACGGGTCGAGTTTTGTGCCATAATTAGATCCGCGTGGTCTAAACATTGGAGATTTCATTGAGCGGGAAAACTTAAAACTAAGGTTTTAAAATTATGCGAAATGGAAACCAAGGTTTTAAAATTGTATAAAGTGACAATTTCAGTTACTCTTTTACCAGAAAAAGGACGTTTCTATCCTACTTCCTTTCCATTAGCCTCCAAATCCACTTGTGTCATGTCAGCCCATGACATTCTTGGCATGAGATATGATTAAATAACATAATAAATATAGATATAATTTCTTACACCTTCAAATTCACATTTTTAATAGTAGTATAGTAATTAATAGATTAGAGTAAATTAAAAAAAAATCTTTATATTTATATTTACTAAATACACTAAACAACCCTTATATATATACATATATATATATATGTTTTGTTTCATATCTGGTCATTTAGTATGACTGTCATTACTTTATATCGTTAAGTTAGGTTTCATGAGTATTACACAAGGGTAGTTGTTTAACAAAAACATCCTGACGTATAATCCAAAAATGAATCGATGTATTAGGGAATATGATAAGTAAAACGTTGAGATCCTAAAGTAAAACCTCGAATAATTTTTATAGATTTTTATCAACACTTTTGAAAGCTAGTTTATAAAATTTTTATTGTTACACATGATTAAATTATCAATAATATATAAACTTAAAATATAGATATTAGAATGCAAGACACGTGAAATTATTTAGAAAAATATGATTAGTAACACGTCGAGACTAACGAGTAAAATCTCAAACAAATTATAGATAATTTTACCATCATTTTTTCTAAAGTTAGTTCTATAATTTTTTTTTGTATCATATGATTTAAGTATCAATAATAAATCTAATACATAAAAATCAAATTGCAAGCTACGTGAAATTATTTTAGATGCTTTTGTTCAAATTAGAATACTGGTTCTATAAATATATATTGTATCATATGATTTCTATAATCATATGAATATGGAAAGCATCTAAATTACTTCATGTGGTATGCATTCTAATTTTTATATATTAAGTTTATTTTTGATACGTAAATCATATGTTACAATTATTGTTTTTAAGGACTAATTTAGAAAAATGATGATAAAATAATATATAATTTGTTTGAAATGTTACTCGTCGGTCTTAACATTTTACCGATCATATTGTCGTAATAGATCAATTCGTTTTTGGATTATATTGTCTGGATGTTTTCTACACATATATCATTATGTAATAACCATGTGACCTAAGTCAATGATGCAAACAAACAATTGTTAGACTAAAGGTTCAAAAATAAAACAAATCATATACATAAATGTTATATAATTAATTACTAAAGATAAATATTGAAAAATAAAATACTTTACAAAGATAAAAGTATTTTTCTGTAATTTACTCCATTAATAATCTTAAAAGTTTATTTATAAAGATAGACAAAATCGTACATCATTCTCAATAACATATGAAATCATCCAAATTTATAAACGAGAAGTCTCAAAGTTGTCATTTTGTTTACTAAAATATGATAGCGACTTAATAACACAATTAATAATCTTAGAACATTACATTTTAATATAACAAATGAAAAATGATAGAACAAGTGAACCACAACCACATTCTTTTTGTTTGTTTGTTGTATGCATTGCCGGTTTTATCATGTAATTTGTGACGCATTGTCTCTTTTAAAAATAAGGGCCCTCATTTTTAAAAGAAATTATAGCGGGTTATTGAAGAAACGCAACCACATAATTCACAAAGTAAACGACCCTTCCTAAGTTTCTTCCTTTTCGATTGATCTGATTGACATCGGCTAGCCCTTTTTGGGCTCTTTTTTGTTCAAAGAAATCAACCATTAAGGACTCAAGGTTAGCATAGCAAATTTTCTTTAATTTATTGCTTTTGTTCAAAAAATTTTGATTAGGTTCCTTTTGTTTAGATTGCGTTTTTCAAAAAGGCTTCATTTTTTTAGTTTGATTGAGGCTCCAGAAAACGTTGAGCTGACCCTTGTTGTATGTAACAAGGGTCTTCTCATATTATTATTTAGGTATTTTAAAAATTCAGGTTGTTACGACACAACATCATTGAAAATGTTTCATCCACGAAGCTAATCACATGAGAGACTATAAAGTTTACATACTTTTTAGTTGATAAATACGATCATAATATCCATCAAACAAGTCATGAGGTGTGAAGTGCACGTTTGATTGAGTTTATTGTGATCTTCTTAGGGGTGAAACCCCTAAGAATGAATTTTGCATGAGTTTCTAGGACCAGAAGCAATGGAGTGCACGCTTGATTGAGTAAAAAGTGTTTAATTTTAAACTTGAAAACTGCATTTGGCAGTTAGCCACATCCCTGCAAGAAATATGAATTCTGGCAATTTCGTGTACACCTCTTCTTCTACTTCTGGTTCTATAAACTCACTCAAAATTCATTCATCGTTCTTAAAAGTTTGAGTTGTATTTGATTAAAAATTTGGGTTGAACCCCGTATAGTTTTAATCTAAGAGTGTTTTTCACAACTCTCAGATTGTCTTACTTTTCAACCAAATTCGCTACATGAATAACTGCATACAAACAACAATTTATACACAGATGTATCTATACAAATCGAATTTTAGTTGCACAGTGTAGCTATAAATTTATCATTACATTTGTGTACCATAACTCTCAATTTAGTTACCTTACGATAATAAACTAACTATCATCCCATCATGCGTTTAATGGCTTATTATGTTTTCAGGAATGGGAGCTAGGTGGAGCAAAGCTAGCGAACCTTGAAGATATGTCAAATCCTAATAAGTTATAAGTATGACCTACCTGAGTATAAAATTTAGTTGTTGAAGTAGTTGGGACTTGGCTTACATATACTTGTTAAAGGATATGGAAACAAAGGTAGTAGAAAAAGCATCAAATAAGAACATTTAAGTATGTTGAACTTTGTGTATATTATCTTCATTTATTCTAATGAATAGAAATGTTTTAATCAATGACATAACCTCAATATATGATTATTTGAATTGTGTAATGTATTAAGATTGCGTGTTTATATGAGTAAGTGACTACATTAAAAAAAAGGGAGGGGGGGGGGGGGAATTGTTAGTGTTAGTGTTAGAGAGCTATTTCAGTTTAATTATATTTACTTAAGTTCAAAGAGAAATATGTATAAATATTGTTGCAAGTTAGAAGGCGTGAAGTGCATAATTGTACGAAAGACTATATTCATTACTAATTGCTCATAAAGAAGATCTTAGGTCTGATATATGGTATGTTTTTCATTAATGAATTCTTATAATTCTTCTTGTTATTTTTTCTTTAAACTATGTGATTGTAATTATGAGTACCAATGAAATATTTAAATCTGAAAACAAAAGTTAATGACATTAGAAACCTAGTCATCTTGGAATATTTTCATGAAGAACACGAGAGAGTCATGAGCCATGACCCTTTGAATTTTAACAATTATTTGAAGTCTAATATATTGAGCATTGTTGTAATTAGTATTTCTATTTTTGTTACTTATGTCTTATGCTATTAAATGAAACTTGAATATTGTTTCCAAGTAAATAGGAAACTACGGACTCAAGATTTTTGTAACATTTAAAATGTAACATAAATGAAAAAAGAAAACATTTTTACTCTCACCCACCTCCAATGCCTACCTCTCATTTAGAAGATGAGATAAGATTTTTTTACCAATGAACTTGTGACACTTGGCACTCGATTTTAGGTGGTTAAATGATAAGGCTTGCACTATCATGTGGACACAATGCACGAAATAACATAGCCACAAGATCCAACGGCCATAATCATTAGAGGTTGAGATTGATTTGTTTGTGATCGTTGGATGGTAGCCATTGATCATATACAGTATTATATATAGAGCTTTGAAAACTTAAGCTCACTCATTGGTTTTGAAAGCTAAAACTGACCAAATGGCTTCGATCTCCGCCACCGTCACCACCGTCGCTCAAGCCAACATGGTGGCTCCGTTCACCGGACTTAAGGCCAACGCCGCCTTCCCCGTCACCAAGAAGGTTAACGACTTCTCCACCCTTCCCAGCAACGGTGGAAGAGTGCAATGCATGAAGGTATATATATACACAACATGACATATTTTTCTTAACTTATAACAAAAAACAAATTAAATTGTTTTATTGAAATAGATCGAATGATTTCAAGGTTGAAATTAATAAAATGTTTTGGTTTGTTATTTAGGTGTGGCCACCACTTGGAAAGAAGAAATACGAGACTCTTTCATACCTTCCAAATCTAACCGAGACCCAATTGGCTAAGGAAGTCGACTACCTCCTCCGCAACAAATGGGTTCCTTGTTTGGAATTCGAGTTGGAGGTCTATTTCTTATTTTTATATAATTCTTAGGTTTTATGATTTTACAAAGAAACATACATTACTCTCTATATTAAAACATAATAAGAATGAAAAGTAAAATAATAATTTAATATACATATTTTTAATTTTATTTTAAGTGTAGAGTTTTTCAAATAAAACAAGAATACCTATTTACAATTGTTGTTCCATAACTTGTAGCTCTTTAAAGCATAGGTTTAATCCATGGTATTAATAATAGCATATTGTTTCGTCGATATTGCCTATAAAATTTTAGTTTTTACAGTTTGGCTGCCGATTTGTTTTGTGGAATGTGATCATTAGATAAGATCTTAGAGTTTGACCACGAAACTATTAATAGCGAAGTTGTATTTTACCTTTTTTTTTACTTTAACCACTAAAGCTTAGTAGTTTATTTATTTCTTGAATTTTGACAACTAAAATTTAAGATATTAAAGTTTTGTCACCAAGCTATTTTTAGTGAACTTTTATATCTCTGACTTCATCCACTAAAGTTTAGTATTTTAAAGTCTTGCCACCAAAGTTTGTTTTTATGGTTTCTAACAAGTCGGAATGATAACAACAAAAACAAAATACGGTATTGCATATGGGAAAAACGACCGGCCTCTCGCCATGTTTTTTTTGAGTCTGACCACTAATGTTTACTATTTTAAAATTTCTCCACAAGACTAAGTTTTTATAGTTTCCAACGAGCCGTCCAGATAACAACCACAATAACACAACGTTACGTTTAGGAAAAAGGATTGGACTTCCACTGCGTAGCACGGTGGAGAACAACTAGTTTGAGTAAAAGTTTATCTCAATCTGGTTAAACATTAAAGCTTTAGAAAAAGTTGAAATGGAAATGAATAAATTTGAGTTAATTTTGCTTGAAATGTTCTGAATGCAAACCAATAATATGTTTTTTTAATTGTTTTGGGGTAAATGTAGCACGGTTTTGTCTACCGTGAGAATGCAAGATCTCCCGGATACTATGACGGAAGATACTGGACAATGTGGAAGTTGCCTATGTTCGGATGCACCGACTCAGCCCAAGTGATGAAGGAGCTTCAAGAATGCAAGAAGGAGTACCCTCAGGCATGGATCCGTATCATCGGATTCGACAACGTTCGTCAAGTGCAATGCATAAGTTTCATTGCTTCCAAGCCAGATGGCTTCTAAGAAAGCCCAATATATATTCGATCTAACCTCTATATGATGGGTCGGATTTGTTTGAATCTTTAGGATTCTTCGTCATTTTCTTTTTCAAATCTGAAAATTTTCATTTTCTTTCTGTGTATTTTGTTGTTTATTTTGAATTTGTATGAGATGAATAAAAGATGTTATATATAAAATAATCATTTGTCCAAAATTGTGCATCTTCCTCTCTTCTTTTCCGTTCTCGCAATATTTGTTATAGTTAAATATGGTTTTACCTGGAAACCATGTAATTTTTAATTTTTGTCATTGGTTACTAGTTGAGCCAGTGGAATAGAATGAGATAAGACTCTCCGGAGATCTTTCCTTTTCACTTACTCGTAACAGACTTTTCCTCTCTAGAAGACTTCTTAGTAGTTGATGCCAAAAAAAAAAAAATCCTCTTCTATGATGACATCTGCGACAGATTCAAGAGCCTGGGTTTACACATTCTTGACTTGAAAAAAAAGTTTTATATTGTGTTTTGCCGGTGCTATAATATTAATGTATATTATCACCAATTTAAACTGTCTAGATTGTCTTACTTTATGTCTTATCTTTCTACGCTAAATATAATGTAAAATGATACGTTAAAAAATATAAATAGTATTAGGTTGTAATCTCATACAATAAACCCAAACACAAGTGTTAAAACCATCATATTCAATTTCCTCTTTATCATAGATATTTGATGGATTATATGTGGACATGGTTTCAAATGGATATGATAGTGGATAAGCTAAAGTTGATTTTCTACATTTTCAATTTTTCTATACTAGCTTTTCATCGTCTATTATTTTGGAAAACAATTATTGGTTTGCGTATTTTCTAATGATAAAAAAATTGTATCGAATTCTAGCATCAGACCTGTTCCAGATTATTTAATACATAAATTATTAATGAAATATCTTGCATATCTTTTTTTTAATCGTAAATGTGTGACCCTACTTTGAAGGATATATGATATTTTAATCGGATTCATCTATTCGTATCCCAGCCGGAACCACACCCCCAACCCCCACCGTAGGAAACCTAATTCTAAAAAGACATCCTGACTTAGCTCTTAGCATTTTACTTAAAATAAAAACTTAAACACATAAACTTCTAATATTTACATATCATGAGTATCTTATATCATTGATAATATCTTAGCATATGTAAGTCCCAAAAAGGCAATAGTTGTATAATTCGACATTTAGATGACAACGATGGAAGTGATCCAATTTTGATTTCACACTAATTAAATTATTTTATTACATAAAAAGTATAAACGAGGTAGGGCCAATGATTTGATAATCTTCAACTACTACCTTCTTCAAATTCAATGACAAATAGAGAGGACGAAGTCTTTTCTTTACTTTTACTTCAAAAAAAAAAAAAAAAAACAAATTCATGTACCCTCTTAAATCTACACTGTGTTTTTCGGAACAAAAGTTAACCGGAACTCTCAATCTAAAAACATTTTCATTACACACTTTGTTACTATCAGGCTACATAAACAACAAAATTTGTTATATCTATTCATTTACATCATAACCATACTCGCGGTAAATTAAAGCGCTCGTCGAATAAAATTTATATTAATAATTCTACCGGTTACAATGGTGACTTTTACTTTCGTTTTCTGGGGCATATGCAGTTTTGTCCCTCGTTTGTGGGACAAGTTTCACTCGTTTTGTTCTCAATCTTCGTACTTTCAATGGTTTCTAACGTATCTTCGTGTGTTGATAACTTGATTATTATTTATTTTAGCTTGTTTTGAATATTGTTTCTTTTGTTGCGATGCTCTCATATAGTAGGACCCAAACTTAATAGAAAATAATTATATCAATTGAAATTACATATAATAATAATAATATATATTTTGAACAGGTATAATAATATTTTTTGTGTCGAAAGTTGGTGAAAACCATCTTTCCAACTTAATGACTTATTTTTTTTTTCCCTTTTTCATGCATTTTCCAGCATATAGCTCATTTTATGAAAATTCCATTTGTTTTATACATATCAATCTATATAACAATACTTTCATGCATTTTCCAACATATAGCTCACATTATTAAAATTCCATTTGTTTTATACATATCAATCTATATATAACAATACTGTATTTTCATACTAATTAATGCTAGTATTCTAGTTCTAGATAATTAAATAAATGATTTTAAGTGTTTCTCACAAGCACTCACGAGTTCTTGTAATATTTATAATTCGTATTGATTCTTCGTATACATAGTATGAGGTTAAACTAAGAGGAAAAACCTGACTAGGAAGAAATTTGGTCAATTAGTTTGTAGAATGAAGGAATAGGAGCACGCTACGTCACGGGTTTTGATCACTTGAGTATAAATATCCAACCATTTTAAACTTTATTCAACTTCCCCCGTCTTTTTAAACTATAAATAATTTTTATTTGACACTATATTTAAAAAAAACTACAACATAAAATAGAGTGTTTATAATCTGTAATATGAGTATGGTATTGATGTGTTTTTTTAATTCTTTTTTAACTAGAGATTTAAGCTGTGTACATGACGTTTTAGCTTTTTGTACATGCGCCGTTTTATCATCTAAACATCGAATTTCAATATGAAGTTTTAGATCTTTCAAGGTGTTTTACATTTTCCTGTTAATTTTCATCATCACATTTTAGCTTCTTACACCTGTGCATCATGCATCAGTTATCTATATGCCATTTTTAGTTGATCATGTCATTTTACCACCTAGGTGTGTGTTTCAGCTTCGGTCATGTCTTTTGGATGCATTGATCCTTTTTTTCTCTTATTGGACATTTGTAGCCCCCTACCGTCTATCTAGCCATAAAAGTTTTTTTTTTTTTTTTTTCATGTGTTTTTAAGTATCAAGTTACGCTAACAAGCCCCTCCCCAGGCGGAGAGCAATATCAACAGTTGAAAAAGTTGATGGCCAGATTAAAGCAAACAATGAGATAATCTAAGATTGTTATCCTACTCATGATGTGTAGTATAATCTGCATCTTACTTACACATGTGTATGTTATGTGTAACTTATATGCATAAATGAAATTTGTACACTATTTGTTATTTTGAACTACACGAGGCCGGGAAGAATAAAAAGTATATTTATATTACTTTCGTTATAAAAAAAGCGTAATTGATATGAATTCTCGCACTACGTGCCTTAAATTTGAATACTAACAACCTGCCTATATATATATACACCTAACTTCATGCATTAAATCTGAATATTAATGCCAAGATACTTGAATATTATGGGGAGTATATGAATATGGTTAATACAAGATGCTAGTTTCGTGTACATTTAATTAATGCAACACATTGAAAAAGTGATACACGTGTGGTGTAAGTTTAAGCAAACATCTGATGTAATAAAGATGGATATGTTAGTTAGAGTGGATATGATATGCGACCATTGTGTCGCATAACTCATGAATATAGGTGTAATTATTTACTAACATGGTCATATGAGTGTATCACAACTCAAAAAATGGCCTTCATATGACTTTCTAAATAAAGCTAGTTGGGTCAATATATATAAAAACAGATAAGTTCTTTAAATGATTAATATATTTGATACATAAAATTAGAAATCTATATTGTTAAAACAACAGTTATACTTTTTAAATAAATCAATTGGTAGGTTAAGAACTCTTAGATATACTTTTTAATTCGTTGAGAATGTCATGAAAACATGAGTAATTTGTAGGTTTTTGCCATGGCCTTTGTTGCTTTGGAGTCCACTCACATCACATTGACCATGCCCCAACAGCCTTAGATGGGAAAAAGAGAAAAGAGAAAGAAAAATATTTTCATAAAGAAGAAAAGTTTATTAAAGGGAAGAGGATAGTTGGTTAGTTGCTTTTTGTGTCTCGTCTCTAATTCTCATGGACCCTTGTGTTTCTTAATTAGGCCAAACTTTTCCTAACACGTTAACAAGTGAATGTTATTACTATTTGTACTTCGTGTTACAAAAATTACACTATTTTAAATTTGTCAAGTTTAGCATTACGGCGAAATGACTCACGAATTAAAAGATCATGGGTTCATGTCTTAGCTGACACATATATGTGTAACTATTACCGTTAAAAAAAAAACCTTTTGTTTTGTAAACACACGTGGTATAGTTCGTATCTATATCATGTCATTATCCAAATAAAAGTTTCTAGACTTTGTAGAATACAGATGATAATACCATTCGATATCTTGCATAAATGTATCATAATTTAAATAGAGGTTATTAACAAAAGAAGATGACAAGTATAATCATATCTATATCTATAGTATATAATAAAAGAGTAACTAAGATGTCACATGACACTCTCATGTTACTTCTCAAAAATAAATTTCCGTCTAAACTAATATATTATTTAGTCAAGTTTTTTATTTTAAAAAACTCAATTAATAGTAATAATTCATTTTGTTTGAATTTAATTTTTATATTATAAACTTTATTGTGTAATCATATTGTTTTAAACTATACATGTTATTATAGTCAAATAAGGTTCAATTAAAAAAAAACTAAAATGAAAAAAAATATTTATATGGGTCAATTGTATGTTATATTATTTAAAAGAGTATTTGAATATTTATAACTTATAAATGTAACTTTTTATTTTTTCATTGTTATAGTAATAAGTAACTTAATCGTACGAAATATTTATACATTTATAAATTATGTTGTCTTTATATTTTCAGCCCGTGTATTACACGGGTTTACTAAAACTAGTATTCGTTAAAAGTCAATGACATGTATAAAAGGCAATTGGCATATGCGATCTTGATCATTATTCGTTACTTTGGTAGTGACATTCAAATGGAACTAGTTAAGGTAATGGACTATGAGTCAATTTGGTTTTAATCATCTTTTGGATATGTGTTGGACAAAACAACACTTGGTCACTTTTTCTTTAGTGATCACACGACATGAGTTGTGGCATAAGTTAGAGTAAAGTGCAAACAATGAGAAATTATTTTCAGGTCGCACATAATTGTTTTCTTTGTTTAGGTGTGGAAACAAGTTAATACACACATAAATAATTAAGAATTAACTCATCAAAGTTTCAAATCAAGTCAAACTTAACAAGCTTGAACTAATTAGAACTCAGGTCTAGTCAAAATAATTTAGAACTTGAGCACAAGTCGCACACAAATTGAAGCTCCTTTGATCACCTAGCTTAAACAAATATTTTTTGTGCTACATGACATTTTCTAAAATCACATTTAGCCACATATCAACTTTTAAATTAGTCTCCGATTGTTTCTTAAATACCTATTTATTTATTTAAATAAAAAATAAAATATGTTTCCTTCTTGATCTCAAAAGTATAAATAATAATTGATTTGACTTCCAAATACTTACAAATTTCAAAATAATCATGCAGTTCAACTTTTAAATTTCTAAGTATTTTATTCTAAGTTAATTAGTAATCACGTAAGAATTCTTGTTTCTCATGTTATCTACATATTTTGAATTTCATATTATTACTTTTGATTCTATTTTAGCCCCAAATCATATTCATAATTCTAAAGGTTTTCACCTTTTCTACAAATTTTAACGAGTATCATGGAAATCATTTTTAAAATCATAAAAGCATTTATTTGGTTTTTATACATTTAACAAATCAATTTTCACTTTGTTCGATTTTGAAATTCAATCCTCATTATGTAAGGAAGCATGTTTCATACTCTATGCGTCACAATCTTTTCTCAAAACATTCAATCTCTTAATAATTTTTCAGTACTCTCCCCCTCTTTTGATCTACAAATAAAATAGTATCTACTTATATTCGATTCGATTTATTTTTTGTGCTACTTCATCGAGTCAAAGTAATACTTAAACTTGTGATTTTTTCATATTTATATGTTTTAAATACCTAACCTTAACCACATAAGCTAAATATCATTGATATATCACCTTCACATAACATACAAATAATACGTTGAGTATTCGAGTTATCTTTCCCACATCTCAAACTTGTTCACTCAGACACAAAGTTAGTTGCTTCTTTTCCAAAAGTGCAGTTATCTTCATCATCAAGCTACCAAAACACCAACCACTAACCTAAATACTTCATCCACTCATAGTTTCTGAGTACCATCACTGCATCAATCAATCAATCTGAAGTTCAATTTCAATCACAGTCGACCAAAACGTAGGCTTTATAATTTGAGGGGTTATGTTTATTTTAAAAGGGTATTTTTGTAATTTTATAACTTTTAGTTGGTTAAAATTAACGGTGTTAACTTATTGGATGTAAATGACACGAAATCTTAAACATTGGGGATCCCGATGCAAAAAAAAAAGAGTAAATTATAAATTGTGTACTTTATTAATACACGAAATTATATGGTATGTTCTTAGTTTTAATAACTAAATCAAATGTTCTTTTTTTAAAATATCTATACATCTATTGATCTTTACACTAACTTTCATCTTAATACACAGTTAACTAAGTTATGTCTCTTTCGCATGAGATGCATTTTGTTATTTTCTTTCCACATCTAATATATTAAACAAATGAAAAGAAATTAATAATTTTATATAAAAATAAAATTAAAAGACATTGGACCGTTAGGTAAGTCGATGAACCCGCATCCTTCTTACGCTCAACACCATTAAATCCAGCGTCCCTCTCTCTTTAATACTCCAATACCGGTCGTCTACATCACCACCTACAACGTCTCACACACCATTGAAGCCACTTGAAGTTGAGCAAAAAACGACGGTATGATTCAAATCCCTAATTCACTTTTTGTAATTCATTGCTCTTTGAATTTCCAGCTTATATTGTTGTGCAATTAAAGAGCCCCTCACAGTTCATTTTTTGGATTTTGCAATTATGTAAGCAATTTAAAGAATCACACGTAATCTTCAAGTTTGTGTTCCTTATTGATTTTTCATTATTTGTTGGTGTAAGTAGCTGATAAAATACTTACGTGTAGTTTTTGGTGTTATTTGTTGGTGTGAGTAGTTGATAAAGTATTTGCAGGTATTTTTTTAGTGTTTATTGTTAATTTCCAGACCTTGTAGTTAGTTTGTGACTTCGATTTTTTACTTTAGTAAATGTCATTAGAGGTTATTGTCAGTAAATTTTTTTTACGATTGGTCGAATGAAAACGCACAAAGAGAGAATGGTTTCCCCAACTTACACAATAGTCCAATATCTTTTATTTTTTTCGTTAAAAATTTTTATTTTCAATTTTTTTAATATATTAAACGTGAAAAGCAACAGATAAAAATACCCCTCATGTGAGATGACACATAACTAAGTTAACTATATATTTGAAAGGGAGTTAGTATAAATGACAATATGTGTGCAGATTTTTTAATAAAAGGACATTATATGTAATTACTAAAAATAAAAAACATATCATGTAATTTCATATATTAATAAATGACACAATTTGTAATTTACTAAAAAAATATTTTGGATGATAATGACAAATATAAACAAACTACACAGAGGTAAATGCAATTCACTTAATTCGAAATTGTAAAGATATTATTCAAATTTTGTATAATCAATTACCTTAAGTAATAAGGTAATAACAATTTTTTTTTAAATTTCATCTTTAAAAAAGTTTTGGTTATAAAAATGCTTTTTACACATTCCAATTTTTTCTTAAATTTGTTTTTTAAGCGTCATTTAAAAAAAAAATTGTATGCAAAAGATCACCTTTATTTATTTTTAAAAGAATTATATTTTTTTTAATAAAAATATGTTTAATAATTTAAAAATTATATAAGTAACATTCAATTGTCAAAATCAATAAAAAGGCCATCATGAACCAAGATCCAAAGGGATCAATCTTGTTGGGAAGTACTCTCCAATTTAATATGAACATTAAATAGTTTATATTTTTATGTTTGCGACATGTGATAAATAAAATGTGAAAAGATAACATAAGTTAAGAAGAGTATGAGAAGAAGACATGTGTCAATTTTTTTTTTTTATTAGTATAGATAAGTTTATTCGTTAATTAATGGTTAATGTAATAAAATGTTTTATATTATATCGTTTTGTTTTTTAAGCTTTTTCCAAACTATATATTCAAATCCAAAATAACGTTATATCTCTTTAGTGTTCATATGTTATACAAGAGGGGTTGTGTTTAACATCGAATTGAATCGTTTTTAAGTGGAGAAGAATGAGAATTTCGTAATCACAGTATTGTATAGAAACTAATTATATGTAGTGAGAGATAAAAAGTAACAATTAAAAAGTTAAGTTATATATCATATTTACAAAATTATATGCATAGTTATTGAGAGCATTCACATCCCATTCCACATCTTCATCCATATATTTACATTATTACGTTAATGATACCTATTTTACTTAATTGATCAACTCATTTTCGAATTATTAAGTTAATGATACCTATTTTACTTGACCTGATTCGTTTTCAAACAAAATTTACATTGAAACGTAGACCACCAACTCGAAACGTACATAAAAAGTCTGAATTTAACAAAGTAATTTAAATTTAAGGCACATGTGTTGTGATAGATTAGTACGATTTAATGGCACGTTGTGACACGCATGTGATTTACGTTACTGTAGCCAACTAATTAGAAAAAAAATAATTTAAATGAAATAACTATTAGAAAGTAAAAGAAAAAATATAATTTAAATGAACAAAATATAATGTAAGAAAATAAAAAAAAAGACAAAACAGCACAACGCGAGGTTTGAACCAACGACCTGCTACGAGCTTCACAGCTTAAGGGACGGATTAACGGACGGATTTTTGCCAGTCCACCAGGCTAACATTTGAGTTTCAGTTAGAGAATAACTGAAACGTTGGGGCCTATTCAAGTTGACTCGCTTATTATAACTGGTGTAAACTACACGGATAGTCCCAGTGCTATGCTTAAATTACGGTTGGTCTTCAAGTTTGAAAAACTACAAGATCGGTCCAAAGTATGCACTAACGTAGCAGGTTTGGTCCATAAGTTGGATGGACAGTTAATTTTTCTGTTAAATATTTTAAAATGACTAAAATACCACTAAAACAAAAAATCAATATATCTTTGTTCCATATTTAATTTAAGATAATACCAATCTTATATCTATAACCTCTAATAAAACAAGGTTTTCTTTGTCACTTGTCATTTTCTTATCTCATTTTTTTGCCACTTGTTATTTTTTTAGACATGACATATCAATTTTTCCTCAAAAAGGGTATTATAGTATTTTAAATATCAAACAAATTTATCTCTCTTATTAAAAATGAATTATATTAATTGCTATATCTCTCTCTTATTAAAATCAAACTATCTTTTTTAAAAATAAATTTTATTAAGGAAATTAAAAATCACATCTTTTAATTAAATCTAAATAATTGAAACTAAAATTTTACATAATATGAAATTTTCTAACACACTAAACCTTTTTTAAACAAAATATTTTAAATCATTTTGTTTTTAAAAAAAGTTATAAACAGGTGAATTTTTTTAAAAAACTGTCTTATTGAAACAACAAGAATCATTACAAACCATCATTTTTAAAAAGCAAGACTTTTATTAAAAAATATTAAAAAAAAACTTAAAACAAATGCTTAAATATGAAACTTTTTTAGATAAGAGAGTTAAAATTAGTATAATTGTTTTATTTCTTGAACTATTACGTATATATAACTATAATTATATTTTATATTAGAATATTATAATGTAACTCTTCGTGTTTATTACTAAGTATAATCCGTTTAATTAATGGTTTTTAACCTATCCATCTATCTATAAAAAAAACTAAAGTAAGCGTGAAACAATTGTAAGACTCGTTATTTTTATTTTCTCATTTCTCTATGTTGTTAATAATAATACTGAATACTAATAATACTACTTGTACCATATTCAAATTAAAAATGTATAAATTAATATATTAAAAACCTGTTTTTTATTAAAAACTCACTTTTTAAAAACATATATTTTATAAAATACAGAATACAACGAACTTTTTTTATCATTTTTCTTAAAACAAAATATTCAAAAATCACAATTTTTTTAAAACAAAAGTTTAAAAAAATACATAATTATTTATTTACTTAAAATAGCTATTTGTATATAATTATAATCATATTTTATATTCAATCATGATTTTATAATACATAATTTTTTAGTACTAATTATATAATATTTTATTTATTCAATCTATGTAATACACGGAACTAACCTAGTATACATATAATAAAAAAAACCCAAGTTCACAAAACCACCACCACCAAATCTGAACATAACCGCCGGGAGGTTTTCCTCGTCGGCCACCAGCTCCGCCGGCGGTTGCATCCTCACCACCACCATATCCTTCCTCCATCTTTCTCAATCATCCCCTTATAGCCACCATAAGTAAGTTCAGGTTATGGTTATGGTGGGAAATGGTTGTAAAGAAGACAAATTGATGGTGGTGGGCAATGTTGTAAAGAAGACAACATGATGGTGATGGTGAGTGGTAGATTTGAGATGACCTGATGATTGAAAGAAAGACAAATAGTGGCGTCTGAAAAGGTGGGTGTCGGAAGTTTTGGTGGCCAAAAGTGAAGGGGGTCATGGTGGTGAGGTTGAGAGTGGCACATGTGGTGACCAGAGTGGTGGCTAAAGTTAGGTTTAGATGTAAGGGATGGGAGGCAGACGATGGAAGATCGCCACCGGTGGTGTGGTGGGGTGGTTTGTACAAAGTGGGCCTCCAGTAATGTATTTTTTTTTAATTCTTTATGTTTTAATGGTATTTGATTTTATTTATTTTTAGATTAAGCGGTATTTTAGTTATTTCACACCATTTAACAAAAAAAGTTAACTGTTCATTCAACTCAGGGACTAAACTCGTTACGTTAATGCATAGTTTTGAACTGTCCTTGTAGTTTTTACAAACTTGGAGACCAAAACCGTAATTTAAACATAACATAGGGACTATTTGTGTAATGTACTCTTATAACTAGCTTGAAAATTTGTCACATGCCACTCTCTTAAAAATGTTTTGTCATATATTGTACTAGTTTAGAAAACTCGTGTATCACATAATTGAATATAAATATCAAATTTGTAGTTAGTAATCAATATATAGAGATTATAAAGTAACTTTTTTGAGATAAGATATGATTACATTTTCATAAAATTAATAAGTAGAAACATGTTTTTTATTTATTAAAATACTTGTTTAATAATTTAAAAATGATATACAATATAATTAGTATTTAATATCATCATTAAATGATAATTTGCTATGATGGTGACATGTGACACAATAATTTGCTTTATTAGTATAGACTAGGTTAGTACTCCATATATTACACGTGTTGAATAAATAAAATATTAAATTATTATTAATAAAAATTAAGAAATTATAAAAATAATCTTTTGATATAAGATATTATTGAGATTATGTACGAGCGATAAAAGGACGATATCATTTTTTAAACTTTTGTTAATTTTTTTTTCAAAAAAGTTGGTTTTCAAACAAATTGTTTCAAAACAAACCGTTTTTAAAAAGTGACACTTTTAATAGTTTCTTTATTATAACTTTGAATTTTAATTATTTTTGTTTCATAAGAATTTTATTTTTAAAAACATAGGTTTTAAAATATATTGTGTTTTTTTAAAAGTTTGGTATTTTACTAAAAATTTTCTTATTTTAGAAATTGCATGTGTAAAAAGATCTCTACTTTAATTTAATAAAAAATATTTTTAATATGAAAATCAATTAAATAATATCATTAGTAGTTAATATGATATTTATTAAAAGAGATAAACGAAAAATAAATTTAGGAGTGCTAGAATTATATCATGTGACTTTCAAAATTTTATTTTATTAGTATAGATAAATACAAGTATATCAGGATGGTTCTTTGGAGTAATGAAATAGGAAACTCCATGAGTGGCAACTTCAACATGAAATGAAAAATATCAGGTTTTTGTTGGCATTTGCACGTTTAAAAACAAGGTTGTGTTTTTGTGACATGTTTCATTAAACGAGACTTCGTTTAGGTTAACCAATTTAACAATTTTAGTTAAACAAATCCAGATAAACTAACATTTTCTGTTATTTAAATGTGTACAGGTACCAGGTTTGTATTAATGTTTTAACACAAATAAAATCATAGGACTATGTTTGGGATTAAAAATTCACCCACTAACTCACAACTTGTAAGCCTCAAACCCAACACAACTCACCTCTAGAAAACTCTATTTTATAGGTAAAGAAGTAAAGGACTATGCATCATGTCAATAAAGATCTATTCAAAATATAATATATTCTTATTATTTATTATGACATCATTGACATAAATCAATATGCCAAAAAATCAACTCCAAATTACATAGGCAAACCCACGCAACTTTTGTACAAATCCAATCAAAAACCAAAAACTCATTTCCAATACAAAAACAAATAAAAAAATTAAAAAAAAAAAAAAAACTTCATTAAAAAATAACAAATTCAATAATACTGATTACATCCCATAACAGTACTTCTTCCTCCTCCTCCCCTGTTTCCTCCACCCCTTCCTCTGTTTTCACCATTAATGGCGTTCGCCGCCGCAACCGAAAACTTCTTCAACTCCTCAACATTCGCACAGCTTCTTCTCGCTGCCAACATCCCATTACACCTCTTTTCCCTCGAAACCACAGACTTACTCCCCATCAATTTCGCATTTACTTCATACAACCTCGAAGACCCCTTCGCCGGAGGCGTTGCAGACTTCTCCGCCACCGGGGGCAGCGACGGCTTCCGATTCTCTTTTCGCAAAACAGGGGAGAAGTCAGGGACCGATTGGGTCAAAACAGAGAACACTTTTCGCCTTCTCGCCGGAAAATTGGATCGATTTTCCGGTGGGGTGGAGACGGTGGTGGCACGGTGGTGGTCTTTAGGGGGTAATTGAGGTGGGTTTTTCGTCGATTTTGATCGGAGTTTTGATTCGCGGAGATCGGCGTAATCGTTGTATCGGGGGCCTCTTTTGGTGAATAAGACGCCGGAGAAGTGATCGGAGGTGGTGGTGGTGGGGTTTGCTCCGGCCATCGGTGATCGGAGTTTGAGGGTTTGAGTTGATTATTAATGGTTGTGGTGGGAATTTAAAATGAAGAGGTTTCTAACGGTCTGATTTAAGGGGGAGAGGGGGTAAAGTGTACTTTTTGGATTCTTGATTATGCTTTATTGTAACGTTCTTATTGAATTTTGGGAGTATGTACTCAATTAAAGAGATTGAATATGAAATGTTGCAAATTACGCCCTTCAACTTTCCAAAATTGATGAAGTTTGATGAAAATAGAAAGAGTTATGTTCGTTTTTGCTCTCTAAGATTTGACAAATATAATCATTTTTCTTTAAAAGATTAAAAAAATCAGTTTACTTCCAAATGTTTCTTAATTTGTTTCAGTTTTAATCCAAAAGTTTAATCATTGTTTCAACTTGAATCCAAAATAATAAAATTTTTGGACTGAAACTAAAACAACGTATGAAACTTTTGGAGGTAAATTGATATTTTTATTCTTTTGAATGAAAATGGTTATTTTTGTCAAACTTTCGGGAGTAAAATTGAAACTAACTCAAATAGAAAATTGGTCGAATGTGACCTAAATTCACAGTTAGTCTGTAAAAGAGTCGAGTCAAACCAAGCAAGAGTGTGCTTGGTTACAAATCGAGTTAAGTCGAGCTGGAATTCGACCTTAGCTTGTACGTAAAAACTAATCAGGTCGCCACGAGCTCCTTTATTTTCATTTTTTTATTTTTACACATATTGATATTATAAATACAGCAAATAATAGTTTTTAAATTTGTTTATCCTAACACGTTGAAGCGGTGATATTCTACAAATGAGAAAATTAGCTTTAGAGATTTATTTTAAGTATATTGAATGGTTTTAATCACTCAAAGAAACAATCTACTTTTGTTTTCATAATCTTGCAAACAAATGTATGTATTTGTTCGGATTCGACCTAAAACAAGAAGTACTAAAACATTAAGAAAGATTTATGATGACAAGTTGAAGGCTAAGAAAATAGTGGTGCCTGATATTGTGGAAGAGGATGATGTTTTATATAAGCTGGATCATAACTTGGCATGACAACCTTCATCGGATCGGTGAATATCAACCTGATTTTATCGATCATTAATGGAAATGAATGAATTCTATAGATTGATAATGAAAATGGATGCTTATTTTTCATTCATGAATCAAACATTCTTTCAATCAATATGAAGATGATAGTACATACAATTTCTTCATTTCACACCTTAGTGCTTTATGATATGTTGATTTGTTTAATGAAGCTTTTGCATCGAGTATGAGAATTTGTACCGAGTAACACGACTTAAATTTTGTAAGTGCATTACATGTTTAGATTATTACATTTTTTTAGGTTTATGTTTATGTTTATGTTCATGTGCTAGTTATCACTTGTATAACGACAACGACACCACAAACGAAGTTTCACATGTGAACTTGGACTAGGAGTTTGTCAAATTAGCCATTGTATTTCCGACAAATCTTCTATAGCTTCACAAGACCTAGTACCTCATGCTTTAAAAGTTGTCTCAAATGAGCAAGAAATAGAACTTTGTGTTGGTGCAATAGTTGAAGACTTACTTCTAACAATAAACAAGTCTTTAGTCTTGATGATCCAATAAACTACTAAAAGTAAGACCTCATGCTTTAAAAGTTGTCCCGTGTTTGTTTTAGAGTCGGTAGACTATCGAGTCTTACGTATTGATAGCAGTACACTGATGATTACCATTGCTTGAAAAGATCTGTGGAGCAACATTTGCCCTGAGCATCTCCACAACACCACCTATGACTCCACGCTTTTCAGCGAAAGTACTTTCGGGCAGGAGAATGTATCTCTATATAACAGATGCCAAAATAATATATCGGGTGGGACACTGTTGGCTGCTAATTATTGATTCAGTTGCGATGTGAATGGGGCCCAGAGTGATGGTTATTTCTAAAGAACCAGTTTGATCTCCATCAATATTGCCAGTTTCTTGATGCAATGCAACAGTTCAATAACTGTACCAGTGTATCAATCTTTGGCAAATCGATTAGCGTCTGACACTGCTTCAGAGAGTGTTTTGATATCAGCTTTGATGGATGGTTTCAATCTACGGTGGATGGCGAATAACGATGAATGTTATAAATGTATGCCGTCAAATGGTCAATGTGGGTCGAACTCAACTTCACCTAGGTTGTTTGCTTGCTACTGTGCTAGCGGGAGTGTTTACAAAGGACAATTGCCTGATGGGCATCTAGTTGCGGTGAAGCTCTTAAGTGAAGCGACAGGAAATGGAGAAGAGTTCATTAATGAAGTTGCAAGCATCAGTAGAACTTCGCATACCAACGTAGTCACTCTCTTAGGTTTCTGCTTCGAGGGAAAGAAAAGAGCCCTGTTGTATAAGTTCATGCCAAATGGATCTTTGGATAAGTTTCTACGCCGCGATGGCTTTCATTTGGACTGGAACACATTGTTCCAAATTGCAAAAGGGATTGCAAGAGGTCTAGAGTACCTGCACAGAGGTTGTAACACAAGAATTGTGCACTTTGACATAAAGCCTCACAACATTCTACTAGACGAAGAATTTGTCCCAAAAATATCTGATTTCGGACCGGCTAAGTTGTGCAAGAAGAAAGTTGCTTGGATCTTTAGTATTTTGTACAAAAAAAGTTGTTTGATGTGATGATTACAGTTTAATAACCATAATTTGTTTTCTGCTTAACCTAGTCCTGTGGTTTATCACTAACCGCATCAATTCAAGTGTTCTGTGATTCCAGTACTATGAAACAATATTGACATGTTTTGATGCTAAATTTATTAGACAATATTATTAGGATTATTAGTATGAGTCTACGGGCCCAGTTAGATTTTAGGGTTTGCATTATATTATTTATATATTGTAATCAAACCTATTAATAATATTCAATTTAGTCTTTTACCATCTTACATGGTATCAGAGCCTTAGGGTTCTTGTTACCTTCTTCTCCGCTGCACCACCACAAAAATATACAAACCCTAGCCGCGCCATCGAGTTCAAATCCTAGACAGGGCGGTGTGCCGCCACCGCCGCCGCCCTGTCCCACCTTCGTCTTCTGTTTCGTTTTTATCTATTTTCTAGTTTATGTTTAATAAAGCTTCGTTATCGGTTGTGGATTCAAACCTATTACCCATATCCATTCTCTTGGTTTGTTCATATCCATTTTGTTGATTTGTTTCTGGATTATGGCTCCCAATTTGCAGCGGTTACTATGTTTTCTTTGTTCTTTTTATTTTTTCGTTTATCGGTGTTTTAGCCGCATCAAGGACCACGGTCCACGACCGCCGATCTCAAACTATGATTTGATTAAATATTTCTATTATTCTTAGATCAACTGATCCAAGAGACCGCCATCTGACCACGGTCACCGGTCTTGCTTTCTTTTATTTTTATTATATCTACTTATGTCATCTTTTGATCTATGGATCCAAGAGAGTGCCGCTTGTTAGCGTTGAGACATCGCCAACGACTATGGTCTCAACTTATTATTCCAAGAATCAAGAACCATCAAGTATCAAGCAAACTATGGATAACACAATCAACTAAAATATGGATGACAACATCAAGCATAATATTGTTTGTTGCAATAGTTTGGATAGTCAAGTCGATCGAAGCATGTTTATCTTATTATTATTGTTTTATGTTTTTTTTGTTTTCCAGTCATAGCATCAGGTTACTTCCGCTACGACTGCGGGGGAGTATTAGACAATATTATTAGGGTTATTAGTATGAGCCCACGAGCCCAGTTAGATTTTAAGGTTTGCATTATATTCTTTATATATTGTAATCAAACCTATTAATAATATTCAATTCAGTCTTTTACCATCTTACAAAATTGACAACTAGAAGCCATTGAAACAGTGAATTCAGAGAGATAGACAAGCTAGAATAGGTTCAGAGATGATGAAACACAAAGGTAATCGGTGATAATTATACATGTCGCTCCGATTAAATGCTGCGTGGTGTGTAGTCAATAATTAACGATGTCATGCGTTCATGTCTCACTCCAAGCAAAATGCTCTGAGTTGAGCCAGAGAGTTTTTTTAGCAATGAGTTTCCTCCTGAGGGGGTTGGGGGTGCGGTCCCGACTGAGAAACGGATAGGTGGGCCCGATTAAGATAATACATATCATTCGAAGCTGGGTCATACATTTGTCGTTAAAAAAATAATTAACGATGTCTAAGGCAACAATCTCGCCGACAATCGTCGCGAACAACGGAGACCAAATGTCAGAGGAAATGGGAGGCCAGACGATTCCGCCGTGTTCACGAGTTTCATTTACGGAGAGAAAGAGAAATGAACTGAAATGAATGGAAAGTAAAAAAAAATTATGTTCCTAAGTTTTTTTTAAGTAAGGAAATGGAAGGAAACAAAAAGGTTTTATGTTTTTGAGTTTTTTGAAGGGAGAAAATGAAAAGAAATAAAAAGAAAATTTAAATGATTTTTCTTTTTAATTTTTCTTTCAAAATGGAAGGAAATAGAAAAAAAATAAAAAATTCTTACTTTCTTTTCATTTTCTTTGAATTCTTTAACACGAAAATTTAATGTCTTTTTTTTTCTCTCCTTAATTTTCTTTCTTTGCATTTTTTTATACTTGCTAATTTTCTTTCCATTCTTTTCTTTTCTTTTCTTTTCTTTCGCTTATTAAACTTAGAAACGTAGTGGAAATATGGGAGGCCTGTGGCGAGTTAGAAAAAATGGGAGGCCAGATGAAAAAAGTTTCTTTTATTGTTTTTTATTTTTTAATAGGTTTTAAATTATTTATACTTGATAAGCTAATTAAATGGGTTAACTAAAACTATATTTGTGTAAAATAAGCTAATTTAAAATGTTTAATTGGTTGATTTTATCGAGTATTTTTTTAATATATGTGTATAATATATATAAACTTTTTATAAAAATTTTGAGCCTCTTGAAAGATTAAACCCTGAAAAGTCCCCCCTCCTTTGGGTTGCTTTTTTTTATATAGTTGGTTTCTAGTATATACACATGTATAATTTTTGTACCTAACCACCATATAAACTGTATACAGTGGCGGAGCTTAGATATTTTTTATAAGGGGGGCGGGAGCGAAATCAGTTTATTTTAAGAGGGGGGCGAACTCGTTATATATAAAAAAATTTTACACTACCAGGCCAAAAATTTGCATTTCGGACAAAAAATTAACACTACTGACGAAAAATGAGCCTCCCCGCCCCTAAAGAGCTTCGCCCATGACTGTATAATTTGTTTCTTTATTTTCTCTGTTTTTAACCTAAACACCGTACATTAAGTTTTATTCTAATTTATATTGTGTTTAAACTAATTAAATAAAAAAAGGAGATATGAGAACAAATCATAAGAGAGAATGAGATAGATATGATGTATAGAACATATGAAACATGATTATAGAATATAACTTGAAATATTAATATGAGGATCATAAAAGACATACAACCATTATGTCATGCAGCCCTAGAGATACGTTTAATTTCTTACTAACATCACGTTTAAAAAAGTAAATGCTTTTATGATTTTCTAGAAAGGGTGATGTTATTCTACAAAGTGTATTTTTGCTACAAAGTGTGAGAAGACACAATGAGGCTAAAAAAGTCACAAAAAAATTATATCTCACAATCTAAATCGAATTTCAAAAAAAGTACTTCGGAGTCTCTGTTTCTCTCGTCGCTCTCTTTTAGAAAAAAAAAAAATTCATTGTGTCTTTTATGACACAATGACGTCATTGTGTCTTTCATAATGACACAATGACGTTATTGTGTCTTTCATAAATGCCATAATAAAAAAACGTTAATTTTTTTTTATTTTTCGTTTATTTTTTTCTTAGTGGTAGGACGGCTAGGGGAACAAAAGCTTAGAATTACTTTTTTGAAATTCAATTTAGATTGTGAGATATAATTTTTTTTGTGACTTTTTTTAACTCATCGTGTCTTCTCACACTTTGTAGCAAAAATAAATTTGTATTTGAACCTCTTGCTTCTAGAAAAATACAAGGGATCATTCTCTCTATCCCATTTGAAATATTCGAATTGTGGTTTGAACTTATATCACAATTCTTTCCGTTTTAATCTAACACCCGAATCGATCGATTAAGATGATTAAACCAATGTGATTGGTTTATTTTATTAAATACTGTTCGATTAAACAAAAAAATTTAAATACTAGATAAACTGATGTTCGAAGAAAGAAACATCTTAACATCATGCTTCCATCTCAATAGCCTTAGCTCCTTCCTTGTTTTCATAGATGAGTGGTGCCCAGCCCCAGGCGGGAACACCACCAATCAATCCTTAAATAGTTAATTCAAACTGTACCAAATTAAAACTTAAATAAGTTTTTTTAATGGCTAATTGAATCATAACGAGTCATTGGTTCACACAATCATCTTCATTACCGAAGTATGAAAATTCGAGGCGTTAGGTTTGCATGTCACAGAAGGGACGCTCGTACATTAGTTCGTCCCATCAGTCTTAAACTTTAGACCACTCTCAGAGTGAAACTCATCATATGTGAAAAAAACACACGCTCAACCTAGAAACTCTATTTTTTTTTATCATAAGTGAGAATTAAACTCAAAAACTCCATCTATTTTATTAATAGTCTTGAGTTACCTCGTTTTAACTATTTGAGCTCTAACTTAGCATATCATCGGTAAACTTAAATTTGTTAGAGCATTCACAGTGGATTTTTTATCTTTATCCATATAATTACACTAAAAATTAGTATTTTCTCTCTCTCCTTTCCAATTAAATAATACATTTTATACGCTTATCGTTACTTTTTTTTCTCTCTTTCACTCACAACTATTTTCAAAAATATTAAAAAAATTTATAGGGATTGAACAGTGATTTTTCAGATATACCAATTAACAATGATATTTTCTCTCTTATTTATTCATAACTACTCAAAACCATTTCATATAATATAAAAAACATGCTTATATATTTTTACGGATTCCACTGTTGATATCAGATGCTCTTAGTTGTGATTTTTGAAATGATATTTAAATAAATAAGTTTAATGAACAATTATCTTTGAAACTATAACCACTTCTATTTGGTTTCGCTCGAAAGAATAACGGTGGAAGTGCAATGGAGGCATTGTCGATTCATTGCTGCAATAGTTCCTTTCGTGCACGAGGAGTCGAATCGAAACAACAAAGGCATCGGTAAGAACGCTTCATTCTTCAATCTATCGTCAACTATGATTATGATTCAATTATACGCTGAGATTGTGCACTTTCTCTTTACCGATTAACAATTAGTTGTGTTTCTAGTTGTTATCAACGGATCGAACCGTAGAATGTTCAGATTGCCACCGTTGTTCACGAGCATCGGCGATTCGACTGCGAGGTTGTTGCCATAGACATCGGTAAAAAAAATTCACTAGGAGAAGCCGCCGCTGCACTGAATCGGAGCGTCAGGTATATTATTACCGATTACTTTGTATTTCATCATCTATGAATCTCTTCTATCTGTTTTATCTCCGTAAAATTCACCATTTGCAAGGCTTCGAGTTGCCGATTCGGCAGTAAAATGTTTCGATTTTGTTTTATAGTATTGGAATCACAGAACAATTGAACATAAACTCGATATCAAATGAAAATTATGAGCTGATGTGGTTAGGGAGGAACCGCAGGGTTAGGTTGGACAGGAAACAAATTGTAGTTATTAAACTATAGTCATGGCATAAGTTTACTTATTGTTGTAGAAAATATTAGGGATCCAGACATTAGCAGGTCTCAGTGTTATGGCATTGATGCAGATGTTAGTCAAATCGGTAATTGGTAGTCTGAATGTGTTAGTGAAAGTCTTCTTATTTGTTGTTTTTGTTATGGGATTTTGGTTGAATTTTTGCCTGTTCACAATATTTATAAAAAAATTTCTGCAACAATATCTGGAAGTCTGATAAAACTTATTAAGCTAGTTCGATACTGGGCTTCGTGAGAGTTAGGTAGGTTGATACACTCTCACCGCCTTGGAAAGGCCTTGTGGGAGATGACTCGAAGCGTCTAGGTGGAACTTGCAATGATTCAAGGCTTCCTTCTAACATCTCCACAACTTTACTTATGGCCGGCCGGTCTGATGGATTAGATTGAATGCACCATAGGCTCACCATCATCATTTTCCTGGCTAATTTCTCTTCCTCTTCGGTCGTCACCCCATAGTCCCCTAAATTGCCTCCAGCTTCTACTTGCGTGTATATCCAATCTGGAAAGTATGATTCACTTGTCCTTCTAATGTTATTGTGATTGCGTGCGCCTGTCATTTCAAGAACCATCATCCCGTAGCTATACACATCTGATTTATGAGATGGACCTCCAAGACTCCTGAAATATACTTCAGGGGCCATGTATCCCACGGTACCTCTTGCACCAATTACAGACACAATACTTTCTTTTTTCTTGCACAACTTAGCTAGCCCAAAATCGGATACTTTTGGGACAAATTCTTCGTCCAATAGAATGTTATGAGGCTTTATGTCAAAGTGCACAATTCTCGTGTTACAACCTCTGTGCAGGTACTCTAGACCTCTTGCAATCCCTTTTGCTATTTGGAACAATGTGTTCCAGTCCAAATGAAAGCCATCACCACGTAGAAACCTATCCAAGGATCCATTTGGCATGAACTCATACAAAAGGGCTCTTTTCTTTCCCTCGAAGCAGAAACCTGAAAGAGTGACTATGTTCACATGTGAAGTTCTACTGATGCTAGCAACTTCATTTATGAAATCTTCTCCATTTCCAGTTGCGTCACTCAAGAGCTTCACTGCAACTAGATGTCCATCAGGCAATTGTCCTTTGTAAACACTCCCATACCCTCCTTGTCCCAGTTTCTCTCGAAATGAGTTTGTCATTTTCTTGATTTCTGAAAACTTATATCTTTTTGGTGCCAAATTTCCGTAGTTCATTATGAATATTTCTACTTGATCAATTGTAGCTTTGGGTCCTTTTGGAGTTACACATAACCTCTTTTTTCGACAGAGAATCACCAACAACAGGAATATAATTCCTGTGATGCTGCATGAAATGCCTACACAATGTTTAATGGTTGGTTAGATTCATTTAGAAAACAAGCTTGATTTATGTCATGTTCCATTAAATAAAAAAAGGGGTGCTTTTCTGTTTTGATACAAAAATTTTCACTAATTTGTGCTTGATTAAACAATATCCTCAGCATAGATAAAAGTTGTCTGGTTTACCTATTATAAGCTTCCTTATAGTTCTGTTGGATCCTGTTTCAAAAAGGAGGTAAAGAGTAAAGACATAGGTGAGTTTCTTATCATATCAGACCATGAACCTTAAAGAAATTAATGTTATGAGTGTGACTCAACCAACAATGATTAAAAACTAAACTATTCAATTTTAAGCCAATATTTCTGTCAGCCCACATCGTTTGTTTTTTTCAATTATCTATGAACATGATTATTTGACAGTTTGCATTGCTTGGAGATTGCTTTCTTGTAGCTCTCCTTGGAGTTTATATCTTTTTTAAAACCCAATATAGTTAACATTTATAGAATTTGGTAAGGAAGACCTTTAGGATTTCACCTACTTGTGTTTATTTGGTTTTCTTTAGGAACTTCTTGTGTAGTTGTTTTAAGAAACATGCAGAAAAACACATCAGGGGCAAACAGCACACCTCATGATCTTCTAGGTCAACTTTAGTAAAAAAAAATTAGGGTCTGTAGGAGGTCGAATGAAAATTTTTTAAAGGGTTTACTTGATAAATAGGTTGATATGTAAACCAAATGAGAGACACAACTTATAGTTGTAAATAAAGCTTATTTGATTTTACACAAATGTGTGTCTCACGTAGTGATGTGCAGGCCTTGCACTTTGGCTTTTGGGACCAAAATGCCTTGTAGCAGCTCACGCTTTTTTCTTGAAACAAGATTGTATAAAGACTTGAAGATGAACCTTCTTCAAACACGAGAACTCTTAAATCATACCGTCTTTTTTTTTTCTTAAAAACCTAATATGATCAAACGTTATTTCTTCCACCACATATGTATGGCCAAAACTGTATGTTGATGACTTTAATAATTTGCAGCGTGAAAGCTTTTCATAGAACCTTCTTATGTAAAATTTTAAAGCTGGCAGTGTGCTGCATATGCTGCTAATTAGAGGTACTTTGTGAATATCAAAATGAACTTGATTGGAATAGGTCACTGGAAAACTCCAAAAATGGGCAGTTGATGATATGAGTCAAATCGGTTTAACTGGGCTAGAATGCTAGATACATTCTCATGTCCAAAATCATTGTCGTTGAAAAGCGTGGAGTCAGAGGTGGTCTTGAGGAGATAGTGAGGGCAAAAGGTGATCTGAAGATCATTTCTAGCAATAGTGATCATTTCTATCAGTATTTAGGACCCGAATACCCAATAGTTTATTGATTGTAATCAGCTCGGGAACATTAGATTGACAGGTTAGCTGAAAACACGGGTGGCCCAAATCCACAATCATCTGGCCTTCCTAACCCCCAAAAGAAATACTTGAATACAATGTCTACACACTGGACTGACTGGTTAAGAGAAACGGATGACAGTTCTAGGAACCAGGGTTATGGCAAATAGCGAGACTCGGGGAAAATAGGGATGACGGTAAATGAACTGAAATGAAGGTGATTGATAGAAAAAATGAAAGAACAAGTCTTTTGGTTTTTTAGTAATACATTTCAGTCTTAAAATATCATTCAAGTGGTTAACAAATTAACTGGGTCTAGTGGAGTGGAGTTTTGGGTCAATTATAAGCAACTAATATTCCAAATATTGATGCATTAGTTGAATCAGCCGGTTCAAATAGATGATGAACATGTTCAAAATCCAACTAAAATATGAATCTAAAAGATCAGAAAGTCACTTACCTCCTCCACTAACTTCGCCGGAATCGTCACAAGTTAATGAGAAATTCCCTCTAGCACAGTAGCAAACAAACGAGTCAAGTGAAGTTGCATTAGACCCACATCGACCACCAGACTGAACACACCGGTCACAATCGTTGTTCTTCGCCATCCACTCTAGCTTGAACCCACCCTGCAAAGCTGATCTCAAATCACTCTCTGAAGCAATACTGGCAGAAGATCCCTCCACGGGTACAGTGATACGACTGTTGCACTGCACCAAAAAATCAGCCACATCGGGGGAGATTATACTGGTTCTATAGAAATAATTATCAGTTTTGATACCATTCACAACGCAAAGGAATCGATAGTTAGCAGGCAATGGTACCGATGCGTTATCTTCGCATCCGTAATACAGAGCTACATTCTCCTGGACAAAGTTATTGTCGTTGAAAAGCGCGGTGTCATAGGTGGTGTTTTGAAGATCTTGAGGGCAAATGTTGCTCCACAGATCATTTCTAGCAATAGTGATCGTATGTGTACTGCTATCAGTATTCAGGACTCGATAGTTTACTGATTCTAAAACGAGCTCAGGAACATCAGATTGGCAGGTTAGCTGAAAACTCGGGTGGCCACAGTAGTCCGGCCGCCCGTGCCCCCAAAAGGGGTACTCGAGTTCAATGGTTCCACACCGGACCGACTGGTCACATATGTCGTATGGGCTAGTTTCCTGGCCCTGGAGGGCCGGGAAATGGATTAGGTTGGCTAGAACCACCGTTATGGCGATTAATGCAGGGCTCGGGTCTAGACGGGTGGTTTGGGAGGAAACCATGAATGATGATGAACAATGAATGAACTTGAAAGGAAGCCAGGAAGGTGGTTGATGGGAAACAATGAAAGTGGAACAAGTATATTGATTGTTCTTGATCGTCAATCTTCAAAATCAACGAATATATGAGTTTTTACAAGTTGACCTAGTGTTACTAAAAATATAATAGTACACAAGTTTCACTATGAAAAGGTCTAATTTCTGATCGAATCAGGGAAATATGCCTATTATCTTTTATTTATTTTTATAAATAATTTTAATAAAATGATAAAAATATAATTAATTATGTTCATCTTCATTTTTAGTTTGTCTAGCTTATTTAACTAGTTTTTCTGAATTTTTATATAAAGTTATTTGAAATCTTTTGTAGCTTTAGGTTGACAAATACATCTATTTAAGATAAAGAATACAGTGATTAATAAGTTGAATAATTCAAAAGCCTACGCGTAACGAATTATGAATTACTTGAACATTAAAGAAGACTATTGGGTTTACTCTATTTGTATTAGTTTAGATTAAATGAGAGTGGGTTTTATTATAATATTTAATTATCATTGGTGGTTTGCCAACGTACGGCAGTTCTCTTTACTATTTCTTTAGAGTAATTGAAATTGATCATCATTGATTTATGGTATATTACTGGTAAATTACAAGTTCTATGGTATGATGTAAAGTTTGTTGAAAGCTAGAGGATGAAACATGATGCACATTATGGTTTTGTAGCAACTACGACTCTTTTATTAGTAATCATCAAACCGAAACAATACTGAACCAAGAGTTACTTTAGCCCAACCAATCTATTTATACTAGAAACAATATGAAAACAAGTAACTTGATAGACTCAACCTCTAACTTATCTAAAAAGATTAGCCATGCCAAATAAAACTCCAACTAACACTCAAACAATTAATAAACTAACCATCAACTATTATTTCTAACTCCTTGAACTTACGCCGATAACCCTAAATCATCAACGGTCCTTATCCCACTCTCTTTCACACATTTGCACCAATTCAGGATTAATATCAACATTGAACGTTCTTCCCCACCTTAATCTTGATCTAGATCCGCTTCTCAACACAACACAGGCTCACCCTCTTGAGCCAAATTCGGCTCTTCTTCCTTTTGCTCGAGCTTAGGACACTAAGCTGCATAATGACTGCATTCATGACAATTATAGCAATTAATGTACCTTTTATCCTGGTACGTATCTTGCTCCCTTTGGTCTTCATTTGGTTAGAATTGACCACCTCAACCTCTACCAAAACTAGTGGCGGAGCTTTACGTAGTATGTAGGGGGGCCGAAGGTTAGAGGACCCATAAATTTTTTTCGCTATTCAATATATATATTTTCGGACGAAATACGCATAAATTTCCACTTCTGAGCTAAAAAACAGCCCCCCCCCCCCCTGTAAAAGCTCCGCCCATGACCAAAACGTGACCTCTACCATGGTCACGGCTGTGCTTGTCCTGATTTGAGTACCCTCATCCACATGTTTAAACAATTTCCTTTTGGTTAGGACTAATGAATATATGGAAACTGCTCTTATATGTCTATGCGAAATGCTCTAACAAGCAACATCGTGATTTGAACAATTTCAGTTCATGTTGTTAAATTCTGCTTGTAGTCTGCAGCTTAAAACATGTTCCGTTAACTTGTTATGCATGTCAGTAATGTTCTATGATGTATAATAAATGAAATTCAGTAAACAGATATTAGTCAAAATGTGTTTTTCTAATTTTTTTTACAAGTGTTCTTTTTTATCAACTTTAACCATATATAGTTATAAAACAAGAAAGTGATTACAATATATGCAACAAAAAGATAAATCTCTCATTAATCATTATTTACTTCTAACTACCATAACAGATTTACATATTATACGGAACTGTGCCAACTAATTGGCAATAAATTTATGTTATTATTCAAACCAAAAAGCATAAAAGATTCAATTCCTTCCTATTTCAATATTTGTAAAAACATTCTGTGATCTAAAAGTCTCTCATTTGTCTCTAACTGATTGAACTCAACATATCTAACTGAGAAATGCCATGGATGGACCTTGTGGGAGATGACCAGAATCGTCTAGGTGGCACTTGCAACGATTCAAGGCTTCCTTCCAACATCTCAACGACTTTGCTGATGGATGGTCGATCTGATGGATCATACTGAATGCACCACAGTCCCACCACCATCATCTTTCTAGCCAATTCCGCTTCCCCTTCAGTTGTAGTCCCATAGTCTTTTAGGTCGGATCCAGCTTCTATTTGCTCGTATATCCAGTCTGGAAAGAACGCCTCACTTGTGCTTGTCCAGCTAACCATATTGTGCTTGCGTGCACCCGTCATTTCAAGAACCAGCATTCCATAGCTATACACATCAGATTTGTGAGATGCACCTCCAAGATCTCTGAAAAATACTTCAGGGGCGATGTATCCGGCAGTACCTCTTGCACCCGATACAGACACAGTACTTTGTTTCTTCTTGCACAACTTAGCCAGCCCGAAATCAGATATTTTTGGGACAAATTCTTCGTCCAATAGAATGTTATGAGGCTTTATGTCAAAGTGCACAATTCTCGTGTTACAACCTCTGTGCAGGTACTCTAGACCTCTTGCAATCCCTTTTGCTATTTGGAACAATGTGTTCCAGTCCAAATGAAAGCCATCACCACGTAGAAACCTATCCAAGGATCCATTTGGCATGAACTCATACAAAAGGGCTCTTTTCTTTCCCTCGAAGCAGAAACCTGTTTAGGGCATCATATCATGAACAATAAGAAATGGGTGCCGCTCAACCAGTAGTTTGTCAAACGATATTTTGAGCCAAAATGAAACGATTTCACCAACAAATAAACAAACATACATAGTAAACGTCCCTTCTATTTTAGATTGTTTGGTATAAGTTTCTCATACACAGTTCAGTTCCAACCACGTACCATACTACCATGTGTCTTAGGGGCGGTTTGATGTTAATTTTTGTAAAAAATTGAATAACTTGAAGCTTGGGGCCTATACTTAAGGGCCCCGAGTATCTAGCGTTTAACTTTGTTTCATTATAAAGTTTTTACGAGGAGATCAAAGTATGAGTGTGCCTAGAAAGATTTTTCTTTTCATTAATTATATCTCACTCCACCTCTAACATGTGTGATTGTTTTTCTTTGGAAATCGTATAAAAATGTATTATCATATTCTCATGTGTTAAAATAAGTACAAAATATTTTATTTTTACGAAAATGGCCCCAAGTTTTATAAAATTTTTTATCCCCAAAAGATTGAGCCGGCCTAGATTGTCTAAAGTCCATTATGGTCAAACTTTTTCTAGAATTTACAGAAGAGGATCACTAGGATTCTCCTATCCGCCTTTATTTCTTTTTCTTGACCAAATTGGTGCATAAAAGTTTTTTAAGAGATTAATGTACTTGAATAAAACTCAATCTAGGGATAAACTTGTTGCATAAAGACTAAAATGTAAAACTTCTTTTTTCCTTTTTTAGTTCCTGAGATGTGTTACGTGGAATTTGAAAAAGTTTATTGCTTTCCCAGTTAGAATTACAGAAGACATGGGTTTGTTCTCGGTGTCCATGGACGTAACGTGCGTTTTAATGACACGCTTTGCACGCATGAACGGGTCAAATTAATAAAATAAAGAGCTTTACCCACATCAAGTAGTCAAGCAGGGGTAAAAAGGCAAGTTAAGAAATCCAAGCTAAATCCTCATAACCGGTACGCCTTAGAATTCTTTTGAAGATTGTCTTAGAATTCTTGATGATATAAAGTATTTTATATCACATTGAGGAACTAGCTAGAAGAAGCATTTTATGAAAATAGAAAAAAATAAGCGCGCCAGAGTTACAAGAGAAAATACAAAAAAATAAATAAATAAATAAAACTTAAAAACTAATTACACATTAAAATTTAAAGTCAGCCAAAGTGTTGTTTACGCAAATTGTTTTTAACAGTATACAATAGTTAAATGATTAAAAAAAATTCAGTACTATATTTGGAAATTGTGAAAAGGTGAGAAATCATGATTTATCTGATGAACACACTACTATATGTAAAAGAAAATCTGTCTACATTTATTTCAACATGAAAGGGGGATTAATCTTTTGTTTTATAAACTCACTTAGTCACTTTGACACGGTAGGTATATTTTTTTAAATTAACTTTGAGTAAAAGATGTTAAAGAGAAACTTTTACTAAATAAAAGTTAACTTCTAATAAAGAGTATAGTCATTCAATAAAATAATATTTATATTATCATATATGTTTTATTTAAGTCATGTACGTAGTTTTTAAACATACCTATTTTTAATTAATTACTATTTTATAAAGTTTTTCTTATGTACTGTTTAAAATGGAGACATACCTACTTTTTTTCGGCAACCAGAGCTAGATTTGTACCCATCATCTTCGAGCTCGCTTTTGCATTTACACCGATACCCATCACTCCCATCCTTCGGGGACACAATGCTCGTACACTCACCACCATCGGAACAATCGCAAGTTCCCCTAAGCCACCACCCCAACTTAACCACTTGTGCGTCCAAAGATGTTATCAAGCCCGATTCCTTAATCTTTGAAGCAACCCCGGATAACAAAAATCGACATCCCATCCTTGATATATTATAATCAAGAAACATGCGAGAAATATCTCTGTCATAACAACTTACGTTACCGTAACCACCTTGATCGACACTACAATCGATGGTTTCGAAGTGGGATTTTAACGTTGTTACGGGAATGACACAATTATTCATATGCCCAGTGCAACTTTTCATTAGGATGATGTTGGTAGACGTTGGAGCGTAGTGTAAACCAAAGAGTTGGCTAAGGGAGTCAATGGAACGCCCACACTTAGGCGGGAGGCTAACCAGTAACTCGTTGTGATTGATTTGTTCGACGGGGAACTCACCGATTAATATTGTGCCATTAGAGGTGCAATTGAGCTGGATTTGGCAGCCGGAAGAAAAACCGAATGGGTACGGGACTTGATTCAAGTGGCTACCACGGCACGACCGGTTGCACTTAGTCGATTTCGGAGAGATAATGTAGGGCAAAGCGGAGAGAAAGAAAACAAAGAAATTCTGTAATTTGTTCATTACTTAGCTAAGCATGAGAATTAGACAGAAGTGTCTTTGGAAGTATGGTTTATATAAAGAAAGAAAAAATAAGGAAAGCAATCGTTTTTTAGTTATTTTTTCATGAAAATTACATGATGTACATGAAATTGACCAAATGAGAAATGACCATTGACTTTAAGGTTTATCAAAAAGTTGGACCAATGACTAGAGAAAGTGATCTATCGTCCATTAAAGATGCAAATCTAGAGTACATCTCCAATGCCCAAAAATTAAGTAAATATAAAAAAAGGTTTTTAGAAAAAGAAGTTATCGACCTGTCAACTTACTGGCACAATACAATCCCATGATGAATTTAAAATCTAAAAGTTAATTTAAAAAAAAAATTAATAAAAAAAGACAGGCGTGTTACATACCAAACTTAATGACGGTGCTCCTCACATTGCACCATGTTTATTTATTACTATAAATTTGAGCATATAGTACAACTTTTTTATGCGAGTGTTTCTTTGCTACGTGTTGTGGTCTTGGACTGTCACTTTCCCTCCGGTACACGGTGATTGGACTGTCACTTTCTCTCCAGTATACGGTGATGAAGTTTAAACAAATATATAGAGGGGAGAAGTCAACCGTCAAAAGACTCATAAACATTGTAAGAACAGAGAAATAAAATTGAGAGTAAAGGCTGAGATTGAGAGAAAAGAGTTTTTATATCTTCACTTTCTCATTGACACTATCTCATTAAAACAATACAAAACGTCACAACAACGATAAGTACCACAGCGATGGTTGTAGCGGTGTCTAAGGGATTTAATCAGAGGAGTTAGTTTGGTTCTTCGCTTCGACTTTGCTTGCTTTCCATGTGTTGGTCAGAATTGATAACAAACACACGAACAAATACCAATATTATGGGAAACCCTTCACGACTTTTTTCTTTATTGAATTGATCAAACCACACAAAACACAATACCTTAACGCATCTATTAATCATAAATACTATGACTTAATCATCAAGGCTTCTAAACCGACTCAAACTAAAAAACTTACTCAACTCAAATACTAACTGCTAAAATATATATTACCAAATAAAAATTTATATCATAAATTAAACCAATAAATCTACTCTGTCAAAACAATGAAGATAACCTTTTATTCTTCTCTTTAATCTTGATTTGTACATCCAAATATTTGATCCCAAGTTATACACGTCTTTGGTCTATCGACCCATTAACAAACCATAACATTTTGCACCCAACAAGAATTATCACATTTTTTTCATGCGGCTATGATGTTGACGTGGGATGAAACGGACCAGTGGAACTGATGCTGCTATGGCGTTAACTTGGGATGAAGTCAAAGAACTCATGACTTGAAAATTCTGCCTGATTAACGAAATCAAGAAGCTGGAAGCCGAGCTTTGGGATTTGGCTCAAGAAAGTGGAGAGAACTTAACCTACACCAATAGGTTTCATGAGCTAAGTCTGCTTGTTTCTCATCTGGTTACTCCTTACTCTCGGCCATTGAGAAATACATTAGTGGTTTGCTAGTTCAAATTCAAGACACTGTTTGGGGAAGAAACTCTACCACTCTGGAGAACACTATCCTTTTGGCTACCCAATTAACTGATAGTCATGTGAAGGTTGGGTCTTTGACCAGAAAAAATAGTAAGAAGTCAACTAAGAAGTCTACCGTTGAATCAACCAATGAGGATAAGCCTGAATCTTTTAAGAACAAGAAAAGGAAGACCAAGTCCTAAAACTTTGTTGTGGTTACCCCTGCTGTCCCGGCTAACCAAGTCGTACCGACTTACCAACTGACTTTTGTTAATCAAGCCCTGGCACAAAAACCTTATACTAGAACCTTCCCACATTGCAACAACTACAAGTATCATCCTCCTGCAAATGCACAGTACCGTCAGTGCACCAACTATGGTCATTTTGGCCATACATCCAACGTATGCAGGAATGCTGCTAAGGCTTCGGTTAATGCACCTGTCTTTTAACCTTAACATGTAATTACTTAATGACGTGCATGTTATTAATGTGGCGATTTGAACCATTTCCGTAACCAATGCCAACAACTTGCCAACACTTTTCCTACAGCTCAAAGGCATACCTTCAATATCAATGCTCATCAAGCTCAAAACAACAACGATGAAGTGAACGTTATGTTCTTAGTCAATAACCAATATGCTTCAGTTTTGTTCGATACTAGTGCGATAAGAGATTTGTATCTTTAGAATTTGAGCATTTGCTTATTAGTACCCGAACTAAGTTAGAAAAACCTTTTACAATGGAAATAGCCGATGGAAAACCCATCACAACTGATTCTGTTATTCTGAACTGTACCCCTAATCTTAGTATACAGGAATTCAAATAAAATCAACAAGAATTGAAATCTAAATTTCATTATTAAATGTGTTTGGTTGGAAGGAATTAATTGGGATTAAAATTTGAATTTGAATGAATACCCTCAAAATTATTCAAATGAAGGATTTAAAAATCTTTTCAAATTTAAAAAAAAAAAAGTCAATTAAAAGAGTTAGAATCACCTACATGAAAGAAATGACAATCACTAAAGATTGTCTTCACCTCAACCACTAACAAACGACCGTCTCCACCGACTGAGCCTGTGGCCGACATTGGATCATTGTCTTCGACCATTGTCTTTCGTAGCCAACCACGTTTATTGGGTGGTGAAGGTTCAATAGTTAAAGGCTTTATTTTCATGTTTTACATGTTAATTTATAAGAAATAGAGTTACTTTTGAAACTTTGTTGTGTTTGTAGGTTAAACGTGAAGAATACGAAGAAGTTGGAAGAAACGGGACGAAAATTGAAGCTCGGGAGGTGAAGATATGTAAAAGAGAAGTTCCAAGATAATGGTAACTTAAAACAAGCATAACTTGAGCTAGGAAATGAGTTACGGGGCTCACGACCTATCAACGGAAAGATCTCGAAAAGTTACACATGAAAATCAACTTTGTACAGGGGGTGTCGCCACCGACGCCATTCTGGGCACCACCGACGCCACCGGCGTCAGTAAACCCAAAACCTTCTGACCGACGCCTCCTCTGACGCCTACCTTGACGCCAAACTGCAGCCACTGACGCCACAGGTAGCGCCACTAACGCCGAGCGCCGCGTTTTGGTGGATTTTAACCTAATTTGAAAGGTTTTAAAGGGGGATTAACCCTAATACGAAAAAAACCTTCTACAACATGAATCTTGGACAAAAAGCAAGCATCTTTTACCATTTCAAAGCCCTTCTAACATCAAGATCATCAAATCTACATGATCAATTACAATGTGTTGAAGAATCAATGATAAGGCAAGACTATTTCGTTTGTGATTCACTTTGGGAGACGGGTTTGTGAAAGTTTTTATTTTTCTTAGTTTGTAACATAGATTTGAGATTGGATCTTGAACCGTTTAAGTTCTTGTGGATTTAATTCATGATTTGATCATTTAAACAATTTGATTGTGTTTAAACCTAATTTTGATTTTCTATAACTTTAGTTTTCCTTAATCATTGTGTGATTGATTCTTTTAGGGTTACGTTAGTCAAATTAGTGATTGTGTGAATAAAGTCCTTTAAGCTTTAATCCATAATTATCATTTAGATCTTATCATGTGTAAGTCATCATTAATGACTTCTCAATAGATTTCACTAAACTTTTGTTTTGTTAATTTAATTATTTCTCAATTTAATTAATCAAGCAATTTACTTTTTAACATTTAATGTTTTTAGATTAATCGTTACTAGCACTTCCCTATGATTCCTTGTGGATTTGACACCCTTCTTACCCTTTACTATTAAGAGTGATTAGGCACTCTTAAATTTATATTTTTGACCGACCACACGACATCGGACACACACGGCGACGACTATCGGTGGTTCATGGTGGGGGTGATCAATTGGTGGCGTTGGCGGCAACGACGATGAGGTGCGGTCGGTTGTTGACGTTGGGCACGGTAGTTGGCCACAATTGAATTTCGGCGGCTATGGCAACGACAGTCAGTGGAAGATGGTATGTAGCGATAGTGATCGGTAGTAGTGACGGTTTGCAATGGGTGATAATATCCAATTTTCTATGAGTGTTTTGTCACTAATATTAATTTGGAATCTAAGTGTCTTTTGATAGATTCTAATTCCCTTAAATTCAAATTCCTCTGGAAAATATATAACTCCAAATCCAATTCATTTTAATTCCAATTTTAATTCTAACATATTTCGCGAACCAAACGCTCCCTTATATCTATTGGTATAGAAAACTCTTCATCTAGAACAATTGGGTACCTTTTGAAAGTTTATTTTTTTGGTTGGAGATCTCTAATCAATAAACTCCCCATGAAGACAAATTTAGCAAAGAAAGGTCTCCTCTTTGGTAATGAAGAAACAACAAGGTGTTTACCGATCATCCCTCATCAATCTTATAAACTTTCGAGAAGATCAAATCTACTGGATCCTTTGGGTGAAAAATAGGGGAAAGTCTCCTAGTCTCAATTGGTCTAAATGTCTAATTGGTGTGGTTTCAATTTTGTTTAAGTTTGTTGTATTGTATTGTTTTGTACTTTTGTTTACTCCTAGTAATCTAGCTTCTTGTTAGCTTTGCGTTTATGATATCTTAAAAGACTAATCAAAATTAAAATAAGGAAAATCACCATTATAAGCCCATAATTTAATTCTTCTAAACAAACATGAACAAACTTCTCGTTGCTTTCAAGACATCTTGTGCGATGTGCAGCCAACCATCCAATATTTCATCGAGTGCATGCTCTCAGGCTAGACTTAGAGAGTTCAATTTTTTTAGAACGACTTCTAATCTATTCTTAAACTACTTTTTAATCATCAATATATTTAGATCGTAGGATTTAAAACCTTCACCTCTAAGATAAAGGTGAGACCCCTTAATGCTAGAATGTTTCCTAAATAACACCTGCTTAGGAAAGTAAATGAATATGTGAATTGTGCGATGGACAAATCTAAGCAATGGTATCTTAAATCTTAGTGGATAGTGGCATCAACGTGAATCTCTAATGTTCTTAACTTGCCATTATTAAGAAAATTTAAATATAAAGTTTACAAGAAAATAAAACATATCCCACACGACAATCACGTCCAAAATAATGAATGAATTTCATATAATTATAATATTCAACTCCATAACATGAAAATATGCTAAAAGCATACCATTATCATTTTAGTATCTCTAAGATTTTACTATTTACACACTCTATAGAACTTGCTTTCACATGTTCTCATGTAACAAGACACTACATAAACAGCAAGAAAACAGTATTTTCACATCCAAAAAAATCCGATCAAGAGATCAACCATCAGAAGAATTCGGTTTAGAACCGCTAACCAATTTGTTACTAACACCAGAATCCGGTGATGGCGGTTCGGTGTTATGATCCTTCAATTGACCACCGTCATCCACCACAATATCAAGCACTTCAGGTTTCTGAGCATTCAACTCATCATTTTGAATCCCTCTTAAAGTCTCCACCACTTCTTTCATTGTAGGCCTCATATCCTTCTCTTGTTGTAGACACCGGAAAGCGAGCTCAGCCACCAAGGTGATCCTCCTCCTCAGCGAACCATTCGTTTCAAACCCGAGACTCTTGTCAACCAACTCACCCAACGTATGGGATTGGATCTTGGTCATAGCCATATTAGCTAGGTTAATGTCAAGCCTGTGTCTACTCGTATCAACGGCTTGTAACGAAGATATGAGCTCAACCAGGACAACACCGAAGCTGTAAACATCACTTTTATCTGTCAGCTGATAGCATTGGTAGTATTCAGGGTCAACATACCCCGGGGTCCCTTGTGGGGCAGTGGAAACATGTGTAACGTTTTCAAACAATCTTGACAGCCCGAAATCGGCCACTTTGACTTGAAAACTTTTGTCTAGTAAAATGTTGTTGGTTTTCACATCGCGGTGGATGATGCCGATTTGTGGAGATAAGCTAGTGCATCGGCTGTTTGTATTGCGATGTTGAGGCGAATGGACCATGAAAACAAACTTGAGCTTGAGTTTGCTAGTTTTCCGTGAAGATGATCGGCTACTGTTCCATTGGGTATGTATTCATATACTAGAAGTAGCTCTTTGCTTCGTTTTGAGGTGCACCCGTATAATTTCACTAGATTTTTGTGATCCAAACCTGTTAAGATCCTAACCTCGTTTATGAATTGCTCGACTCGTTTAAAATTGTTTTCGTATAAGCGCTTGACAGCAACCTCTCGACCATCAAAAAGCTTACCTGGAAACATTATGCAAAGGGTTAAACCAAAGGTTCATAGAGTTTGACACAACACTAGCTACCACAACTAGAAAAGTCTCTTGCTTTTACAAGGTTTTTATCAGAAAGTCGTCAGAAAAATTGTTTCTGACCACTTTCTCCTAGCTTTTTGTCGGAAAAATTGTGGTTGGAAAACTTTTCTGACAAAAATTAGGGTTCTTTTAGGAATTTTGTTGAAAAGTAGTCGAATGTTTTTCCCCCATAAAAAATCCATAGTAAAAAAAAAACAACTTTGTCTATCTATAAGTATTACCGAAATACACAGTTCCAAAACCGCCGTCTCCAAGTTCCCTCGAATCATTGAAGTTATCGGTTGCTAGCTCTAGTTCTTCGTATGTAAAAACTTGAGCTCCGAAATACGAGCTTTTTCCAAACTCTTTAGATGTTTCTGATGTTTTTGATGAAGGAAATGAAGGGATGCTGGAAGTGAAATTAGAAGTGCCACTGGTTACTACTTGGCTGAAACTAGAAGTCAAAATGGCTTTAGTCTCGGTTTGGCCCGGTGATGCTTCTTTGACCGCACGCCTTTGTCTTCGTCGTCGATAAACAAAGATCCCACATCCGACGACGACAGCAACAATAACCCCTCCAATGATTCCAAGTACTAGGATCCAAAGATAAAATATACAAAAATTTAGTTTCATGAAATAATGACTGATGTAGAAACTTTGGTATATTTAGTGAGAGTTAAACCATACCTATACCCAGAGAATTACTCTTTGAACCTCCTGCAAGCATATAGAATTTTTAGATTCAAAATCATCCGATCAAAATATCAATTTAAGGTTATTTTGGTAAGTATTTTTTTTAATTACCCTAGCTAGTAATTAAATCTACGTTAAAGTTTTAAAAAAAATTTAAACCGAAACTCATACACCATTTATTGCTACTCTAAAATTACATTAGCTTCTAATATATCTCGTACTAGAATTTAAATGTTTTAGAAACTTAATATTCTTTAACATAGTCGTGTCTCTTGTCATCTGTTGATTTAAATAATTGTTCCAATTGAAAATCAATTAATACGACTTGAAATAAATTATAAACATCCAGAATATAATAATTTAAATTTTGTGGGCCAATCCAGCGATTCCTAATCAGAATGACAAAGCACATAATAATTTTAAAACTAGAAAAAAGAAAGTGGTCAAGAATGTACGTCGCTGAATAATTCCAAAGTCGACCTAACAATTCTTTTATTTTATTCAATTATTTGATAATTTATTTACCACCAAACTATAATTTGTGTAAGGTAAACATGTGAAGAATCATGTTGTCTTACATATTCGAGTATTTCTTTTTATATCTAAAAGCTTTTAAATAATCTCCTCAAAAGGGACAAATTAAAGGTAATTATAAACTCTTAGTGAAAAAAATGTTATCATAGTTATAAGTGTTGTATTCAAATTGAGAGTTCAAATCCAGTAAAACACGGATTGTGATATGTTTTTCTTAGAAAATCTACAAATTGATGTTCAGAAAAAAAAATTATTTCACTAAAAGAAATTTAATAACTTATAAAAATAACTATAAAATACACCTATAAAAATAATCACAATCTTTATTTAAAACCAAGAAATTAAACCCACAGAAAGTGATACTTATATCTTATAAAAATGACAAACCATTCTTTATAATTTTATGTAACAACTTCATAGTTAAGCAAGTAAACCGCGTCTATCGGTAATTGAGTTCAGACCAACTACAAGCAACCAGTTTTTCAGAATCCAAATATTGGTACATACCTTGAACCGGCCCGGGTCAAATATGTTTCTTTTAATCGTAAAGTAAAAAAAGAAAAATTATGATAAAATCATCATAACAACACAGTAGAGATTAGAATCCATAACATTTTAATTGGATTAATAGATTGTGAACTTCACGCTCACAAGCTGACCAAAATATGAATCTGAAAGATCAGAAAAACACTTACCTCCTTCACTAACATCGTTGGAATTGTCACAAGTTAACGGGAAATTCCCACTAGCACAGTAGCAAACAAACGAGTCAGGTGAAGTTGCATTAGACCCACATCGACCACCGGACTTATCACACCGATCACACTCATCGTTCTTCGCCCTCCACTCTAGCTTGAACCCAGCCTGCAAAGCTGATCTCAAATCACTCTCTGAAGCAATGACAGCAGACCCATCCACTGGAACAGTGATACAACTATTGCATCTCACCAAGAAATCAGCAATATTGGGGACGATCAAGTTGGTCCTATAGAAATAGCTATCGGTTTCGATACCATTCGCAACGCAAAGAAATCGATAATTAGTAGCCAATGGTGTCACACCCACACCTGGGACATTATCTTGACATCCATAGCACAGAGATACATCGTTCTGACCCAAGTTATCCTCGTTGAAAAGCGCGATGTCGTAGGTGGTGTTGTGAAGAGTTTGAGGGCAAATGTTGGCCCACAGATCATTTCTAGCAATAGTGATCGTGTGCGTACTGGTTTCGGTATCCAGGACTCGATAGTCTACTGAATCTAAGACGAGCTCACGAACATCGGATCGGCAGGTTAGCTGGAACCCCGGGTGGCCACAGTATTCTGGCCGCTCGAGCCCCCAAAAGGGGTACTCAAATACAGTGCCTCCGCACTGGACTGGCTGGCCACATATTTCATATGGCCGGCCAGTTTCCTGGCCCTGAAGGGCCGGGAAATGGATGACGGTGGTTAGGACCACCGTTATCGCGAGCAGAGTGGGGCTCGGGTCGCGAGGGTGTTTCATGGTGGTATGGAAGGAGGGATGATGATGAAGGATGAACGAGGTAAAGAGGAAGGTGGTTTATGACTTATGAGAAAGTGAAAGAGGAATAATAAGTCTTTTGATGTTTAGTCGTCGATTTGAATTAGTAATAAAGAAATATACGTGTTTGATGGATTAAAGAAGTTGAAATGGAAGCTTCCAATTTGACCAACAAATATTGAGTTGACCAGGCACTATGAAAACGGAATCCACGAGTCATAAGGGTGGTGGGTGCGCAGGCGCCGTAAGGGGGCGTTTGCGCTGTAAGGCAACAGCCAGTCTCGGCGCCGCCCGACACCATCGCCGCCACCCCCTTTTCACACTGCAAATTTTCGTTTCCACGGCATGCTCTCGTCGTGTATTTTGTTTGTTATTTGTGTGCGTGGGGTATGGTGGTGTAGTGTGGAATGGTGTAGTAACACCGTCACCATCAAATTTGAGTATGTGGTGTAGTATTGTGGTGTGTATGGCGTTGGTGCCCCCACCACCCTAAGGGTACTCGGCACCATTGGGTACCCGATTCGGGTACCTCGGTTTAGAAGGCAACACCGTCACCGCTATTCGGTATAGGCAATCGCGTAATGCCATCGGTTTGTACAAGCCAAGGAACTAATCAAATTGCAACCGTTGAACGGTCACATACTTGTTTGAAAAAGAGCCATTTAAAAAAATCATTTTCTGTTTATGTTAATGACGACTTATTATTTCGATGAATCATTTCTTCGAACAAAAGAGGATTATGGAAGCATTTACTCGAAATCTCTCACTTATTAGATTTCATTGTGGAAGACTTAATTTTTTCAGAAGAATTCGTCATGATATATATATAATCCGTGCATAATATCATGAAAAGTAGATACAATATTTTTGCTGCTATTAGTATCAGCAATAGAACTAAAAAAGTATCTAAATATAAAACTTTTTATATATCTACCGTGTCGAAACAAGGAACCATGACATATATGTTTGGAATATGTTACATTTTGAGAGCGATGAAAGTATACACAACAATATATTTTTTTCTTCAAAACTTAACTTCTTAACTAGTTAAATTTAATAATTAAAAAAATAATTTTCTTCTTAACTAGTTAAATTTAATAATTAAAAAAATAATTTTGATAGTTTTGTGTTGCTCCCATAACAGTTTGGATAGTTTTGAGTTAAAATGAGATGGTATCCAATTATTAGTTAATTCATCGGGGCTTTCTAGGTTGTGCCCCTGATACCCTGAGGATAGAGTTGTAATTCATGATGGGATTGGCTATATTGAATAAAACTTTTTTGAGTTATATAAATTGTCACCGTTGGTTGATAGTAATTCATAGTAACATTTGGTTATTGATAATTTTAATTTGCATATTTATTGTTAATAATGAAATCTTACTGATTTAGATGTGTTTATGATGAAAGTAAGGTTTCTTATTTCACTTATAATTATATTTGTGAGTAAAATAGAACGAAAATCAACTTTAAATCTATGATAATATGCCAGTGAGATTGATTTTGATAACAAATTCAATTTGTCTAACTTCATATATTTATAAGTTTTGTATTAACTTAATGTGTTAATAATTGCAATAAATCTTTATATAATTTAACAATTAATTATTAAGTAATACATAAAAAGTGTGTGGTCTCTGTAACATTATGACTATCATTTTTCATTATCACATGATACTTTTTTTTGAACGGCAAATCTATTCTACTTTTAAATTACTTCATATTACATTATTGTATAGGTTTGAACCCAGGATCTTCCCTTTAAAAGACAAAGGCTCTACCAATTGAGCTAGCCCCACATTAGCTATCACATGCTACCTACGTGACAATAATTTTCTATCTCTATGCTCCTGATGGTCTTAATAAATAAGTAAATGTTCACGCAAATGTTACAATTCTTTAAGTCCACTATAATTTTTTTCAGTTTCTCTCTCGTTGTTAAATATTATGGATAAATTAAGTTATAATTATTTACCTATTTAATTCATTTTTGTTACCGCAAGATATATTGGCAGCCATGGAGTGTTGACTCGAATCAAATTTGTTACGGGTGACTTACGGTATGAGTCATTTTGCAAAACAAGCGTATTCGCTCTGAAACAGATCTTTTACAAATGCATTTGTTCATTTAGAAAATATGGTTTGAGGAAACATATATGCAACACTTGAGCATAAATGACCACCAAATTTTCAAAACTGAGTAAATTCAATCGTCTTAATAGATACATATAGTTTTTTTTCGGATTACAGCCATTATCTCAAGTTTTGAATTGAACTAACCCATTGACGCATATAGTTCATGGGAGAGAAAACATTTAAAAATTATTATTTTATTATTTTTGTTTAACGTTTGATAATCTTCTTCATTGATTGTATGATATTTTATTCTTATATATATGCTTTTTATAATTTTATTTTTCACAGGTTTATCACTTGCTAATTAAATATCAAATTAAAAACTTAACTTTATCTAAAATTAAAATCAATAACTATTTTCGAAATCTCCACTACTAATTATATAATATTTTATTTAACTTAAGTTATACGCGAGTCTAACGTAATGAAAGATCAAAGAAAGTATTAATATTTTGAGCGAAAACTTAATATATTTTTTAATGTCTAAGAAAAATCTATATTTAAGAAGTTTATTCACATCTTGAGAAACTGAGATTATCGACCTTTTGATTGTATTTAATAAGACTAGTTGTTTTTCCAATCGCGTTTCGTGGCGGGGTTCGAACATGAGAACGTAACCTAAGTAACCAAGGCTCAGACATATCATCATAGACATATACATGATAACTTGTAACCATAATATGTCTCAGATGAGCTAAACATTATCATCATCGACCTCATCCTTTAAATCTGTCAAATAGAAGATTCAAGACATGTTAAGATTACTATAATAAGGCTCAGAGCAGATGTTAGGTTGCGGCTGCATACCAGAAAGGGCTGCCAAGCGACGGCAACAGAAACCATTTTTGCTTTACAATCATAGCCCTTGAACTACCAAACAACCCAAAGTCTCAGATGAACATTTCACTTCAGATTCATCATCACCGACTTATATAAGGAAAGGGACAACATATAATAAGGCTCACAATAGATGTCCGGTTGCGGCTGCATACCCGAAAGGGCTGCCAAGCGAAGGCAATTGAGACCATTTTTGCCTTACGATCAAAGCCTTTGAACTACGAAACAATCCCAAGTCTCAGATGAACGTCATCACCGACACATATAACGAAAGGGACAACGTACCAAACGTAAGCATTCACGAACACATTACCTCAACCAACCAAGACAACAAACAAAATAGATCGGGTAACAAAATCTCAGATAAGCAAGTGCTCATCATCATCGACCGAAGGATGAACATATTTAGGGTGAAGACCCGTTAACCATCACGAACATAAACTGTATGAAAAACATCACAGAGCCGAAATCGCAACTCAGCAATGGACATATAAATCCCATAACCATAATGCATCAATGAAAACAATCGACACAATCACAATCACAATCAGTAGGCATAAATTATATGAAACCAAATCACAACCCCAAAACCTGCCAGCACAAAAAAAGGTCTTGCAGCCACATATGTAGCAGCCCTACCACCATCGCCGCCTTGAATGGCCCAACGACGACGGCCGGCCAACTAAACGCCGACAAGAAACAGGGTAGAGCATAAATCAGATCATCAACCGCTAGATCTGAAAACACTAAATATTATTGTACGAGAGAAAAAGATGCCAGTGAGAAAGGAACACCTCACAACCGCCACCACCACCTCTAACAAGAAGGATGAGCAGACAAGTAGATCGCCATCGTGACAGGCCATGCAATCGACGACAATAGACGTTGAGTGAACAATGATCGAGAGGCGGGGGCGAACTGCCACCGTCAGGCGGTGGCGGCACCACCGACAATCGGAACGTCGGCGCGCCCTGCCATTGTCGGGCGGCGGCGGCACCACCGGCAACGGGAAGCAACCCAACCGACACACTCTCTCTCTGCAAAAAAACCCCAGTGTAACTATGAGGAGAATCCTTTTTTCTATGGATATTAACTCACACCAAGGGGTAAAGTGCAAACCCCCAAAAAACCTTGTGGTAAAACCATAAAAAAACAAAAAAACAACTGCAGATCAAACTGCTTTATTCATATATAGGCTCTACGTGATAGAATTTGAGTCTGAAAGTGGACATACCATCAGCGGTTGTTTATCTTAAAGTTTGATGAGTTAAACTTTTTTCATTCATACTTTACATGTTCCTTTTAAGATGAGTTAAAATTTAAAAATTATGTCCGTTATAAGTTGTTATTCGATCTAGTAATTGCTTCGTATACAAACCTATTCATGTATTGATCAACATGACAACACTGATGGACACAATCATCGAGCACATAGTGATTAGTGTCGGATTATTCATGTTTTAGTGAACATGCCAACGTTGATGGACACAATCATCAAGTTTAAGCACATAGTGATTAAGACGTTGTTGAATGATTTAAAAGCCGGCGTATTGAGTTATGAATACTTGATGGAGTCTATTAAATTCGGCGTTACACGCTTTACATGACACATGAAAGAAATTGGTGTTGGCTGAGCTTTAACCTCCACCCCTAATTATCATCACAGTTATTGTATGTATGTATGGATTATTCATGTTCGTGTATATGTATATAGTATGGATTTTAATTGTTAATATTAATTTGTCATGGATTGATTGAAAACGACATTTCTGTTGTCTTTTCAATTTTTGGAATCAACATATAGTATGTGTCAATGACAAGTTTTTATTTTATAAACAAATTTTCAGCGAGAGTAGTTATAACCACTGATAATTAGTTTTGATCATCCTTTAATAATGTTAAAAGTTGTTAAAGTAGAACTTATAATTTCAGTTGGTAGTCAAGTGATAAAAATAAAAAACTATTTAAAAAATACTACTGTTTCGAACACTGATATGAGTTAGATTAGAAATTTATGTAGTTTAATAGTAAGAGTAGATGATTGTGAATTGTTATTTTAAATGAATTTAAAAAAACACTTAAAACTTGTTTATAACAAAAATATTTCTCATAAGATCACTTTACTAAAATCAATTTCAACTTCTAGAAAACTGAAAAAAAAAATTCAAAGAAAGTTAGAATTTTCTTCTTTAAATCATATCATGACAAAGTTGATTTGGGTGATTTTCCATGAGACGGTTTCAAACAAAAGAAATTTCCTCTTACGACCTTAATTAAAATGGAACTAGACAAGTATATATGATAAGAGATCCATGTAGACTAAAGGTTATACTTTTTCAAAACAAAAGTCTACTCATGTTGTTTTAATACTAGTTAGTTTGATCAGTAAGGAACTGTTTGACTATAATATACAAATAGAAAAAGCATTTGTTTTTCTTGTTACTTATTGTGTGAAAACATGTTTTCTTGACTAGGTATGTAAAGTAGGAATTACGTAATTGGATTGTTGATGATTTTACAATCGATGGTTACATTTTATTAATATAGAAAAGATCTAATAAGAAAGTTTCAACCTAATATTTAATAGTTCATTTATAACAGATAAAAGCTCGTGGATACAAATCTTATTACTATATGAATTTGCACCTTGAATATTGAAAAAAAAATGTAGCTTTACTACGTATTTTCAAATATGATTGTATTTTTATTATGTATTTTAGTATTCGTATTGACATTTTTTTATTTCATATTTATTATGTGCGGTGAATCAAGTTGATAGATATTTGAACGCCAAAACTATAATAATGAATTTTATGGTCTATCAAAAGTGGCACGCGTCGCCGTCTAGACAGGTATTCATGGTGGCTTGTGCAGTGTGGAAGGAAACGATGAATGATGAACAATGAATAAAGTAGAAGGTAGAAAGTAGAAAAGAAGGCGATGTATTGATGGGAAAAATGAAAGTTCATCGAGTCTTTTGAATCTTTTAATTGACAATTTTCATCAAAAACAAATAACGTGCTTAACAATTTATTGAAAAAGAAGCATCTAGTTTGACTCACAAATGCTAAGTTGTCCGGCGCTACTAAAAATGGAATGCACGGTAGAGTTGTAAAAGAACCAACCGTAGAATGAAGCTTTGGTCATATCCATCGGTTTGGCATTAAACTTGGTCACGAAAGATTCATCAATTCATAACTTAATAAAATATATTATCCGTTCATTCATTAAGTAATTGAATATGTTCGTGTTCGTCTATGTTTGTTTGTTAGTTTAAACAAACGCAAACAAATGTTTTATAATATTTTAAAATAAAATCAATATTTCTAATCTCAAACATTAAACATAATCACCTTAAATAAATATAAAATCAAGCATGTAACATAAAAATCATATGCATAGTTATCCAAGAACAAAGACAAAATTTAAACATAATAGTTATAAACATTACTATTCCCAAAAACATAAGTTTCAGATGATTAAGTTTTTAATGAGATACAAACTTTAAGTAACAACGCTTTCTAATTTAAATGTTAGAGTAAGAAAGTATACATTAAATAAATAATAAATAAATAAATAAAAACCTTTAGTTAACTAACAACTAAAAGAAAGTACAGCAACCTGAAAAAAAAACTAACTAAAAAAAAGTATAGCAGAACGTTCACAGAAGCAATTTAACAAAAGCATCGTATGTTCGTTTTATTTCATTCAATCAAACACGGAATTCATTGTTCATGTTTGTTAATTTAATTTACGAACAAACTTATAAAAATCAAATTGAAACTCTTAAAATTCAATTCTATAGATTTCATTTACTATAAAAGCTTCCAGAGAAATCAATAGAGGGATTTTTCCTATCAAAATTTTTGTTTGTTTTTGAATATATATACCTATCCTTTTTCCAAACGCGGATACATATAATTCAAAAGAATATGAGTGATTCATACACATCATCTCTTTCTTCTATTAGGGGTTCTACCAATTGATATCTTTCCAAAAATAATTCAAAGTCAATTTCTTGATTTGTATCTTTAATTTTGAAAACTTAAAAAGCTCTTCTGCCAAACCCTGATCAATGAACCTACAAAAATCCTTCAAATGCAACTGATTAAATTCAGGTATTGTGGACATTGCGTCTATCCTGGATTATTTTGAAATTGTCAGTTGTTTATATTCATCCATGTCAAATTCTAAAAAAAAAATATCATTTTGGCTGGCTCATTATCTATCAAAGGAAATCCTATGGATCTAGCAATGATGGAGTTTTGATTCTATGAATATTTGACTGGAATCTATGAGATAGATGAAATAAAAATTAACACTGAACTGATTTTAAGAGATGCAATTGGAACAGAATTGATAAAATAATCCTATAAACAAAATTATACCATTTAGGCTTACTCTGTTTTGAGATTTTTTTTAGAATATCAAAACTGATTCAATTTCTTATTTAGTTTCTTATATAATAATGTATAAGGGTATTGAAATTCTAATCAACTTGAATATCGAATGCCAGATATATGAATGTTGTATTTATTGACTTAAAATTGAATGCGTGGATATACATAATCTATATTTCCGTCTTCTCCCTTTTTTATATTGCCCTCCTGTTCTGTTTTCAATTGACAGTTGGACTTAGGGCGCAATATAATTTAAGTGGTCAAATCATATTTGATAAAGCACCCTACCTTGAATCCATCAAAGAGTAAAGGATCTTGGATCCAACGCGGAACCCTTTATGAATGAGAAAGATAAAGACGAGAAAGACCAAGACGAGAAAGAACAATGAAATCAAGTTTCAAGGTTATAATTTAATGATAAAGTTTGATTACAATTAAGCTTCAGAATAGTTAATGAGTTTTTCAGTTTGATTCATTTCCTATTCATCTCTTAAAGACGCGAAGGTTCTTAATATTTACATTTTTTTTAATCATGTTTGATTGGTTCCGATATCCATTATTAAATAAAACCCCATAGACTGAATAATCCATAAGCCGACGTAACGAATTATGAACTAGTGGAATATTAATCTATTTAGCTATTTTCAATACAATTGTTGTATGATTTAACATGAGAACGTATTATGCACGGTTACTTATATTTTGTATAATAATTATTTATCATGAGGCTTTCTAGTCTTTTATTAATTTTAACTTGTTATTAATCTGCATAAACTCTTAGACACGCCCCATGCAATATTAACAAGCTAATTAACTCAAAAGACCAATGGAGATGTATTCTATCGCGTTGGAATAGCGTTACAATAAGTTCCACATTAGTTGAGGGGTATAATGAAGCCTTTTCACTCAAGGGGAAAGTCTTCTCTATGAGGATATATTTTTGTCTGAGCAAGCAATTCGTCAAGTGAAAAGAAAAACTATGAGTTTTTAGATTGTCAACTCATTGAGAGAAAAAAATAAAAAATATACTGATACGATTTACTTAGACTGTTACAAATAATATCAGAAATATCAGTGGCCAGACCGGTATACCAACGAGAACGTTAAGCTCCATTAAGTGGGTAGGGATCTAATTCAAACATCAGTTGACGGATACAATGAAACTTCTTTATATGGAGTGAAAACATTTTCTAATATGATGCATTCTTTTGGACAGTCATTTCGTCGGGTAAAAATAAACCGGTTAGTTTTTGGCAGACTATATACAAACATGGTTTACTTGGGCTGTTAGAGTTACTCTTATATGATGAGTATTCAAGTTTTATTATGAACAAATGTTGTAACAAAAATTAATAAACACTTAAAAACATAAACCAAAAGTATAGGAAACAATCTCACACATTTACTATATACTTAAGTATCAAAGTCTTTGGCTTTAAAGCCACCCACGTAGCTTTAGGGAGAATTACATATATCCTGCTCTCTACCCCTAAAATTAAATATTTACTCAAAACACAAGTTTTAATGTATAAATACAATGTTCTTTAAACATGATTTGAGAAATATATAATTTTACAAGTTTAGAGAGGTATATATGCAATTGGCCTTAATTTTTAAACTTCACCTCTATATCGTTTTTAATCCATTAACTTTTTTACTCATATGATTTTCATTCAATAAATTTCATTCATTAATTGTTTTTCAAACAAATACAAATTTGTGGTTGTGTTTATTTTATTTCTTGATATCCTTGTACACATTTAACAGAGTTGTATTAACAACAAAATATGTTTTTTTTTTGGTATTTTAGGTTATATGTAGACAGTAGTGTGCTGGTACGGTGAATAACAAAATCAAACTGACTGAAGAACATTGTTACCATTACATAACTGTTCTATATATATGTTTCGATTTCTAGAACCGAGTCGCCGCGACTTTATAAGTTTTTTTAGACTTAATTACATGAGTGGTTCCTGTGGTTAGACCTGATTTACTTTTGGTCTCCAACTCTCTGAAATTATAAGGTTGCTCCAAAACTTTGCACAAACGTTACAACGATGGTCCCTGATGCAACGGTATGAATACTATTTGCTGTTAAGTGCGTGTGAAATGATAAAAATACCCCCTTTCACCTTTCTTCTTCTCAGATACTTCTCCTGCCACCATTAAAGCCTCCACCTTCAACCACCACCCCCACCACCTTCAACCACTGTCACCACCCAGCACCACCTTCAACCACCACCAGCAGCACCACCCTCAACCTTCAACCACCACCACCTTCAACCTTCAACCACTACCACCTTCAACCTTCAAGCACCACCAACACCACCTTTAACTACCGTCACCAGCCACCTTCAACCATCGTCACCACCACCACCTTCACCATCATCACCATCAGCACCATACCACCCACATAACACCGTCGTTCTTGTCTTCCTCGGAAGTTAAGTTTTCTGGTCATCTTCTCCGGCAAAGGAAGATGATTCCGGAAGAATACAGACAACCACCATCGTATGCCATAGCACAAGCAGATCTGGTTCATTATTCTCGAAAGGTAGTCGGCGAGGGTGGAGAGGTGCGATGTGGTGGTGCGACGGGTGATGGTGATATTGGCGGATGGGTTGAGTGAGAGTGGTAGTTTAGGGAGACACGTGAGGGAAAGGAAGTATGATGGTAGCGGGTCGTCGGTGAAGGTACCGGCCGATTTGGTGGTGTTCGCCGGTGATGGTGGTGGATGTAGGTGGTGGCGGGTGGGTTGGGAAGATGATAATCTAAGTGGAGACCATCTTTTAAATAAAAGGGTATTTTAGTCATTTAAAAATTTAACAGTCAAAGTTAGCGTCCATCCGTTTCAGGGACCATCGTTGTTACGATTGTGCAAAGTTTGGACCAACCTTGTAATTTTAAAGAGTTAGAGACCAAAAGTAAAATCAGACCTAACAATAGGAACCACCCATGTAATCAACAATTTTAATGTCACTAGCGCCAAACACATAACGTAATTCGAAAATACGTAGTATCATGCGAGTTTAATTTCTAGTATTAAATTAGCTAATACAAATTATCAGTAATGTACGTATAATTGGACCGTTGAAGAGAAACAAAATAACCCGAATTGATCAGGTATACCATGTGAAATCAAGACATTATTCCTAGCGAAAGGTGTCTTGAGGTATAAGAAAACACACTTTCTTAGAAGACAAAGCAATTAGACATAAAAAGGAACATTTTGATGATTTGTTGGTTAGTAGCCGGTGAAATTATATATCCATCGTTGTTAAGAAATAATACATCTATAAAATTGTTGGTGTAACCTCTTCACATACCTATTCTATAAATGAGATTTACTAGTTATGTTAAATGGCGTATCCTGAAAATGTTTTACATAGAGGTTGGAAATTTTCAAGGATCTATTATCTATCATTAATTATTAAATTATTTTGATAAGGTATGATTTTGTTCGGTTCAGATCACACGATAAGAAGATAAAAAATTAAATTAAAACAAATAACATTTAACACTATGAGTGTAAAGGTTACAAGCTAAGTCGTGGGTTACTCAGGATCGGCTCGCCAAAATCACGGATCGAACCGAGCTTAAACAAGCTCGAGCTCGATCTTATATTATTGACCACTTAATAAACGAACTTGAGCTAGAGTTTCACGTATTGAGCACTCTTGAAATGAAATTTTTTATATAATTTTTACTTTATATATTAAACATATATATTATATAGATAATTGTTATTATATAAAAAAATGTTATCATATAATTAAACAATAAAAAAAAGTATCTTAAGCCGAGCTCGAGTTTAAAAAATTACTAACTAAGAAAACTCGAGTTTTAGAATTAAACCATTACACAAGATGAGCTCGAGCCTTACAATCAACATTTAATACGAGCTGACCTCGTGCACAAGATCAAACTCTCTTATAACAAAACAAGCTCAACAAAAGCCTCGACAAGCTCAAGTTCGGCACGACTTGTCTACACCTCTATTTAATAGTCATAGTAAAATTCAAATATCAAGTATGCCAATCAAATAATCAAATACTTAATCAAATAAATATCTAATATAGCAATTTAGTAATCAATAATCTAAGACTTAATCAATCTAATAACCACCTAATAAGACAATGATGATGAATATCCAAACTAATTGTTTTATATTTGTTACTTATTTTATAGGGTCTTCTCATAATGATTGGGTTGGTGTTAACATTTTATGAAAATCAATTGGGATTTTGGGGTTGGTATTAACATTTTACAGTGGTCGGCCGGGATTTGATCGTGTATATACCAATTAAAATCAGAGAGTATGAACAAGAAAAAAATTCATGCGATGCGGGTAACACAATGCCGAAGCACTAGGTCCGCCCTGATTATGTGGAAGCGAAATTCGAAAATCGGTGCTCCGGTTTAATCGGTTTTGAGTTAAAATGTTGTGGGCTTGGCAGATTGTGAAGGGATTTAACAAAGGAGAAGCTTCTCATGATGTTGTGTGTTGACCGATTTAGTCCGATGATATGACCCATCAAAATTCCTCATCACTTTTTGAGTTTTTATTTTCAAAAACATGTAACACGGGATGACTTTTTAGTTTAATATTATTATTGTCCGCTTTTGAACGTATGAAGTAGATTACATAAAGCTACGGGTATCTACATGAACGTATGATGATATGACCCATCAAAAAATCTTTATATACTTTCTTTAATTTTTTACTTTTATTTACTTATATATTTGATTTGATTTTTTGACCTTTATTTTATATTTAATGATTATCATAATTTATTATTAACTATTGTTTTCTCCCATGCTAGGCGCACGGGAGTTTGGTTGTTTTCACATGTCTTACGCGACTCGACTTTGTTTGTTGTCAGGTCGGCTCATTAGAAACCACAAAAAGGAATACCGATACCAGTTTCGATAATACATATACCAGTAACGATGATGTTCACTCATAATCGGTTTGGTTTGTCGTAGTACTGTAACAGTAACTGCAATTGCTATAGCATACGATACAAAAAATTCACCAATGTTAGATGCCAAAAAATCACGGTCAAAAAAGCAAAAACACAAAATACCAATTCAACAATATTTGATGCCAAAAACGTAAAAAAAAAACTTTATGGTCAAAAAAGCAAAAATACAAAACTTTATTGTAGCACTTCACTTGCTTTTATCATAAAAAACAAATCTGAATAATAATAGCATGGGCAAAAAAAATCAAAAGAATAATTCTAATTAATCTTAATGGGTTTAAATACACATTTGTTAAAAAAAGTAGCCAATTTATTAAAAAGCAAACTTCACTATAGCAGTGAAGTTGCTTTTTAATATGTATATAATGTTTATTTGAATTTCTTAAATTTGATTTTAATTTTTTATAAATTTTATTTAATTTTTTAATTTTAAGAAAACATTGTATAATTAGTCGTATGATTTGATCATATTACAGATTTAGTCATCAAATTAATAAAAGCTACCGGACACTAACCCTGTAAATAAAACTTGCAACCAACTGTGAAATGTCTAGATTAAATTTATAACTTTTAAAATCTAGGGATTAAACTTATGATATGATCAAAACACATAAACCATATTTGCAATTTCTCTTTTCTTTTTATCAAATAAAAGTAACACTTTTAATATTTTTTTAAAAATATAATAAATAAAACTGAAATTAATATACATCATAAAATGTTACGATTAAATTGATTTAAAACACTCATTAATAATTTAAAAATAATAATTAATTAATTAAAAATATTGAAAAATATAATCAAACTTTAAAAAAACATATAACCAAAAACAATATTTTTGTGATTTTATTCTTCAACATTTCAGCCGCTAGTATAGCAGGTCCTACGATGTCGTCGACATTAATCAACATGATTTACAAAATCGTCGGCTCCACTATGTCTTTCATCATCTTTGTCTCAATGTACATGAGGTTACATGAAAGCTCTATCCCATCACTTACGCCTCGTTTGTTTCATAAAATTTTTAAGAATTAGAATTGAAATTGAAATTGAAAATTTTTCAATAAAAAATCCTGTTTGATTGTTCAGCGAGAGAAATTGAAATTGAAATTGAAAATTCTTCTCATACTAATTGGAATTCATATTCCTTTCACTTACCTATGAAATGTTTAACAATTCAATAGAATGTTCAAAATTAATATTCCAAGTTCACTCAAAATTGACCAACCAAACACGTTATCAATTTTAACAAAATTCTAATTTTATTCCAATTTCTATGTAAAACATTTTGCGAACCAAACGGCGCCTTAGAATATCTAAAGATAGTATGAATGCACTTGTAATATGGCATGTCTTTATTGGTGGATGGTGAGAGTAGTGAGGCTACATGAAAACTCCACCCCTCCTTTCTAAAGATCATCTGATCTAACAACCAATTTGTCTATTTTTTGACCGCTAATTTTAATGAATATGCCACTTATTTTGCTTTGTCCCTCCCGATCGGGCGTGTCGGTTCATTGGACTAGGAATGTCATCCAAATCCTTCAAATTGAGGTCATGATGACAATGTGCATCGAATCTAAGGTCTTCGTGTGTTTGGAACTGCCCGTATTTTCAAGAATTACAGGCATCGTTATCCAACCGCAAGATGGCTAAAAGTTGTGTCCACATTGGATCGGTATTTTTCTTGTGTCATTGCATCCACTTTTGCAGTTGTTGTAGATACTAACAAACTTCGTGGTTGCCTAAATCACTTCACGCCACAAGGAGTTGAGTTGATGATGGGTATAATGTTTTTCACGTTCGAGGACCAAATAAAGTGTGTGGTAACTCGCTTCCCAAAAGCAAGAGCTTATTTGCGAGTCACTAGTGACCTAAAAATATAAAAATTATTACATCAAACAGATAAAAATAAAAATATATAAATATAAGTTTTCGGATCCTACGAAACATCAAATCAAGCTTTTGTCAACGCTTCTTCCTCTTGGGTCGTCTATTGTTGAGGCGTGAGGGGCCGGATCCATCCCAACCACCATTTCTTTTTGGTTTTCTAGCGATTTTTGAAAAAAGCGGGTGACGGTTGGGTTTTGGGTATCGTATTGGGGAATGGTTAGATTTGCTCGTTCTGTTGGAGCCATCGAGCCATTTAAACGGGGAAAACTTGCATCCAAAACCGCAGGTTAATATAGGTCTACAACCTTCTATTTGGAATGGGATCTGATTTTTGAAATGAGTTCTTTGAGTTGTTTAGATCTTTTTTTGAGAGTTTGAAAAAAATGTTGAGAGATTTTAAAAGTTTTGGGTGAGAAAATTGTTATAATGTAATGGTTATCTACACTTAAAATGTAAAATAACTTTTTTTTTCATCTATAGCATTTGTATAGTAATAATGTATATTTTTATATGTATATAAGTTTGATGAGGCTCAATGAGCTAATCTGATTAACATTATTATCTGGTTTGTATTTTGCTTTTGAAAAATGTTAGCCAGGTGTTTCAAATGATTCTTTGTTTTCATTCGTTTGTAATACATAACTAAACATTTTTTTTGTAGTTAATATTCAAAAATACTCTACAGTTTGTTTAAAAGTTTTTGTTGAACTTAAAAGATGTCTATGAAGGAATTGATTTCAAAATGATTACAATTATAAGGACGGTGATGATCCGGCTGTTAAGAGACTCGTGTCATGTACAACATCACTTCGATACATCCTAATCGACTT